>CM060385.1:17332758-18014740 GCA_030545235.1 Helianthus tuberosus | reverse complement strand
GCAAAGGATAACAGGTTATAAACCATAGGGACGCAAACTGATAGGATATAAAGGTGATTTAGTCATTTCAGAGTAAAAAAATAACGGAGTTGGCTCCATGGATTAGTATATTTCTTTTGAGAGGATAGGGACTCTTTAAGGCTTCCAAAGTCTCATTATGGGGACTCAACATGACTCCATCTGATAAACCAAGAGACGTAAATTGCATTTTACTCTTAGTTTAAATATAAATAAAAAAGTAACATTTCATATGGGTAAAGTTCTTGTACAAATAATCTTAACATACTAAACATACAAATTGAAGGAAAACTCAAAAAGACAAGGTGGCATTTTTGTAATTATCAATAACTTTCAAAGTTACTATACAAATATACCTAAAAAAACCTAACCACTCCCCCACCCAAAAAAAAAAACCTAAACCCCCCACCCCCCAAAAACCTAAAAAAAACCTAACCCCCCACCCCCACCCAGCTAAAATGCTAAAAACTAAACCCCCAAACCCCCCACCCCCCCAAAAACCTAAAAAAAACCTACCCCCACCCCCCAAAAACCTAAAAAAACCTACCTCCCCCCCCCCCCCCCCCCCCAAAACCTAAAAAAAACCTAACCCCCCCCCCCCCACCCCCACCCAAGCTAAAATGCTAAAAACTAAACCCCCAAAAAACCTAAAAAAATAAAAAAAAACACACAAATTGTTTTATTTTATTTTTTTAACATTTTTTATTAAAAAATCGCTGCTTTTAGTAGCAGCAAAAAAAAAAAAAAAATTTTTTTTTTTTTTTTGCTAACGAAATGTAGCGATTTTTAAATAAAAAATGTTAAAAAAAAAATTTGTGTTTTTTTAGGTATTTTTGGTTGTAACTTTGATAGTTGGTGGTAATTACAAAAATGTCACCTTGTCTTTTTGGGTTTTCCTTCAATTTGTATGTTTAGTATGTTAAGATTATTTGTATTTGATCTTTTGCCCATTTCATATTTAGTTAAACTATAAATATAAATGAAAAATACAATATTAAGACACTGGGTGAATTGGTTTAAATAGATATGTGAAATAGAGTTTCATTTTTTATGGTTTCAATAGTCATTTTCAACGGTATTGTAGTCGTTACCACACTCGACAAATTGGGAACGAGTCGGGTAGCCACCAAATTCTTGGAGCCACAAAACGAGGCTGGGATGACGGGCATGTGCATCCGATATGTTTGCATATGGCATATTACTACCAAGTTGTCATCGAAGTATGATTCAGAATAACACTCTTTCTAGGTTCATCTGTATTCATATATATCATAAGAAATGGGTGATAGAAGTAATGAAATCCACTAGATCATGCAAGTGACGCCAAGTCCATCTTAAAAGCCTTTAGTAACCAAGCAACATTAGTTGTAACACATCAAGATCTTAAAACCAATTACAAATTATAATTGTTCATAAATGCAGAGCACATGACTGCATATATGGCATAATACTATCAAGTTGCTATTGAATGTATGATTTTGATTAATATTGTTTATTATTATAACTTGATTTTCTACATGTATCAAAACATAAAGCTTGTATGAATCTATTCTTTGGTCATGAAAACGAATGGACATCAATAATAGAGGAATTTAATTTGAATGATAATATTAATTAGTGGATATCATATCAATAAAGTTAAATTCTAAAAAGGCGTTTTCTTTTTACGAATGTTGGGCTGCTCGCTCAGGCTGCCTACAGTCCGTATTTGAGGCCCATGCTAACTGCTAAGTGCTAAATTAGGTCCAATTTCATTAATTATAAATTCCGGTAGAGGATCCTGTAAAAAGTGCTCAAAGTGTGAGAAGTGTATTATAACACTATATATAATACTATATAACACCATATAAACACCGTATAACAATATGTAACACCATATAATACCATATAACACTATGTAACAAATTAGGTCCAATTTCATTAATTATAAATTCCGGTAGAGGATCCTGTAAAAAGTGCTCAAAGTGTGAGAAGTGTATTATAACACTATATATAATATTATATAACACCATATAAACACCGTATAACAATATGTAACACCATATAATACCATATAACACTATGTAACACTATATATCATTATATAACAAATATAACACTATAGGTTGTCTGATAGCATGTCTATGATAGATGTATAGTGTTATATTTGTTATATAATGATATATAGTGTTACATAGTGTTATATGATATTATATGGTGTTACATATTGTTATACGGTGTTTATATGGTCTTATATAGTATTATATATAGTGTTATAATACACTTCTCACACTTTAGGCCCTTTTTACACTATCCTTACCCAATTCCATCAAATTCGTTATTTGTTTAATGTAATCCAAAAATTTTATATATTTCTGTCGTAATAAGATTAGTTAAAATGAATTAAATTAACCCACAGAAATTACACTTGGCAGAAAATACATAATAACGTTTTGTCACATGTTACGAATTTTTTTCAATAATTGACTTAAAGGGAATTGTATAACTTTATATATTTAAATAGTTCTAGAAGTTAAGTAAATACTGCTAAATTGATTTGAACAAGGGTATGAGGACTTCTTGTTTAGATAATGACTTCACTAATAAATAATTTACTAGTTAAAATCTTTGTAAAGTTATCTAAACCCAGCATTTTTCTTAAATTAATTATATTGAAGTTGTAATTATGAGGCTAAATTGTATATTAATCTATTGGGACACGTGTCACTCATTGAAGGCGTCTACATTTTAATTTCCTGCATTTCATACTTATCTTATATCAATTAATTAAATAATAAATAATCAATTAATATTAAATCTTATCTTACTTTGAATGTCGGATATAATCATTCTATTTAATCTAATAATATATTATCTTCAAATTTAAATTATAAATTAAAGATTTTTTAAATAATAGCACAAAACAATAATCTTAAGTTTAAAAAACAATAATACGCTCATATAAAAAATTTAAAGTACAAAACAAAATATACAAAATAACTTATTGGACATTAGATCAAACTTTAAAAAAACACTAATTAGGAAGAGAAGCTTATAATATAATTCTGTTTTAGATTTTCCAAATTGGGGTTCTAATCAATTTGAATTAAACTTAACCAAGTTTATGACTTGATTCGAATTAAACCGAACCAAATTTATGCTTTTTTAAACGAATCCAATATAGTATAGATTCGCCCCGCTTGCGGTATGCGCATATAATGTATATATGTGTGGACGCTCGCAAGGCAAAAGTGAAATTGTACTAATTTTAACATTATTTTACTAAGTTCGTGAAAATAACGTTATAAGCGGAGGACGGTTAATCATGCATCATCATCATGTAGTGGCATTGATAGTAGAAAGACAAAAGGGACCATGCACTAATCGGTCTTTGTCCCTATTGTTGAGTGTTATGTGCCTTATATCCAAGGTTTGATGTAAAACTACTATCGAGCCAGGGCTCTCACTGAAAGCAGCCTCTCTATTCCTATGGGGTAAATGTAAGGTTGTCTACATCTTACCATCCTCAGACCCTACCTTAGCTTTGCTATTGGTGGGATTTACTGAGTATGATGATGATGATAATGATTTAGTATATATAATTGGATTTATTGAACCTGTATAATACACGGGGTTTATAAAGATATAACTTTTTATTATTTAGTTTATAAAATTACATTTATCCAACCCGTGTAATACACAATGTTTTTAAAAATATAATCTTTTTTATTATGTAGTATATATAATTAGATTTATTCAACCCGTACAATACACGGGTTTTATTATTTGGTATATAAAATTACATTTATTCAGTACAATACATGGGGTTCTTAGAGATATAATTTTTTTATTATTTAATATATAAATTACATTTGTTCAACCCGTGTAACAAACGAGATTTTTAAAGAATAACTGTTTTAATTTAATATATAAAATTACATTTATTCAACCCGTGTAATACACGAGGTTCTAATCTAGTAATATATAAAGTGAATGAACAGTATATTTGTTTTAAATGTTTTTTTATATGTGTTATTTAGTGGTTTTTTACATGTGTTATGTGGTTCTTTTATATATCTTATGTAACTTGCGTTTGTTTTTTTATCGATGTAATTCACGTGTCAGTATTTTTTGATCATATCAATATTTTTTTTCTCTATGGGTTGTTGTAACGAGTGTAGGTGACGTAGCAAAACAAACCGATACCGATCAAATTCCCGCCGTGTTGGTATATTTTTTGTCATATCATGTTTTTTTTTTCTCTATTGGTTGCTATAACGAGTGTCAGTACCGTAATTAACGAACTGATACTCACCTGTTACACCCTAATTCGAGTTTGACCAAAAGTCGCAGCGGAAATTCGTGTTATAAAAATTCTTTCATTATAAATACCTTAACTTACTTAAAATTTAACCTTAACATAACTCTTTCACATAAATCCATCAATCGACTTATTTACTAAGTAAAAACATAGCATATGTTTACTACATTATGTACATCAACGTTCCCGTACAATCTCACCAGTGACTCGATCCTCGATCTCTATGCCCTGATGGTCCTCATGACTCGTACTACCTGCGCTCACCACATAAAATTCATAACATTAGTACGCATTATAAACATACAAGATTTGTTCACGTTTACTTTTCGTTCCGTTAACTCTTTACATCCCAGCTTTCCATCTGATCATACAATCCGTGGTGAGACTTTCTCGTTGTACCTGCGCTACACTTCGTTCACAAGGAACGCTATTATTATCGTCAATACTCAATTTCGTTGAATACATGCGTATATATTTTCATACACACTTACATATATGCATCCGTTCACACATAACTACTTACAAACCTACGTACCTACATTCATACGTACGTGCCTACATACGTGCATACCTACCTACATACATGCATACATGTCTACATACATACCTATCACATGCTTTCACACAACCCTACATATGTGCACACATTCGTACATACTCACTTGGATATACATATATACATACACATACTACCTATATGCATACATACATTCCTTATCTTCACGCATGCCTACATACGTGTATACGCTCATATATACCTACTTGCATACATACACACATACATTCATTCATTCATACCACTTATATTCATACATACATACATACATACATACATACATACATACCTTCATACGTATCTACTTTCCCTAAAACAAGGAATAAACTAATCATTCTTAGCTTATACGCGTTTAAAAACGGTCCAGACGGGTTCGCAATGCATCAACAGTTAAAATAAACGATTTTCGCGAAACTGACCACCGTCGCGTAGCGCTACTGCCTGGGGCCTTCCCAGTCGCGCTACGCCACTGCCTAGTTTTGACAGAATGTTGCAGCTGGTGCTGTATGATTCTCAACACGACTCGATTTCACGGAAACGAGCATAACTTTCTCGTTTTTTATCCGTTTTACCCGATTCTTTTTCCTACGCGACCGTAATTTAATTCTCCATCACATGGAGTGAAAATCCAATATTTGGGCTACCGAAATTTAGGACCTTCAAGCCTTCGGCTTACTACCCTTTTACCAAAAACTTGACTCGTTCATGCATTTATCAACATAACTCGTTTGTTTGACCATAACTTCTTATGAACCTAATAATATCAATGACGTCTATCACAAAAGATTAAATTCTTGGATGTCTTGCATCCTCTTAACCCATTATCGTTCATATGCTTATTTTGACCCGTTAAGGGTATTCGCGCATTAAATGGTCTATGACTAACAAAACCATACTCCCCACTTTCATACTTGACCCAAAACATTACCCTAATCGAATAACTTGTTTCTAAACTACATTTAAGATCGTTTGCCCAAAATACCCATCAAGGGCATTTTGGTCAACTTTAATCCCATCATTTACGACGAAAGACTACAACACATATTTGACCTTAAACATCATGTTTAGTTAATTAAAACACCATATTACTTAACCAAACTAAGAAGTGATTACAGAAATCACTTACCTTATGCGTCCGTGCTCGTATCCGATTCCTTGCCTCTTCTTGACCCGTTAACACCTCATGCTTGAGCCCGTCTCGACGTGATTCCTATACTTTCATTTCATTTCATCGAAATCACGCTCTTATTAGCATACTCATTTGTACATGTTAACAATCATATCAATCGCATATTTCACACTTAACTTTCATTAGTCATTTCTAACAAACATAACTCATATAATCATATCCATATACGTTTAAACTCATGTAACTCATCATGTCATTACATTTAACGCGGATTGCTATAACATGTATCATACGACTTCCTATAATCCTACCTTTACGACAACGAGTCAAATCCTGTTTCTTATACTTAGTTGACTTTCAGAAGTCAACTATTAACCATATTTAACTATTGACTTTCATCATATACTCGTAACCTCATAATCGACTATACGGACGACACTATATACATTTTATCATACGCTTGATATGTGTACCATCTTTTAAGCATAACGTACAACTAATTCATGCATAAATCTTCTAAACTCATATATAACTCATCAAATCCTACTCCTAATCAACATATATCATTCACACATAAGCATCAAACATATCATCACCACATTTCTTTCAGTTTAACTAACTAGAATCCATCACGCCCACAATAATACATCAATCTTTCAACAAGACTTGGACATAGGTGGTGATTCTAGTTATCATCTTCACCCTAACTAACGGGTTTCGTCTCTAATCATTAAATTAACACAAACCATACATAACCCATGTTCTATACGATGATTCTAACCCTTATACATGATCAATTTCATATTAACTCACGGATTAGAACATAACCCACTTCACCCATGATCACCAATCTTAGATTTAAGACATACCTTATGATCCCCTCGTGATGGTGATCATTTATCCATGCTCGGTTATGATTTTAAGCGTCATCTTGCCTTTCAATTTGAGCATAAAGATGAATTAGGGTTTGAGGCTCCATGGGAGCCTCCTGCTCCTTCTCGAACACACGTATGTGTGTGTTTGTGTGTGTTTAGTTATTTAATAACTTAACTTTCATTTGTTCCACTTTAGCCCCTCGGGTTTGCCTTTAAAACATAACTGACACTACCTTCATCATTTAATACTTTTTACCATGCACTTAACTAGGTTAAATAGCCCAGTTATTTATTTCATAATATAACACATAAGGACATATTTCGAATATATAACATTTGGATTTTGGGGCGTTACATCACCCACCGCGCAACGTGCGGATTTAATAACACTAGTTGATTTGAATAAAGTTATGAGGACAAATTTGTTGTTTAGATTAGGGATGAGCTCGGTATCTGTGTCGAAAGTATCAGCATCAAAAATACCGGTATCGAAATTCGCTAAATATGGGTACTGGTACCGAAAATGTTTGATATAGTACGATACGGTACCGGTATTTGAAGATAAAATACGGTAAAATATCGATACCGTACCAAACCCAGTACCAACACCAAGTCCAATATGCTCATCCCTATGTTTAGATAATGACTTCACTGATAAAACCCTTAACTCTCATCATATTTTTTCTCGATCTCTTCCGTAGTATCCTCAAATCATTTTTTATTTATTTTTAATAAAATTAATAATTGTTAATTTAAAATAACTAGCAATAGACCCGCGCGCGTTGCGGCGCGATACATCATAAAATCGAATATATTAGTCCAAACGTTATATGATGCGTTAACCATATGAAAACATGTGTTTCGACGTATCTGATTGAACTAAATGTTACCTATATAAACATTGCAATTGGATCAAACACAAAATAAATCAAATTTATACCCAACAATCATAACGTATTAGTCATACATAGAAAATGTGACAGGTATAACGGAAAAGCTGACACGTATAATCAAAAGAGATGAATTAGAGCTTCTGAAAAAATGGAAAAAAAGAAACCATAATTTGACTCCACTCAGTTCGAAACAAAATTTACAAAACATCACCTAACTCCTTTCCCAAAAAAGTTTACGTCAAAACATACACCAACTCAAATTTATACTAAAACGTACATAAAAACATGCACGTAAAAATGTTTTTTTAAACTAAAACATATTATTTTTGACCTAACTCGTTTCCAGAAAAAGTTAATGTCAACACGTAGAGAAAATCAAATTTATACAGGCACGTACATCAAACTATGCACGTGAAAAAAATTAGTTTTTCTTAAGTAAAGGAGGTATAACGGTAAACTTGAAACAAATTATTAGTAAAAAAACTTAATAGGTTAAATACGTTAGTAAAATTGTGTCAAGTAGCACTAATGCCAAACCACTGCCAACGAACACCAACATCAGAAGAGCTTGTAAAAATAAAATAAATAAAAAAGTAAAAAATAACACCGAACAAAAAACATACGTAAAATCGTTGAACCACACACATTAGTCGCGGCGTGTTAATGCGAAGAAATTATATAAAAACGTAAAACGTAAAAAAGAATAACTAATTCGATCTAGGATTCGCGCGTTGCGACGAACTTTTCAAACGTGGAAAAATAGACGCGCTGCGATGGACTGTCAAACGGGGAAAACAAACGAAAAAACGTTGCACCCTACACGCACGTTGCTGCGTGTTGACTCGCAAAATTTAGAACGAAACGTAAAACGAAAAACCTACGAAAGATGAAAAGTATAAGGAACCAACGTTGAAAATAAGAAAGTGTTGGGGTTAAATTGAAAAGTTGAAAAGCTTTGGGTTAAAACTAAAGTTGAAAACCGTTAAAATGACCAAACCACAGGGAGCAAAACGGAAGTTTACTCTTGATAAAAATGAAAAATAAAGTTAAGATTAATTATAACTTTTCATTGACGATAAAAAAACAATACAAAATAGTTAAAAATAACATTTTTAAACATTGCATAATAAAAAAATATATACTCGGTTTTTGTTAAAGTTCATTTTGAATTTAACTCGGTTATTGGTTTTTTATTATCGTCCAAAATTTTGATCCAAATGTACCAAAGTCATTTGCGAGTAAAGTGAAACTATATTATTTTGAATACAACTTACCGTTATAATTTATATAGGTATGCTTAAAAAAACATAAGCATTTAGTGTTTTTTTTTCATGTTAGAGCACAATTTTTATTAAAAAGAAAAATATCAAATTCAATGTTAAACGAAATATTATAAAATAATAATAATAACAACAACGACAACTTAAAAAGTAAGAGAACAATGGCGGAGTTTGAACAGAAAATCGGTGGGGGCCGGACTTTAAAAATCCAAATCGGTGGGTGCCAGCTTCTTAAAAATCCAATATTTTACACTAAAAAACAAATCTTCGGAAATTTTCGGTAAAATTAACAATACGTGTGAAAAATCGGCCAGGGCCGAGGCACCCCCAGACCTCCATTATCCTCCGCCCATAGGAAGGAATCTTGTTAGGAAAAGTACCAGGGAGGATTCCTTTTATATAGTAATGAGAAACAGAGAGAATGACGTTACTACTGGTATTGCAGTATCGTCCACCCTCATACCGACTATCGTTATAGGGTTCTAATATTCTATATTCTATAGTTATTTAAAAGTTAAAACGGCTCCCTAGTATATCACATGGTTTCAACTATAATAACTAAATCTTTTTATTTCTTTTGAAACTTTTAAAAGCATATAGACAACATTGGCCCTTTATAAAGGGGAATGTGACATATGAAAGGGAATGCCTACCTACATACCTCATCTACCTAGAAGATTACAATGATGATCAAATATATTAGTAAAATTCAGTTTAGAAACGAACAAACATGTCTATTTAATGTTGCAACACACTTTTATTCATTCATGTCCAGTCATTACCCAACAACCACCTCATGCTTACGTCTAAATTGATTGACACAAATGGCTAATTACACGACACGTACAACTTTACAAAAGGAAACAAACAATGAGCCAATATTTTATGGTGTTGATCCACCATGACATCCTTGGTGAAAGCGAAATCTAATTGAGTTTTACGTGGGTTCACATAAAGAAAACACACCAAACCTTGCCAATTTGGTGGTGACATTCAATTGTATCGAAGATTTTTTTAAACAAACGAGTCATGTCAAGCTAAAGTTGAGCAATTTGAGTTCAAATCCACTCTATAGGTCTAAGCATGACTTAAGTTACATCAAGATTATTGGAATGTGAAACAACTAAATGTGTTGTATGTTGCTTGAATAGCTGAGTTAAGTTAACTATAAGTATAACAAAAATGTTTAGCTGGAAAGATTTTGGGATGTATATGTTTACCAAGGTTTGTGGCGTGCAGGAAACATGAACAGTGGCGAAGCTTGAAATTTCCGATCCGAGGGTTGAAAACGTATATACCTAAAAACTTATAAAACCGTCAAAAACATATATACCTAAAAATTATATACGAAAATTACATACCAGACACTACTGAGCGAAAAGTTCGGAGGGCCGGACGCCCCCGGCCCCTACAAAGTTGCGCCCCTGAACATGCACATAGGGCCGTCTCAAGCAGTGACAAATCTACAAGAAAATTTCGAGGGTGGCTTAAAAAAATTTAGTCCACCCTCAGGCTTGTGTACAAATATAAATCTTTTTTGTCTAGATTTTTGGGTCATAGAAAAGGACCAAAGTCCTTCCTTTATTTTACTCCTCCTTTAGCCATATCCTTGACAAGCATTTCTCACTTGTCCTATAGTAACTATGCAGTACAAATGGACTTAGAGACATTGTTTCTTTACAATGGACAACACAGATTTGTCTAACTATTTAAACACTTCTTTAAATGCTTTTAGATTTAAACCACCTTATGTCCTTATGTGTTCATTTAGGTTTATTAATGTGTTTATCGTTAATGAATTTAATCAAGAGCTTTGTCTTGATTGAACCTAAGGAATTTTATAGCTTGTTTATCTTATTGTGTCTATCTAAGAGCAACCTAACTCAAATCTTCGACTAATTAACCACAGCATTAAAGTTCAAAATAATCTAGTGTAACACTTGCAAGCTATGTCCATGTTGTTTGAAAGAGGGGCAGTCAATGGAAAACGTGTTTGCCTCTTGTGAGGCTGCGAAGAAGACTTGGATATCCACTGAAAAAATGGATAGATCTCTAATTTCCGATGTTTAAAGGTCGATTGATTTAATGGGTTGGGTCGATTCGATGGAAATGACAAATTTTAAGAAACGTTTACTTGAAGCTTTGGTGTTGACGACGTGGTGGTGTTTCAGGAATGAGCTGATGTTTGAGGCGGCAAGTAAGACTCGAGATCACATTTTTTATTCCGTTGTGTGTTCTCTTATGTGTGGTTCGTTAAAAGGAATCGTAAAGTCAATATTACTTGGGTTAGCTGCTTAAAAACCCCTTTCATGGCTTTGTAATTTGTTTCTCTTTGTATGTCTAGCTTCTTGCTAGTCAATATTTTTATATAAAATTATGTTATTCAAAAATTAAAATTATAAAAACTTGTATTTCCTAAAGTTAAAGACGGTGTTCATCTATGATTTTGATATTTTGAAACGAGAAGAAAAAGAATTTTTAGCAATATATACTAAGCTAAATTATTTGATAGTCGTTTTTATTAGAAAAAGAACATATTAGAAAAAGAACATATTTTTATTTCGCTAGATTTTTCTTTTTAAAAAAAAATCGGATTTTAATATATTAACTGTAAAGAAAAACATTTTTTTGACATATCCACTCACAAACCCGATTCTACCTATACTTTACAAATTATAATGTCTTCAATAAATTGTAAGTTCTAGACTTTTAGGCTTTTAGCAGAAGTTTGGTTCGAATAACCAAAAATGATTATGACCCATTTGTTTCCCACTACCAAATCACCAATACTGACCAGATCCATAAAATCAATAGGCCCAAAACCGGTTGATGGGCATGAGTTGGGCTCAAGAATTAACTCGATAACATATTCAAAGTTTGATGAACAGTGGAATAATCGGTAAAACGTCGCCTCCCATCTAAGACGAACTGGCACTACCCGTATTCGCCCTTCACCTAGATGCCGCAGGAAATAATGGATAGAGTGAGAGTCAAACATTCAAACATAAACGACGGAAAATGCAATTTAATCTTAAAATAATTTAATAAAAATTGTGATACTTTTGACATACATAAAAAAAGATGTAGAAATTTGCCGTGTTTTTATTCCATTAATCATTTCCCCTTTTTCTTTTCACCTTTTAGTATTAGTTGTTAAAACATTACATATATTTATAAAATATTGGTTTAATCAATAAAACTAAGAAATACAAAGGCAGAGAATCTTCTCTTTATGGATTTAGAAAACAAACCATAATAACAGCTCAATTGGGAACATTACCCTTAACCCTTAAGGTATGAATCTTCTTTTAGTTCAATCATCGTATATGATTTTTCAATTTATATTTTAATAACAGCAAAAGCTTATAAGTTTGATCAAGGAAAAAAATCAGTCATCACAAACCTTTTTAATATACTTTATAATTTTTCAACGGTGCTTAGTAACTTGCTACGATGATGTGTTTAGCTCAATCATAATTGTGCGTCTAAACGTTACTAGGCACAGTGCGTTTAGTTTATGGACGACGTCAAAATTTGATCGAGATGTCGCCCTCCGGTCAAAGATAATATTTATATGCCCTAATTACCTCAAACTATGAGTTAGTGGTAGTCGAGGGTCGAACCACGAAAGGGCATATTAATGTGTTGTGATTAGAACGTCTAAAACCACATACGATTATGTGGTACGGTTCCATATTATTTAAATCAACAAGAATCCTTTGAAAAATAATATTTAGACCATGCGTAGTGGGCGATATTTTTTTCAAAATTTGCCACCAAACACGCCCCCTCCCCACCCCCTGGGCATTATTGTTCAAAAAAGCCCCCCAGACGTTTTTTAAATCACGCTTTTTGCAAAAGTGACGGGTCAATCACATTTAATCTTCCTTTTTCTTGGCCAATAGTTTTTTTTGTTAGGTTTTTTATTTTTATTTAATTCTCTACACCCTTTAAACATAATGTCCACATCCCCACTACATCAATTTTAGAAAAATGCCCAGTAATGTCCCTTGCTGACTGTACTGCCACATGACGTAAAACGCCCAAGGGTGAAAGCATTATTCACCCTTACCACTATGCATGCTCGATGCTCCTATACAAGGAGTAGAAAAGCTTTATGACACAACATAGATTAAGGTATATGTCTCAATTTAAGTACATGCATCATTTACTAACAATATACATAAGGTTGGACACACTATTTAATATACATAAGCTTTATCTGACTTTCTATTAGAAAAACTTTACTTTTAATTATTCTTAATGTACAAAAAAAAAAACCAATTTTTTTTTACGTTTCAAAAAAAAAAAAGCTTAGTAAAATTTGAACTTATAACTTTTGCTTGTGAAATGCATCATTGTATCACTAGGATATCCTCTTTGGACTATAAAGGGAAAATCACGGCATTTGCTTTGTTAACCACCTTAGGTAACAATTTAAACTTTGACTTTTATAAATTAACAAAATGGCTATTGACCAGTCTCCTGTGCCATACGGCGCATCACGTACACTTCTCCTGCACCACTCACTCTTCATTTTCCTCAACCCTATGCCATACACTGCACTGCGCCAAACACCCCCACGCGCAACGCTCTCCTACCGCTCTGCGCCATTATCAAGCTACAAAACCTTTCTCATGCGTCATTTAGCTACGTGTCACACTCTGGTTAGTAATTTAACAAAATTTATGGCTATTTTGATAATTTCTTTGGTTAAACGGGCAACTTTGATAATTTTTCCACTATAAAATCCAATATTACTTTGAACGTTTTTCTATAAATGCACTTAGTATAATAATCAATAAGGTTACTTTTAGGTTATATCTAATAATAAATTTCCTTCCCAATTGTGCACAGGGGCGCAACTTTGTGGGGTCCGGGGGACCTCCCGAACTTTTTGCTCAGCAGTGCTGGGTATGTAGTTTTCGTACATAATTTCTTAGTTATATACGTTTTCAACCCCCGGTTTTATAATTTTTTTAGGTATATACGTTTTCAACCACCGGTCGGAAATCTCAAGCTTCGCCAGTGATCATGATTGTTTTCGAAACTACTAGCAACATATTCAACTTCTTAAGCATATCTTTCATATAGATAACTTCCAGAACAATTAAATCCCTAAAATCGGCACAAAGTTGGTTATTATTAACATCAAAGTATATTCAAATAATCATCAATACAACAATTCAAGAAACTTGACAACAAATCAGTAAAGAAGAAAAAAAAAGTTACAACATATAAACAATTGAATTAGAGACCAGAAGTAAAAGGCACATTAGTTGCCGGCAACCACGAACCACCGGCAATAAAGTTCCCGACGGTGAACTTCGCCGCCTCGGCGCTGCTAGTGATGACATGATAACCTTTCCAGTTAACCCTTTTCGCGGTTGATGCACCCGGCCCAGTGTTCATATACTCACCATAATATAAAGTATTAAGCGCGAAGTTGCCACTCCACGGCATCCACCCTGCAGGATCGATCAAGCTATCGAGATTCGATTTAAGAAAAACCGTCCTCGAGTATTGCTTCCACGGTCTCCCGAGGTATGTTTTAACTCCCGACACGCCTTTTAGGTCAGAAGCCGCGGTGATACGGCTGTTGTGGATTGAAATGCCCGTGTTTTGGTTTTGATCGGTTCGGCCTTGAGCGGTCAACGTGTTGGTCTTGTTTGGCGGCTTACGGGCGTAAATGTTGCAATTTTGAATAACTACGGCTGCGTTGCCGAAAATAAAATCAACTGTGCCGTATATGTCACATTCGCGATAAAACTGTCGGTTTGAGTGGACGTATAATGTGTCTTGGTAACCCTCAAAGCTGCATTGGTAGAAGACCGAAAGGTCAGAGCCGCTGCGTAGCGCCACGGCTTGGTGGTTTTGTGGGCCCGCGGTGTTTCTGACGGTGAAACCTCGGCCGATAAATCCATCTCCGACAACGGCTGAAATTAATGAGAAAAAAATGTTATATCTTGATATTTAACGTTTGAAAATAGTTGCATGATAAAGTCAAATAATATTGGCATCTTAGCGACATAAATTGTAAAGTCGTCGCTAATTAATAACTAAGTCGAAACTGACCCAACTGATTTTCTTGAATATATTGCCGCAATCATTAATTATGTATCCATTTTACCATGCTTTTTCCAGGTTTTATTTTTATTTTTATTTCAACGGTTACGTTTGTATTTAAAAATATTATCATAAAAGTGGTTTAGTTTTTAATTTTATTTTAACCAGTCTATTATATATTTTTTTAATCAATTTCTATTTATTTTTCATGTTATATATTTTTAATCAATTTCTTTTTATTTTTTCATAAATGAAGAGCTACGCCATATCAGCAAAAGAATTAGTGACCAACTGTGTTGCCAACGAATTTAGCGACGATTAAACTTCTTACTTCATTTTTTTAAATAAATTCCATTTTGAAAATGAAAAGTTGGCAAATAAAGATTAAGTGACAAATAAAGTTGGCAAATAAATTCCATTTCTTGTAATTTTGATGTCTAGCATCTTGCTAGTATTAATAAAATTTTTGTTGGCCGTTAAAAAAAGTGACAAGAAATTTAGCAGCAAAATATAGCCATGTAGTCTTAAAAAACTTATGCACATAAAAATTTGTATTCGGCTTACCGAGAGTGGCTGATTTAAAGGTGGTGGTGCCCCCTCCAACACTTTTGCTACCAGTTATTATAGTTTTTCCAATACCATCTCCTACTAGCATTATGTTCTTCAACTTTTTACCAATTTCAATATTCTCCTTGTAAACACCCGCCTTAACACGAATCACATATCTCCCGTTTCCTGATCTTTTTGCTGCGGCAGCTATGGCGGCTGCGATCGTCTTGTAGTTACCCGAACCATCTTGAGCCACCACAACGTTGGCTTGAGGATTTGATGACTGCAATAGCTTCCTATCACCCGGCTTCATCCAACCCGGAAATCCAAATTTCTGATCATGACTAGATGCACCATATGATGAATTATTCCCACCTTTGTTCATTGCTAATGTGTTGCTAATCAAAGAGGACACATTATTGTTCATCAACGGCCACACGTAGTCGCTTACACCTAACTCTTCGAACCCCGCCTTGCATGTCTCGAGATTCGTGAGTGCAGTGCTAAGCCAGGTCTGCATGTCGACCTGGCTACACTTTTTGTAAGGATCAACGGTTTTGTTGATCCTCATGATGGTGTCTTCGTAAAGCTCTAAGCAGTCGGCCCAAGCCGCCTTCTCATGCTCGTTGCGGCATTTTGGGCCGAGCTTTTGAGTGTGGGACCCTGCGTCTTCGGCACGTTGTAACGTGACCTTTAACAAGGCTTTCACAAAGTCGGGCTTTTGCTTGATTGAACCGTGGTTTGAGTTAGTTCCCAGGAAATGCTCACAGGGTTGTGGATGCGGTGTCTGGCTGCACCAAGATGTGACCTCGGACTTGGTGTAGCCAGTCACTCCGGAAAGGAAAGCACCCACAACCAAAGTTGTTAAAAATAAAAATATTTTCATTTTAGAAGCTTAAGAAAGATGAGAAAGAAGAAAATTAGGATTGTGTGGGTTATGGCATACTATTGGTTGCCTTTTATAGGAAAGCAGAATTCAACAATAGGGAGGCACCAACACACCAGTTTCTATTTGTGTATGTACATACCCAGTTATAAATAATTTGTTTATTAACCTGTATGTTTATTCCCTTTCTCCAGCCAATTGTTCTTTTATAATCTAAAAATGTTAAGTTGTGTCATTCATTATAAGATGCACATCTTGTTTATTGATTACATTTTAGAAAAAAAATTTCTGCTTATAGAGTTTAATGTACTACGCATAGGTTGGTGTTTTGTTTTCAACGTACTACGCATAGAATTTATTTTTTATTTTTATAATATAAGTTGGATTTAGAAGACTAAACAGATAAGATTGAATCGATTACAACACTATATTTATATTATTTCTTATCAAAGAGTTTTATAAATAGAAGTAATATGGTTGATATGACTATGACAAGAGTAATATATAGAAAAGTATTATTTTGTTGATGTAAAATTTAAATTAGTATATTTGTAAAAATAAGGCATGATAGTATTGTAATACTTGTAATAATTTTATTAATTTTACTTTTTTACACAGTTTGTAATAACGATATGAGTTAATTACTGTTTTCGTCTCTGTAGTTTTTCAAAAATCACTATTTCAGTCCATTAGTTTAAAAATTGCGATTTTAGTCCCTGTGGTTTCACTTTCGTAACCATTTCAATCCATGTGGTTTCACTTTCGTAACCATTTCATTCCATTTATTCTGTTAGTACAGGGACTGAAATGGTTACGAGGTAGACTGAAATGGTTACGAAAGTGAAACCACAGGGACTGAAATCACAATTTTTAAACTAATGAACTGAAATAGTGATTTTTGACAAACCACAGGGACGAAAACAGTAATTAACTCTAACGATATTATAGGATGAATCATGTTTTTTAAAGCTATGTTTTAAATACCGGTATGAACCGGCCGGTTATACCGGTTAAACCGGATATCGGACACGAGTCCGGTACGATAAAGGCCGGTAAAACTCGAATACGGTATGCCTTGTGTACCGGCGGTAAATCCGGTTCAAACCGTTGAACCGTTTTGCAATATCTTAAGATTTGATTTCTTAATTTTAATAAAATACGATATTAAGGTAATATTGATCTTCCATATTTATGGTAATTAACCTAATGCCTTCTATTCCAATATTTCATCGTTGTTGAAACTGTTACTCACCTCGTACAATGCAATATTGTTTATAATTGATAAAAATACTCTTAAAATGTTTTATAGTTTACAATAAAAAATAGTTGTTTTTAAATAAAAGGCAAATTGGAAAATAATAATCCATTCTTTCTGAAATTGGCCGATAATAATCCCACGTCAGTTATTAACCAATAATAATCCGACCTCATCCAATTTTTTTTTTTATAAAATAGTCCGCCGTTAAAATAGCTTAACGGAGTTAAGTATTTTTTCGAATTACAAACCGATGTTTTAGGGCTTTTGATCAGAACGAGGATACGAGTCGACTGATGTAAAACTTACCTCAAAATACTGCCCCCAACCCACGAAAACAGTGCTTCAATTCGAGTGTTTAACTTCCAGTTAACAAAATCCAAGTCATTTCGAACACAATTTCAATGTAAGTTTTACATCAATCGACTCATATCCTCGTTCAGATCAAAAGCCCTAAAACATGGGTTTGTAATTCGGAAAAACACTTAACACCGTTAAGCTTATTTTAACGGCAGACTATTTTATAAAAAATTGGACGAGGTCGGATTATTATTGGCTAATAACTGACTTGGGATTATTATCGGCCAATTTCAGAAAGATGGGATTATTATTTTCCAATTTGCCTAGATAAAACTATGAACGGTTACATAAATCCTAGTGGAGATTGGATTATTTTTTTAGATGAATTTGTATTTTATGGAATTTATAGGGTTAACTAGTAACCCGGTTCAACCGCCCGATACAACCCGGTTCAACTGGTTAAACCATTTTAGAGCCCAACCCAGTATGACTTAAAAACCGGTTTTTAAAACATTGTTGTTCAGCACACACAGGTGTGTATATATTATATAATAGTAAATTACGTAGCTAATAAACCAGTAAAATAATAATTTATATTTTCACTTTTATTTTATTAGTATCAATATTTTTAATTATATCATATTTTTCTCTTATGATTTTTAAGATATGATGTTATAAAGTTCAGAACATGTCATTGCAAGTGTCTGTTTTATGTGCATCTTGAGATAAAAATTTTGTTAAATTGATTTGTGTTATATAATAGTAAATTACGTAGCTAATTAATAAATAGTAGAATAACAATTTTATATTTTCACTTTTTATTTTATTTTATTTGTATAAATATTTTTAATTATATTCTAGTTTTCTCTTATGATTCTTAAGATATGATGTTTTATAAAGTTCCGACCATGTTATTGCAATGTGTCAATGTTTTATGTACATCTCAAGATCGAAGTACAAACGCACATGTTATTTGTAAGACCTATTTTGTTATCAAGGTTGCCTCCTTCATTCTCATTCATTGGTATAAATAATACAAGTGAGTTCAATTAGGATCTCGTATATGCGGAAATATAATAACTACAATAAATACAATATTGACCGAATAATATTCTATTACACCCCCGCAGTCGAAGCGGGAGGTGACCGTATGCTGAGACTGGAGCGAAAATCTTCGAACAAAACGCGTGGCAACCCCTTAGTAAAGATATCTGCAACCTGGTAACGAGAGGGAACGTGAAGGACACGGACCTGGCTGCGTTGAACCTGTTCACGGACAAAGTGGATGTCTAGCTCAATGTGCTTTGTGCGTTGATGCTGAACGGGATTACCAGAGAGGTAGATAGCACTAACATTGTCACAGTATACTATAGTGGCTTTGGACAGCGGACGATGAAGCTCTAGCAAAAGGTTGCGGAGCCAGCAAATTTCAGCTACAACGTTGGCAACCCCGCGATACTCGGCCTCTGCGCTAGACCGAGAAATGGTAGGCTGACGCTTGGAAGTCCAAGAAACCAGATTGTCCCCTAAGTAAATACAATAGCCACTCGTGGAACGTCGAGTGTCCGGGCATCCAGCCCAGTCCGCATCCGTGTAGGCAAGGAGGGCAGGATTTTTAGGAGACGTGAGCGTGAGGCCGAATGAAATAGTACCTTGAATGTATCGGATTATGCGTTTGAGAGCGTTCCAATGATCCGTTTTCGGAGCATGCATGTGCATGCATACCTGTTGAACCGCGTAACTGATATCGGGACGAGTGAAGGTGAGGTACTGAAGTGCCCCTGCGAGACTCCGATAAAGTGTCGGATTGTCAAAGTCGGTACCCGAAAGTGCACTGAGTTTGGAATTGGTGTCCACCGGAGTGACCGCGGGTTTACACGAGGACATACCCGCACGCTCAATGATGTCCGCAGCGTATGTTTGCTGAGATAGAAACATGGTGTCACGATGACGAGTCACAGAAATACCTAGAAAGAAGCTTAAGGTGCCCAAATCCTTCATTGAGAATTCAGCGGACAGATGACTCATAAGTTGAACCCGAAGAGCGGTAGATGAGGTGGCCAAGATGATGTCATCGACATAGAGGAGGAGATAAGCGGTGTTGCCGTTGTTATGAAGAATGAAGAGAGAAGCATCACAACCGCTTTGAACGAAACCCAATGTGAGAACATAATCCGTAAAGTGTTGATACCAGGCACGGGGAGCCTGTTTGAGGCCGTAAAGAGACTTCTTTAACCGACACACATAATCTGGAAATTGTTTGTCACGAAATCCCATTGGCTGGTGCATGTATACCGTTTCGTGGAGTGTACCATGAAGGAAGGCGTTTGTGACGTCCAGTTGGTGAATTGGCCACATCTTTGACAGGGCAATAGTTAAAACGGTGCGAATAGTTGCCGGCTTGACCACTGGACTAAATGTTTCCCCACAATCTATACCAACCTGTTGTGACCTCCCATCGCATACTAGGCGAGCCTTATATCGTTCGAGAGTACCGTCCGACCTGAATTTATGCTTGAGCAGCCACATGCTACGAATGATGTTTATATGAGGCTGTCGTGGAACCAATTCCCAAGTATTATTATTAATAAGTGCATGAAACTCATTGGTCATGGCATTATGCCATTTCGGTACGGACAGGGCCTAGGACGGACTTTTGGGTACGGGAATGATAGTGGTAGAGTGAAGATTAAGGATCTGTTTGGGCTTGACGATCCCATCCATTGACCGGGTTCGCATGGTGCGTATGGGGGCGGGTGCAACGGTGGGAGCCGGTTGAGTGTGGGTCTGTTGGGGTTGGGTGGATATGGAGTTGGGTTGGGTTGGGGAGAGGTAGTATTCAGCGGCTGGGATGGGATAACAGGTTGGGTTGTGGTGATATGTGGGTCAGAGGAGGAAGGGATATGGGCTGGGATTTGAGAAAAGGGTGTTTGGGCCGGTGAGGTAGAGGAGGGTGTGTGGGCCGGTGGGGGAGAAAGGGGGTGGGTCGGTGATGTATGGGCTGAGGGGGGGTTGGTGGGAGTGGGCCGAGGAGAGGCATGGGCCGAGGACTGGTGGGCTTGTGAGGGTGGGTCAGTAGGAAAAGAAACATGGGGCCAAAGCTGAGTAGGAAGGGGGCCGGTCAGAAGGGTATAGGATGTGGTGGGTAGAGGGTCTGTTAGAAGGGTAGCGAACGGGAAGACCGATTCGTCGAAAAGGACGTGTCGGGAAATGGTAATGGTTCGTGACTGAATGTTATAGCATTTGTAGCCACGGTGTGAGGTGGGGTATCCAATGAATACACAAGGATAGGAGCGGTGTTGGAGTTTATGTGTAGTGGTAGATGGTTTAAGCGGGTAGCATAAACACTCAAATACGCGAAGATGGTCGTATGTGGGTGTTTGGTGATATAATAGGCGGGTAGGTGTTTGAAAGTTGCGTGTTTTGGAAGGAGTTATGTTGGTTAGGTAAGTGGATGTATCAAGGGCATGGTGCCAAAAATTTATGGGGAGAGAAGATTGTGCAAGGAGGGTGCGGATGATATTGTTAATGGAGCGGATTTTTCGTTCCGCCTTCCCATTTTGGGAGGAGGTATAAGGACAAGAGAGGCGGAAAAGAATGCCATGTTTATCAAAAAATTGTTTGAATGACATATTAACATATTCTGTTCCATTGTCACATTGAAAGGTTTTGATTGTTCGTTGAAATTGGGTGTGGACAAGTTTAGTAAAACATTCAAATGTGGCAAAGACTTGTGATTTGTTAGAGAGGGAGAAGGTCCATAAGAAGTTCGTGTAGTCGTCTAAAAATAGAACGTAATAACGGTGACCTCCCGAGCTTAAAACTGGAGAGGTCCAAACATCACTATGCACAATATCAAAGGGTTGTAATGTGGTATTTGTAGATGAATAAAACGGGAGCTTAGTGCTCTTGCCAAACACACAAGGTTCACAAACATGTTTATTAAAATTCTTAAAAACAATGGAATTTGAGTTTTTCAAAGACTGAAGTAGGGCGGGGCCGGGGTGACCGAGCCGTTGATGCCAGAGATTGGAGGAGTGAGCAGCAGTGGTGGAGGTAGAGAAACAATGAAAGTCCTTGGAGAGGGTGTAGAGATCACCGCTGCTATCGCACCGGATTATAGGCGTCCGGGTCTTGTAGTCCTTCACAAGAAAACCAAACGGGTCAAATTCAACCGATACATAATTATCTTTAGTGAATTAACGAACAGAAATAAGCTTGCGAATAAGGTGAGGGGCATAAAGTACACGGTTTAGGACAAAGGGCGGGTAGGGTGATGGGAAAGTCTGAGGTCCATGTCCAAGTACCGGGATGGTTTTGCCATCTCCAACAATAATATTTTCATTCATGCCATTATTAAAAATAGTACTGAAATTACCTGAATTGGGATCCATACTGATGGTGGCTCCCGTGTCCATAACACCATGCTGATACTCGGGTGGGTGTAGAGACATAGTATAAAGAGCTTGCTGAATATCGGTTGGTGAGTAAGTTGCCTGATGTCCCTGATGTGGTCGTGGTCCGAGAATTCCCTGGCCCGAGTTGTGGGAAGAAGGTGTTGCGGTGGTTAGATAGGGGCACGGAGGGGGAGCAGACCATTGGAGCCACGGAGGCGGCGTAGTGGTGGTCCAGGTGTAGGTGGTTGGAGAGTTCCAGGAGCCGTAAGATTGGCCGCGACCTCGAGACCCGGAAGACCTGCCACGACCACGGCCCCGAGATCGGCCGTGGCCGTGTGACACAGCCTGATTAGGTTCCTGTTGAGTTGTCGGCGGTGAGAACTGAGACGACGGCTGAGCAGGCGGCGTCGGTTTGCTGTTGGCGGCGGTGAGAGCATGATTGGCAACAGTTGCAGCATATAACGCTTTTTTGGCCTTTTGACTTTCAATCAGACACAGTTGGGAACGTGCCTCATAGAAGGTTGGCGTGGGATCTTTTTGCTGCAAGATAGTTGATATGCCTTCGTACTGATCTGTGAGACCAGCAAGAAGGTGTAACACAAGTCGTTTGTTATCCAAAGGTGCACCGACATTAGCCAGTTGATCAGCAAGAGACTTGATAGCTTGGCAGTATGCAGACATGTTGGGGAAGCTGTCTAGACGAGTAGTCGTGAATCGCTGCATCAGATGAATCGCGCGGGCGTTCTTATTGTCTTGAAAAAGTCCTTCCAACGTTGACCAGGCATCGTAGGCGGTGTTTCCAGGGCGGATGATGGTGTTGAGTAGATCATTAGAGATGGTACTATATATCCATTGTAAAACAATGGCATCAAGTCGGTCCCACTCTTCATCGACAGGGAGTTTTTCCGAGGAGGAGGAGGCAGCGGGTTTAGGTTTGAGATGATCAATGACCCTAAAGGCTCGACACTGGATACGGAAGAGTTCCGACCAAGAGGAGTATTGTCCAGTCTCCATATCAAGAAGGATGGGTATCAGATTCTTTATGTTTGTGATGGTGGAAGCAGGGTGTATTTTGGGATCAGACTTTGTGGGAGAAGCGGGTGTGGCGGGAGGGGTGGAGTCGCCCATGATTTGGGTGTGAAGACAGAAGATGAACGAGAAGGAGGGGGAGGCACAGTGGCTGAGAAGACAGCCGGCGGCGAAGTGTGGTGGGAGAAGGGGTTAGGGTAAAACTCTTGATACCATGTAAGACGTATTTTGTTATCAAGGTTGCCTCCTTCATTCTCATTCATTGGTATAAATAATACAAGCTTATTTTTTATAATTTTATATACGTTTCGATAAAAGTTTGTTCAAAATCTAAAGAGTTAATTATAGGGTTATTGGATTTTAATAATCCTAAGTTTCACCTGTTGGCCGATAATAATCCCAACTTTAAAAATTCCCTCCAATAATCCCAACTTGTAAAAGTTTGGCCGTTATTGATCCTTTTCAAACATATAAGAATTTCGTCTCCTCAATATATTCAATTACACCTAGAGACTTCTTAATTGATTTAAGTACACCTATGTTAGAAAAGGATCAATGGCGGCCAAACTTTTACAAGTTGGGATTATTGAAGGGAATTTTTAAAGTTGAGATTATTATCGGCCAATAGGTGAGACTTAGGATTATTAAAATCCAATATCCCGATGGCGTCTGCAAAACTTCAATAGCGAGTGTCCGTATATGTTTTAATGGTTTTCAGTTTCGTTGAAAACGTAGTTGTATTCGCAATGGAGTATCTTTTTTTATCTTGTAAGCTATAGCGAGTGTCGGTACTATACAGGTACAGTGGTACCGTGATTAACTAAACTGATACCGCGCCAACAAGGTCGGTACTACGTCGATTCCGACGGAACATTGCAACCAATACCATTTCAATCGATGCAAACAGCTGTTTGATATTCTTTTGACCATATCATGATGTTATTTTTTGGTTTTATCATTAGATTGTTATATTAAGTGTCGATATCATATCATTCCAATAACCCGATATGATACCATAATAAATCGAAACGATACTAATCAAATTCCCGCACCTAACACCCTTAGGTAGTTGACCTTGTTACGTAGGAATTTATGGTGGGCACGCAATGCTTAACGCGTTGATATATAAAAAAATCATTTGGATAAAGAAACTAAATTATTATGGTATGAAAGTCGCCTTTTGCATTTCCTTTAAATTTAATATTTAAAAGTTGGTAGGGAATTAAGATATGATGTTAACACGTCCTATGTAATATTTAAAAGTTGGTAGGGAATTAAGATATGATGTTAACACGTCCTATGTATTATTATTTTAGCAAAAACCATCGAAGTCTCATATATATATATATATATATATATATATATATATATATGTAGACATCATCTTCGTATTTTAAGACAACTTAACAATGACAGATAATTTAACCTTACATATAAGTTTGATTTGGTACGAGATATAAACCCGAAAGCAACTCAAGTTACTGGGTTAATTTTAGGTTTCTAACATTGCCAGTCGAATGATTATATATATGCCGGGTTAGTAGCTTATTTATTTGAAAATTTTAAACCATTAGAAAATTATGTAAGATTAAATATATTATTATGTTGTATTTAATCTAGTAGCCATTATAATCATTTACATTATATAAATAAAAATATATAACAACCTATTAAATAATTAGTTGGTAATTGTTGATGGACCATATTACCCTTATTAATTAATTGAGTTTCCTCTTGGGTACATATATAATGAGACTAATGTAGAGGTTAAAAGGTTAGACTTCGTGATTAACTCAATAACATCAATCGCCTCTCTCTCCCAACCGAATACCCTTTTCGGTTCTTCATCACCATCATTAGTTTGCACCCTAGGGAGGAACCAGATTATCCTGACAAGCATGTCGAACTCGATGGCTGCATCTCTTACTGGATTCTCTGCTGGACTGTTTGCTGTTACAGATATGTTATTCATGTTTTCCATTATGTTTAAATAGAACTGATCAACAAATTATATTAATCTTTTAATAGTATATTTTGAAATTGTTTCGCACCCTAAACCCTACTAGTTAATTGGCCGGTAAAATACATGGCGATACATAGATGTAAGTTTTAGTGTCTTTAGAGCACACGGGGTGGTCCGTTATACCACCCCGATCACTCGTTAATCCATCACGGAACGCCGCCGCCGCCTATACTTTAACGCGTTATATTTGTAACGCGTGGAATTGTTAACGCGTTGAAAACTTGAAAAAGTTCGAACGTTGTTGTTTTTGACATGCAAACTTACTTCTATTTTATTATTAAAACAGTATATGGCCGACAATTTTTAAAGTATTCTATTTTCTAATTGGACCAATTCTTGTGATGTGAGTCTGGCAATCTTTTAAATCACATGCAAACATCATGAATTAACTTTTATCCAAATGGAATTTAAAATAAAAAATTAAAAAAATTAGTGAGTGATGGAATTGTATCACTAGTGATACCACCCCCTACATTTCTATCACTAGTGATAGAATATTGGGTGATGACATGGCATGATTTGATTGGATAATGGAAGTGATATAAATCTATCACTAGTGACCACCCCTCCTCCCCTAATCATGTCCTTCCTTACAAAACGATTTATGTTGGAATGTACAGTTTATAATTTAATGATTTTGGTGAGGAAATAATTAGGTTTCTAGAGTTTAACGAGTATAGATAGGTATTTAATGGATTAAACCGTTAAAGCCTCAACGTCTAGAAACAGCAATATTAATTCCTTGTAGTGTACGTATGCTTGCATGTACAACATATAAACTGTTAATATTGGGAGAAAGTCAAATTTTGGCTAGTTGTATATATACTGTCGTCTGGTCCAAAATTGACTACAACGCTAGGAACAGGAAGTTTCCCACTTAATTTTTTCATTAAATCCAATAACATATATTAGTATTATGGTTTTTTTTTTTATTTTTTTTTTGTTTTTGCATTAGGGTGTTTATTTTATAAATATATGAATATGAGATCTGAACTTAACATGTTGATTCACGAAAATGACTAAAAATAGGTGTACTATCTGATTTTGTACTAACCATGTCCTAACATGTTTGTACGTGTTTTTTTATGTGTACATGAGTATATGTCACTACAACAGTCGGGGACGAAAGGTGTCTTCTCCACAGGCGTCATATGGTGTTGCTATAGCCTATCACGACAACGGTTCATTGCAAACAATTTCGTCGCAAACGGTTTTCACGAATCTCGCGTTACATACTGCAGGCCGTCTTAACAAGGTTAGAAAACCTAAAATTTTGGTCTAGCTTGTCACAACGACAGGTCGTTGCCACTCTATCTATGACAAATTGCCAACAACTTGTAGTCACTATAAGGCTCGTCGCAATAACCTCCGATTCGTGTATTGTGTGTATCTATGTTCTTACATATATTATTAGAGTTAAGTACAATTTGCCTCCCTGTGGTTTGGGGTAGATTTCACTTTGCCTCCCTATGGTTTTGGGCAAATTTCACTTTGCCTCCCTTTTACAAAAACTTTTGGCTTTGCCTTCACGTGTTTTCCATGGATTTGCCTCCCTGCCGTCAACGACCACTAGAACTTGGATGAAAAGACCAAGCTACCATTGTCTTCTTGCAATATGTGCCCCTGTGGTTTCTTTGTTATTACAATCGGCCACCACCCACCATCATCATCATAACCACCACCACCGTCATCGCCAAATGTTTTCATCACCTCCATTAACAACAACCATCCCTAACAACCGTTACATTATTAAACAAACTTTGTGTGTACGGCGGCTGGAGAGGGTCTCCACCATTGTCAACCACCATCTTCTGATAAAAAAAATAGATACATGTAACCAGCAAATAAAACTAAGCAACATGGCCTCACTTTTTCGTAACAGATTCAATCACCTCTCGAACAAATCAAATCACGTCAAAGCATAAACAACTTAATCAAACAACTATCTTCCTTGATAATTTCTGCCTAATCTACTAACATTTATAGATCAAAAAGCAATTGTAATCTAGCAATGTTTTTAACTTATCTGATAACATCTATAACAAACACTACATACCCAAATCACCAGCTATTAACCAAAATCAGATCCATAAACACGGGTGGCAAAACCAAAGGTTTTTGAAATAGGAAGACAAAGTGAAATCTGCCCCAAACGACAAGGAGGCAAATTGTACTTAACTCGTATTATTATTTGTAGCCAGAAAGTGAATGAAGGATCACGGTTTACATGCTTGTGTCGTTGATGAGAGTTTCACAAAAAGTTACAACTTACAATTACATGATGTCTGATATTTAAGTATGTGCACAGTGCGGCAGTGCACGAACGGGGTTAACAATATGGGCACAAATTACTCAAGACCACTAAACAATGTATGTGCATCAAACCTAACATGAATCCAATATAAGTTGGGCTAATCGATGACATAAAACGTTTTTATTTTTTAGAGTAAATTACGATTTTGGCCCCTGTGGTTATATCACTTTTACCTTTTTAGCCTAAAAAGGAATCTTTTAACATCTGAGCCCCCAACGTCTTTTTTTCTAACCCCTTTTTTCCCCTAACACTAACCCCATCCATTTACTTTTAGAGGCCAAAAGGGCTAGAAAAAAGACGTTAGGGGCCAAAAAAGTTAGAAAAAAAGATGTTGGGGGCACAGATGTTAAAAAATTTCTTTTTGGGGTAAAAGTGATAAAATCACAGTGGCCAAATTCATAATTTACTCTATTTTTTTATTTTTTTTATCGGCGACATATTCGGCTTAATGGCATGCCTCTTTATAGACCATGTATATATCATACCTGAGACGCAATTACAACCGTTCATTGTTAGTTTTACGATCGAGGATAACACCAAACCGTTTCACAAGGAATAGTCCCGAAGAATTTGAGTTTGGTGGAATAAATTCTGACACATATTCTATTTCTTTTATATATAATAGTTTAAATATTACACCCACCGAAGAATTTGAGTTTGATGGAATAAATTCTGGCACATATTCTATTTCTTTTATATAATAGTTTAAATGTTACACCCAACAAATCGAAAATACTTACTGCTATTAGCATTTGTCAACCTTTTAAACATCTAGATTTCCGTATCGTTGCCATCTACCACCAATCCACCATCATACTTAGGGTTGTAAACGAACCTCCAACCATGACTAAATTGTTTGTCAACAACCAACACTCCAACAATTGCTATCAAAAAAATAAATAAATAAATAAAAAGAAAAAGAAAAATCCTAATTGCATCTATGACAGGGTTATTCTCAAATACCCGTTTCAATTCATGATGTTTAAGTGTTAGACAATATTTGTCATCAGAGCCGTCCCCGAAAACTCTTGAAAAAATTTAGGCCTCGGACGACGAAAAATATTGGGCCCAAAATTATGGTTAAGGGTAAATGAATTACAAAACTTAGTGATGAAGCAAAGACTCAAACTTGAGGCCTTTACATTATTTTGAGATGGTTTTGTACCACCATACCACGAATATTTTTTTGCATTATAAACAGATGAATATACTAAATATATAATTTAATAAATATATACAAGTTTATAAAGACTTTTCGGGCCCTTTGAAATTTTGGACATCGGGCGTGGGCACAGGTTTGCCAGGCCCAGAGCCGCCCCTGTTTGTCATGATTAAAAGTTGGTTAGACCCCTTGTCTTAGTCATCCTTGCTGAGCCTATAGTAAGAGTAAGGGTGTACCGAATGGACCCATGACCCTCGGGGCTATGTGCTATGGCTTGGGAACATCGCTCCATGGTGTTCGGGCCCGACAACATTTCATCCCATGCGATAAGTGTGGTTGCAAGATTGAAAATTAGCAATATTGTTGTTTAAGTGTTAGAGAATATTTCTCAAGTTTAACTTAGGTGAATTGGTCCGAGGACATGGTGCTCGAAACCGTAGCATTTTGGAGGAAGACGTTAGAGCGTTTTCCGTCACTAGTTGGAGAATTTAGTCAGAAACAGTCGTAATATATTCTAAGAAATCATTGCAACTGGCAACCACTTTTAACGATCTGTGTTGATTTTGATTTGCCCAACTCTTACAACTCTTTCAAGATTGAAAATTAGCAATATTATTTTATTAATGTTTTTACGATATTATTTTAGATGAAATAATTAATAAGTAAAAAACATCCGTTTATTATACGAGAAACAATATTAGAGTAAAATGCAGAAAACATCCTTTAAATTTATTAAAAATTGCAGGTTCCAGCCTTTATTTTTAAAATTTGCCGAAAACATCTTTTACCTTATTTTTGTTACAGATTTAATCCTTTATCACTAACTGGGTTTGTTTTGATAGTTAAATCCCCTCACATGCCAAACATGTGAGGGTACATTTGTCAATTTTCTAAAACCAATAACAGCCATTCCATCCACGATCCTTTTAACATATTTCTTCATCTCCTTCGATTGAACCCTGACATCCTCTTCAAATTCATCATCAAACTGGAATAAAAGGACTATTTTAGGGTATATAACTTGATGACGGGGGTAGCTCAAGACCAAATAAAATGACTTAGGCACACAAACGCTTGGAAGGTTAAAGGATTAAAGGGTTCACAACCCGCGAACTCAGGTGAACAGTAAAAAGGATGCAAACAGTAAAACATCACTTCACTGATTACTTGATCAACCCTCTCACAGCCGTAAAAGTAAGCATGTGCACAGAGAGCAACCTTTTATCCGCAGGTCTAAACCGTTCAACCCCAAAATGGGTAAGTCTCCCACTGCAAGCATGGTTCACTTGTCCAAGGTTTCCTCTTTGAATGATACCTTCCTCTATAAAATGACACTTCATTTAGTGCTAAACAACATTCCGATCAGCTCTGATTCCCTTGGAATATCTGGTCTTCACTCTCGAGCACTTGTTTCATGCAAGTCTCCTTTTTTTACATTCAACACACACATTTCCACTGTTCTTGCATCCGAAGTTGAACACACTTCAGTTGAGGATCTTGAACAAACAACAAAATATTACTAGTGAACCTCTCTCCACATCTTGCAAACGTGGGGGGACCCCACGACCTGCGTTAGGTAAACCGGAACCCTCCAAGCCTTTTGCCTAACCAGCCTAGCTACTATCATCGGTCTATTATTCGTTGTATCAACAAGTTGGCGCCCACCGTGGGGCTACGCCACTGATTTTCTTTAAAAGACCTAGTAGTGTAGCTCCATTCTTTCAAAATCATCATGTCGGAAAGTGAATCTCCGGGAGAGGTAAATCAAGTTCCACATACCTTTACCCCAAGCACTAGCCAAACTCATGTGGCTATACCAACGTCCTTCTCAACACCGGGGAGCACTCCTACTGGAGCAACATACCCCGAGTTCCTCACTTTCCAAACACCGAATCCGTCTAGATCAGGGGTTCCATCCCCTAACGTCGGTGTCTCTAACACCCCCTCACGTGTTGACCTTACCCCTAAAGGGGTCACCAACAACTTTCTAGAGTTGAGGTCTCTCCTCAACCAATACGTGAGTAGGGAAATAGACAAAGGGGTAAGGATTCGGTTGGACTATGACGAGCCAGAGCCATCGTTGTCTCCTGGACCTCCAGCTCTTCCTTTCACAAGCTCACAACCAACCATGTCCAGGAATGATGCTGGTCCCAGCCATCCACCTCCGAATCCTAATCCATACATATACACCCGGCCAGATCCGACAACATTTCCTCTCTTTTCTTCCCAACCGGCTACAACCAGTGCTCCATTGGGACACGAGCTAACTCTGGATCAACTGTTACAATCTCCTGTTGCAAGCCTTCCACCCCCAGTCACGTCTACATGAGAACGAGCTTTGTCTGTACTCCCCTTGGCACGAAGTGCCGTTATGAGTGCTCCTTTGGGAATAAACTGCTCAGCTGCACCTGGAAGCCTTCAAGGCTTCAACCTCATGCCTCAAATGATGGCTCAGATGATGGCCACCTTCCCTTGGCATCACTTTATTAATCAAGTGTTGGCCACACAAGGGAATAACAACAACAACAACAACAACACAGAAGCAAGGGTGGAAGAGGATTTGGCCAAGCCATACAAACCAAGTAATCTTTCGTGCTTCTCACAGCAAATAGCCGATTATGATTTTCAAACACAAATCAAAATGCCATCCTATATCAAGACATATGACGGAAGCGAGGATCCAGAAGATCACCTTCAGATCTTCACTGGTGCTGCCAGAATTGAGAAATGGTCAAATGCTGAATGCTGCCTCATGTTCATGCAGACCCTCATAGGATCAGACAGAATATGGTTCAACGATTTACCAGCCAGAAGCGTTCGAAGCTTCGATGATCTGAGCAAAGGATTTCTAGCCAATTTCTCACAACAAAGGCGGTACGTCAAAGATGCCACGGTGATCTTTCAGATAAAACAAAGTGTAACACCTCGCAAAATCATGTCCAATATAATAAAGACACGTGTCATGGACTTTAAGCGTGTAACGAATTGGTTTCGAAGGACTAAAGTTGACAAACAAAGAAAGTACGTGTGTAGAAGGGCCAAAAGTGTCAACATTTGAAAACTATGCCTTTCAATAACCCTACACGATGTTTATACCTTAAACAAATAAATATTGAAACGTATGAAGCCGTTGTGAAAGAAAATGAAAGTTTACGAGACGCGAGTGTTAAATGTGTCAACATGTTAAATTACTACCTCTGAGTGACCTTTTAACGAACTCGGAGCTTTGTAACGATTATTTATACTCTCAAGAACAAGTGACGAAAAGTTCACGAGGTTTCGATATCATTTGATATTAAATTCGTCAACTTTCATAAATAAAGGGGTAAAAGCGATAACATTTGAAATAAGACCTTTTGGGTGACTTCGTAACTAACCGGAAGCTTAACGATGTTTGTTTTATAACCCAAGACCCTTAAGAGTTAACTTTGGGGGTTAAAAGTGCAATAATTGAAAGATAAATCAAGTTATAAAGGACCAGGGGCTGAAAGTGCAATTTATCAAAGTTTGTAACCGGAATGGGAGAGCTTCGCGGGGCGCGAAGACCTTCTCTTGAGTCTTCGCGGGCCGCGACCAAGGCACCAGCGACCAAAAACTGGACAGCTGCATGTTGCAGCCTGTCCACCGCCATTGCATGCTAGTTTTTCGTTACCAGGGGCCTGCAAACGGTTTTTACTGACATGGGGACACTTGTAAACATCTAATGACATCCCATAACAGCTGCAATGATCTTAGAGCATCCAAATTTCCTATATAAGGGCTTTGTTGTTCATTTGTTCATGCACACTTAAAATTTTCACTCTCAAACTTACTCTCTGGAGCATCCTGGACCCAAAGGAAGCTTTCCTAAGTTTAATTTTCGTGCTAAGGATCATTGTAAGTGTTCTTAGCTTCCATAGTTAAGTTTTCATTAGTATAATGATGGAAAGTCAAAGATATCGTAATTACGCTTTGACTTTGTGATTAATCACTAACGGTCCAGCCATTATTCGAATTGAAAGTGGCTATATGTTGGTAATTATATAGGTGTTAAACCCTTAAAAGGGCACCTCGTAATTATCAAATTTACTTGGTCAATTGTCGGGTCAAACTACTTAACAGAAAAGTCAAACGAGTCAGTTTTTACAAAATAAATTATAACTGATAATGTAGGAGCTATAAAATGCATTTTATCACTTAAGTAACTTGGTAAATAATATAAGAACATGTTTAGGCATGTTCAACCCAACAATTCTGAGTTTAGGCTCGGTTCGCAACCGAAAGTCGCAAAAGTAGACTTTTGCTTTGACTTTCAGTTCTGACCCAAATTAGCATTAGTTTAGTTATGCCTTACGATTCCTTTGTGACCATATTATATGTAAGTATAACCCTCTGAGGCTATACAACATGGTCCCATAGAAATCAGAGATCATTTGCATGTTTCCGTTAAATGCTTAAAACTTGACCATTATGCCCTTTTGATATAAAAACGAGATTTTGAAAATGTGAGAGGACAAAAAGTTTTATTACTGATATATAAGTATGTCACAAAAATTTGACATCCGTTTCTGGTCTCAAATAAAATTTATGCAAGATATCGTAAAAATGAAACTTTTTGTTAAGTAAATGACATTTTCCACATAAATCATATTTAAACCCAATTTTTGGCACCAAACTTACTACCCACTGCTATGATATAATATTTAGGGATTTTCAGAAATTTTTGTCAAATTTTATACTGACCATAACGTGGAGTTCTAGCATGAATTCAGTAATTGACGATAATACCCTTTTTGTTAATAAAATGAGTTTAACATGTGATTTGAATACCAAACCTTTTCCTACTGATATCATATGTAAATAAAATATTTTGAACATTAAGGACTGATCAAAACATCAAAATTTTATAAACATCTTAAATACGTCAAATACCGACTTTTACGCTAATTAGGCGCATAGTATGGTTTAAAACCATATTTAACGCCTAAGACTTGTTACCTACTGATTTTATAAATAAAATTTTATACTTTAACAGTAAGTATAAGTCTTGAACTCAGACTTCCAAATTTGACCTTAAAAAGCATATGTGAAATGGCCAAAACGCCCCTACGGTGCATAGTTTGGCCATAAATTATAAACCTCACATATGTATGATATCTTACTGATGTAACTTGATAAAATAAATATTTTTACTGAATATTTTAGACCAGAACCTCAGTTTGCTATTTAACCTCTTATATAAACTTTAAAATGACCAAAATACCCTTACGGGGCTTAAAGTGATTTGAAATTCGTTTTGGGCATAATGGAAGATATCCTACTGATATCACAACATAATTTAAGCATAATAACTTATGGAACTTGTACATGACTCATTGGGTTACCCGTTATGCATATGCGGTAAATTATTACCGCTTGGTCGGGTATTGAATATTTAATCGATTAGTGGTTAAATCATTGAGATAACCCGTTTTAATCTGTTTTGTTTGATACAAAGCATTTGGGGGTTAATATGACCGTGTCCTGGATATCCTCGGCTCATTCATTTGAAATGGCCACGACTTAAGCACGAGGTGTAGGTATACACCTGACAGTTGCGTATGTAAAACGGTATCTCACTCGTGAGGAAACTTCTTATGGGCTTATACTAGTGGCGTGTCTATTAATCTTGTCCCGGCTCTTCTATTCCGGGCCTCGAACGTACGACAAACATGTAAAACTGTATACAAGATTATTTTAAATAATTGTCCCAAGTTATAAAAGATTTTATGCCTAGTGCATCCAAACCAATTTTATAAACACTTTTCAAAAGAGTCAGTTAATTGTATTTACCAGTGTAAACTGACGTATTTTTCAAAAAAGATTAAGTGCAGGTACTACGCGAAATGGGCTGGAAACTCCTGAGTATTAGTTAAAGAGTCTTGCAAGCTCTTAATACTTTAAGTCTGTTGAACAGTATTTACTTTATGTTTTAGATCCGCCCGTGGATCCATTATCGACCGTTTGTATAATATTTTATTATACTTTTCAAATTCGGTTTGTATTATTATTTTAGACTTCCGCTGTGCATTTAGCTGTGATTAATTGACTATGATGATATCAACTACGTTACGATACTCCCCACTGGGCCCACCGGTAATACGTGAAAATATCGGGGTGTGACAGGTTGGTATCAGAGCCAACGTTGAGTGAATTAAACACTAGCCTTTTGTGTTTAATCTCAATGACACAGTTGCACATTCCTTGACTTCCGAGTCTAGGCAAAAAACTTAGGACTAATCCTAATCTTAATCGTTTTGCTTCATTTATTTTTGTTTTGACAGGACTTCAATCAACATGCCACCGAGAGTGAGAGGCCGAGGAGGACGAGGAAAAGCTCCAATTGTTGCTAGGAACGACCACGAAGCCGGACCATCACACCGGCGTACACCATCCGCTTCATTCGGATCAAGTCCTCACGAAGACTGGAGGACATACCTCGAGCCTGCGAGACGCTCTGTATCTCTCAGTTCCTCACCATCCTATCATTATTCCTTTGGGCCGCAGCAGGAGGACGAGCCCAACGACTCTCACCACTCTTACATTCCTCTGCAACGATCGGGTTCACCCCATTTCTAGAACCCAACACCTTATTTTCAGAGCAGGTTCAACCCGATGAACCAAATAGAAGAACCAGAGGGTCAAAACCCTTTGGGACCAGCTGATCATTATCCTGAGATGCAGAACATGGATGTGGACGAAGATCCAGATCCTGAGATGCCGCCATCTGGGACGCCGACACATCCTATTGAAATTTCCAGCGGATCATCCTTTCATGGTTCGCCTTACAGGGGCCCTGATATTTTTGCCGAAAGATGGGCTTCATACAAGTGGGAGTATACTTCCCCTCACCACTACTCACCACCACACCAGCAGGTCCCTTCTGAGGACCCACATTTTCAGGCGGTCACGCCACCGCCACCACCAGCGCCAGAGCAGCCCCGCCTCCAGAACCATTGAGGCAGAGAAGAAGTGCACGGATGTCCATGCGTGGGGGTTTTCACTTCAGCACTCCCCAGCACTCCAGCAAAAGCAACTACCCGCCGCTCTATGAAGACCCGCAAATGGGTGGGCCTTCAAATGCAGTTTCTGAAGTAGACTCTGTACCAGTCGCACCTGCACCACATATGGGTTATGAAAACCCAATCCCATCGTACCTAGGTGCAGCCGGGTACAACCCGTTTGAGCAGCAAGCTTACTCGGGTTATAACTACCACAATGCCCCTGCCGTTGACCCGTACATCGAGGCAGCGAACTACAACGCTCTCTACCCTGGGCCCTTCCCAGCTACATACCCAACTGGGTACCCCGCATATGGGTATCAATACCCACCACCTCCACAACCTCAGCAGCAACAGCCGCCGCAGCCACCACAAATTCAACCACCGCAGCAGCAAAAAATCCTCCAGAGATTACACGAGGTGGAGCAAAGGGTGGAAGAAGAGCGTAGGAGTCACCGCGGTTTTCTGAAAGGGTTGGCAAACCTCATTAAGGGGAAGAAGAAGAGGGATTATTAGAAATCCTTATTTATTGTTTTGTTATTTTATTTTAAAATTAATTCCCTGCGTGGACGTTTCAATTATGTATTTGGTCCCTGTGTGGACTTGTCCTTCTTATTTTAGTCCCTGCGTGGACAATGTTATTTTTTTAAAGACCCGTTTAGGGCATTATTGTAATTCGTAGGATTTTATTTATGAGAATTTTCCTTTTTGAAGTTACATTTGGCATTAAACATAAACATATACATATATCGTAAATCAAAATATTAATTCAATTTTTAATTGATCTGCTATTTTAATATTAAAAGAAAATCTTGAAGGTATAACCTAGCCCATGTGTCGTTTTAAGACATGGCCATGATGGTAAAGCCTTTACAAGATTCAAATCCTTGTTAACATCTAAAATCATGTTAGCACACCCGGCAAATGTGATTCGATAAAATCACACTTGTGACAACTCGTATTTTAGAACCTATCTTTGTGCTAAGTGTAGCATGTTTTGAACTTATGTGATTATATGTATTTGATTGATTAATGGAATGTTATGATATGTGTTTACGTGTAACGATTGTATGCATACAAAACGAACCGATCGCACAATTCTAACTCAATCGCACAAGCTCACTCGGGTTACACTTATTGTACTTGAACCGAATGGGCAGCCCATTATGATGGGTTCGGCCCACCCCTCACACGCATAACCTCATGAGGAGGTTAACACTTCTCAAGGTTGCAAATCTCATAACACACACAAACCCTAATACCTCTCTCTCTCTCTCTCTCTCTAAGCCGACGGCAAGCATATCCATCACTCGAAGTTTTCTATTCGGATCAATCCTTGTTCTTCCCTCAATCGGTTAGTGTTATATCCTTGCTTGATTCCTGTATGATTGATGCTTGTTGTACGATTGATTATATGATGTTTGATGTTGATGCTAAGGTATGATGTTAGTAAACTCTAGATAAACAACCTACTAGATCCATAAGGGGATTGTATGTTTGATAGATACTTTGTTGTTGATCTAGATAATTAAGAACTGAATAAATGTAATCGGCTGCATGTATGATGAAATCGGATCAGTTGTATGGTCGAATATGAAGTATAATATGTTGGTTTGAAACTCCTAATTGAATAGTTAAATGTTGTGAATTGTTGAATGTTTTGAACATGTCTAGGGTTCTTAAGAGATTGATGTTAAAACCATTGTTTGATCGAGTATTTGTTAAGTTTGAAACTGTTAGAATTGTTTGTGACAAATAAAGAATGTAACTGATTTCCTTAAATTTAGAGATTTCCATAACTGATCATACAATAACAATCGCACAAGGGTTCTGATCGCACAAAAGCCCAGTCGCACAAGTGAATCGCACAAGCTAGATCATGCTAGGGTACAACTGATTAAACACTAGGTACAACATCACATTTGCATGATCGCACAAGACCTTGTGGATCGCACAAGATGGTGTCGATCGCACAAGGATTGGGGCCATACACAAACTGTTACACGGTTGGGCCTTAAAGCCCAATATCCACTCGCACAACCCAACTGGATCGCACAAGTCGACTGGATCGCACAAGCCGTCCGGATCGCACAAGGTCAATGTTTGTTTATTGGGCCGTATGCATGTTGGATTACTTTTATTATATTGGGCCGGGTAGTGTTTGGGTTTTAACGATCCACTCGCACAAGATGTTAGTGGACTTACAATTCAGTCCAATGCATTCTTACCGCACAAGTTTGGACATTTCGTGTTTAACTGTTTTTCTTGACACGTATAACGTGTTTATTATGATCAACATGTGTTCATAACCTGTTAAACTATGTGTAAACATACGTGCTTTACTTGAACCTAGACCTGACTTGTACGGTAACCATATTAGGACGTGGTTGACCTCTAGCAGCTCGATTGACCTTTACTCATCTGCCGAGCTAACCTAAGGTGAGTTCACACTTTCTACAAAGCATGGGATTCCCAGGGGTTGGGAATGGGTTAAGGAATATGGATTCCTCGTCCTTTCTTGGGTAGGACAATACGGGTTCAGGAATATAATTCCTCGTCCTCATGGACAGTTTACATTTTCACTAGACCAAAACTCTATCACGAAGTCCCTCCTTTTTATATCGACTTAATCGCCGGGCCAATGGCGAGCGGGTCATTAGTTAGATAGCGCTATTTAGGTCTAACAAGCCTCACACCGTGCCGCAGAGGACGGGCGTGAACTAATGGATCTGGGCACGTCAATGATGATAGACATTGATAGCTAAGGGCACATAAACATGACTAAAGTCAGTGGTCGATATGGTAACGAGTCTAGTAGTATAAACATGGGGTAGCCCCCACGGCCGTAGAGCCAGATAATTTAACATGGGGTAGCCCCCACGGCTGGATTGCCAGAGTAAATGGGATAAACAAATCACGTTTTCAACTATGGGGTAACCCCCACGACCAGGATGCCAGTTAAAGGAAACTATGTTTTTGGAATAACTTAAACCAACACCCAACTGTGAACTCACTCAACTTTGTTGTTGACTCGTTACTACATGCTTTGCAGGTCAATAGGTACTTAGCTGGAGCTTGCATGGGGAAGAGTCGTTGTGGGACATGGACAATTGTGTGCCATGATAAACATTGAAACATTTGAACTTATATTTTGTTTTGGATTTAATCGTTATGCTTCCGCTTGCAACTTAAACTATGTTTTGTTTGGACACCAATTGTATTGGTTGGATTTTATAACTACTTACATGCTTGTTCAATATGATTGGTGGCTTGATCCTGGTCAGTCACGCCTCTAAGCGGTGATACTCCGCATGTGGATTTTGGGGGTGTGACAGATTGGTATCAGAGCCATTGGTTATAGTGAACTTGGTTTTAATAAGGGAAAAAGTTTTTGTTAAAACCAGACTATAACCTGAACAGTGCTTAACGATCCACAACGACGCTTCGCTCCACGTGCAAGACTCGACATTCTAGGTGATATGGTTTATGTTCTATTGCCTACTTGCTAGATTACATAGAACTTTGCTTATGGTATGCTTAGATAAATGTAGCAACGATAGTTTGATAACACATGTGTGCTTACTCTCTTCTGTCGTCGCACTTTCGCGAACCTCTCTAACTCATGTTTTCCTTTGATATGAAGATCATGAGTGGACGCGTTAACATGACTCAAGCCCAGTTGACGGCTCTGATTAATCAACAAGTTGCTGCGGCACTTGCAGCCGCACAGGCAGGAGGTATTCCCTGCCATCTCAACTCACTCTAGGATTCCTAGATCCTACTCTCGTGAACCAACCTTTGTGTTAAACTTTGTCCTTTCTTACTCTCGCAACAGGTCAACCTGCACAACCTCCTGTGTGCACTTTCAAGACCTTTATGGACTGTCGACCTAGTACCTTCAGTGGTACCGAAGGAGCTGTAGGTCTCCTCCACTGGTTTGAGAAACTTGAATCTGTCTTTGAGATGTGTGAATGCCCTGAGGCTCGTAGGGTGAAGTACGCTACCGGTACTCTCGAGGGTATAGCGCTCACGTGGTGGAACGCTCAGGTCCAAATGTTGGGGTTGGTTGCTGCTAACGCCACCCCATGGAACAACTTCAAGGAAAGGATCAAGGAAGAGTACTGCAATCGTGATGATATTCACAAACTGGAGGTGGAGTTCTTCAACTTAAAGATGACGGGGTCAGAAATTGAAACGTACACAAAAAGATCGAATGAGCTAGCTATTCTGTGTCCTACCATGGTGGATCCTCCCATCAAATGTATCGAACTGTACCTCAAGGGTTTAGTGCTAGAGATTCAAAGTCATGTGACTTCAGCTAACCTCGCCACCATCCAGCAAGTTGTTCAATTGGTTCATCGTCTCACTGATCAGGCGGTGGAGCAGGGCAGGTTACCAAAGCGTATTAGTGATACAGTTACTTCAGATGCTCCTAGTGACAACAAGCGAAAATGGGATGGAGCTTCAAGCAAAGGTTCGACTTCTGTTCAATCTCAGTCTCAGCAGAGAAGGACTGACGACTACAAGAGCCCTAGTCTACAATCATCTGGTAGTCAAAGTCATGGTGGGTACAAGGGAAATCACCCCAAATGCAATCGCTGTAACCTACACCACAGCGGACCATGCACCAGGAGTAACTGTCATTGGTGCAACAAGCCAGGCCACGCAGCAAAGGATTGCAGAAGTTTAAACCCCGCAAACCAGAATCGTCAACAACAAGCCCCACAAAATCAACGCCAGCAGCAGCAGCAAGGCATCAACAAAGGGTGCTTTCAGTGTGGAGTTGAAGGCCACTTCAAGAGGGATTGTCCCCAACTGAACCGGAACCAGAACAACAACAACAATAATAACAACCAGGGGAATGGAAACAACGGGGGTAACAACGGCAACGGTGCAAGGGGTCGTGTGTTCGTTATTGGCCAGGGTGAAGCGAGGAATGATCCCAATGTTGTGACGGGTAAGTTCCTTCTCGACGACTTTTATGTTACTGTCTTATTTGATTCGGGTGCCGATACTAGCTACGTGTCCTTAAAAGTTAGTCAGATGCTTAAGCGTACCCCAACACATTTAAACACCAAGCACACTGTAGAGCTAGCTAATGGTAAGAGTTTAGAGGCCACACACGTAATCAAGGGTTGTAATATAGTTCTTGCTGGTCACACCTTCTCTATCGACCTCATTCCTATCGTTCTGGGTAGTTTCGACGTTGTCATTGGGATGGATTGGTTATCCCAACACCGGGCAGAGATTCTTTGCAACGAGAAGATTTTCCGTATTCCTCGTTCAGGTGATGAACCACTCATGATTCGTGGTTATAAGAGGGGTGCTGTAGAGAGCATCATCTCTTTCCTTAAGGCCCAGAAGTGTTTGTGAAAGGGCCACACTGCTATTTTGGCTCTCGTTACGGACACCTCGAAGAAAGAGAAGAAGATAGAAGATTTTCCGATCGTACGTGACTTTCTTGAGGTATTCCCTGAGGAATTACCTGGCCTTCTGCCTCATCGTCAAGTCGAGTTTCAAATCGAGCTAGCTCCTGGAGCAGCACCTATAGCTCGTGCACCTTATCGCCTAGCTCCATCAAAACTAGAAGAGCTGTCCATGCAACTACAAGAACTCTTGGATAAGGGTTTCATTCGTCCTAGCTCTTCGCCCTGGGGAGCTCTAGTGCTATTCATGAAGAAGAAAGACGGTACCTTCAGAATGTGCATCGACTATCGCGAACTCAACAAAGTGACCGTGAAGAATCGCTATCCTCTTCCACGTATTGATGACCTATTCGACCAGCTGCAAGGGTCGAGCTACTATTCAAAGATCGATTTGAGATCGGGATATCACCAGCTGAGAGTCCGAGATGAGGACGTCTCCAAAACAGCCTTTAGAACTCGTTATGGACACTACGAGTTTTTGGTCATGCCTTTTGGGCTGACAAACGCACCTGCGGTCTTTATGGACCTTATGAACAGAGTGTGCAAGCCTTACCTTGACAAGTTCGTTATAGTTTTCATCGACGACATCCTGATCTACTCTAAGAGTCAAGAGGAGCACGAGCAACATCTACGACTTATTTTGGAACTCCTTCGAACAGAACAACTTTATGCAAAGTTCTCGAAATGCGACTTCTGGCTTCGTGAAGTCCATTTCCTAGGCCACGTGGTAAACAAGGATGGGATTCACGTTGATCCATCCAAGGTAGACTTGATCAAGAACTGGCCTGCACCACGTACACCAACAGAAATCCGCCAATTCTTGGGCTTGGCAGGATACTACAGAAGGTTTATCAAGGATTTCTCCAAGATCGCACGACCTCTCACTTCGCTAACTCAGAAGGGCGTCACCTATCGTTGGGGTGATGCACAGGAAACGGCGTTTCAACACTTAAAGGATAGACTTTGTAGCGCACCTATCCTCTCATTGCCTGAAGGCACAGACGATTTCGTAGTTTATTGCGACGCATCCATCCAGGGACTTGGATGTGTGCTGATGCAACGTGACAAGGTCATTGCTTATGCTTCACGCCAACTTAAGGTTCACAAAAGGAACTACACTACACACGATCTGGAGCTAGGAGCTGTTGTTTTCGCACTCAAGATATGGAGACATTACCTGTACGGTACCAGGTGCACCATTTACACCGATCACAGGAGTCTTGAGCATATCTTCAAGCAAAAGGAGTTGAACATGCGTCAACGACGATGGGTCGAGTTATTGAATGATTATGAATGTGCGATCAAGTACCATCCAGGCAAAGCCAATGTTGTGGCTGACACCCTCAGTCGAAAGGACACTACGCCTAAGCGCGTGCGAGCATTACAACTCACCATTCAATCTAGTCTTCCTTCCCAGATACGAGATGCTCAGGTAGAAGCACTGAAACCAGAAAACGTCAGGGCTGAAGCCCTACGTGGCTCAAGGCAATGGTTAGAACAAAAGGAAGACGGTGCCTACTACGTAACAGGACGCTTTTGGGTCCCACTCTATGGCAACCTACGAGAGCTTGTGATGGATGAGGCACACAAGTCTCGTTACTCAGTACATCCTGGTTCGGATAAGATGTACCACGACTTGAAAACTACGTATTGGTGGCCTAGCATGAAGGCCCACATAGCAACTTACGTCAGCAAGTGTTTGACTTGTGCGAGAGTCAAAGTCGAATATCAGAAACCATCAGGCCTACTCCAACAACCAGAAATACCACAATGGAAATGGGAGCAAATTTCCATGGATTTCGTTACTGGCCTACTTAGATCTCAACGCGGAAATGATACTATTTGGGTGATCGTGGATCGACTCACAAAGTCTGCACACTTCTTGGCTATCAAGGAAACGGATAAGTTTTCCACTCTAGCAGACGTTTATCTTAAGGAAGTTGTCTCGAGGCACGGGGTGCCAACCTCTATTATCTCTGATCGTGATGCACGTTTTACTTCTGAATTATGGCAAGCAATGCACAAGTCCTTTGGCTCACATTTAGATATGAGCATAGCTTATCATCCACAGACGGATGGGCAGTCTGAACGCACCATCCAAACCCTTGAAGACATGCTTCGTGCATGTGTTATCGATTTTGGCAACGGCTAGGAAAAACATCTGCCACTAGTGGAATTCTCGTATAATAACAGTTACCACACCAGCATTCAGGCCGCTCCATTTGAGGCATTGTACGGGCGTAAATGCCGATCACCTCTTTGTTGGGCAGAGGTGGGGGATAGTCAGATCACTGGCCCAGAACTTGTGGTAGACACAACAGAAAGGATTTCTCAAATACGAAAACGAATGGCGGCAGCTCGTGACCGTCAGAAAAGCTACGCTGATAAAGGCAGGAAACCACTCGAGTTCCAGGTTGGGGATCGAGTGCTACTCAAAGTCTCACCTTGGAAGGGTGTTGTTCGTTTTGGCAAACGAGGCAAACTTAACCCACGATACGTTGGACCATTTGAAATCATAGAGAAAATAGGCAGGGTGGCCTACAAACTGAACCTACCAGCGGAACTCAGTGGAGTTCACAACGTTTTCCACGTGTCGAATCTGAAAAAGTGCCTGTCAGATGAGACCCTCATAGTTCCTTTGAAGGAACTCACTATCGACGAGCAGTTACGATTCGTTGAGGAACCAGTAGAGATTACTGACCGAGATGTGAAGATTCTCAAGCGCACTATAATTCCTCTTGTTCGAGTTCGTTGGAACTCACGTCGTGGCCCAGAGTTCACCTGGGAACGCGAAGACCAAATGAAACAAAAGTATCCCCAACTGTTCGCAAACAGTACAACCACTACTGAGGCTGAAGCTACTGCGGAATTTCGGGATGAAATTCCAGATCAACAGGGGGAGGATGTGACACCCCAGGAAAACCAGGAAAACCATGCAACTTAACTAGCTTCCTCAGTGAGTACGTACCAAATTTCGGGACGAAATTTCTTTCAACTTGGGGATAATGTGACAACTCGTATTTTAGAACCTATCTTTGTGCTAAGTGTAGCATGTTTTGAACTTATGTGATTATATGTATTTGATTGATTAATGGAATGTTATGATATGTGTTTACGTGTAACGATTGTATGCATACAAAACGAACCGATCGCACAATTCTAACTCAATCGCAGAAGCTCACTCGGGTTACACTTATTGTACTTGAACCGAATGGGTAGCCCATTATGATGGGTTCGGCCCACCCCTCACACGCATAACCTCATGAGGAGGTTAACACTTCTCATGGTTGCAAATCTCATAACACACACAAACCCTAATACCTCTCTCTCTCTCTCTCTCTCTCTCTAAGCCAACGGCAAGCATATCCATCTCTCGAAGTTTTGTATTCGGATCAATCCTTGTTCTTCCCTCAATCGGTTAGTGTTATATCCTTTCTTGATTCATGTATGATTGATGCTTGTTGTACGATTGATTATATGATGTTTGATGTTGATGCTAAGGTATGATGTTAGTAAACTCTAGATAAACAACCTACTAGATCAATAAGGGGATTGTATGTTTGATAGATACTTTGTCGTTGATCTAGATAATTAAGAACTGAATAAATGTAATCGGCTGCATGTATGATGAAATCGGATCAGTTGTATGGTCGAATATGAAGTATAATATGTTGGTTTGAAACTCCTAATTGAATAGTTAAATGTTGTGAATTGTTGAATGTTTTGAACATGTCTAGGGTTCTTAAAAGATTGATGTTAAAACCATTGTTTGATCGAGTATTTGTTAAGTTTGAAACTGTTAGAATTGTTTGTGACAAATAAAGAATGTAACTGATTTCCTTAAATTTAGAGATTTCCATAGCTGATCATACAATAACAATCGCACAAGGGTTCTGATCGCACAAAAGCCCAGTCGCACAAGTGAATCGCACAAGCTAGATCATGCTAGGGTACAACTGATTAAACACTAGGTACAACATCACATTTGCATGATCGCACAAAACCTTGTGGATCGCACAAGATGGTGTCGATCGCACAAGGCTTGGGGCCATACACAAACTGTTACACGGTTAGGCCTTAAAGCCCAATATCCACTCGCACAACCCAACTGGATCGCACAAGTCGACCGGATCGCACAAGATCAATGTTTGTTTATTGAGCCGTATGCATGTTGGATTACTTTTATTATATTGGGCCAGGTAGTGTTTGGGTTTTAACGATCCACTCGCACAAGATGTTAGTGGACTTACAATTCAGTCCAATGCATTCTAACCGCAAAAGTTTGGACATTTCGTGTTTAACTGTTTTGCTTGACACGTATAACGTGTTTATTATGATCAACATGTGTTCATAACCTGTTAAACTATGTGTAAACATACGTGCTTTACTTGAACCTAGACCTGACTTGTACGGTAACCATATTAGGACGTGGTTGACCTCTAGCAGCTCGATTGACCTTTACTCATCTGCCGAGCTAACCTAAGGTGAGTTCACATTTTCTACAAAGCATGGGATTCCCAGGGGTTAGGAATGGGTTAAGGAATATGGATTCCTCGTCCTTTCTTGGGTAGGACAGTACGGGTTCAGGAATATAATTCCTCGTCCTCATGGACAGTTTACATTTCACTAGACCAAAACTCTATCACGAAGTCCCTCCTTTTTATATCGACTTAATCGCCGGGCCAATGGCGAGCGGGTCATTAGTTAGATAGCGCTATTTAGGTCTGACAAGCCTCACACCGTGCCGCAGAGGACGGGCGTGAACTAATGGATCTGGGCACGTCAATGATGATAGACATTGACAGCTAAGGGCACATAAACATGACTAAAGTCAGTGGTCGATATGGTAACGAGTCTGGTAGTATAAACATGGGGTAGCCCCCACGGCCGTAGAGCCAGATAATTTAACATGGGGTAGCCCCCACGGCTGGATTGCCAGAGTAAATGGGATAAACAAATCACGTTTTCAACTATGGGGTAACCCCCACGGCCAGGATGCCAGTTAAAGGAAACTATGGTTTTGGAATAACTTAAACCAACACCCAACTGTGAACTCGCTCAACTTTGTTGTTGACTCGTTACTACATGCTCTGCAGGTCAATAGGTACTTAGCTGGAGCTTGCATGGGGAAGAGTCGTTGTGGGACATGGACAATTGTGTGCCATGATAAACATTGAAACATTTGAACTTATATTTTGTTTTGGATTTAATCGTTATGCTTCCGCTTGCAACTTAAACTATGTTTTGTTTGGACACCAATTGTATTGGTTGGATTTTATAACTACTTACATGCTTGTTCAATATGATTGGTGGCTTGATCCTGGTCAGTCACGCCTCCAAGCGGTGATACTCCGCATGTGGATTTTGGGGGTGTGACAACACTAGTCACCCTCATATTGGATTTTCCAATTCCTTTCTTAACCTGAAGACTTAAACATCCATTAGTGATGAAATGCCTACGGGCTATATTCATTGTCATATAAGACAAATGACAGTTGTAGTCTATGACTCCCTGTCAGTAAAGGCGATGAGCTATGTTCAAACCTTAATGCCTTGATCCTATAAGATCATGGCTTATAAATTCAAAACTGTCCTTGTGACTAAGCCTTTTGTGCCATCATAATATCTTTAATAATTTATAACTGGGATTAATTATAACGAAAAGTTTAAAATAAAAATTTAATTATCAAATTAACCAAATATGGTTTATATTTACTATGGTTAAGGAATCATCGAAAATGATGGTTCCATAATAAACTTCTGAACAAAATTATTGTCAACTGTTTTATAGAAATCAAGCTTCAGCATGTCTGAATCAGAAGAGGTTAATAGTCATCCAAGGGAGAGAAATGATAATACCAGAATAAATGTAGCTGGTGCAGACCTACAAGCATTGATAGACAATGCTGTTACTAGAGCCATTGACAGGCAGTTCAAGGAACCAAGTAATACTCGTACAAAGACTCAATATGTGGCTCATAGTAAGCCCCCTTCAAAAACACATGAGTCAAATAAGGACAATACTCGTCACTCGTCGAATCAGAGAAGTCTTCCATCCAAGCAAATTGTGCTTAATCAGGAACCGCGTGTTAAGACCTGCTCTTATACATATTTCGTCTCTTGCAAGCCAAGGGATTTTACAGGCGAAAAGAGTGCCATTGACTGTATGACATGGCTTGATGAGATGGATACTGTTGTGGATATCAGTGGTTGTGCGGAGCGGGATATTGTGAAGTTTGTTTCACAATAGTTTAAAGGGGAAGCATTGGCTTGGTGGAGGTCGTTAATCCAAGCCACAGGGAAAATCCGGCTTTATAATTTGTCGTGGGAACAATTTGTGGCACTATCAAGGAAAACTTCTGTCCTCAACATGAGGAAGAAAAGACTGAAATAGACTTCTTGACTCTGGTCATGAAGAATTTGGATTGCCAAGCTTATCTTACGAGCTTTAACACTATGGCCAGACTTGTTCCCTATTTGGTTACACCTGAACCTAAGCGCATAGCACACTTCATTGGAGGCCTGGCCCCAGAAATAAAAGGAAACGTTAAAGCTTCCAGGCCTACCACCTTTAAGTCCGTGGGGGATTTATCTTTATCTCTCACACTCGATGCGATTAGGCAAAGGTCGATTAAGACTTCTGATGAAGGAAAGAGGAAACGGGAAGATGAGAGCTCACGTCGCTCTGACAAGAAAAGAAAGGGAAAATCTGAGCATAGGAAGAGTTCTGGGTTTAAAAAGGACTCCCAGCAGTCAAGTGAGAAGCCTAAGTGTAAAACCTGCCAAAAGCACCACTTTGGAAAGTGCAGATTCGAATCGAAATCGCAATCACAGCCTAGAATTTGTGGAATCTGCAAGTCAAAAGAGCATAAAACTCTAGATTGCAAGAAAATGAAAGATGCAACCTGTTATGGTTGCAACGAGAAGGGGCACATAAAGACCAATTGCCCGAAAAAACCCAAGAAAGCCTGAAGAGGTCAAGAAGACTAATGCTTGAGTCTTCCAAATGAATGCTCAGGAGGCTGTGCAAAATGATAATGTCATAACAGGTACTTTCCTCATCAATGATGTATATGCTAGAGTTTTATTTGATTCTGGTGCAGACAAGTCTTTTGTAGACAATAATTTTGTAAACTGTTAAATCTACCTGTTAAAACTCTAAACATAAATTATGAAGTTGAATTGGCCGATGGTACCATAGATACTGCTTCAACAATCTTAGATGGATGTTTTATATCCATTAGGAATCACTCTTCCGCTGTCCTTGCTTTCGTTAAAATTGGCAGGATTCGATATAGTGATAGGCATGGATTGGTTGTCTCGTAACCAAGCCCAAATTGTATGTGATAAGAAGCAAGTTGTCATTAAGACTCCTTATGGTGAGCCACTTACAATTCAAGGAGATACATAGTATGGATTGCCTAAACAAGTATCTATGCTTAAGGCATCAAAGTGTCTAAAGAAAGGTTGTGTCATTTACATGGCACAGGTGACTATAGATAAGCCAAAGCCCAAGATTGAAGATATTCCTGCTATTTCTGAATATTCAGATGTTTTTCCTGAAGAACTACCTGGGTTACCTCCCGATAGGCAAGTAGAATTCAGAATCGATATCATTCCAGGAGCATCCCCAGTAGCACGAGCTCCTTATCGCCTGGCACCGACTGAAATGAAAGAATTAAGGACACAATTGGATGAATTGTTGGAAAAGGGTTTTATTCGACCAAGTTCATCTACTTGGGGAGCACCTATTCTCTTTGTGAAGAAGAAGGATGGATCAATGCGTCTGTGCATTGATTATCGCGAGCTGAACAAAGTTATAATCAAGAACCAATATCCATTACCCAGGATCGACGACCTGTTCGATCAACTGCAAGGGGCAAGTTACTTTTCAAAGATTGATCTTAGGTCAGGATATCATCAGTTGAAGGTCAGAACCGAATATGTGCACAAGACTGCGTTCAGAATACGATATGGCCTCTATGAATTCTTAGTGATGCCTTTCGGGCTCACTAATGCACCTGCAGCATTCATGGATCTCATGAATCGCGTTTGCAAGCCGTATCTAGACAAGTTTGTCATTGTCTTTATTGATGACATACTTATTTATTCAAAACTCCAAGTTGATCATGAAAAACATCTCAGGTGTATTCTCAAACTTCTGCAGCAAGAGAAGCTCTACGCAAAGTTCTCTAAATGTGAATTCTGGCTTCGAGAAGTCCAATTTCTTGGACATGTAGTGAGTGAGCATGGTATCCAGGTGGATCCCGCTAAAATTGAAGCGATTATAAATTGGCAAGCACCAAAAACACCTACAGAGATTCGTAGCTTCTTAGGTCTAGCAGGATACTACAGACGCTTCATTGAAAACTTTTCAAGAATTGCTGCACCTTTGACTTCGTTGACTCGCAAGAATATAAAGTTTGACTGGGGTCCCAAACAGCAAGAATCTTTTGAGATTCTCAAGCAGAAGTTAAGCAATGCCCCTGTGTTGACATTGCCAGAAGGAACAGAAGAATTGTTGTTTACTGCGATGCATCACACACAGGTATGGGTTGTGTGCTTATGCAGAAAGGTAAGGTTATTGCCTATGCTTCACGTCTATTGAAAGTGCACGAAAAGAACTATACCACCCATGATTTGGAAATGGGTGTCGTGGTATTTGCACTAAAGCTTTGGAGGCATTACCTATATGGAACCAAATGTATAATCTATTCTGATCATAAAAGCCTTCAACATCTGTTAACCAGAAAGATCTCAATATGAGGAAACATCGTTGGATGGAAACATTGAACGACTATGATTGTGAAATCTGTTATCATCCAGGCAAAGCGAATGTTGTCGCTGATGCCCTGAGCAGAAAGGAAAGGGTTAAACCAATAAGGATCAATGCTAAAAGCATTGAATTAAGGAACAGCTTGAATGAAAGGTTGTTAGCTGCTCAGAAGGAAGCTATTTTGGAAACTAACTTTCCGAATGAGAAGTTAGGCATAACTGCTGATCAATTGTCTTATGGCAAGGATGGAATCCTTAGATTAAATGGTCGAATCTGGGTTCCAATCCACGGAGGACTTAGAGATGTGATCCTCCAAGAAGCTCATAGTTCAAAATATTCAGTCCATCCAGGCAGTGATAAAATGTACCAGGATTTAAAGGCAAATTATTGGTGGATAGGTTTGAAGAAATCTATAGCCACTTATGTGGCTAAATGTCTGGCGTGTGCACAGGTTAAAGCCGAGCATCAACAGCCGTCACGTTTACTGCAACAGCCAGAACTTCCCACTTGAAAGTGGGAAATGGTAACTATGGATTTTATTACCAAGTTACCAAGGACGAAGCATGGGAATGATACGATATGGGTTATAGTCGACAGGCTAACCAAGTCAGCCCACTTTTTGCCCATTATAGAAACGCACAGCTCCGATAAGCTAGTTCAGTTGTACGTGGATGAGATTGTATCTCTCCACGGAGTGCCAGTATCTATTATCTCTGATAGGGATACTAGATACACATATCATTTTTGGAAAAGCTTTTAGCAATCTCTAGTCACACGATTAAATTTCAGTACTGCATATCATCCTCAGACGGATGGGCAAAGCGAGCGTACGATTCAAACGCTTAAGGACATACTCAGGGCTTGTGTTATTGACTTAGGTGGAAGTTGGGATGACCATCTTCCTTTGATTGAATCTTCATACAACAATAGTTATCATTCGAGCATCCAAGCCGCACCTTTTGAGGCTCTGTATGGAAGAAAGTGCAGAACACCAGTTTGTTGGGCGGAAGTTGGAGAAACCCAACTGTCAGGACCTGATATAGTCCTCGAGATGACGAATAAGATTGTTCAAATCCGCGATCGTCTCAAAGCTGCCAGGGATAGGCAGAAAAGCTACGCGGATATGAGGCGTAAACCTCTGAAATTCGAGTTAGGTGATAAAGTGCTACTCAAGGTGTCACCCTGGAAAGGAGTGATGCATTTTGGCAAAAAGGGCAAGCTAAGCCCAAGGTACATAGGACCATTCGAGATCATCGAATGCGTGGATCTGTAGCCTATAAGCTGAATCTTCTTGAAGAGCTTAGCGGAATTCATAATGTATTCCACATCTGCAATTTAAAGAAATGTCTAGCCGATGAATCGCTAGCAATATCTCATAAGGACGTGCAGATTGACGAGAGCTTGAAGTTCGTTGAAAAAACTTTGTCAGTCGAGGATCGACAGGTCAAGAAGCTTCGAAGAAAGAATGAAACCGATCGTAAAGGTGAAATAGGATGCCCGTAGGGGCCCAGAATACACATGGGAGGTTGAATCCACGATGAAACAGAAATACCCTCACTTATTTCAGTAAATCTCGAGGTCGAGATTTCTTTTAAGGGGGTGAGGATGTAACACCTCGCAAAATCATGTCCAATATAATAAAGACACGTGTCATGGACTTTAAGCGTGTAACGAATTGGTTTTGAAGGACTAAAGTTGACAAACAAAGAAAGTACGTGTGTTTATACCTTAAACAAATAAATATTGAAACGTATGAAGCCGTTGTGAAAGAAAATGAAAGTTTACAAGACGCGAGGGTTAAATGTGTCAACATGTTAAATTACTACCTCTGAGTGACCTTTTAACGAACTCGGGGCTTTGTAACAATTATTTATACTCTCAAGAACAAGTGATAAAAAGTTCACGAGGTTTCGATATCATTTGATATTAAATTCGTCAACTTTCGTAAATAAAGGGGTAAAAGCGTCAACGTTTGAAATAAGACCTTTCGGGTGACTTCGTAACTAACCGGAAGCTTAACGACGTTTGTTTTATGACCCAAGACCCTTAAGAGTTAACTTTGGGGGTTAAAAGTGCAATAATTAAAAGATAAATCAAGTTATAAAGGACCAGGGGCTGAAAGTGTAATTTATCAAAGTTTGTAACCGGAATGGGAGAGCTTCGCGGGGTGCGAAGACCTTCTCTGGTGTCTTCACAGGCCGCGACCAAGGCACCAGCGACCAAAAACTGGATAACTGCATGTTGCAGCCTGTCCACCGCCATTGCATGCTAGTTTTTCGTTACCAGGGGCCTGCAAACGGTTTTTACTGACATGGGGACACTTGTAAACATCTGATGGCCTCCCATAACAGCTGCAATGATCTTAGAGCATCCAAATTTCCTATATAAAGTCCTTGTTGTTTATTTGTTCATGCACACTTAAAATTTTCACTCTCAAACATACTCTCTGGAGCATCCTGGACCCAAAGGAAGCTTTCCTAAGTTGAATTTTCGTGCTAAGGACCATTGTAACTGTTCTTAGCTTCCATAGTTAAGTTTTCATTAGTATAATGACCGAAAGTCAAAGATATCATAATTACGCTTTGACTTTGTGATTAATCACTAACGGTCCAGCCATTATTCGAATTAAAAGTGGCTATGTGTTGGTAATTATATAGGTGTTAAACCCTTAAAAGGGCACCTCCTAATTATCACATTTACTTGGTCAATTGTCGGGTCAAACTACTTAATAGAAAAGTCAAACGAGTCAGTTTTTATAAAATAAATTATAACTGATAATGTAGGAGCTATAAAATGCATTTTATCACTTAAGTAACTTGGTAAATAATATAAGAACATGTTTAGGCATGTTCAACCCGACAATTCTAAGTTTAGGATCGGTTCGCAACCGAAAGTCGCAAAAGTAGACTTTTGCTTTGACTTTCAGTTCTGACCCGAATTAGCATTAGTTTAGTTATGCCTTAGGATTCCTTTGTGACCATATTATATGTAAGTATAACCCTCTGAGGTTATACAACATAGTCCCATAGAAATCAGAGATCATTTACATGTTTCCGTTAAATGCTTAAAAGTTGACCATTATGCCCTTTTGATATAAAAACGAGATTTTGAAAATGTGAGAGGAGAAAAAATTTTATTACTGATATATAAGTATGTCATAAAAATTTGACATCCGTTTCTGGTCTCAAATAAAATTTATGCAAGATATCGTAAAAATGAAACTTTTTGTTAATTAAAGGGCATTTTCCGCATAAATCATATTTAAACCCAATCTTTGGCACCAAACTTGCTACCCACTATTATGATATAATATTTAGGGATTTTTGGAAATTTTTGTCAAATTTTATACTGACCATAAGTGGAGTTCTGGCATGAATTCAGTAATTGACGATAATACCCTTTTTGTTAATAAAATGAGTTTAACATGTGATTTGAATACCAAACCTTTTCCTACTGATATAATATGTTAAATAAAATATTTTGAACATTAAGGACTGATCAAAACATCAAAATTTTATAAACATCTTAAATATCGTCAAATACCGACTTTTACGCTAATTAGGCGCATAGTATGGTTTAAAACCATATTTAACGCCTAAGACTTGTTACCTACTGATTTTATAAATAAATTTTTATACTTTAACAGTAAGTATAAGTCTTGAACTCAGACTTCCAAATTTGACCTTAAAAAGCATATGTGAAATGACCAAAACGCCCCTACGGTGCATAGTTTGGCCATAAATTATAAACCTCACATATGTATGATATCTTACTGACGTAACTTGGTAAAATAAATATTTTTACTAAATATTTTAGACCAGAACCTCAGTTTTCTATTTAACCTCTTATATAAACTTTAAAATGACCAAAATACCCTTACGGGGCTTAAAGTGGTTTTAAATTCGTTTTGGGCATAATGGAAGATATTCTACTTATATCACAACATAATTTAAGCATAATAACTTATGGAACTTGTACATGACTCATTGGGTTACCCGTTATGCATATGCGCGTTCGGTACGGTTTATGTAACTAGTTTGCATAAATTAGCCGAAACGGGTCAAACATTATCATTTTACTTCAAAATCCAGAATGTATTTAGTTTACCCATTTTATACAAGTCTTCATACTTGTTGGGTCTAAATCACATTCTAATCCGGTCTTCGCTTAATCTTGCGTTTTGAACCGTAAACCTTTCTTTAAAACTAACCGGTCTAAGTTGTAACTTAAATAAGACCCGTTAGGAATCTAATAGGTTATTAAAAACCTTTGTTCCAGATTAGGAGTCCAGTAGAAGCTACTTGCACTTGCTGATTAGAATATACGACTGAGAATAAATTACATTTTAGCTCAGGTAAATACTTTTAACTTATTTTCCCTTATAAAGGCTTGGGATACGGTAAATTATTACCGCTTGGTCGGGTATTGAATATTTAATCGATTAGCGGTTAAATCATTGAGATAACCCATTTTAATCTGTTTTGTTTGATACAAAGCATTTGAGGGTTAATATGACCGTGTCCTGGATATCCTCGGCTCATTCATTTGAAATGGCCACGATTTAAGCACGGGGTGTAGGCATACACCTGACAGTTGCGTATGTAAAACGGTATCTCACTCGTGAGGAAACTTCTTGTGGGCTTATACTAGTGGCGTGTCTATTAATCTTGTCCCGGCTCTTCTATTCCGGGCCTCGAACGTACGACAAATATGTAAAACTGTATACAAGATTATTTTAAATAATTGTCCCAAGTTATAAAAGATTTAATGCCTAGTGCATCCAAACCAATTTTATAAACACTTTTCAAAAGAGTCAGTAAATTGTATTTACCAGTGTAAACTGACGTATTTTTCAAAAAGATTAAGTGCAGGTGCTACGCGAAATGGGCTGGAAACTCCTGAGTATTAGTTAAAGTGTCTTGCAAGCTCTTAATACTTTAAGTCTGTTGAACTGTATTTACTTTATGTTTTAGATCCGCCTGTGGATCCATTATCGACCGTTTGTATAATATTTTATTATACTTTTCAAATTCGGTTTGTATTATTATTTTAGAGTTCCGCTGTGCGTTTAGCTGTGATTAATTGACTATGATGATATCAACTATGTCACGATACTCCCCACCGGTAATACGTGGAAATATCGGGGTGTGACACAAAGGGATGACGAAAGTCTTCAAGAGTTTATAGAAAGGTATAAAAAAGAAGGTCTAAAATACGTAGGGGCGGATGAAAAGATAAGAGTAGCCGGTTTTATGAACGCCATTGCTTCCAAATACCTTACAAGCGATTTCAATAAATCCCTGCCCAAGACCTTGGAAGAAGCTCTCGAAAGGGCTGAAGCCCACATCAGAGGTGAGGAGGCTGTAGACATAAAGGAGCAGAGAAAAAGGGGATCTAGCTGGCGAGGCAACAGCCCCACTAGAAAGAAGGGCAACTTTCATCCCTATGACAGGCGTCAAAGGGGTTCAGAGCAACGAAGGTCTGAAGGTCGGAACCCTCCTAGCAGGGAGATGACCATAAACTTTACAGCCCTTACCAAACCCCCCCCCCCCAAGAGATTCTTGCTACAGAGGAAGTGAAACAAAGCTTCCGGCCTCCTAGACCCCTCCCTAAAAGCAAAAGGAACGAAAATTCCACTCAGTTTTGTGAATTTCACGAAGAGAAGGGTCACCATACTAACGATTGCTTTCAACTCAAAAAAAGAATTGAGGAGGTCGTCAAGTCCGGGGAGCTTGCCCACTTAGTGAAGGGGGTAAGGGACAAGATAGCTGAAGGGAAGAGTAAGGAAGTTAACATGGTGGATTTTGATGGAAAGGTTCCCCACAAACGGTAAAGGTTGGAAGCTTGGGAGCTTCAGTGTGTATGCTTCCCACCAACAGAAAAAGGCCCACTCTCAAACCCCCTTATGGTTGAGGCAATCGTGGGTACATTAAAAACAAGCAGAGCATACATAGAAACTGGTGCAGTTACGGAAATCATGTTTGAAAAGTTCTTCAATCATTTGAGCAATGAGGAACGTTCAAACCTTCAACCATCTGGAACCTCCATAAAAGGTATTGCCGACATACCCCTCAAGCCTTTAGGGCAACTAACCCTGGATGTCTGTTTCAGTGAAGGAAAGATGGAGAGAGTCCAACCTCTCACTTTTGTAGTTATCAATATACCTTCCAACTATGATGTCATTATAGGAAGGTCGGGGCAGTGTGCATTCTATATGGTTGTTTCTGTTGGTCATGGCATAGTCAAGTTCCCTACCGAGAGAGGGATTGCAACCCTTCATCCCACTCAAGAAGCCTACATGGTTGAAGGGGAAAGTTTGAAAAGTGAAGAAGGCAAGCAAGGGCCGAACATAAACCCTAAGTATCATGTATAAAGGATAAGGGTTAATCCCAGCCTTTCTCAAGAAACCCTCTCGTACCTTGAAAAGTTGCTAGTACACTATAGCGATGTCTTTGCTTGGTGCCCGGAAGACATGACGGGTATCCCTCGAAGCATTGCTGAACATGAGCTGAGAATACCACCCGATGTCAAGCCTGTCATCCAAAAGAAGCCAGTCTAGCACCTGAAAGAAGCTTGGCAGCATGCCAAGAGGTTGAAAAGCTTGTCTCAGCCGGAATTCTCCAGGAAGTCAAATATCAATCCTGGGTTGCAAACCCAGTCATGGTTCGAAATCCCGATAATTCTTGGAGAATGTGCATCGACTTCAAGGACTTGAACAAGGCTTGCCCCAAAGATTGTTACTCGTTGCCAGAAATCGATCTGAAGGTTGATTCCCTCACTGGTTACCCTTTCAAGTGTTTCTCGATGTTTACAAGGGTTACCATCAAATCCTTATGAAAAAAGAAGATGAAGAGAAGACCACTTTTCACACGGACAAGGGTATTTTTTGCTACCAAAATATGCCCTTTGGCATCAAGAATGCGGGTGCAACCTACCAACGCCTAGTTGACAAAGCCTTTTGATGTGCGTTAGGTGTATATGAAGGTTTAAGTATATTTTAAGCCCTTTTACACTTTTTTAGCCAAGTTTTAAATTTATAAAACACGATATTTACTAACACTAAACACACATATGGGCAAGTGCACCCATCGTGAGCGTAGTATAGTGTTGGTAAGATACCGAGGTCATCCAAGGACACAAGAGCTTTTAGTACCGGTTTATCCTCAACGTCTAATCAAATCAAAAAGTTAGAAAAAGGTTTTAAACTAGAAAAATAAAAACTAACTAAAACGCTGAAAATAAAAATAAAAGTAAAACAGATAGACAAGATGAATCACTTGGTTCCGACTTGTGTTTAGTGTAACCTTTGATTATTTCCGCACTTTTGCACTATTTAAGAGATTATCTTAGTTATTGTAGTAGGGCCCTCTTTTGGAGGTGACGTTACCCTCAACCCAGTAGTTTGAGTCAGCAATGATACAATCCTAAAGGGTCGGATTATTGAAAGATAATTAATTAAGTTATTAATGCAAATTATGGTAGGCCCCTCTTTTGAAGGTGACGTTACCCACGGCTAAGTAGTCTGAGTCAACAAGGATACAGTCCTAAGTAGCCGGGTTATAGTATTAATAGTAGTTTAACTTATGAGGGGATCAAAGAGTTTGGACCCCCGCCATCCAATACTGTTAAGTATTGAAGGAGGTCCTACTAAATTTGACCCAGGTCCCTTGCAGGATCTCTAAACGCTGAACAACGGCAAGACTCTTACCAAACCGTTCCCTTAACCCCCGACCAGGTAGCCAACATACCTCCATATAGACCGTGGAGATATGAATGGTGAAAATATTTTATTTTATATAGACAGTAAAATAATGCCAAGACACCACGGACAAACGATAAGGAAGAATCACCTTCAACATAAGAAACTAGTTATTAAAGTCATTAATACATAACCAATTAAAAAGTGTGAAAAGATTAAAAATAAAAAGTATTACACTAGACACTTTGTCTTCACCAAGTGATGTAAGAGACTTAGGCAAACATGGCCTTGATTGTCAAGAACTCTTACGATCAATCTTGGATCCCGAGACGACTCACACACTCTATGATGGATAATGGATGATGGTGGTGGATGATGGTGTTATAATGGTGGTGGGTGGTGGGTGAAGTGTGAGAGAGGTGGTGTGCCAAGGGATGGTTTGAGCTTGAGCCAAGCACTCCTATTTATAGGCTGAACAGAAGCTCGGGCACGGCCCCGTGTCCAGTGGGCACGGCCCCGTGTCCACATCCTTCTCTTTCTTCATTAATTGCTCTTGTCTTTATTAGTTGACCATGGCCCCGTGTCTGCTGAGCACGACCCCGTGTGCAGAAGCATATCTGTACTATGAAGATTTGCCTGGATTCTGCGAATCTTATAGTTGACCACGACCCCGTGCCCGCTGAGCACGGCCCCGTGGTGGGCAATAAAAGCTTCTACCACTTTGTCTTTTCTGCTGACACTTGGGCACGCCCCCATGCTGGCTGAGCACGGGGCGTGTTCAGTCTTCTGTCTTCTTGTTTTGCTTGGGAAGATGCTGTCGTGGGGTCGGGATGTCACGTTTGTTCCTTTTCTTGTATTTATGTTAGATTTTGCTGTCTTTTTGCTTCTTTTGTTAATTTGAGCTCATTTAATCCTGAAAATACAAAAGGAAGACAAAAGCACACTTTTTCCAACATTAGTACTAAAAAGGGTTAGTTTTATGCCACAATTGATGTAATTTATATGTTGCATTTTGCACACATCACCTTTGCCAGCCAAATTGTCAAAAACATGGAAGCATATGTCGATGATTTGGTAATCAAACGCAAAACAGAATACCAAATGCTTGACGACATACAAGAAACTTTCCAAAACCTAAGGAAGGTTAACATGAAACTCAACCCGGAAAAATGCTCATTTGGGTTCGAAGAAGGAAAGTTTCTGGGGCACATTGTGGGAAAACAAAGTATAAAGGCCAATCCAAACAAAGTCAAAGCTGTTCTTGAAACCAAACCACCACGAAGCAAAAAGGAGGTGGAAAGCCAAAATGGAAAGCTTGCAGCCCTGAAACGTTTTACCTCGAAATTAGCTGAAAAATCTTTATCTTTCTTTAAAACGCTCAAGGGGTGCTCGGACAAAAAAGATTTCAAGTGGATTGAAGAGGCTGAGGAAGCCTTCAACTAGATGAAGCAACACCTAGCTTCACTTCCTGACATTGCAGCCCCAGAAACGGGAGAACTGATCTCTGTATACCTTTCGGTTGCCGAAGAAGCAATAAGTGCGGTTTTAACCATCGAACGAGAAAAATTTCAGGTACCCGTTTATTTCTTAAGCAAAACTTTAAAATTGGCAGAGATCAAGTATCCTCCTTTGGAAAAACTTGCTCTAGCCCTAGTCCAAACAGCTAGAAGGCTTTGAAGGTATTTCCAAGCACACCCTATACAAGTGGTCACCGACCAACCCATCAAGAGTGTGCTTGAAAAACCAGAAAATTCAGGGCGATTGGCCAGATGGGCTGTGGAACTAGGTGAACACAAAATCACCTATGTCCCTAGAAAAGCCATTAAAGCCCAAGTCTTGGCTGATTTCATTGTAGAAGTCCCAAAATAAACCATCACGGAAGTTAACACAGCCACCACTGAACCATCTGACCTTGAAGCCTGGAAGCTTTTTACCGATGGGGCTTCACGTTGAAGGGTCAGGAGTTGGGCTCATCCTAATCAACCCTGAAGGTTAGAATTTACATATGCTCTTCGATTTGAGTTTTTCAGACCACCAACAATGAAGCTGAATACGAAGCACTGATAGCTGGCTTGAGGTTAGCCAAGGAAATGAAGGTTCAAAAGCTTCGAGTCTTCACAGACTCGTTGTTGGTGTCAAGTCAAGTGAATGACAGTTATGTTGCAAAGGAGCCCAACATTAAGAGGTACAAAGAAAAATCTAAAGTGCTGATGAACACATTCCAAACATGTATCATCAAACAAATCCCAAGGTCTCAAAACCTGAAAGCTGATGCTTTGAGTAAACTTGCTTCTCTCACCTTTGCCCACCTTACCAAAAAGGTATTAGTGGAGGTTTTGAAAAATCCTTCGATTGTTGGAGGTTCAAGATGTAATCACCGAAGAAGGCCCCAATTGGATGACTCTTATTAAAAAATTCCTTAAAAACGGTGAGTTACCTACTGATCAAACAGAGGCTGAAAGGGTTAAAATCAAATCTAGGAAGTATGTCGCAACCCCCGCCCCCTATCTGTCCCGGGAACGGGCGGCCGCGAGACTCAGTATTGGTGGTATCGGTATTTATCAATTTGGCAGCGGAATTTACATCAGGACCGTAGTTAGGAAATATTTTATCAGAGTAAAACACCTTCATTTATATAAATAAACATATTGGGATAAAACCCAAGTTTTCATTACAAACTGATTTAAAGAGATAATCTCCATTTTATTGAATAAAACATCTTCTTTTATTTAGGTAACTTTTATAGCCACTTTTCCAAGCCTTCAGTGCTGTCCAACTGGCTTCTATGTTGGCTTTCACATTTTGTTACCTGAAACGCGTTTAAAAACATTTTGTCAGTGGGAAATACTGGTGAGTGAATCCTAATTTAATCAAGAAGAGTTTTATCAATTTACAGTATTGAGAGCGATTACAATGGTTATATCTACACAATTACTCATTCAGTACTGTCAATCCTGACTGGTGGGTCATATTACCCATTGGCTAAGTCTTTGTCCAATGGTAACGTGTTCCACATTTTGTATACAAAACCCCAACATACCGGTAGTAATTGAAGAATTACAAAGACTCAATCACTGCTAATCATAGTTTAAAATAATAAAGGTTTTGTAAAAATAGTTTACAAAAAGGAGATTACTCACCTTGCTGTCTTAGGTTTTCTTTAAGGGTTTCCTGGTGATTATCTATAATTTACACAAATGCACACGTGTTAGTATAATAACCCTTAATATTTACATTAGTAATACTCTCCCCGAGACGGCATTCCAACGACTACGTCGGGCAGAACCTCGACAGCCGTTACGGAACCCTGGATCAATCGGGCAGCATATCTAATACGTAACCGGGGTTATGATACTTACAACGGAGCAGAACTTCGTTATTTAGGGGGTATTATGCCCGGAAATTATAATTGCTATGTAGAATATTGAGAGAGAGATCGAGAAAATGAACGACGAAAACTGAAGGCTGAGGGCCTTCTTATATAGTTCCTCTTCGTCTTCTCTCGCGGCACGCGTAAGACGTAGCCAAGGGCTACGTGGCCCACGTAGTAGGGTTGGTAGGGCCTAGCTTGGCCTGGTCAGCACTATAGGGTCAACACGAACGGTGACACGTGGCAGCTCAGGGTATCGCCCTGATTTGAAGCTGTCGCGCCCCGCGTAAGAGACCCTAAGGGTCTACGCGGCCCGCGAGCGACACATAAAACTTGATTTTATTTTATTTTTATTATATATTGTATTTTGGGCTCGGTTTTTGCATACGGGGTGTATTTTAGGACATATAGGGACATTTTAAATATTTTTAGGGGTGCCAAAAATTTTAGGAGGGTTGTTATATCCTCCCCACCTTGATTTAGAACTCGTCCTCGAGGTCTACTGGAATAAGTGTGGATATTTCCTTTGCATTTCTGATTCAAGCTCCCATGTGTATTCTAGTCCTCTTTTGGAGTCCCATTTCACTTTGACCAGAACTAATCTCTTGTGCTTGAGCTTTTTAACTTTCCTGTCTTCAATCTGTAGAGGCTTCTCTACAAATTTAAGTTGTTCATTTACCTCTTTAAGAGGTACTACCAGTGATTTATCAGCTAAGCATTTCTTGTGATTAGATACATGAAATATATCATGTATTCCTGCCATTTCCTCTGGCAGTTGTAGCTGATAGGCTACAGGTCCTATTCTTCTAATAATCTCAAAAGGTCCAACATACCTGGGGCTTAGCTTTCCCCTTTTGATGAATCTGACTATTCATTTCCAAGGAGAGACTTTCAATAATACTTTGTCTCCTACCTGAAATTCCAACGGCTTTCGCCTGTTATCAGCATAACTCTTCTGTCGATCACGTGCTGCTTTTAGTCGTTCCTTGACTTGAATGATCTTGTCTGTTGTTTCTTGTACTATTTATGGTCCAGATAATTGCTTCTCTCCAATTTCTGCCCAACAGACTGGGGTTCGGCACTTTCGTCCATAAAGTGCTTCGAATGGTGCCGCATTGATACTGGTGTGATAACTGTTATTATAAGAAAATTCTATTAACGGTAAATGATCGTCACAATTACCACCGAAATCAATTACACAAGCTCTAAGCATGTCTTTCATTGTCTGAATTGTCCTTTCGCTTTGTCCGACCGTTTGAGGATGATAGGTTGTGCTTAGATTCAGCTTGGTTTCCATTGCTTTTTGGAAACTTGTCCAAAAGTGAGAGGTAAAACGGCTATCCCTATCAGAAACAATTGATAAAGGAATTCCATGTAATGAAACCAAATGCAGCTGGGGCTTTGGTTAAACCAAATGGCATTGGTTAAACCAAATGCATTTATGGATATGATGAACCGAATATGTAAGCCATCTTTGGATAAATTCATAATTGTCTTTATAGATGATATTCTCATTTATCCAAAGATGGCTTACATATTCGGTTCATCATGTCCATAAATGCAGCTGGGGCATTGGTTAAACCAAATGGCATGACAGTAAATTCATAATGGCCATACCTTGTTCTAAACGCGGTTTTAGGAATGTCCTCTTCCTGTACCTTTAATTGATGATATCCTAACCGTAGATCGATTTTTTAGAAAAATCGAGCTCCTTGCAATTGATCGAACAGATCATCGATTCTTGGTAATGGATACCGATTCTTAATCGTGACCTTGTTCAATTCACGGTAGTCAATGCACATACGCATCGATCCGTCTTTCTTTTTAACGAATAAGATTGGCGCTCCCCATGGCGATGAACTTGGCTGTATGAATCCTTTTTCCAATAACTCGTCTAACTGTTTCTTCAGTTCCTGCATTTCTGCGGGTGTCAAACGGTAAGGTGCTTTGGCAATTGGTGCTGTCCCTGGTAATAGGTGGATTCTGAATTCAACTTCTCTGTCTGGCGGTAGTCCTGGTAATTCTTCTGGAAATACATCTAAAAACTGAGATAATACTGGAATATCTTTCAGTTCTTTTCCTTTGGTGTTAGTGATTATGGAAATCAAATACACTACAGATCCTTTTCTTATATAACTTGTTGTTTTCATCACAGAGATGAATTTCGTGGATCTAGATGGCTTATCTCCTTTAATTGTGATCTTTTCACCTTTTGGTGAATTTATTTGGATTGACTTTTGATCACATAAAATACTGGCTTTGTTGGCTATTAACCAATCCATTCCTAATACAACATCAAATCTTGCCAGATTCATTGGGGAAAGGGTTGCAATAAACTTTTGATTTAAAAACTCTATTCTTGCTCCCTACAAGATTTCAGAAATCTTAATGGTTTCTCCATTTACGGTTTCTACTAAACATTCTTGTGGGAGTTTAGTTAATGGTTGATTGAGTATTTTGCAAAATGAAGTATTAATAAAACTTTGGTTCGCACCAGAGTCAAATAATATTTTAGCAAAAATATCATTAACTAAAAACGTACCGGCTATCACGTCTAGAATCATCTTTGCTTCTTCTGCAGTTAGAACAAATGCTCTAGCATTTTTGGTATTCTTGTTGTTCGTAGTTGGAGCTAATTTCGGACAGTTTGGCTTGATGTGGCCTTGTTCTCCGCAGTTATAGCATATCCTGTTGTTAGGTTTCTTCCTACAGTCTTCTTCCTTGTGTCCAGATATCTTGCAGAAGTTGCAATATATGGAGCATCTTCCAGAATGCTTCCTTTTGCAATACTTGTAGTAGGGTGCAGAAGTAGAACCTATGTTTCTCCCACGATTGGAATTTCCGGAGCGAAATTCCTGGGTAAGCCTTTGAGCTAGGTTCCTCCTCTGATCTTCTTCCCATGTACGCACTAATTCATCAGTCATGGTATTTGCTAGTTCTACAGCTTCTTCTATAGTTGGTGGTCTAGCTGCCTTGACTACATGTCTAATTTCACTGATTAATCCCCAGATATAACGGGAGATTAATACTGGTTCAGGTGATGCAAGGGTTGGCACTATTCTGGCATATTCAAAGAATAATGTAGTGTATCCCTTACTATCCACTCCAGTCATCCTAAGGTTTAGGAACTTATTTGCTGTCTGTTCTTTTTCATTGGGAGGGCAAAATTTCCTTTCTACCATGTTCTTAAATTCCTCCCACTCCATATTTTAAAGCTGAATTCTTAAACAAATTAGAAGCAAACATTATCTTATCCTCTTCCACGCACTTGCTTATTTTTAAGACAGCCTCAGTCTTTTCTATCCAGCGTAGAGCTGCAACAGCCCCTTCATTGCCCGAGAATTTCATTGGTTTACAAGACCAGAATTCTTTATAAGAACAACCATAGGACATGGTTCTTCTTCTTTTGGTAATGGGCACTTGAAGTATGGGTCCATTGTTCACGTTGTTTTCAGGTTCAGTGGGTCGTTTACTATCACGGTTACTTTTATTATCAGCTTCCCTAACTGTTTGAATAATATATGGCATCGCATCTATTATTCCTTGTGCCACCATGTGTTGAATGGCATTGTTATCCACTAGGTTTCCATTGTTATCATTGCTCGGGTTATCGTTATTCGGATTATTGTCATTCTGGTTTTCCGGGTTATTATCCGGGTTCTCTTGATTCACTTTGTTGGTGCACTGAATGTCTGCTGACTACGTCTTAATCGAGTCTTATGTCTAGAATACATAAATGAGTGCACAACAGTGTTCAAATTAGGGTTAGATTGAGTGTTAGTGTGTAATTTCGTTTGAGGGTGTCCTGGATAAGTTCAAACGGAATCACCCAAGTAATACCGTTTGAACTGGTTCGTTTGAATATGGTCCGCTTGAAAATGGTTGTGTCATTTTCAAACGGAACAACCACTAGTATAAATAGATGTTGTGTAGGTTCATTTGAAACGGATCTGATTGTGTATGTGAGTCAAGGTGCTGCCAAAATTTCATCAGAAATTATTGTAACGACTCGGAAATCAGTAATAGAGAAGATTTGAAAAGGAAACAAGCTGTGTGACGTTGTTTACTTTGATTCCGCCTCTGTAAATGACGATGAACTACCTTTACTGACTGTTTAGGGTCACAAACACGATCCAACAAGTGGTATCAGAGCTCAGGACAAGGAGTTCATACCATTGCAGCTTGAAATCATCGGATATTCTTACTTCTACTCATTCTTTTCTGATTCGGACATAATTCACGGTTGAAATGGCCTGAAACTTTCACATATCAAACGAAACACAGTGTTAACTAATCCTTGAAAATTTGAGACCAAAATTCGACTTAAAACTGATCAAAAACTGAATTCCGTTTGAAACTGTTCGTAAAATGCTGACATCATTCGTTTGAACGAAGCCTGGTTTCCGTTTGAAAACTGTCACTTCGTTTGAAACTGGTGATATTTCCGTTTGAATATCACTATCTCGTTTGAAATAAGGGTTTCCGTTTGAATTTATCGTTTGAAAGTAACACTTATTTGTGGTTCGTTTGAAAGTGGTTCGTTTGAAAACATATAAGTAGTTCACGTTTGAGAGTGAACCGTTTGAAACTTGATTAGTGTTGTTTCAAACGGAATAACAGATTTCGTTTGAGAAGAGCTATTCCGTTTGAAAGACACTATATTGTTTGAACAATTCCGCTTGAACAGATTCCGTTTGAATCTGTCATTTTTCAATTCAAAAATATTTCTAAGTGTTTGCTAATTTTTCAGGTTCGTACAAGATGGATGATCTATTCATGAATCCGTTTAGCGATATGTATGCCTTTGCTGGAAATTCTGGAGATGATGCTTCACCTAGCAACACCAATGAGAACACGCCGAATACGAAGAAAAGTTTATCGGATGCTTTGGGAGTTGAAAGTGCGTTTGGAACCTATAACAAACCCCCGAAGTTGATGGCTATCGAAGAGTACAGTCGGTGGAAAAAGAAGTTTGAAGATTGGTTGATGGCCATTGCATATCCTAGCTGGAAGAGTCTAAAGAATGGATACGTTGATAGAGGCAAAACTGGTGAAAGCTTGACAACAGCTGAAGAAATAGAATCATTTGTTGCTGAGGAGAAATGCATTGCACTGCTGTTTCAGTCTGTTCGAGAAGATATAATATCCTTGATCGAGTACAAGAATTCTACAGATCTCTGGAACAAGTTGAAAGTTAAATGTTTGGGAAGTGCTGAAATCGTGAAAAATAAAAAGAAACTGCTCAGAAAAGAATTTGATCTATTTGGTTGTTTAAAGAATGAATTAGTTTGTAAAATGATTGAGAGGTTTGGACATCTAAAGCTGGAGCTGGCGAGACATGAGATTTTCTATTCTCAAGAAGAGCTAATCGACAAATTGTTTGATTCATTGCCAGATGAGATGGATTAGCAATATTATGCCTTAATGTTGAAGAATACTATCAAGCCACCAGAAGAGTTGACTGTAGATTTGCTGATTGAAAGACTAGAGAGTCATGACCTGGAGTTAAGGAAAACACACAATGTCAATCACTCGTCTTATCAACAGAACTTGGATTTGTATTATCCAAAAAGCATGATGCCAAAGAACATACCTCCAAAGACAGCATTTTCTGCTGAAAATTCCTACACTTCAAACAAAGAAAGTCAAAGCAACGGATTTCACAGTGGTTCTTCGTTACATTCAAGCCAGTCTGATGCAAAGAACTTATTTCAATGCAATATTGCTATAGACTTAAAGAACGCTCAAAACTTCAGCGAGGAGTCGGCAAAGCAACAGATGGTTTTTCTCGCTTCTGTGTTAGAATCATATGAAAGTCTTGTAGCTGGGAAGATAGGCAACACCAACCTGACAAAAGAAGATTACAATCAAATAGATCCTGAGGAGATGGAATTGATCGACATAAGGTGGTGTATGGCCAGTGCAGTTCGTAGGGCACAGCGTTTTATGGAGATAACCGGGAGAAAGTCTATTGGTGGACCATCTACCAAGTTAGGCTTTGATAAGTCTAAAGTGACGTGTTTCAAGTGTAAACAGAAAGGTCACTTTAAGCGTGAATGCCGAAATGCTTATGCTGATGAGTCTGAAAACCCATTCAGAGAAGATTACTACAAGAAAGCGATTTATCATCAGAATAAATCGGAGCCACCGAGAATGGAGCTCTTGTGGTAATTCGCGACGATGAAGGTTTCGACTGGAGCGAGTTGTTACCTGAGGAGGATGCGGTTGGATATGCATTCATGGCAAAATCTGAACCTGTTCCTTGGAAAGACACCAGACCTGAAGAACAGAGGTATGCTTACAGGAAGATGATAGCTCGAGAAAGAATGATCAGAATATCTGGTATCTATCTTGAAGCAAAAAGAGCGAGGAGATGGGATCCAGACAGAGAATGTTATCTTGACCCCTATGGAAACATTGCTATTGACCATAACACTCTTGATATGGAAACCATAATCAAAGAAATGAAAGAAGAAGATGATTATTGGCAAAGGAAATGGTGAGGAAGCGGAGAAGAGAAAGAGAAAGAAGAGAAGGAGAAAGAAGAGAAAGAGAAGTCAAAAAAGGTTGATACTGGAATCATTGACATGACTGAAGAGTTGAATGCTGAAAACATCGGAAAGATGGCTGACAAGGTGCTGGCTGCTAAGGCACTTGAGGTAGATTCTAAATCCGTCTCTGAGTCTAAAAGCCAGGTCAGTTCAAACGCGTCAAAGGATGAGTCAGGTAAGAAAGTTAATGGTGATGTTGACTGCAAAAATTGCATCAAAGAATGCAAAGTTTGTAGTACAGTCACTTATCTCAACGGTAAGAAGGTCGATGATCTGACTGCTAGAGTCAGAAGTGTTGAGGATCAAATCCTTGATCGTGACAAAATGGTGAAAGCTTCAACTGAACGATTAAAATAATTAACTAACAAAATTGAAAATAATAAAATTGATCAAGAAAAGGGTAGGAAAGAAAATGAGAGGTTAGTTCTTGAAAATCGTCAGATTACTGAAAATTTTGAGAAGCTTAAAAGCACGGTTAAAGATAATGATGATAGAAACGGTAAAACATACAAAGAAAATTGTCACTTGCAAAGTGTTTTGAGGGTTAAAGAAGAATTAATCAACAAACAATTGGATGAGATTGCTAAATTGAAGCTTCAGTTTGAAGAAGCTAAGATTGAGAATGAGCGTATCAATTTGAAATTGAACAGTTACCACTCCGCAAGCTTTGTTTTGCAACACATTGTTCCCAAACCCATCGGGAAAAACAAAGCAGGCGAAGATGTATACTGTGATGGAACTGGGGTCGGGTTTCATCAAGTTCCACCACCAGTTCTAGACAATTATTCGAAAAAGCAATCTGGGTTGGTTAATCTTGAAGATGAAAATGAAGTGAAACTTCCTAATTCAATTGATGTTACATTTTCTTCTTCATCATCATCTGATGATAGTGTTCAGACAGAAATTGTTAAAAGCACAGCTGAAAGTGTTTTGATGTCTGAAAGTGATTCAGCTGAAGATGATGGATGTTTCTTGGACAAATACATTCCGAAACAAAAGTCCAAAAACAACTTAAATAATGAACCTAATCTTGTCATGTACAAGATGTCGGGATCTGATAAGTTGTATTCGGATTATGAGTTTCCTCTGGAGAATGTAAATGTTTCAAAATTGACAAATGTGTTCAAAATGGTTGAAATCGATTTGTCTGAAGTAAAAAGTTTAAAACAAACAAAAAGGCAAACGAATTTTGAAAAAGATAAAGCTTACTACAAGAAATCTGTTGTTCCACCACGTTTTTATAACAACAATCGAAATAAATGGTCGGGTGGATATCAGGGTGGTAAGAACTATCAAAGAAAGAATTTTCAGAACAAGAAGTTTGTTGAGAAGAAAGTGTTTGTGAACAGTTCAAGTTCACTTTCTGATGAAGAATCTAAAATATTTTCGAAATCAAATAAAGAGTTTTTTGAGGAAAGGGGCTCACAACCTCAGACTGAAGGCACAAGTCGGCTAGTTGATACTCGTACATGCTTTAGATGCAATAAAGTTGGTCACATTGCAAGAAATTGCACCAACTTTAAGCCTAAGTCTGAAGTTGTTGAGAGTCAAAAGAAGAAGGTTGATACAAAAGGCAAAGCTCCATTGGTTGTTGAGAAAATTTTGAAAAATGAGAAAACAAAAATCAAAATTGAACCTGTTAAGAATATGGTAACTAAAAATGACAAATTTTATAAACGGGTTGCATCGTCTCAACAAATATCGAAGCCAAAAGTGGTTGAAAAGAAACCAAGTTCTTCAAATCCAAAGGTTTCTGAGAAAGAAAAACAATCGTCTTTTACCGCTCCGGTAAAGATGAATGTTCCTGTGGATTTCTATGAGAAACTTGACAAACAAGAGTCTGTTACTTCTGAGAAGAAGGTTGTTTTGAAAAAAGACCAACCATCTGGTCAACCTCAAAAAGATGAATTTTTCTTGTATAAAGAGGTTGAGGTTGGGTCTGCTGAGAGCTTAAAGATTAATGATAAAAAATTTCCGCCACTTTACACTGTAAAATCTAAATTCAAAGTCCAGTTACCCGAGTCAAAAGAGGCTTGGGTAGCATCAAAATCTCACTAAAAATTTAGGACTTGCCGGAGCTTCCAAGTTGGTAATTGTGAAGCATGAATCGGCATCTTTATTGAAATGTGTTTTTAAAATCAATTTGTGATTTATGCAGGAACTTCCGAGAGCTATTTCACGATGGATTATGGATAGTGGAGCGTCTCGACATATGACAGGGAAGACTGCATTGTTGTACGATGTTAGAAATTTCAATGGAGGTTATGTGGGATTCGCAGGTAATCAAGGTGGTAGAATTATTGGAGAAGGAACGTTATCCAATGGAATCGTCACGTTTGAAAAAGTTAACTACATCGCCGAGCTTGAGAACAATCTTCTGGGTATCTCTCAGATATGTGATCATATGTATACAACGCACTTTACAGACAAAGAATGTTTGATCTTGAAACCAGGATTTGTTATTCCCGATGAATGGGTGATCATGAGAGCGCCAAGAGTGAATGACTTGTATGTGTTAGACATGAGTGTAGCAACTACTACAACAGGTCAGGCACATTGTTTTATGTCAAAAGCAACGGAAAAAGAGTCACGGTTATGGCATAGAAAGATGGGGCATATTCACTTGAGGAAAATGAATCACCTGGTGCACAACGACTTAGTTCTTGGTGTTCATGTGAAAGGTTTTCATTTGGAAGGAGAATGTATCAGTTGCGTCAAAGGAAAGCAAAAGAAGAAATCTCATCCTGGAAAGAAAGAAAGTCAACTCAGTCTCAAGACCGTTAGAGAGACTTCATATGGATCTGTTTGGTCCGGTGAATGTCAAAAGCATTACTGGTGATCTCTACTGTCTTGTGGTTACTGATGATTATTCCAGATTTTTGTGGGTATCATTCTTAAAGTCAAAAGATGAGACGTTTGAAAGTTTGATGGGGTTGTTCAGGAAAATTGAAAATTTGTACCAAATGCGTATCAAAAGAATTAGAAGTGATAATGGTACTGAGTTTAAGAACAACAAGATGGAAGAGTATTGTGATGAAAGAGGTATATTGCATGAATTTAGCGCGCCTTACACTCCGCAGCAGAATGGAGTAGCTGAAAGAAAGAATAGGACGCTAATTGAAACGGCTAGGACGATGCTTGCTAATTCAAAGCTACCAGTTAATTTTTGGACAGAAGCAATATCCGCCGCATGCTATACGCTCAACCGGGTTCTCACTGTAAAGAAATTCAACAAGACGTGTTTTGAGTTGATCAATAACCGCAAACCGAACCTGAAGTATTTAGAACCGTTTGGGTCACCTTGCACTGTTCTAGAGCCTTTTGGGAATTTGGTCCAAAGAATATTGAAGGGATATTTGTGAGATACTCAAGTCCTCAAAAACGAGTCTTTATTCCAAGCTTGAAGCGAATTATTAAAGCACATAATATTGAGTGTCAAGGTTACACAATGCCACCGCAGAATCCTGGTTTTCATTATGACACTTTGTGGGATTCGTTTGACATGGAAGAAGAAAAGGAAGATGATGAAGATTTCTTTGATGAGTTGGATATTCTAAGAGAGTAAGAAGAATCGCAGGAAAGGTTTCCAGCTGAGTATTCAAGACGACCAAGACAAACTTCGAATGACGATGAAGCAGGTCCAAGTAATGCTGGAGAACATGATGATATTCAACAAAATGAAAGTGCTCCTGATAATCAGACGGCAGTAAATGATAATCAAGAATTTGAGAACATGCCAGTATTTGATCATGGTGATTCAGATAGTGAGGGGGAGCAAATCCAGATTTCAAGTCAAACAAACCCAGTCAGTGAACAAGGTGCAAATCAGAATGTTACTAATCTGGAAGGCGAGGTAGATGTTTCAGGCGAGGTAATGCCGAGAACTCTTTCATACCATCCAGAGGAGTTGATCATTGGAGAATTGCAAACAGGCGTTCGCACTAGATGTCAAATTGACCAAGGCCTTACTTGTTTTTATTCTACAGTAGCACCTTTACAAACTGAGTTTTCACTTAGTTGTTTTATTTCGCAGATTGAACCGCGTACATATAAAGAGGCGCTAACTGAAGATTCTTGGGTCAATGCTATGCAAGAAGAGTTGAGTCAGTTTGAAAAGTTAGGAGTGTGGAAGTTAGTAGACTTGCCTGATGGTCAAAGGAAGATAAACACCAAGTGGGTGTTCAAGTGTAAGAGAGACGATAGAGGAGTTGTGGTTCGTAAGAAAGCTCGACTCGTAGTCCAGGGATTCAGTCAGCAGGAGGGTATAGATTTCACTGAAGTGTATGCTCCGGTTGCTCGACTTGAAGCGATCAGAATCTTCCTAGCATTTGCATCTTGGAAAAATTTCAAAGTTTATCAATTAAATGTTAAATCTGCGTTTCTCTATGGGAAGGTAAAAGAGGAGGTATATGTCGGACAGCCACCGGGCTTCGCCGATCCAATCCACAAAGACAAGGTCTACTTATTAGACAAAGCGCTGTATGGTTTACACCAGGCCCCGAGAGCTTGGTACGAGACATTGTCTCAACACCTACTAGCCAACAGCTTCATTCGTGGAAAAGTGGATGCCACTCTCTTCACCAAAGAGGTCGGCGGACATCTTCTGATAGTTCAAATATACGTGGACGACATCATATTTGGGTCAACAAATGAAAATCTGTGCAAAGATTTTGAACAAGTTATGAAGCAGAAATTCGAAATGTCATCAATGGGTGAGATGAAATTCTTTTTGGGACTGCAGGTTGATCAACTACCCAAAGGAATTTTCATACATCAAACGAAGTACGTTCATGATATCTTGGAGAAATTCGGGATGTCAGGTTCTACTCCAGCTTCCACCCCATTAGCAACGAATCATGGGATAAACCCTGATCTCACCGGAGAGAAGGTAGATGAAACGATGTATCGTTCCATGATCGGATCGCTGATGTATTTGACAGCTTCAAGACCCGATATTATGTATCCAACCTGCCTCGCAGCAAGATTTCAATCTAATCCGAGAGCGTCGCACATGGTAATAGTCAAAAGGATATTACGCTACCTGAAAGGAACTCCATCATTGGGGTTGTGGTATCCAAGAGAAGGCGATTTCACGCTCGAAGGGTATTCCGATTCCGATTTCGGATGCTGCAAAGTTAATGCTAAATCAACAACAGCAGGGTGCCAGTTTTTCGGACCACGATTGGTCACCTGGCAATGCAAAAAGCAGACCTCTGTGGCTTTATCCACATGTGAAGCGGAGTATGTATCTGCTAGCAGTTGCTGCTCTCAGATCTTGTGGATCCAGCAACAGATGCGCGACTACGGTTTGCAATTTCTAAACACTCCTATCTTTGTTGATAATGAGGCAGCAATTAACATTACTAAAAATCCTGTTCATCACGCTAAAACGAAACACATTGAAATTCGTCATCACTTCATCCAAGACTGTTTCGAGAAGAAGTTGATACGAATTGAGAAAATCCACACTGACGAGCAAAAAGCTGATTTACATACCAAAGCATTTGATAAAACACGTTTTCAATATTTTCTAAAACTGAACGGTATGAAGCTTTTATCGGTGTTGGAGGAGATTCTTGGCGTTGATGAAGGTACTATTGTAGATGATGATGTTGAGAAGCAATCTGCAATGGTTTGTCGTTTTTTACTTGTTTTGGTATTTAGGGGGAGGTATAGGGTAATATTTTCAGAAAATACAAAAACAGTAAAAATTTCAAAAATCCAAAAACATGAGATATTTTCAAAATACAAAAACAATAGAAAATGAAAAAGAGCTTGTGTAAAAAGGGAAAATGATAGTACATCGGCTTGACAGTTACGTATGCTAAAGAAATGGAAAGTTTAAAAGGTTAAACAGTCTCGCTGATGATGTGCCGATAGGTTTTTACACATTTAGTAGATTTGTTCGGGATATAAACCTAAATCTTTACTTACTTATTTCATGGGGAACACTACTTGGATATATAGGTAACCCCTGAAATCTCGTTTGAAAGATTCCTTTTTCTGATATACTAGGTCTTTATACTCAGTGATATCTGGGGTATTATTCCGGGACTTCTGCTGAATGGAAATTCTGACCTAGTCCCCGAATAATACTTTCTGCAATGCTTGAAACATAGCATCACCCTCAGCATAAATGATAAGACAATAAAATTGCTTAGCAATGCTGTTTTAAAAAAAAAAAGATCCTCTAAAGGGGACACACCCAAGTCGATTCGTGATCTCTCTGCTGAACGGTAGTTCTGACCTGAGCTCTCACGTTTTCGTACTGTTATATAAATTATTCCCTTACAGAGATCATCTGGGTTATACTCACCTGTAAGACTGAATATTGGGATCTGGATACGGGAGTATATTTAAGAGGTGGGACACACATATAAGTTTAAGTCTCTAAAACACTAAATCCGTATCCTGGACAGATTGAAAATTGTGTGAGAATTTAAGTGGATCAGTATATCGACAATCTAAGCGAATTGTTTAATTGTGAGTATGAAATTAAAGCTTAATGGTACTTGTGACTTGTCGAATAGCTGATATGATTCCCTAACACGCTCCCCAAAAATATGTTTGTAAATAGTTTACTTTTACTGCATTTTAGTTCGGTATTTCATTTCTAGTTTAGAAGCTTTATTAAAACTCCAAAAAGATTTTTCACTTCTGCTTTATTTTTGACAAACCAAAGTGGAGAGTTGATCTTCGGATTCGAAAGTTGAAAGCAGATGCAGGAGATTTCTGGACTGGAGGATGAGTCGTGAGCTTAATATGATAAGGTTGTGAAAATTGGAAAGTTAAAGCAAGTTCATTAATTTGTAACTTGTAATTTTTAGAAAATCAAATTGAACTGAATGTCAGTGTGATTTATCTCTGATCAACCAAGGTCATTAAGTTGAACTTGGTAGATAAATTGAGTAATCAGGGTCATTAATTTGGACCTGAATACTTAAGTGGATTTCTAAACACTGATTAGACTATCACTGAAGGTTAAATGGTAAGTATGGATTGATACTGTTATTGTTATATATCTTATATTTGGGTAGAGTATATGCAGATTTCAAGAATCCCCATGGCAACAAAACGTCAAAGTTTGAACCAGAATTCAAGTCCCAGTATTCCGAGAGGGGGAGTCTGTGAGAGGGGGAGTTAGAGTTTTGGATCAACAGATAAAGGGGAGATTGAAGATGGAGCTAGGTTGAGTTCCTGAACCTGTGAAGAAGGAGCTTTACAATGACAGGACAAAATTTGGAAAGAGACAAAGACTAAAGACTCGACGCCGAAGACTTCGTCAACATCCAAGGGGGAGTCTGTTGGTGCACTGAATGTCTGCTGACTACGTCTTAATCGAGTCTTATGTCTAGAATACATAAATGAGTGCACAACAGTGTTTAAATTAGGGTTAGATTGAGTGGTAGTGTGTAATTTCGTTTGAGGGTGTCCTGGATAAGTTCAAACGGAATCACCCAAGTAATACCGTTTGAACTGGTTCGTTTGAATATGGTCCGCTTGAAAATGGTTGTGTCATTTTCAAACGGAACAGCCACTAGTATAAATAGATGTTGTATAGGTTCATTTGAAACGGATCTGATTGTGTATGTGAGTTAAGGTGCTGCCAAAATTTCATCAGAAATTATTGTAACGACTCGGAAATCAGTAATAAAGAAGATTTGAAAAGGAAACAAGTTGTGTGACGTTGTTTACTTTGATTCCGCCTCTGTAAATGACGATGAACTACCTTTACTGACTGTTTAGGGTCACAAACACGATCCAACACACTTGGTCGGCCATCTGAATTTTAAACAATTTCCACGTATTAATATCACAAGATAATATTTAATACAACCAATCACATAACACGCATTTTGGTCAAAAGCGTCGATCATTGTGACTTACTCTTTCTTATATATATTATGCATCTAATACATACCAGAACTGGAATTTAAAATTACAATACAACTGAAATAAAATTACACTACTAGTAGGCATCCATAGTTTTTTTTTTTCAAACATACACACATATTATTATATTATATTATTATTATTATTACTACCTCCATCATCACCTTCACTGATATGGATTCATCTAGAAATCCATATTACGCTCGTCATACTTCCAGACGAGTCGTTCTCCTACCTGCCTCATTCTCTCAATACTTTCTAAAATTTCTTCTCCAAAAGTTCGGAGCTCTTGCACATTTTCTGCACTCATTGGGGGAGCAGGTGCTGGGACTGGGTTTGGGAACTGGGGTACGGGTTCCTGGTATGGGTAAGGATTCTCTAAAATTTCCCTAATGTATTGATCACTATCATAGTAGGGATCTAGAGGGTCCAAACCTGGGTAGGCTGCTAGATTTGGCATGGGCATGTCTTCTGGTATTGGGTAACGTTGCACATAGTCCCTATTATCATCTAACCACGGGTCGTAGTCTGGGTCTAAGGGATTGGGTGCTGGTACCCTGGGTATCTCCTCTGGGTTGAAATCATGCATTTGAACTTGATTTTCTGGGTTATTTTCTATTTCCATTGGCTGAGCGGGGAATAGTGGTAATGGTTGGGGTGCTATCAGTTGTTCTAGGTTAGGGTCGACAGCTGTGATTGCTAAGATGTGAAAGTTTGCTAAACCCCTATTAAGCATATCCTGGGCGTGGGCATCTGTCTCTCTTTTAGCGGCTGCTAGGGCTCGCTGTTGTTGTAACTTTTTCATTCGTTTCCTACGTTCATGCGCTCCCCTACTGAACCATCCTCTCTTTTTAGGAGGGAATGGCTCTTCAAACTGAGCCTTAAACACGAATATCCCGTCTTCATTATCAGCTGAATACCCTGAGAGGGCAGGCAGTGAAGAGGTGCCTTCGCTCCTAGGTGAGCTGGACAACTGACGGTAGGCGTCGGAAGGTCCTTGGTCGCTCATACTGTAAACTAACAAATAGTCAAATAACACACAATAATAATATACAATTATGCATGTATTTCCGTAATTAATTTCCTAACATATGATATTTTGGTGTCAGCAAAACACTTCTGGGGCTGAATCAGTGGCTTAGCTCTGATAACACCTCCTATCGCAACCCCCGCCCCCTATCTATCCCGGGAACGGGCGGCCGCGAGACTCAGTATTGGTGGTATCGGTGTTTATCAATTTGGCAGCAGAATTTACATCAGGACCGTAGTTAGGAAATATTTTATCAGAGTAAAACACCTTCATTTATATAAATAAGCATATTGGGATAAAACCCAAGTTTTCATTACAAACTGATTTATAGAGATAATCTCCATTTTATTGAATAAAACATCTTCTTTTATTTAGGTAACTTTTATAGCCACTTTTCCAAGCCTTCAGTGCTGTCCAGCTGGCTTCTATGTTGGCTTTCACATTTTGTTTCCTGAAACGCGTTTAAAAACATTTTGTCAGTGAGAAATACTGGTGAGTGAATCCCAATTTAATCAAGAAGAGTTTTATCAATTTACAGTATTGAGAGCGATTACAATGTTTATATCTACACAAAACCCCAACATACCGGCAGTAATTGAAGAATTACAAAGACTCAATCACTGCTAATCATAGTTTAAAATAATAAAGGTTTTGTAAAAATAGTTTACAAAAAGGAGATTACTCACCTTGCTGTCTTAGGTTTTCTTTAAGGGTTTCCTGGTGATTATCTATAATTTACACAAATGCACACGTGTTAGTATAATAACCCTTAATATTTACATTAGTAATACCCTCCCCGAGACGGCATTCTAACAACTACGTCGGGCAGAACCTCCACAGCCGTTACGGAACCCTGGATCAATCGGGCAGCGTATCTAATACGTAACCAGGGTTATGATACTTACAACGGAGCAGAACTTTGTTATTTAGGGGGGTATTATGCCCGGAAATTATAATTGCTATGTAGAATATTGAGAGAGAGATCGAGAAAATGAACGACGAAAACTGAAGGCTGAGGGCCTTCTTATATAGTGCCTCTTCGACTTCTCTCGCGGCCCGCGTAAGACGTAGCCAAGGGCTACGCTGTAACAACCCTTGGTAAAACCAACACCCTCATAATATTTCCGACACCCTAGTATATTGTAAAATGTCCCAATATGTCTTATAATACACCCCGTATGTAAAAACCGAGCCCGAAATATGTTATAACATATAAAATAAATGAAAAACAATAAATATTAAGCTGAGGCAGGCCGCGTAGGACCCCACCCCAAGCTCACGCGGGCGGTATCAAGGCTGAAACTTGATTCCGGTGAAATTATAAGTTAAGGCGGGCCGCGTAAGCTCACCTTAACTCTTACGCGGGCCGTGTGAGATCATCAAACGCGGAGACACCAGAAGCCGACACGTGTCGACATCGTGGCGGACCTACATGCTGACCCAGCTAAGCTACATGTTGACCAGGTGTTGACGCGGGCCGCGTAAGCCCCGCTTATCCTTTACGCGGGCCGCGTGAGAGTCGAGTTCAGCACCTATATATAGAACGCATCGGATTTCATTTCAGTTCACTCACAATTTCATTCTCGAATCACAATTTCTGTAGAAGAGTTATAATAGTCCGGTATTATACCCCTAATTAGCGAGGTTCTGCTCCGTTGTAAGTATTATAACCCAGTTTCGTAATAGGTACGCTGCCCGATTGATTTAGGGTTCCGTAACAACTGTCGTGGTTCTGCCCGACGTAGTTGTTGGAATACCGTCTCGGGGAGGGTATCATTAATATTTTCAAAGGGTTATGATACTAACCAATGTACATTTGTATAAATTATAGGTTATATCCAGGAAACCCTTACGCGAAGTCTAAGATAGCAATGTGAGTTTATCCTCTTTTTGTTAACCTTTTTGGAATGTTTTACAAAACCTTAATTGTTTTACAATGTGATTAAGCGGTGATTGAGTCTTTGTTGTTCTTCAATTACTGCCAGTATATTGGGGTTTTGTATACAAAATTTACTATTTGCGAGTAGTACGTCGGTACGACAGTACGTTACAATTGGACAACGAGTTAGCCAATGTGTAACTTGACCATAGCCACAGATCCAGTCGAGTGGCAAATACTGAATGAGTAATTGTGTAGAAATAAACAATGTGATCGCTCTCAATACTGTTTTAATTGATAAAATGTTTCTTGATTAAACTGGGATTCACTCACCAGTATTTCCGACTGACAAATGTTTTTAAAACGCGTTTCAGGTAACATAATGTGACAGCCAATTAGTAAAAAGCCAGCTGGAGAGCACTGAAGGCTTGGGAAAAATGTGGCTATAAAAGTTACCTAATAAACGATGTTTTAAATTCAATAAAATAGGGTTTGTACCTATAAATGTATTGTAATAAGAAACTTGGGTTTTGCCCATGTGATTATTAATATCAAATATGGTGGTTTTACTCTGATAAATATTTCCTAACTACGGTCCTGATGTAATTTCCGCTGCCAAAATTTAACCGAACTGATACCACCAATCTGAGCTCGCGTCCGCCCGTTCCCGGGACAGATAAGGGATCGGGGGTTGCGACAGAAGGTGGTATCAGAGCCTAGCCACTGGTCTGAGCCAAAGAAGTGTTCTGCTGACACTTAAATTCTAAATTTTGTGTTAGGAAATAAATTATGGAAATACGTGCATAACTGTATTTATTTGTTATGTGTTATTTGACTATTTGTTAGTTTGTAGTATGAGTGATCAAGGACCCTCAGACATGAGTCGTCAATTGTCTGATTCACCTAAGAGTGAAGGTACTTCTTCACAGCCTGCCCTTTCTGGGTATTCTGCTGATCAGGAAGAAGGAATGTTTTCTTTTAAAGCTCAGTCAGAAGAGCCATTCCCTCATAAGAAACGAGGATGGTTCAGTAAGGAAGCCTTTGCTCGTAGGAAAAGAATGCGAAAATTGCAACAACAAAGAGTTCTAGCAGCCGCTAAGCGAAAGACAGATGCCCATACACAGGATATGCTTAATAGAAGCCTAGCTAATTTCCATATCCTAGCTACCACTGCTGCTGATCCAAGTCTGGAACAATTAGTAGCACCCCAACCACAGCTATCAATCCCAGACCAACCCATGGAGATAGAAAACCCTGAAAACCAAGTGGAGATGCATGACTTCAACCCAGAAGAAATCCCTAGGATACCTGCACCAAACCCCCTAGACCCAAATTACGACCCCTGGTGGGACGATAATAGGGACTTTGTGCAGCGTTACCCAATCCATGAAGACACCCCCATACAGAACATAGGAGCCTATCCAGGTATGGACCCTTTAGATCCCTATTACCACGATGATTATATTAGGGAGATCTTAGAAGATCCTTACCGATTTCAGACACTTTCACCCCCATATCAGGAAACCGCACCCCAGATTCCGAACCCAGTCCTAGAACCTGCACCCCCAATGAGTGCAGAAAACGTCCAAGAACATAGGACTTTCGGTGAGGAAATTTTAGAAAGCAGTGAGAGAATGCGTCAGGTGGGAGAGCGTCTCGTATGGAAATACGATGAGCGCAATATGGATTTTTGGATAAATCCATATCCGTGATGTGATGGAGAAAACGGAATAATATAATATAATAAAATAAAAATAAAATAAAATATGTGTGTACGGATGCATATTACTATTAGTGTGATTCTATTTCTGTTGGTATTGCAATTTTTACTTCAGTACTAGTGTGTAATAGATGCATAATAGTATATGAATAGAGTAAAAGTAGCAATGATCTACGTTTTTGGTTAGATTGAGTGTCATGTGATTAACTATATTAAGAGATTATTTGTGATATTAATATGGGATAAATGTTTAAAATTCAGATGGCCGACGAAGGAAATCAAGGAAATCTGAATAACGATAACCAGAGTAACATTAACGTGGTTAATGAGAATCCGAGCATCAATAACAATGGAAACCAAGTGGATAATAGTGCTATCCAACACATAGTGGCACAGGGAATTATAGATGCAATGCCATTTATTCTTCAAACTGTTAAGGATGCTGATAATAAAAGTAAACATAGCAGTAAGCGACCAATCGAACCAGAAAACAGCGTGAACAATGGACCCGCACTTCAAATGCCTATTCCCAAAAGAAGAAGAACCGTGTCTTACGGTTGTTCTTATAAAGAATTCTGGTCTTGTAAACCAATGGAATTCTCGGGCAACGAAGGGGCCATTGCAACCCTATGCTGGATAGAGAAAACTGAGGCAGTCTTAAGGATAAGCAAGTGTGCTGATGAAGATAAGATATTGTTTGCTTCCAATCTATTTAAGAATTCAGCACTAGAATGGTGGAACACTATCCTCCAATCAAGAGGAAGTGATAGAACTTACAATATGACATGGGAAGAATTTAAGGACAAGGTAGAAAGGAAATTATGCCCACCCAATGAGAAGGAGCAGATAGCAAACAAATTCCTAAACCTTAGAATGACTGGTGTGGATAGTAAGGGATACACTAAAATATTCTTCGAATATGCCAGAATAGTGCCAACTCTTGCTTCACCAGAACCAGTGTTAATCTCCCGTTATATTTGGGGATTAATCGGGGAGATAAGACACGTAGTCAAGGCAGCTAGACCTCAAACCATAGAAGAAGCTGTAGAACTAGCAAATACCTTGACAGATGAATTAGTCCGTACCCGAGAGGAGGATCAAAGGAGGAACCTAACCCAGAAACTCACACAAGAATTTCGTTCTGGAAATTTTAATCGTGGGAAAAATGTAGGTTCTACCTCTGCACCCTACTGTAGGTATTGCAAAAGAAAGCATTCAGGAAGATGCTCCATATACTGTAACTTTTGCAAAATATCGGGACACAAGGAAGAAAATTGCAGGAAGAAGGCTAACATTCGGATATGTTACAACTGCAGAGAACTGTTGGTGCATACGTCTGTCGACTTCTTCTTGTAACGAGTCTAGTATTAGAATTGTTAGACCAGGGCTCGTTGTACGAGAAAATAGGAGGTTTTAGTGTGTAATTGATCTAATTCCGCTTGAGTGGGTAATTCCGCTTGAAACTGACATTTGACAGTTTCAAGCGAAATCAACATGAGTGATTTCGCTTGAACTGACAACTATCATCTTCAAGCGGAATCAGCCTCCCTATATATACTTGTCCAAGCGGAATCATTTGTAAGGTTCTTGTTTCCGGTACCGAACTGCTGCCGACGCGTCGTTTGATCTGTAAAGCTGTTATTATCAATAAACAAGACGATTTATAGTGAAACAAGATGTTTTCCACGTCTGTTTCTTAGTTTCCGCCTCTGAAACAGACTAGAGCTCTTCTGGTTGACTCTTTTGGGTCACAAAACGATCCTACAAGTGGTATCAGAGCTCAGGAAGAAGAGTTCTTGCCAAAACAGCCGTTATTTCTGTCTTCTACACCTTCTTTTTGAAATTGAACTAGTTTTCACGGTCAAAAAATCTTGAATTTCACATATTTAGTGCGTAACAGTGTTTTAATGAATCCCTGAGAGTTTTGGACTTAAAATCAGCTTTAAACTTGATCAAATTCCTAATTCCGTTTGAAAACAGATCGAAAATGATGATGTCAGCAACACTTCATACGGAATTAGCTGCTTAATTCCGCTTGGAATCGTGATTTCGCTTGAAAATTTGATCTTATTCCGCTTGAAAACACCTGATTTCGCTTCAAGGGTAATTTCGCTTGAGTCGGTTCAAGCGAGATTAGGTAATTCCGTTTCAAAGGAGTGATTCCGTTTGAGATAGTGCTGGTTCAAGCGAAATAAGTAATTTCGCTTCAAGTGTTATTCCGCTTGAGTTGTTTCAAGCGAAATTAGTTGTTCTTGGTTCAGGGTGTTATTTCGCTTCAAAGAATTTCCGGTTAAGTGTTGATTCCGTTTGAAACCATATTCCGTTTGAAACTTGTATTTTTGTGAAAAAAAATTCGAAACATGGACGAGGATTTCTACAATGCGTTTGCTACACCGATTGCACCTGTCACTGCTGCTGAAACTTTGTACAATGAGAATGAAACAGGAACTTATCAGAAACCGCCAAAGCTCATGTACATTGAAGATTTTCAAGGATGGAAAAATCGTTTTGAAAACTGGGTGCAAGCTTACAAATTTGATGCATGGTGTTCATTGTTGAAAAATTATGAGAAACCAAAGAATGAACGTGGGATTGAAAAAGCTATTTGTGATTATTCAGAGGGTGACAAATTGAAATTTACAAGTGACAAAATGATGATCAGTATTCTTCAACAAGCGATAAAAGAAGATATCTTTGTTTTGCTCCAACATAATGGTACGGCTAGATCAATTTGGGAAGCATTGATTCAGAAATTCAAAGGAAGTTCAGATATGATCAAAAACAAAAAGGCGTTATTGAAGAAATCGTTTGATATGTTTTCAGCTTTTGATCATGAAACAACAAAGCAGACTATTGATAGATATTGTCACCTGGTATTGGAAATGGGAAGATTGGACATTAAGAAAGATGATGATGAATGGGTTGACAAACTTGCTGATGCATTACCACAGCAAAAATGGGGAACTTATCTGTTGATTGTGAAACACATGAGAAAATCGGAAAATATGAATCTAGCACAGTTTATTCAAAAGATTGAAGAGCACGAGTTGGATATTCAGAAAACTGCTATCATGACGAATCCAAATGCTCAACAAGATGTCAGTTTGTATTACAGAGGGAACAAGTTTGAGACTACCCCCAGTCCTAGCCCAAAAATTCAAATTGGTTTTAGTGCTGACAGTTCGTCTGGAACAAAGAGTAGTAATGTGACACAGAGTAGTGGATCTTCATCTTCATATTTAAGCTTTGATCCAAATCATACAACATCAAGTCCTCAACGACAGAATTCAACAAATCTTCAATGCAACATCACTTTGAACATTCAAAATGGTCAAAATTTGTCTCCAGAAATAGCCAAGCAACACATGGCATCGCTCGTTGCTATGTTGGAATCTTATGAAAGTTTGATTGCTGGCAAGATTGGAAATCCGATGCTTACAAAAGAAGATTATGACCAAATTGATGCAGAGGAACTTGAGTTGATGGATGTGAAATGGTGTTTGGCTAGTGCTGTTCGAAGAGCAGAAAAAATTTACACAAATCACTGGTAGAGATGATTTTCGAGGAATGAGTGAATCTCCAATCGGGTTTGACAAATCGAAAGTTACCTGTTTTCGTTGCAAAGGAAAAGGTCATTTTAAACAAGAATGCAAGAACAAAGAAGCAACTGGGAGACAAGATGGAAAGAATGATCATTATCAAAGGTCAATTTTTCATCAGATTGAACAACCATCACAAACAGTTAAAGCACAACCACAAACTGCTCATGGTGCCATGACAGAAAGAGAGAAAAGAGCCTGTTATGGTATCATTGACCAAGGTGATGAATTTGTTGCAGAGGGTTTTAGCTGGGATAAATTTATTCCACCTGGTTCAGGTTTTGTGGCTGAAGATTTTAGCTGGGATAAATACCTTCCACCAGGTTCATGTCTTGTTGCTAGAATTCTGGGTGAAGATGAGACTAGTCAGAAAAGAATACCGAATTTTCCAGATTTTGGAAGTGATATTGATACTGATGATGAAGAAGAACATCTTAACAAAGCTAGAAAAGGAATAGATCCTGACAGCTTTAACTTCTTTTTTGCAGATAAAATGGAAATGCTGAATCAGAAGAAGATTGCCAGATTGAGGAGAGAGTTGGAAGCAGCAAGAATGCTAGCTGATGAAAAAGCAAAGACAGAAGCTGGAGAAGAAAATGTTGAACCAGTGAATGAGAAAGTTGTAGAAAAAATCGTTGAAGTGGAGAAAGTGGTGGAGAAAATAGTTGAAGTTGAAAAAATAGTTGAAGTTGAAAAAATTGTTGAAGTAGAGAAAATTATTGAAATAGAGAAAATCGTCGAGGTAGAGAAACTCGTTGAAGTTGAAAAGACTGTCGAGGTTGAGAAGATAATTGAAAAAATGGTTGAAGTTGAAAAACCATGTTTGAAGTGTTTAGAATCGTGCAAAGTTTGTGAGGATAAAGATAAGAAGATTGCTGATTTAGAGAAGATTAAAGAAGATTTACTTTCTGATGTGAAATATGTGAAGGAGTCGTATGATGTGCTCAACAAAACAGTTGATCGTCTGAAAAGAACGAATTCAGAGATTGAAAATGCAATGACAAAAATGAGCGCAACATTAATGACAAAACAGAGTGTTATCAATGAGTATATTGAAGATTGTGCTAAGCTGATGCAGGAGTTGGAACTTGAGAAAATTGAGAGTGAAAGGATTAAACGATTACTGTTGAGTTACACTACTTGTGATTATTTGATTGATCGTGTTTATCCTACTGTGGCAGGTCTTGAAGCATTCATGGAGAAAAAGACTGAAGATACTGATACTGGTAAGAAACAAAGTGTCAAGTATAACAGATGTCCGCCCCCGATCCATGAAAGTTATTCTCCCAGGAATCCTAACGAGGAGCGTCTAAAAAAGGCAGTCAACATCAAGTTAAAGTCTGAAATCATTGATGAATTACCAGACAATATTGATGTCACATTCACAGCGTCTGACACTGATCATGAGTCTGAGTTAGTAAAGAAAGTGGTCGATCAGGTGTTGGATATGGATGAAGAGTCAAAACCGGAGTCTAAATCTGAAAGTTCGAGTTCGTCAGAAAAGAGTCTGAGTTCATCGGTTAAAAGGGTTTACAATAAAGAATTCTTGTTATCAAAGAATAATTTGAATGATGAAATGTTTAAGGTTGCATATACCTTGAATAATTCGGACAAATTATTTTCTGATGAAGAATTCCCAATAAGAAGTGTGAAAACTGAAATGATCAAACAGGTTTTCAAATTGACAGAAATTAATATTTCTGAAATAAAAGATTTAAATCTTTCTGAAAAACCTAAACCTTACACTTCAAGAATCAAACAAAAAGTAAACAAGAAAATGGGTTATAATTGTGGTTATGGTTTTTCAAAAGAAACCAAACCATAATGGTAACTTCAAAAAGAAAGGTCTTGGTTTCATTTCTTCAGAAAATTATAAAAATCAGAAAACTTATAAACCAAATACAAAATTTGTTGCAGGTGGAAGTTGTGATGAAGAACAGAAGAAACCTTTCTGGAAACAGTCAAACCAGGAGTTTCTTGCTGAAGTAAAGAAGAATGTGAAAAAGTTTGCTCACAGAGTTGACAGAAGAACCTGTTTCAAATGCCAAGAAGTTGGGCATATTGCTTGGAACTGTCCCAAGTCCAACTACCAAGAACAGGGAGTTTCTTCTAACTTTGATTCGAGAAGAAAATTTGTTGATAAGAAAGAACAATCTTTGAAAAATGTTAAAATGTTTGAAAATTCTATTTCTGAAAAAGGTGAAAGTTCAAAACATTTTTACAAAAGAAGAGGTGATTTGATCAAGCAAAAGTGAGTTATAAAAGCTGAAAGCAGTTCTGACAATGAATCTGATTCCATAAAATCAGAGGAGTCATTTGTTGAGAAAAAGATTGAGAATTCCGTTCCTGAGTTGAACGATGAAAATTTTCCTAAATTGTCAAAAGAAAATCTGAAGTCAAAAGTTGGAAAGGTTGAGATCTCAAATCAATTCTTCCCTGATAAGGGAGAATTTGATGTTGAGAAGGCTTTCAACGGGAAAGTCAAACATATTTTCGGAAAGATGGTTGACAGGAAGGTAAAAGGTGCAAAAGAATTTTACAAATCAAAATGTTGGTGGGATAGATGTGTACCAAAATCACCCAAGGCTGGTCAGGCTTGGGTGGACATATTTTTTGAGTAAAATCCTGACTTGCCGGAGCTCCCAGGTTGGTAAGCGTGGAGCAGGAATCGGCATCATTCTTGAAATGGTTGATTGGTAAATCTGCAAGTGATATCTTTATTATGTTATATTTTGTGTTACAATTGGTTTTGGTTGACAAGTGAACCTACATGTGATAAAAGAAGGTTTTCACTTACAAGTGGTAAATCAAGGACATTAATTTGTACTTGATTTTCTACAAATGGTATTTGATATGAAAACAATGTGATGAACCCCAATTTTACAAGTGGTAAAATCAATGAAACTTATTTTCCGGAAAAACCATTTGATTAAAACAAACTTAAGTGTTTTGAAATCACAATGGGAAAATAGTTTGTTGAGAGGGGGAGTTCTGATTGTTTATGCCAAGTGGATGGCGATTTGAAGCAATTCGATATCAGTTGTCAATTTGCTTGTATAGTTTGTTTTCAATTTTCATAAAATGTGTTTGCATTTTAGGGGGAGTAAAAATTTCAGAAAATCCAAAAACTTTAGAAAATTTGAAAAAGTAAAAAACATGATAAAATTCAAAATGAGTTTTGTTGTGAAAAAGAGGAAATGATGGTACATCAGTGGACTATCACAACATGCTAAAGAATTGGAAAGTCAAATGTGATAAACGGTCTCACTGATGATATGCCAGTAGGTTTTTGCACATTTAGTAGATTGTGACGAGATATAAACCTAAAATTCAAACTTGCTTATATCGTGGGTAACATCTCTCGGATATATGGGTAACCCCTGAAATTTCGTTTGAAAGACCCCTTTTTCTGAGATACTAGGTCTTTATGCTTAGTGATATCTGGGGTATTATCCCGGGACTTCTGATTTTGCGGAAGCAATGGCCTAGTCCCCGGAGAATACTTTCTGCTTGCTTGAAATATAGCGCCGCCCTCAGTACAAAAAATGATGAAACATTGAAAAATGCTAATCATGTGCTGTTGAAGAAAAGATCCTCTAAAGGGGACACACCAAAAGTCGAACCGTCATCTCTCTGCTGAACGGAAGTTCTGACCTGAGCTCTCATGGCCCTCGCAATTTAACCCCTTACAGATATCATCTAGGTATACTCACCTGTAAGACTGAATATTGGGATCTGGATACGGGAGTATATTCTGAGGTGGGACACGCGAATAAGTTTAAGTACTTAAAACACTTATATCGTATCTCAAAACAGTTGAACTTTGTGTGAAAATTTAAGTGGATCAGTATACTGACAATCTAAGTGAATCGTTTAGAACTTAAAATGTTTAAAGCTTAACGGTGTTAGTGATTTGTCTCAAAAACTGATATGATCCTCTTACACAAACTCACAAAAATAGTGTTTGTAAATATTTTATTTCTTCTTTGCATTTCATATCCAAAATTCCAAAAAGATTTTCATTGTGTTTTAGCAAAAATTTTGAAAAATCCAAAAAGATTTTCGACAACTGATATTGAAGAGCTGATTTTCAAAATTCCGAGTGCTAAACATGACGAACAGGTTTGGGAAGTTTGTTTGAAGATGTTTGAAATGAAAATTGATATACATGCAAGTGGTTCAACAGAATTTTACATGATAAATCATTATTGATTGATATTTGAAAATGTTGTGATCAGGTTGTATCTTCAAGTGGTTAGCAAGGTTTCTAGATTTGTTATATTTTATTTTTACAAAACTTATATTTTAGGTAGAGAATATGCAGGTGAGTCAGGTTGAGATATCTGAACCTGTGAAAGCCAGACTACTATTCCAGCATAAGTTGAGGGGAAGTCTGTTAAATAGAGAGAGTCTGAAGATGCAAGAGCTAGGAATTTGATCCTGGAGATGACAGAGTTTGATAGAGCATCATCCGAGGGGGAGATTAGCTGAAGAAAGAATTAGAAAAGAGGCAATAGCCAGATAGAGATTCTGGAAGCCCGAAGACTGATAAAGACTGAATACGTTGAAGACTCGACACTTAAGACTCGTCAACATCCGAGGGGGAGTCTGTTGGTGCATACGTCTGTCGACTTCGTCTTGTATCGAGTCTAGTATTAGAATTGTTAGATCAGGGCGCGTTGTACGAGAAAATAGGAGGTTTTAGTGTGTAATTGATCTAATTCCGCTTGAGTGGGTAATTTCGTTTGAAACTGACATTTAACAGTTTCAAGAGAAATCAACATGAGTGATTTCGCTTGAACTGACAACTGTCATCTTCAAGCGGAATCAGCCTCCCTATATATACTTGCCCAAGCGGAATCATTTGTAAGGTTCTTGTTTCCGGTACCGAACTGCTGCCGACGCGTCGTTTGATCTGTAAAGCTGTTATTATCAATAAACAAGACGATTTATAGTGAAACAAGCTGTTTTCCACGTCTGTTTCTTAGTTTCCGCCTCTGAAACAGACTAGAGCTCTTCTGATTGACTCGTTTGGGTCACAAAACGATCCTACAAGAACAAGGTCATATCAAGCCTAATTGTCCGAAATTAGCTCCAACTCCAGACAACAAGAATACTAAAAATGCTAGAGCATTTGTTCTAACCGCAGATGAAGCCAAGATGATTCCAGATGTCATAGCCGGTACGTTTTTAGTTAATGATATATTTGCTAAAGTATTATTTGACTCTGGTGCAAACCAAAGTTTTATTAATACATCATTTTGCAAAATCCTAAATCAGTCATTAACTAAACTACCACAAGAATGCTTAGTAGAGACAGCCAATGGAGAAACCATTAGGATTTCTGAAATCTTGCAGGGAGCAAGTATAGAAATTTTAAATCAGAAATTTATTGCAAATCTTTATCCCATGAATCTGGCAGGATTTGATGTTGTTTTAGGAATGGATTGGTTAATAGCCAATAAAGCCAGTATTTTATGTGATCAAAAGTCAATACAAGTAAATTCACTAAAAGGTAAAACGATCACAATTAAAGGAGATAAACCATCTAGATCCACAAAGATCATCTCTGTGATGAAAACTGCAAGTTATATAAGAAAAGGATCTATAGTGTATTTGATTTCCATAATCACTAACACTAAAGGAAAGGATTTAAAAGATATTCCAGTAGTATCTCAGTTTTCAGATGTATTTCCAGAAGAATTGCCAGGGCAACCTCCAGATAGAGAAGTTGAATTTAGAATCCATTTAATACCAGGAACAACACCGATTGCCAAAGCACCTTACCGTTTGGCACCTGCAGAAATGCAAGAATTAAAGAAGCAATTGGACGAATTGCTAGAAAAAGGATTTATACAGCCAAGTTCATCGCCATGGGGAGCGCCGATACTGTTTGTCAAAAAGAAGGACGGATCAATGCGTATGTGCATTGACTACCGTGAATTAAACAAGGTCACGATTAAGAATCGGTATCCATTACCAAGAATCGATGATCTGTTTGATCAACTGCAAGGAGCTCGATTTTTCTCTAAAATCGATTTAAGATCAGGGTATCATAAATTAAAGGTACAGGAAGAGGACATTCCTAAGACCGCATTTAGAACAAGGTATGGTCATTATGAATTTACTGTCATGCCATTTGGTTTAACCAATGCCCCAGCCGCATTTATGGACATGATGAACCGAATATGTAAGCCATATTTGGATAAATTCATAATTGTCTTCATAGATGATATTCTCATTTATTCTAAGAATAAAGAAGACCATGCAAAGCATTTGCACGCACTTTTAAGTTTATTAAGAAAGGAAAAGCTTTATGGTAAATTTTCCAAGTGCGAGTTTTGGTTAGAACAGGTACAGTTTCTCGGACACCTAATTAATCATGAAGGAATTCATGTAGATCCAACAAAAATCGAGGCGATTAATAAATGGAAAACCCCTGAGTCACCAACCGAGGTTAGAAGTTTCTTAGGATTGGCCGGTTATTATAGAAGATTTATTCGAGATTTCTCTAGAATAGCCATTCCTTTAACTAAGTTAACCTGTAAATCTGTTAAGTTTGAATGGGGATTAAAACAAGAAGAAGCCTTTAGAATCCTTAAGCAAAGATTAACCCATACACCCATATTAGCATTACCAGAAGGAGCTGAAGACTTTGTAGTCTATTGTGATGCTTCTACATTAGGTTATGGATGTGTATTAATGCAACGACAAAAGGTCATAGCCTACGCATCTAGACAACTTAAGAATCATGAAGAGAATTATTCAACCCATGATCTAGAATTAGGAGCTATAATTTTTGCTCTTAAGATTTGGAGACATTACCTATATGGTAGTAAGTTTACCATATTCACTGATCATAAGAGTTTAAGATATGTTTTCAAGCAAAAGGAGTTGAATATGAGACAAAGACGCTGGATGGAGATGCTTAGTGATTATGATTATGATATCCAGTATCATGAAGGAAAAGCAAATGTAGTGGCAGATGCTTTAAGTCAAAAGTATCATGAAAAACCAAAAAGGGTACGTTCTCTTAAATTAAATCTGCAAGTAGATTTAAATGATCAGATAAGAAAAGTGTTGGTGCATTGAATGTATGTTAACTACGTCTTAATTGAGTCTTAGGTCTGAATAGGTTAGATTAAGTTTGGAATCAAGAAAGTGGTTTTATTCATGTAATTTCGCTTGAAATGACATGTTTGTCATATCAAGCGAAATCAGGTTATATTGTTATTCCGTTTGAACTCACTTTGTAGGGGTTCCGCTTGAATGTGTCATGTTATTTCAAGCGGAATCAGGAGTCCTATAAATAGGTGAAGGTTGTGTTCATTTGTAACGGTTCAAGCGGATCTAGGTCATTACGTTTGAGTCAAGGTGCTGTCAAAATTGTGTCAGAAACATTGTAAAAAGCTCGGATAAGCAGTAATAGAAAGAAAGTTAAAAGGAACAAGCTGTGTGACGTTGTTTACTTTGATTCCGCCTTAGTAAATGATGATGAACTGCCTTTACTGACTGTTTAGGGTCACGGAACCGATCCAAAAAAAGTGGTATCAGAGCTCAGGACAAGGAGTTCATACCATTACAGCTTGAAATCATCAGATTATCATACTTCTACCCTTTCTTTTCTGATTTGAACATTATTTTACGGTTGAAATGGCCTGAATTTGACATATAACAAGCGAATCATAGTGTTAACTAATCCCTGAGAAAATTGGACCTTAAATCGATCGAATTCATACAAAAACTTGATATTTCGCTTGAAAACTGGTTCGAAAAAGCTGACATCATCAGATTCCGCTTGAAACTTTTCAAGCGAAACCTCATAAAAAGCCTATTCCGCTTGAGAATTACGTCAGATTTCGCTTGAAAGTTTGATTCCGCTTGAAATACTAGTGTAATTTCAAGCGAAATCATATCAAATTCATATTTCGCTTGAGAAGTCTGATCTCGCTTGAAAATTCTAGTGATTTCGCTTGAAGCTATTCCGCTTCAAACTGATTTCGCTTGAAATTTTTGATTTTCAAAATTTAAAAAATTTTCTAAGTGTTTGATTGATTTTTCAGGTACGTACAAGATGGATGATCTATTCATGAATACATTTAGTGATATGTATGCCTTTGCTGGAAATTCTGGAGATGATACTTCTCCTAGCAACACCAATGAGAATACGTCAAGTACAAAGAAAAGCTTATCGGATGCTTTGGGAGTTGAAATTGCTTTTGGAACATATAACAAACCCCCGAAGTTGATGGCTATCGAAGAGTACAGTCGGTGGGCCAAGAAGTTTGAAGAATGGTTGAAGGCCTTTGCGTATCCTAGCTGGAAGAGTCTAAAGAATGGATACACTGATGGAGGCAAAACTGGTGAAAGCTTGACATCAGCTGAAGAAATAGAATCGTTTGTTGCTGAGCAAAAATGCATCGCACTGCTGTTTCAGTCTGTTCGAGAAGATATAATATCTTTGATCGAGTACAAAAATTCTTCAGATCTCTGGCAAAAGTTGAAAGTTAAATGTTTGGGAAGTGCAGAAATAGTGAAAAACAAAAAGAAACTACTAAGAAAAGAGTTTGATTTATTTAGGTGTTTAAAGAATGAATCAGTTTGTAAAATGATTGAGAGGTTTGGGCACCTGAAGCTGGAACTGGCAAGACATGAAATTTTCTATTCTCAAGAAGAGCTAATCGACAAATTGTTTGATTCATTGCCAGATGAGATGGATTGGCAATATTACGCTTTGATGTTGAAGAATACGATCAAGTCTGAGGAGCTTACAGTGGATTTGTTGATTGAAAGACTAGAGAGTCACGAGTTGGAGATAAAGAAAACACACAAAGTCAATCACTCGTCATATCAACAGAACTTGGATTTGTATTATCCAAAAATCATGATGCCAAAGAATACACCTCCCAAAACAGCTTTTTCTGCTGAGAATTCCAACATTTCTAGCAAAGAGAATCAAAGCAGTGGATTTCACAGTGGTTCTTCGTCACATTCAAGCCAATCAGATGCAAAGAACCTATTTCAATGCAATATCACTGTAGACTTAAAGAATGCTCAAAACTTCAGTGAGGAGTCGGCAAAGCAACAGATGGTTTTCCTAGCTTCTGTGCTAGAATCGTATGAAAGCCTAGTGGCAGGGAAGATTGGCAACACCAACCTGACAAAAGAAGATTACGATCAAATAGATCCTGAGGAGATGGAATTGATTGACATAAGGTGGTGTATGGCCAGTGCAGTGAGAAGGGCACAGCGTTTTATGGAGATTACAGGAAGAAAGTCTATTGGTGGACCATCTACCAAGTTAGGCTTTGACAAGTCAAAAGTGACCTGTTTCAAGTGTAAACAGAAAGGTCACTTTAAGCGTGAATGCCGAAATGCTTATGCTGATGAGTCTGAAAACCCGTTTAGAGAAGATTACTACAAGAAAGCGATTTATCATCAGAATAAATCAGAACCGCCAAGAATGAAGCAGCTTGAGGATAACAAAGAGAAATCCAGAGCTCTTGCTGTAATTCATGACGATGAAGGTTTCGACTGGAGCGAGTTGTTACCTGAGGAGGATGCGGTTGGATATGCTTTCGTGGCAAAATCTGCTGAACCTGTTCCTTGGAAAGACAACAGAACTGAAGAACAGAAGTATGGTTACAGAAAGATGATAGCTCAACAAAGAATGATCAGAATATCTGGGATCTATCTTGAAGAAAAAAGAGCGAGGAGATGGGATCCAGACAGAGAATGTTATCTTGACCCCGAGGGAAACATTGCTATTGACCATAACACTCTTGATCTTGAAACCATAATTAAAGAAATGGCTGATGAAGATGAGTATTGGCAAAGAAAATAGTGGGGAAGTGGAGAAGAGAAAGAAGAAAAACCAAAGAAGGTTGATAATGGGATCATTGACACGACTCAAGAGTTGAATGCTGAAAACATGGGAAAGATGGCTGACAAGGTGCTGGCTGCTAAGGCAGTTGAGGTAGACTCTAAGTCTGTATCTGAGTCTAAAAGCCAGGTCAGTACAAATGTGTCAACGACTGAGTCAAGTAAGAAAGTTAATGGTGATGCTGACTGCAAAAATTGCATAAAAGAGTGCAAAGTTTGTAGTACAATCACTTATCAAAATGGTAAGAAAGTTGATGATCTGACTGATAGAGTCAGAAGTGTTGAGGATCAGATCTTAAACCGTGACAAAATGATGAAAGCTTCAACTGATAGAATAAAAGAATTGAATGAGAAAATTGAAACTGATAAAATTGACGTAGAAAGAGTTAGGAAAGAAAATGAAAAACTAATTCTTGAAAATCGTCAAATTTCTGAAAGTTTTGAGAAGCTAAAACGTACGGTGAAAGATTCTGATGATAGAAATGGTAAAACATACAAAGAAAATTATCAATTGCAAGGTGTTTTAAGAGTTAAAGAAGAATTAATCAACCAACAACTGGATGAGATTGCTAAGTTGAAACTTCAATTTCAAGAAGTTAAAATTGAAAATGAACGCATACAGTTGAAGCTGAACAGTTACAGCTCCGCAAGCTTTGTTTTACAACACATTGTTCCTAAACCCATTGGGAAGAACAAAGCAGGCGAAGATGTGTATGCTGATGGAACTGGAGTGGGGTTTCATCAGGTTCCACCACCAGTTCTAAACAATTATTCAAAGAAACAATCAGGGTTGGTTATTGATGAAGATGAAACAAATGAGATAAAACTTCCAGAGTCAATTGATGTTACATTTTCTTCATCATCATCTGATGATAGTGTGCAAACTGATATTGTGAAAGGCATGCCTGAAAGTGTTTTGAAGTCTGATAGTGATTCAGTTGAGGATGAAGAATGTTTTCTGAACAGTTACATTCCGAAACCAAAATCCAAAAACAACTTAGGTGATGAACCAGTTCTTGTGATGTACAAGATGGCTGGATCTGATAAGTTGTATTCGGATTCTGAGTTTCCACTAGAGAATGTTAATGTGAACAAGTTGAAAAATGTTTTCAAACTGGTTGAAATTGATTTGTCTGAAGTAGAAGGTTTGAATCAGACAAAAAGGCAAATGAATTTTGAAAAAGATAAAGCTTATTACAAGAAACCTGCTGTTCCACCGCGTTTTTATAACAACAATCGAAACAGATGGTCGGGTGGTTATCAGGGTGGTAAGAATTATCAGAAAAAGAATGTTCAAAACAAGAAGTTTGCTGAGAAGAAAGTGTTTGTGTCAAGTTCGAGTTCACTTTATGATAAGGAGTCTAAGATTTTTTCAAAGACAAATGAAGAGTTTTTTGAGGAGAGGGCCTCACAACCTCAGACTGAAGGCACAAGTCGAGTAGTTGATACTCGTACATGTTTTAGATGCAACAAAGTTGGGCATATTGCACGAAAGTGTACCAACTTTAAGCCTAAGTTTGAAGTTGTTGAGAGTCAAAAGAAGAAAGTTGATGTGAAGGGAAAAGCACCATTGGTTGTTGAGAAAAAGGTTTTGAAAAATGACAACACCAAGATTAAAACTGAACCTGTTAAGAATTTGGTAACTAAAAATGACAAGTTTTACAAACTGGTTGCATCGTCTCAACAAGCATGGAAACCAAAAGTGGTTGAAAAGAAACCAAGTTCTCCAAATCCAAAGGTTTCTGAGAAAGAAAAACAATCATCTTCTACCACTCCGGTAAAGATGAATGTTCCTGTGGATTTCTATGAGAAACTTGACAAACAAGAGTCTGTTACTTCTGAGAAGAAGGTTGTTTCGAAAAAGGACCAACCATCTGGTCAATCTCAAAAAGACGAATTTTTCTTATATAAAAAGGTTGAGGTTGGGTCCGCAGAGAGCTTAAAGATGAATGATAAAAATTTTCTACCACTTTATACTATAAAATCTAAACTCAAAGTCCAGTTACCCGAGTCAAAAGAGGCTTGGGTGGCATCCAAATCTAACTAAAGTGTTTGTGATTTGTGCAGGAGCTTCCAAGATCAGTTTCAAGATGGATTATGGATAGTGGAGCTTCTCGGTACATGACAGGGAAAACAGCCTTGCTGTACGATGTTAGAAATTTCAATGGTGGTTATGTAGGTTTCGCAGGTAATCAAGGTGGTAGAATAATTGGAGAAGGAACGTTATCCAATGGAATCGTCACGTTTGAAAGAGTTAACTACATTGCCGAGCTTGAAAACAATCTTCTGAGTATCTCTCAGATTTGTGATCATATGTATACAACGCACTTTACAGACAAAGAATGTTTGATCTTGAAACAAGGATTTGTTATTCCCGAAGAATGGATAATCATGAGAGCACCAAGAGTGAATGACTTGTACGTGTTAGACATGAGTGTAGCAACTACTACTACGGGTCAGGCACACTGTTTTATGTCAAAAGCAACGGAAAAAGAGTCAAAGTTATGGCATAGAAAGATGGGGCATATTCACTTGAGGAAAATGAATCACCTGGTGCATAACGATTTAGTTCTTAGTGTTCATGTGAAAGGTTTTCATTTGGAAGGAGAGTGTATTTGTTGCGTCAAAGGAAAGCAAAAGAAGAAATCTCACCCTGGATAGAAAGTCAATTCAGTCTCAAGACCGTTAGAGAGACTTCATATGGATCTGTTTGGTCCGGTAAACGTCAAAAGTATTACTGGTGATTATTCCAGATTTTCGTGGGTATCATTCTTAAAGTCAAAAGATGAGACGTTTGAAAGCTTGATGGCATTGTTCAGGAAAATTGAAAACTTGTACCAAACAAGAATCAGAAGAATTAGAAGTGATAATGGTACAGAGTTCAAGAACAACAAGATGGAAGAATATTGTGATGAGAGAGGTATATTGCATGAATTTAGTGTTCCTTACACTCCGCAACAGAATGGAGTAGCTGAAAGAAAGAACAGGACGCTAATTGAAACGGCTAGGAAGATGCTTGCTGATTCAAAGCTACCAGATAATTTTTGGGCAGAAGCAGTATCCTCCGCATGCTATACGCTCAACCGGGTTCTCACTGTAAAGAAATTCAACAAGACGTGTTTCGAGCTGATCAATAACCGCAAACCAAACCTGAAGTATTTAGAACCGTTTGGGTCTCCCTGTACAGTTTTAGAGCCTTTTGGGAAATTTGGTCCAAAGAGCATCGAAGGGATATTTGTGGGATACTCAAGTCCTCAAAAACGAGTCTTTGTTCCAAGCTTGAAGCGGATTATTGAAGCACACAATGTTGAGTGTCAGGGGTATACCATGCCGCCTCAGAATCCCGGTGACTCATGGCGTTTTCATTATGATACTTTGTGGGATTCGTTTGACATGGAAGAAGAAAAGGAAGAAGAAGAAGATTTCTTTGACGAGTTGGATATTTTGAGAGAGTATGAAGAATCGCAAGAAAGGTTCCCAGCAGAAACTTTCAGTCGTCAACGACAAGCTTCGAATGATGATGAAGCAGGTCCGAGCAATGCTGGAGAACATGATGATATTCAACAAGTCTCAGAAAGTGCTCTTGATAATCAGACGGTAGTCAACGATAATCAAGAATCTGATAACATGCCTGTATTTGATCATGGTGATTCAGATAGTGAGGGGGAGCAAATCCAGATTTCAAGTCAAACAAACCCAGTCGATGAACAAGGTGCAAATCAGAATGTTACTAATCTGGAAGGCGAAGTAGATGTTTCAGGCGAAGTGATGCCAAGAACTCTTTCATACCATACAGAGGAGCTGATCATTGGAGAATTGCAATTAGGTGTTCGCACTAGACGTCAAATTGACCAAGGCCTTACTTGTTTTTATTCTACAGTAGCACCTTTACAAACTGAGTTTTCACTTAGTTGTTTTATTTCGCAGATCGAACCGCGAACATATAAGGAGGCGCTAACTGAAGATTCTTGGGTCAATGCTATGCAAGAAGAGTTGAGTCAGTTTGAGAAGTTAGGTGTGTGGAAATTGGTAGACTTGCCTGATGGTCAGAGGAAAATAAACACCAAGTGGGTATTCAAGTGCAAGAGAGATGATAGAGGAGTTGTTGTTCGTAACAAAGCTCGACTCGTAGTCCAGGGATTCAGTCAGCAGGAGGGTATAGATTTCATTGAAGTGCATGCTCCGGTTGCTCGACTTGAAGCGATCAGAATCTTCCTAGCATTTGCATCTTGGAAAAATTTCAAAGTATATAAGCTAGATGTTAAATCGGCATTTCTCTATGGGAAGGTAAAAGAGGAGGTATATGTAACATCTGTGTCTGAAATCATTATGAATAGTTCAATTATCAATAAAACAATGTTATTTGATCCCAATGTTTGTTTGGTTGTGTTTTACATTTTTCATGTTTTGACTTCTATTCAATTTCAAACTCTATATCGCTTTCTGGAGAGTTATACGCAAACTGGTGCGTAAACATAATTAGTTTAATGTGATAAATACTCCGGAACATCAACATATGCTTAACATACCTTAAATAACCCTTACATAACTTAGAAATAAGTTTTGAAGGCTTTGGTATGGCAAAAACAAGTTAATTCGCTTACAGGGACTAAACTTGACAAACTGCGAAAGTATGCCAATTCGAACTGTAACGAACATTCCGGAACATGACCCTAAGTTAAACATACCATAAATATCCTTTACATAGCTTAGAAATAGGCTTTGAGGGGTTCGGTATACTAAAATAAACTTTTGGGTCATTCAGGGACTAAAAGCGTCAAAAAGTGCACAAGTTTGCATTTTCGCGCATAACTTACGTTCTGAATACATCCGGACATCCAAAAATTTATGTAAGCACTAAAATATTTTATTTTAGTGCCCGGCTTGAAAAAAAATCCATTCGTCGCGTCATTTGGATCGTTTTTCGCGCTTATACGCATTCCGTCGTAATTAAGCGAACATCGCGATCGTACGGCCAAACGAACCGACATCCGAGATGTTTTTGAGCACATTTTAAGTTCCCTATACTTTAACTTTATTTTAGAGCTTTGAAATGAGGTTAACGGGGTTCAAACGCATCGAAAAAGGCCTTAAACACGTGCGGGGACCAAAACTGTCATTTTTGAAACTTTGCTGAATCTGACGCATGGTGGCGTAGCGCGAGCATCCCATGTCTATGCAGTCGCGCTACGCGAGCACCTCATCTGAACAGAAAAAAAAAAACCAGATTCAATGTATTAACTGCCTGTTAACAGCCCTTCAAACACCCCAAAGGCCAATGCCAAGTGTCAAACTCTAGTGGTGGGGGCAAAATGAGTTACCACAACATTCCGACAAGTGTACGGGCGAGATCAAGGCACGTTATCCAAGAAATGATCCTAACGGTGAACCAAAATCTATAAATACCCACCTCAACTTCACTCATTCCTCACAAGAATCTGATTTGAGAAGCTCTATGTTGAAACCTTTGTTTCATACCTGAGCTACTTGAATCAAGATTAGCATTCGGGGACCCTTTGTAAGTGTTCCTTCGTTCTTTTATTGCTTTTCGAGTCCGAAAGTCAAACTTTGTTTGACTTTCTGCATTGACCAGTTTATGGTCAATGCGAAGTTCGTTTGAACTTCGCAACGTGATTGTAATCACGATGGTTATAGTCCCTTGTGACTATACCTACTGATTACCACGTTATCTAGGCTCAGTGACGAGCCGTAGTTTCGGCCAAAATGCGCATTCTTGCGTGTTTTGTAACCAAACTACTCTTAGGTATCAAAACTGTTTGTTTTGATACCAAACCTGTTTTCTAAACTTAGTTAAGCATGTTTTAACATGCTTAGCTCGTCACTTTTAGTTTAGTGCTTATATAGGGTCGTAAGGTATGCGATCTAAACAATCGCTTATACTTTCGAACCCGACCCATTTGGTCGATCATTAGGATCTAACCAAACACATTAGGTGACCATAGTATATAGGGAATAACCTTCCGAGGTTATACCTTATGATCACTTCGTTTAAGTAGTTGTATGATAGGTAGTTTATATGCCTTAGGTAAATTACCAAAATACCCCTTTGATGCCAAAATTCATTATAAACATATGTGACATAATTTTTGACATCTAAACTGATTTGGCGACAATATTAGGCATGTTAAGGCATATTCTACTTGTCATAGGACTAGTTAGGCAGTCCGAACGCGTTTCACGCAAACGACGCGTTAAAGTAGCATAAGCTACCTAAACATGTCGTAATGGGTCGTAAGCACTTATGTTAGGTTTCATTTAGTATGTAGGCTTTGTTAAACCATATTACATGAGTCTCCATACTCGCTTGGTTTACGAACCCTCATTCTATCTGATCCTCCGATTTAGGTCCGGTTTATTAACATAGTTACCTATATTAGGTGCCGTTTGATTCCGTGATCTCTATCATTGCTTGGTGGTTATCTTAGGACTTCTGAGAAATCTCAAGTGAGTACATAGACCCCTCTTTTACTGTTTTCCAAACTGTTTTGGGGTGAAACACATGTGCCTACTTGTTACTTTCGTGCTTTCCTGCTTTCACATCATATACTTGCTATGTTCATTAGTACATTTATAGTACATGATTTCATTGTGTTCATGCTATGTATGTCCATTGTGTGCATACTTAGTACATTGTTTTACATTACATTTCATGCTAAGTATGCCCATTGTGTGCATACTTAGTACAGTTGTTTTCATCACATGTTTACATTTTGGTATGACATTTGGGTTGTTTAAAATGGAACAATACATTCATTAACATTAGCTACGCCGTTCGTTAGTAGGTAGTGGTACCATAGGAATTGACAACTCCCGTTCCGGACATCCTGGGTAGGTTTGGATGAAAGGAATGACCGAATTCGATACACATAACTTAGACAAACCTTTAATTTGTTTAAGGGTTTATCGCCACAGTCTCAAGGCTTGGATGTATGCATTTTCACAATACCGCATAAATGTTTGTATCAGTATAGCATGCATTTGTTCCACAAAACATAACTTTGATTTAAACCATGTTTTACTTCAATACCTTGTTTTTGTGCATTTTACATATGGTTTAGTTGGTATATTTCACTTACCATACATGATATTCTTGGGTACACATTACATGATCTACATTAAACATAAACATTTTGACATTGATATACACATTTAGTGGTTTACATTGAACATAGACATTTCGATATGGTTTACACATTAACACATGACAATTCATTTATACATAAACAATTTACATTGGTGATTGGTTTGAGTAAGTGATTTGAGTAACGAGGCGTGTGTAATATGATATAAGCATGGTGGATACGCCGCTGGTACTTCCTATATATAAGTGTTTGTATGACATTACATGTCGTAGCGTTACTTAAATCATTTCAATATTTGACATATTACGTTTTACATAAACAACTTATTTTCACAAGACATTGATTTACAAAACAACTTATCTTATACAAACTCATTTTACTTGGTTATTCATTTAACCTTACATTATTCTCTTATTTATACATATCATCGCTTTTTGAATGATTTACAAAACAAAACAATTTACAAGGTTCATGACTGACTTTTGTTAAACAACTTTTTCTAAACTTATAAGTCATGAATCCTATTTTCACAAAACCTATGTATCTCACAGGCATTTTTATGCTGACGTACCTATTTTCACGTGTGTTTTCAGGAGCTGTTGCTTAGGATGATGATCGTGACACTAGGGCGGACCTGTGCCTTAGAGACTTAAAATGAAGAAAGACTTAGTTTAATTATGTTATAAACTCTTTGATTCCTGTTTAAAACAATGTAACTCTTATGTTGATAAATAAAATACAACTTTGTATGCCATGGTTATGAAACAATTAATTCTGTTACAACACTCCCCGACGTTTTCCGCCACGTTTTGTATGTTATACGTGGTCGGGGTGTGACAGTATATGTCGGACAGCCACCGGGCTTTGCAGATCCAATCCACAAAGACAAGGTCTACTTGTTAGACAAAGCGCTGTATGGTTTACACCAGGCCCCGAGAGCTTGGTATGAGACATTGTCTCAACACCTACTAGCCAACAGCTTCATTCGTGGAAAAGTGGATGCCACTCTTTTCACCAAAGAGGTCGAAGACATCTTCTGATTGTTCAGATATACGTGGACGACATCATATTTGGGTCAACAAATGAAAAGTTGTGCAAAGATTTTGAACAAGTTATGAAGCAGAAATTCGAAATGTCATCAATGGGTGAGATGAAATTCTTCTTGGGATTACAGGTTGATCAACTGCCTAAGGGAATATTCATACATCAAACGAAGTACGTTCATGATATCTTGGAGAAATTCGGGATGTCAAGTTCTACTCCGGCTTCCACCCCGTTAGCGACGAACCATGGGATAAACCCTGAGCTCACCGGAGAGAAGGTAGATGAAACGTTATATCGTTCTATGATCGGTTCGCTAATGTATTTGACAGCTTCAAGACCCGATATTATGTATCCTACCTGCCTCGCAGCAAGATTTCAATCTAACCCGAGAGCTTCGCACATGGTTATTGTGAAAAGGATATTACGCTACCTGAAAGGAACTCCATCGTTGGGGTTGTGGTATCCAAGAGAAGGCAACTTTATGCTCGAAGGTTATTCCGATTCTGACTTCGGATGCTGCAAAGTTAACGCTAAATCAACAACAGCAGGGTGCCAGTTCTTTGGATCAAGATTGGTTACTTGGCAATGCAAAAAGCAAACCTCTGTGGCTTTATCCACATGTGAAGCGGAGTACGTATCTGCTAGCAGCTGCCGCTCACAGATCTTGTGGATCCAGCAACAGATGCGCGACTACGGTTTGCAATTTCTAAATACCCCTATCTTTGTTGATAATGAGGCAGCGATTAACATTACTAAAAATCCAGTTCATCACGCTAAAATGAAACACATTGAAATTCGTCATCACTTCATTCGCGACTGTTTCGAGAAGAAGTTGATACGAATTGAGAAAATCCACACTGATGAGCAAAAAGCTGATTTACATACCAAAGCATTTGATAAAACACATTTTCAATATTTGCTAAAACTGAACGGTATGAAGCTTTTATCGGTGTTGGAGGAGATTATTGGCGTTGATGAAGCAGACATTGTAGATGATGATGTTAAGAAGCAATCTGCAATGGTTTGTCGATTTTTTACTTGTTTTGGTATTTAGGGGGAGAGTATAGGGTAAATATTTTCAGAAAATACAAAAAACAATAAAAAAATGACAAAAATACAAAAACATGAGATATTTTCAAAATCCAAAAACAATAGAAAATTGGAAAAGAGCTTGTGTAAAAAGGGAAAATGATAGTACATCGGCTTGACAGTTACTGTATGCTAAAGAAATGTAAAGTTTAAATGCATTAAACAGTCTCGCTGATGATGTGCCGATAGGTTTTTGCACATTTAGTAGGTTTGTTCGGGATATAAACCTAAATCTTTACTTAATTATTTCGTGGGGAACACTACTTGGATATATAGGTAACCCCTGAAATTTCGTTTGAAAGATCCCTTTTTCTGAAATACTAGGTCTTTATACTCAGTGATATCTGGGGTATTATCCCGGGACTTCTGCTGAATGGAAATTCTAACCTAGTCCCCGTATAATACTTTCTGCATTGCTTGAAACATAGCACCGCCCTCAGCTAAAAAATGACGAAACATTGAAAAATGCTAATCATGGCTGTTGTAAAAAAGATCCTCTAAAGGGGACACACCCATTGTCAAACCGTCATCTGTTTGCTGAACGGAAGTTCTGGCCTGAGCTCTCACGGTTTTGACGTTTCAGAATTTATTCCCTTACAGATATCATCTGTGATATACTCACCTGTAAGACTGAATATTGGGATTTGGATACGGGAGTATATTCAAGAGGTGGGACACATGAATGAGTTTAAGTCTCTAAAACACTAAATCAGTATCCTGGACAGATTGAAAATTGTGTGAAAATTTAAGTGGATCAGTATATCGACAATCTAAGCGAATTGTTTAATTCTGAGTATGAAATTAAAGCTTAACGGTACTTGTGACTTGTCGAATAGCTGATATGATTCCCTAACACGCTCGTCAAAAATATGTTTGTAAATAGTTTACATTCTGCATTTTATTTCTGTAATTCATTTTCTAGTTTAGAAACTTTATGAAAAATACAAAAAGATTTTATTCTTCTGCTTTATTTTCTGACAAACCAAAGTGGAAAGCTAATCTTCAGATTCACAATTTGAAGCAGATGCATGAAGTTTCTGGGCTGGATGATGAGTTTGGAGCTAATCATGATAAGTTTGTGAAAGTTGAAAAGTTAAAGCAAGTTCATTAATTTGAAACTTGTAAATTTTTCAGAAAATGTTTGAACTAATGTCAGTGTGAATTGTCTCAGATCAACCAAGGTCATTAAGTTGGACTTGGTAGATTAATTGAGTAATCAGGGTCATTAACTTGGACCTGAATACTTAAGTGGATTTCTAAACACTGATTAGTATATTGAATGAGGTTGAATGGTAAGATTGGATTGAAACTGTTATTGTCATATATCTTCTATTTGGGTAGAGTATATGCAGGTAACAGGAATCCCCATGGCAACGAAAATATCAAAGTTTGAACCAGAATTCTAGTCCCAGCTTATCGAGAGGGGGAGTCTGTGAAAGGGGGAGTCAAAATTCTGGATCAACAATCAAAAGGGAGATTGGAGTTTATAGATTGGAGATAGAGTCAGGATGAGATTGTGAACTTGTGAAGAAAGAGCTTTTACAATGAGAAGATAATTTGGAAAGAGACAAAAACTGAAGACTCGACGCCAAAGACTTCGTCAACATCCAAGGGGGAGTCTGTTGGTGCATTGAATGTATGTTAACTACGTCTTAATTAAGTCTTAGGTCTGAATAGGTTAGATTAAGTTTGGAATCAAGAAAGTGGTTTTATTCATGTAATTTCGCTTGAAATGATATGTTTGTCATATCAAGCGAAATCAGGTTATATTGTTATTCCGCTTGAACTCACTTTGTAGGGATTCCGCTTGAATGTGTCATGTTATTTCAAGCGGAATCAGGAGTCCTATAAATAGGTGAAGGCTGTGTTCATTTGTAACGGTTCAAGCAGATCTAGGTCATTACGTTTGAGTCGAGGTGCTGTCAAAATTGTGTCAGAATCATTGTAAAAAGCTCGGATAAGCAGTAATAGAAAGAAAGTTAAAAGGAACAAGTTGTGTGACGTTGTTTACTTTGATTCCGCCTTAGTAAATGATGATGAACTGCCTTTACTGACTGTTTAGGGTCACGGAACCGATCCAACAAAAAGCACAAGAATCAGTAATCAGGGATGATTCTGAAAAATTAAAAGGTATGCTAAAAGAATTGGAACAAGGAATAGATGGAATTTGGAGATTCCATAAAAAGAGAATGTGGATACCTAAATTAGGAAATCTATGTAATCGTATATTAGAAGAAGCCCATAAGTCAAAGTATACGATGCACCCAAGAAATGATAAAATGTACCAGGATTTAAGGAAGAATTTCTGGTGGATATGAATGAAGAAGGACATAGCAGCCTATGTTTCTAAATGTTTAACCTGTTCACAAGTTAAAGCTGAACACCAGAAACCCTCAGGATTTCTACAACAATTAGAAATGCCAGTGTGGAAATGGGAATTGATAACAATGGATTTTGTTACTAAATTACCCAAAACAAAGAAAGGAAAGGATACAATCTGGGTGATTGTAGATAGGCTAACCAAGTCAGCTCATTTCCTACCAATGAAAGAAACTTTCAGTATGGAACAATTAGCTAAATTATATGTAAATGAAATTGTTTCTTTACATGGAATACCTTTATCAATTATTTCTGATAGGGATAGCCGATTTACCTCTCATTTTTGGTCAAGTTTCCAAAAAGCAATGGGAACTAAGTTAAATCTAAGCACTGCTTATCATCCTCAAACGGACGGACAAAGCGAAAGAACGATTCAGACGATGGAGGACATGCTTAGAGCTTGTGTAATTGATTTCGGAGGTAATTGGGATGATCACTTACCTTTAATAGAATTTTCTTATAATAATAGTTTTCACACAAGTATCAATGCTGCACCATTCGAAGCACTTTATGGACGAAAGTGCCGAACCCCAGTCTGTTGGGCAGAAATTGGGGAAAACCAACTATCTGGACCTGAGATAGTCCAAGAAACAACCGACAAGATCATTCAAGTCAAGGAACGACTGAAAGCAGCACGTGATCGACAGAAGAGTTATGCTGATAACCGACGCAAACCATTGGAGTTTCAAGTAGGAGATAAAGTATTATTAAAGGTCTCTCCTTGGAAAGGAGTAGTAAGATTCACAAAAAGGGGAAAGCTAAGTCCCAGGTATGTTGGACCTTTTAAGATTATTAGAAGAATAGGACCTGTAGCCTATCAGCTACAACTGCCAGAGGAAATGGCAGGAATACATGATGTGTTTCATGTATCTAATCTCAAAAAGTGTTTAACTGACGAATCACTAATAGTACCTCTTAAGGATATAGAGGTAAATGAACAACTCAAGTTTGTAGAAAGTCCTCTACAAATTGAAGACAGGAAAGTCAAGAATCTCAAGCATAAGAGATTAGTTCTGGTCAAAGTGAAGTGGGACTCCAAAAGAGGACCTGAGTATACATGGGAGCTTGAATCTGAAATGCAAAAGAAATATCCGCACTTGTTCCAGTAGATCTCGAGGACGAGCTCTAAAACAAGGTGGGGAGAATGTAACAACCCTCGGTAAAACCAACACCCTCATAATATTTCCGACACCCTAGTATATTGTAAAATGTCCCAATATGTCTTATAATACACCCCGTATGTAAAAACCGAGCCCGAAATATATTATAACATATAAAATAAATGAAAAACAATAAATATTAAGCTGAGGCGGGCCGTGTAGGACCCCACCCCAAGCTCACGCGGGCGGTATCAAGGCTGAAACTTGATTCCGGTGAAATTATAAGTTAAGGCGGGCCGCGTAAGCTCACCTTAACTCTTACGCGGGCCGTGTGAGATCATCAAACGCGGAGACACCAGAAGCCGACACGTGTCAACATCGTGGCGGACCTACATGCTGACCCAGCTAAGCTACATGTTGACCAGGTGTTGACGCGGGCCGCGTAAGCCCCGCTTATCCTTTACGCGGGCCGCGTGAGAGTCGAGTTCAGCACCTATATATAGAACGCATCGGATTTCATTTCAGTTCGCTCACAATTTCATTCTCGAATCACAATTTCTGTGGAAGAGTTATAATAGTCCGGTATTATACCCCTAATTAGCGAGGTTCTGCTCCGTTGTAAGTATTATAACCCCAGTTTCATAATAGTTACGCTGCCCGATTGATTTAGGGTTCCGTAACAACTGTCGTGGTTCTGCCCGACGTAGTTGTTGGAATACCGTCTCGGGGAGGGTATCATTAATATTTTCAAAGGGTTATGATACTAACCAATGTACATTTGTATAAATTATAGTTTATATCCAGGAAACCCTTACGCGAAGTCTAAGATAGCAATGTGAGTTTATCCTCTTTTTGTTAACCTTTTTGGAATGTTTTACAAAACCTTAATTGTTTTACAATGTGATTAAGCGGTGATTGAGTCTTTGTAGTTCTTCAATTACTGCCAGTATATTGGGGTTTTGTATACAAAATTTACTACTTGCGAGTAGTACGTCGGTACGACAGTACGTTACAATTGGACAACGAGTTAGCCAATGTGTAACTTGACCATAGCCACAGATCCGGTCGAGTGGCAAATACTGAATAAGTAATTGTGTAGAAATAAACAATGTGATCGCTCTCAATACTGTTTTAATTGATAAAATGTTTCTTGATTAAACTGGGATTCACTCACCAGTATTTCCGACTGACAAATGTTTTTAAAACGCGTTTCAGGTAACACAATGTGACAGCTAATTAGTAAAAAGCTAGCTGGAGAGCACTGAAGGCTTGGGAAAAATGTGGCTATAAAAGTTACCTAATAAACTGTTATGGCTCATTTTCTAAGCATACATATCTTGAACTATATCCTGCTTTTAATTGTTTATCTGTGATCAGGATACTGGACGGGGATATTGCTAACATCCTGGGTGATATCCTGAGGTATATCGAATTAATCACGTGCAGGTTAAAGACTGGGACTTGCCAACGGTCAAATGGACTTCATCTCCTCAAGACTCGGGCGTATTTGTTAAAGGAGAGACGTTGAACCCGAAAGACCAGGTCTACAACGTTCGACTAAGGAATATTCGTTGGATCCCGGTTATGTAGGATAGTTAGTTACATTTTTTTTACTATAAATAGATGGGGGCGGATCAGATTAAGGCACTCAACTTACACATTTTCAAACACTTTCTCTCTAGCTCATCGCAAACACTACACACAACACTTGTATTCGAATTACATTGTAACACATAGTTGATCCGCACCACATCCTGCACTGTATCCTGATATTTGAAGCAATAGAAGAACAAGGCAGCTGCGATTGTCAGCTCCCGAGGTTTTATGCCGGCGATCTAGATTGATCAAGGGCTTTCCTCGTACATCACGTGTCAACCTTTACTTTTTTGCTCATTGTATGATCATAGATACAGCTCTATATTCCGAGCCGTATCCTGAAACTGTTTTCATATCTAACTTGGTTAACATATTTTTTACACACAATTCTAGCACACTACCTCACTTAACTAATTTGATCACTTAATTGCTTAGGTAATTTTTGACCAAAACAATTTGGCGCCCACCGTGGGGCAAGTGGTGCTACTTTTACTAAAAATCTTTGTAAAATCGTTAATCGGTTTTCTATTTTCAAAACTTTTTGCCACATTGTTTACAATGGCCTCAAGATCAAACATGAGCTCCTCCACTATGTCTGCTGCAACCTCTGCTACTACCGGTTCGGTGCTTCCACCACCTCCTCCAAGGATGCCATTTTCTTCACAATCTCAAGATGTTATCCCTACTCGGAGTGTTCAGGGATCTGCTCCCGTTTTAGCCTCTAATGATGAAATTCTAACTTTATTTGGAAGTGTGCAGGAACAAATGAGGCAGCAACAGGAAACTAATCAAATGCTCTTAAGAGAAATACAACTCTTAAAAGCTAGCTCGAGTAGACCCGCTGAAGAAATTGTCACTCCTATACAGCCCATGGCTTTGAATTTCAGTTCCGCAGTTTACACTGAGGATAACAGGGGGAATATCGTCCCAAGCCATTCTCAGAATCATACTCCTGAGATACCCTCCTCGGTCAGGATGTCGACTGTGAGGAGTTCAGGATATGCTTCAGGATATGGCCAAAATCCTCAGACCGGTAATGTGTCAAATAATAATATTCTTGCTACTAACAACAGTGGCTCCTTGCAGGATGCAGGTATGACGTCAACATTTACCAGGGAGCTCCAAAAATTGAAGGACATGATATCCAGTGTACCTGGAGTGGTCCAGCTAATTCCGGAAGTATCCCAAGACAGCCACAGGATATCCCGTTTTGCGTATCCTATCTGTGATGCTGAAATCCCAAAAAGATTCCAGACTCCCAACATGAAACTGTATGACGGAACTACGGATCCTGAGGAGCATATTGCCCAGTATAGGGAACGGATGGAAATCAATCCTATCCCTCCAGATCTCAAGGAAGCATGCTTATGCAAGGGATTTGGTTCTACCCTGACAGGATCAGCCTTAAAATGGCTATTAAACGTCCCTCCTCACTCAATTACTTCGTTTGCTCATTTGGTTAATTTATTTAACAGTCAATTTTCTTGTAGTCAGAGTTTTGAGAAACTAACCAGTGATCTTTACAGGATAACTCAAGGGCCTCAGGAATCCTTGAGGGATTATGTGAACAAATTCAGTCGAGAATCCTTGGATATCCCACATCTTGATGTTGCAACAGCTGTGCAAGCTTTTAAGATGGGGTTACAAAAGGATTCTCATTTTTATCAGGATCTTGTAATGAATCCCTGCAGGAATCTCGACGAAGCTCGTAACAGGGCTTTGAGATATATCCGTTTGGAAGATGACAAGAAGATGCAGGAGAGGATGAATTCTACCTCAACCTATGAATCAACTAACAGGAAATCAGAATCCTCATATAAGCCATATCGCTCCAAGCCATATGGCAGAAATGATAACAAGAAAGTGAATGCTGTTGAAGACGAGGATCCTGAAGAATATCCTAACTTATCTGAATACTGCTTTTCTGTTAATATACCTGAGTTAATGTATGCTATGCAGGGTTTAGGGGACAAAGCTAGGTGGCCTCGAAAGAACCAGCAGAAAGCTGATTGGAAGGATAAATCCAAATGGTGTGCCTTCCATGAAGACTTCGGACATATAACCGAGGATTGCATTGCCCTAAGGAAAGAAATAAGTTACCTGTTAAGCAAAGGGTATCTGAAGGACTTGCTGGGAAGAAAGAAGAATAAAGGCCAGGATCCCGAGAAGGATCATGAACGAGCAGCATCACCCCCAGCGGATGCCAAGATAATTAACTTTATTTCAGGAGGATCCGACATTTGTGGGACTTCGTATTCGGCGGCTAAGAGACATGCGAAGGAAGCTAAGAGTGAAAGGGGAGACAAACCAGTCAGGATGACTACCCTCACAACTGATAAAGTGATCACTTTCGATAGTGATGACAGGGATACTGTTCAGGATCCTCACCATGATGCTTTGGTAATAACATTATATGTGGCTAACCATTTTGTACGCAGGATATTGGTGGACAACGGTAGTTCTGTCAATATAATTCAGCTGGAAACATTGAAAAGGATGAATGTATCTCCGATGGACATTACTTCGAAGTCCACTGTGCTCGTTGGTTTCAGTGGAGAAGCTAGAAACACAGTGGGAGAGATAAAGTTACCAGTATATGTTGAAGGTGTCAACTCGATACAACGTTTCTGTGTGATGGATTCCCTATCCTGCTATAACATCATACTGGGAAGACCATGGATTCACGATATGAAGGCTGTGCCATCAACATATCACCAATGCATCAAGATCCCTACCCCTTGGGGAGTCGTCAAGGTTGAAAGCGATCAGCAGGAGGCGAAAGAATGCTACTCATCCTCGATGAAATCCTCAACCAAGCCTAATCCAGCATAGCAATTAAAGATGCGGGCCCGGGATACCTTGGAAGCTTCAGAGCAGGATGTGAAGAAAATTATCCTGGATCAGGATAATCCTGATATCTCGGTGCTCGTAGGAACCAATATCCCTCAGGATATTGAAGTGCAGTTAACTAACTTTTTAAAATGCAGGATGTCAACGTTTGCATGGAAGCATGAGGATATGACAGGCATATCCAAAGACATTATCACTCACAAGCTTGGAATTGACAGATCATTCAAGCCTGTTCAGCAAAAAAGAAGAAAATTTGCTCCTGAGCGGAATACGATTATCCAAGAAGAAGTTGAAAGATTGTTGAAGTCCAGGATGATCAGAGAAGTCAAGTTTCCAAGATGGCTAGCAAACGTAGTTGTGGTACAGAAGAAAAACGGGAAATGGAGAGTCTGTGTAGACTACACGGACTTGAACAAGGCTTGTCCTAAAGACCCATTTCCTCTCCCTCATATCGATGCAATGGTGGATGCTACTGCTGGACATGAAATGTTAACATTCATGGACGCATCCTCAGGATTTCAGCAGATTCAAATGGAGCCTTCGGACCAGGAGGATACTGCTTTCATGACACCAACAGGTATATATTGCTACACTGCCATGCCTTTCGGTTTGAAAAATGCAGGTGCAACATACCAGAGATTAGTGAACATGATGTTCAAAGATAAGCTGGGGGACACCATGGAGGTATATATTGACGATATGGTGGTGAAATCTAAAAAGGCTGAGGATCACCTCCAGGATATCAAGGGAGCATTTGATATCCTGGATCAGTATAACATGAAGCTGAATCCTGCTAAGTGCCATTTCGGAGTAGGGGCAGGAAAGTTTCTTGGATATATGGTGACGAAAAGGGGGATAGAGGCAAGCCCGGAGCAGATTAAAACTATCCTAGATATAAAATCACCCTCGAATATGAAGGACGTACAACGGTTAACAGGCCGAGTAGCAGCTTTGAATAGATTTATTTCAAGATCCTCGGAAAAATGCAAGGAATTCTATGATATCCTCAAGAAGAATAAGAAATTTGAATGGGGAGCAAAGCATGAAGCAGCCTTGCAGGATTTGAAGCGATATCTCTCAACTACACCTCTATTGATGAAGCCTGAAAATGGTGAACCACTATCCCTATACCTCGCTGTATCAGGGAATGCTGTAAGTGCCGTTCTTATAAAAGACCATGAAGGTCAGCAATATCCTGTTTATTATGTTAGTAAAAGTTTGTTAGATGCTGAAACTAGGTATTCTCATTTAGAAAAATTGATATTAGCTCTAGTCATGGCATCGACAAAGCTTAGACATTATTTTGAGACACATAGGATCCATGTTAAAACGAATTATCCTGTCAAAAATGTGCTTAGGAAACCAGAGATGTCAGGCAGGATGGCCAAGTGGTCAGTAAAGTTAAGTGCTTATGATTTAGTATATGAACCTAGAAATGCCATAAAGTCTCAAGCCTTAGCTGACTTTGTGGCTGATTTCAGTAGTGACATTCAGGAAGAGGTAGACCTAGAAGTCCAATAATTAGGAGAATCTTCAGGATCCTGGACATCATATACTGATGGTGCATCCAATATAAGAGGTGTAGGTTTAGGTATACTACTAAAATCGCCACAGGGGGACATATTACCCCAGGCTATTAGGTGTGAATTTCCTGCTACTAACAATGAGGCAGAATATGAAGCTTTAATTGCAGGATTAGAATTGGCTAAGAATATGAGTATCAAGAATTTGCAAGTATATGTTGACTCCTTGTTAATTACTAACCATTTTAATGGATCCTATGCAGTTAAGGGTGAGAAATTGATCGAATACCTCGATATTCTCAAAAAATTAGCAGGATATTTCGATGTTTTTACACTTGAACAGGTACCAAGGGAGGATAATGCTGAAGCAGATGCCTTAGCAAATCTGGGATCATCGATCAGGATACCAGAAGGAACCCAAATACCAATATTACATGTCTTGTATCCTGCAATGAATCCTCGGGATAAAGAAGTAGCGGGTATTCAGGATCCTGGAGCAGAGTATCCTGAAGAGGATCCTAAGTCCTGGACGGCGCCAATCATGAGATATCTCAAAGAAGGACACATCCCCGGAAATGAAAATCCTAAGGCATTTAGGATGAAAGTATCACGATTCACTATTATAAATAATGTTTTATACAAGAAATCTCTTGCAGGACCGTATTTGAGGTGCTTGGAGGATCCTGAAGCCAAAGAAGTACTTCAGGATATACATGAAGGGGATTGTGGTAACCATACTGGGGGCAGGTCATTATTCTCAAAAGTATTAAGGACAGGATATTATTGGCCGACAATGAGAAAAGACGCCGCAGAATATGCTCGAAGATGTGACGCATGTCAAAGACATAGTAACATATTACATCAGCCTGCTGAACCGCTGTATCCAATTGTTTCCCCTTGGCCGTTTATGAAGTGGGGTATGGATATAGTGGGAAAGCTTCCAAAGGCTCCAGGAGGAAAGGTTTTCATGTTGGCAATGACGGATTATTTCTCCAAGTGGGTTGAAGCAGAAGCATTTGTTCAAGTTAGAGATCAAGAAGTAGTATCCTTCATAAAGAGAAATATCCTGACCAGGTTTGGAGTACCAGCCGAGATAATCTGTGACAATGGTTCTCAGTTTATAAGCAAGAGAACTACTGACTTTTGCAAGAGTTGGGGAATCAAAATGATAACATCTACTCCGGTACATCCTCAAGCGAATGGACAAGCAGAATCCTCAAACAAGATAATTGTCAATAACTTAAAGAAGAGACTTGGAGCCAAAAAAGGAAGATGGGCAGAAGAGTTACCCTTTGTTTTGTGGGCTGATAGGACAACGGTAAAGAATGCAACAGGCCAAACCCCATTTTCCTTGGTATTTGGAGCAGAAGCAATGATTCCAACGGAAATGGCAATACCTACTGCAAGATCTACCCTACGGGATCCTGAACAGAATCCTGAAGCCTTATGTCAAGATTTGGATACTATTGATGAAAAAAGGGATGCAGCAAGGCTAAGGATGGTAGCATATCAACAAAGAATATCCAGAGCATATAACAAGAATATTAGGACCAGAAGATTTAAAGTTGGAGATTGGGTGTTAAGAAAGGCTTTTCAGAATACCACTAATCCTGTCGATGGCAAGCTAGCTCCAAAATGGGAAGGACCATATGAAGTTGAATCAGAAGCAGGGAAAGGAGCATATAGACTCAAGAATATGGAAGGGGATATGCTACCGAGATCCTGGAATGCTATACACCTTAAGCTTTATTTCAAGTGAGTTTAGAATTTAATTTCTAACTCAGGATGGTATGTATTCTATCTTTTTTAAATATGTTTGGTTTAATTTACTCTTTGAAACCCAATACTAACTTAAGCATCGGAGGGGTGTTAGCCAAGCTAACACCCACCTTAGTTCAAGGATATTTTTCAGTATATGCTTCGGGATATAGCTCCAGGATGCTCACTTAGGATACTTCAGAAGATTAGAGGATTGGCCCCCTCTCTCACGTACAAGGGATCCTGATCCCTTCACAGGTTTAAAGGTATTCACCTTTCTTCCGAATTGGGTTTAAACACTCCGCCTGGAGCGCAAGTTATTCAGGGATAGTTCAAGGTGGCGGGACCAGTCCATGTAAAAGTGGCTGACAATTTCGTTACTGTTGGCTATATCCTGAATCCTAAAGGTATATGAGGATTGATCACCCTCTCTCACGAAAGGGTATTTTCATACTCTCTAAGGTTTAAAGGTTTTCACCTTTCTAAGTCTTGGAGTTTATACACTCCCGCCTGTAGCGCACGAAAATTTGGGATTTTCCCCAGGATACAAGGAGTTTATTTCCAGAACATTCTTGGGTTTTACCCCTGTAACATGAAAAATTGTCTATACAATGGGAACTGATATCCAGAAGATTTCTAAGTATTTGAAGACATTGTACATAGGGGACATTCCTACTAAAGCAATGGTGTAAAGCTCAAAGGATGAGGCTTGGAACTAATGCACTAAGTGTCTCAGACAGGGGACATCTTCGTTGGGAAAGTTGCAAAGGGATTGAGGTTTGATAATAGGGCTATACCCTATTCCTGGTATGATCTTTCCTTTTTAAACATCGTTTAAGTTTTTGATAATACTATGTTTGGTAAAAGGTTAAATATCCTGATATATTCTCAAAATATATTTTCAAAATACTTCTCAGAATATTTGAAACTAATACTAGTTTGAAACTTTGATCATTTAAGTATTATCAAAACAGGTTTAGGAAAAGTGGACTGCTTTTCACTCTTTAAAAAGCTTTCTACAAAGTTGAACGAATCTAATAACAGTTTTTATTATGTATCATTGAGCATATTGATCAGGATATTTTTGAAAGATAATTATACGAAATTTTGTAAAGCTAAGATCTGTACTAAGAGAGACGGAAGATAATAGCAAGAAATATGAAAGATGAAATTATTTGAAACAATCAGTACTAGTTGATAACCGAAGGTTTCATCCTGAAACCCAGGACCCATCCACCTTCGGCTATCGAATTGTTTTGATGCAGAAATAAAAATTGTTCATAGGACATAAAATTGTTCAAACAATTTAAAGGAAATAAGCTTTAGGGGGCAGTGCCTTCTTCATCCATGACGATTTCAGCAGCATCCGTATTGTGATCCGCCTCAGCATCCTTCTCAGCATCGGTTGCTTTTTCAACTGCTTTGGAAGATTCTTCGGCAGCTGGTCTGGTAGAAGTGCCGCCGAGGTTCTTTAGCTTGGTCTCCCAGGCACCAACATCCTAAGAAGGGCATTCAAAACCTAATGTTTTGGCCTCATGGGCCATCTTCAACCTGGCTTGGAGGAGAGAAGTGACGACGGAACTCTTAAGGCTTTCCCGGTAGGTGACCATATCCCGTTCATGTTGCACATGGGCAGCTTCAAGATCGGCTTGGGCTTGAAGAGTAGCTTTGTTGAGAGCAGTCTGGTGTTCTTGAATCATAGATTTGAACTTCTCCTCGTAATGACGAGATTTGGCGGCTGCAATCATGCCTTGATCGGAGATCGTGACTTCTGCTTCCTTTAACTTGGATTCAAGCGTCTTGTTAAGCCTGCAGGATTCTTGATATAGATGAACCAGACGCTCAAGACCCTGCGAAAGTAAGAGGACAGGTATTAATATTGATAAATCTTTGTAAATAAGCTGCAGGATGTGGTTTGAGAATACTAACCTGGTTAAGAAAGGAAGTCATAAACCCGCTAGCTTCAATGAACCCGTGCTTCTCATAGGGAAATGTGTCAGAAATGACAGGGGTATCAGGCTCTTTCCTTTTACGGGAACTTGAACTCCGGGGCTTAGTAGCCGGCGAAGGTTTGGGAATGACGATGGCTTTGGAACTGCTGGGTTTGGAAGAGGCTGTGGCCTTGGGACTAGGTTCCTTCTTGACCTGAACCTGATCAGAATAACTGTCCAACTCGTCGAGGTCAAAGACTTCAGGGATCTTAGCCGGTGTTGCATAAAGGAAAAAGTTTTGCATTATTATTACTTTTCATTCTATTATGCTATACTAACTAACTATTTTAAAAGTAATCCTTACCAGACATTTCAGATGACGAGTATTGACTGGAACTCGGGACGTGTGTGGTGAAAGTCCTGTCTATTACAGGTAATTGGTAAACAGTTTTGATTCTTTCCTCTGATTCAGCGGTAGGGGGAGCTACTTCCTTGAAATTCACTGCATAAGGATCGAAAAGAAGGATATTAGTAAAAGATAGAAACTTAAAGGTACATAAGAACATTTATGACCCTACCGGTGGTTAACCACTCCACCGGAAGGTTGGCACCCTCAGCAATGGAGTCTCGTTTGACAAATAAAAATTTGCGTTGCCATCCGTCTTCGTTTTTGGTGGCTTTAAGAATAAGGGGTTTGCTAGAGGTCGAGAAAAGCAAGAACCGGCTAGAGCCGTGGGATCGGAGGCGATAAGCAATAGGCAGATCCTCGATGCAGAGGTCGGGACAATGAAGGTTTTTTATTTGGTTGAGTACGATTAATACTCTCCAAATCATGGGCATGGTTTGAGCAAAAGAGATGCCAGTGGTTCGGAAGAATTGCATCATGAATTCAGAAAAGGGATATCGAAGACCCAGTGAAAAGGGGTATGGTGGAAAGCAAACCCAATCTGCGGAAGAAACATCCGATCGAATTGACCGATCGAACAGTCTAAAGACTGTGTTAGCTGGGAAAACACCGGAAGCTCTCAAAGCCGCGATGTCTGCGTTGTCGAAAGCGCAGACCTCCTTTTCAGGATTTTTGAGGAGATTCTGCTGAGTGAAGGTCTCGGCAGCCATTACGAATAAGGCAAGAAAAATTGACAGAAAGTGGATGAGAAATGGGGAATTACCTGGAGACTCTGTTGAAGATATCTGCTTTTCAAACAAGAAGAGAGAAGATATAGGGGCATTGTGGATCTCCATTGAGCTAAAAGCGCGTTGGAGGTTATGATGTGATCTTGACCGTCGCTTCATTTTAAATGCCTTGAATTACGGGATAAAACTTTTAAAATATATCCGTTGGATTGGTATACCAACCGATATATTTGGGGACAATTGTTATGGCTCATTTTCTAAGCATACATATCTTGAACTATATTCTGCTTTTAATTGTTTATCTGTGATCAGGATACTGGACGGGGATATTGCTAACATCCTGGGTGATATCCTGAGGTATATCGAATTAATCACGTGCAGGTTAAAGACTGGGACTTGCCAACGGTCAAATGGACTTCATCTCCTCAAGACTCGGGCGTATTTGTTAAAGGAGAGACGTTGAACCCGAAAGACCAGGTCTACAACGTTCGACTAAGGAATATTCGTTGGATCCCGGTTATGTAGGATAGTTAGTTACATTTGTTTTACTATAAATAGATGGGGGCGGATCAGATTAAGGCACTTAACTTACACATTTTCAAACACTTTCTCTCTAGCTCGTCTCAAACACTACACACAACACTTGTATTCGAATTACATTGTAACACATAGTCGATCCGCACCACATCCTGCACTGTATCCTGATATTTGAAGCAATAGAAGAACAAGGCAGCTGCGATTGTCAGCTCCCGAGGTTTTATGCCGGTGATCTAGATTGATCAGGGGCTTTCCTCGTACATCACGTGTCAACCTTTACTTTTTTGCTCATTGTTTGATCATAGATACAGCTCTATATTCCGAGCCGTATCCTGAAACTGTTTTCATATCTAACTTGGTTAACATATTTTTTACACACAATTCTAGCACACTACCTCACTTAACTAATTTGATCACTTAATTGCTTAGGTAATTTTTGACCAAAACATAAACGATGTTTTAAATTCAATAAAATAGGGTTTGTCCCTATAAATGTATTGAAATAAGAAACTTGGGTTTTGCCCATGTGATTATTAATATCAAATATGGTGGTTTTACTCTGATAAATATTTCCTAACTACGATCCTGATGTAATTTCCGCTACCAAAATTTAACCGAACTGATACCACCAATCTGAGCTCGCGTCCGCTCGTTCCCGGGACAGATAAGGGATCGGGGGTTGCGACATACGCGGCCCGCGTTGTAGGGTTGGTAGGGCCTAGCTTGGACTGGTCAGCATTATAGGGTCGACACGAACGGTGACACATGGCAGCTCAGGGTGTCGCCCTGATTTGGAGTTGTCGCGCCCCGCGTAAGAGACCCTAAGGGTCTACACGGCCCATGAGCGACACATAAAACTTGATTTTATTTTATTTTTAATTATATATTGTATTCTGGGCTCGGTTTTCGCATACGGGGCGTATTTTAGGACATATAGGGACATTTTAAATATTTTTAGGGGTGTCAAAAATTTTAGGAGGGTTGTTATACAGTATGTGTTGCAAGGTGAAATCCTATACAAAAAAGGGTTACCTTGCACCCTTACTGAGATGTGTCGGTCCGGAACAAAACCAATACTTGGTCAAAGAGGTTCATGAAGGGATATGCGGAGCTCATTTTGGAGCAAGAACGGTGGTTGCTAAGTTAATGAATCTTGGGTATTTTTGGCCTTCCATGCACCGAGACACCACCGAACAACTAAGAAAATGTGATTCTTGTCAAATTCATGCACCGGTCCCAAAGAGCCCCAAGCATGACCTTGTACCGATATCTTCAGCATGGCCATTTTATAAATGGGGGATGGACATTGTCGGCCCATTCCCACCAACCAAAGGTGGAGTAAAGTTTTTGTTGGTGGCCATAGACTACTTTACCAAGTGGCCTGAAGTCAAACCACTTGCAAAAATCACGGGCAAACAGGTCATCGACTTCATTCAAAAAAACATCATTTGTCGCTATGGGTTGCCAGGAGTGTTGGTCACAAATAATGAGAAACAATTCGCTGAGAAGCCTTTTAGCACTTGGTGCAAAGAATTCAAAATAGCTTAGGTTTTCAGCTCAGTTGCATACCCACAGTCAAACGACCAAGTTGAAAGAACGAATCGGAGCATTGTTGAAGGAATCAAGATGAGATTAGGAAGGCACGAAAACAACTGGCTTGAAGAGTTGCCAAATGTTCTACGGGCTATACGAACGACTGAAAAAAAAAGCCACAAAAGAACACCTTACAGCTTGGTGTTCGGGTCGGAGGCCGTATTTCCAGCTGAAATAGGAGTTGTAACTCAAAGAACACTCAACATGGATCTCGAAGCAAACAACAAAGAGACCATGTTGAACTTGCAACCCCTAGAGGAAACACGAGACCAAGCTGCCTACATGTAACACCTCACAAAATCATGTCCAATATAATGAAGACACGTGTCATGAACTTTAAGCGTGTAATAATTTGAATTCGAGAGACTAAAGTTGTCAAAAAATGTAAATATGTATGTAAAAGGATCCAAAGTGTCAACATGCCTAACTTGTGCCTCTGATTGACCTTTCGGGATGTTCGTATTCCTTAACGAATAAATTACCGAACATGGAAAACCGTTTGTACTTAAAGATCAAAAGTTTACAAAGCACAGGGGTTAAACGTGTCAACATGTTAATTCTTACCTCTGAGTGACCTTTTATCAATCCCGAGGCTTTATAATACTTCATTATACTTCCATGTATAACGAATAGTGATTTCGTGGAGTTTCGATGCACATAAGCACTTTTTGGGTGACCTCACAACTAGCCGGGAGCTTAACGAAGTTAATTTGTGACCCAAGACTCTCAAAAGTTAACTATGGGATGTCATAAATAAACAATAGTTATTTAAACTTATAATGGACCAGGGACTGAAATTGCAAAGTCTACAAACTTTTTACCGGAACTGACCAGTGTCGCGGGCCGCGTAGGCCACCTCCAATTCTTACGCGGGCCGCGTAGAAGGTGCCAGCGACCAAAAAATGGACAACTGCATGTTGCAGCCTGTCCACCTCCTTTGCATGAGTTCTGAGCAATACCTGGGGCTTGTAAATGGTTTTTACTGCCCTAGGGACACCTGGGAACATCTGATAACATCATAGGGACAACTGCAATGATCCTAAAGACTCCAAATTACTATATAAAGGCCATGCATTGTTTCATTAGAACTTGCATACTTGAAGTTTTCACTCAAACTCACTCTCTGAAGCCTCCTGTTGTTCAAGGAAGCTTTCTTTAGTTCAAATTTCGTCCTAAGGACTATTGTGAGTGTTCTTAGCTCCTATAGTTAAAGTTTTATTAGCTTAATGACCGAAAGTCAAAGTTATCGTAATGATGCTTTGACTTTGTGATTAATCACTAACGGTCCAGCCATTATTCGAATTGAAAGTGGCTATGAGTTGGTAATTATGTAGGTAATAAACCCTTAAAAAGGCACCTACTGATTATCACTTTTACTTGGTCAATTGTCGGATCAAACTATTTAATAAAAAGTCAAACGAGTCAATTTTTACAAAATAATTCATAACTGAAAATGTAGAAGTTATGGAACATGTTTTAACACTAAAATAACTTGGTAAATAATATAAGAACATGTTTAAGCATGTTCAACCCGGCAATTCTAAGTTTAGGCTGGGTTCGCAACTGAAAGTCGCAAAAGTAGACTTTTGCTTTGACTTTCAGTTCTGACCCGATTTAGCTTAGTTTAGTTATGCCTTAGGGTTCCTTTGGGACCATATTATATGTTAGTATAACTCTCTGAAGCTATACTACATTGTTCCTTAGAAATCTTAGATTTCATACATGTTCCGTTATTGCTTAAAATTGACCATTTTGCCCTTTTAATATAAAAACGAAAATTTTGGAAATGTGAGTGGACAAAAGTCTTCGTTATTGATTTATAAGTATGTCCTAAAAGTTTGACATCCGTTTCTGGTCTAGAATAAAAGTTATGCTCGATATCGTAAAACTAAAGTTTTTTATTAATTAAATGCCATTTTTGGCATAAATCATAATTTAAACCTAATTTTTGGCACCAAACTTTCTACCCACTGATTAAATATAATATTTAGGGATTTTTGGAAATTTTTGCCAAATTTTATACTAATCATAACATAGAGTTCTAGTGTAAATTCGGTATTGACGATAATACCCTTTTCGCTAATAAAATGAGTTTTACATATCATTTTGATACTGAACCTTTTCCTTGTGATTTCATATGTTAAATAAAATATTTTAAGCTTTAGTAACTGATCAAGACTTCAAAATTTTATAAACATTTCAAATATCGTCAAATACCGACTTTTATGCTAATTAGGCGCATAGTATGGTTTAAAACCATATTCGACGCCTAAGACTTGTTACCTATTGATTTTATAAATAAATTTTTATACTTTAACAGTAAGTATAAGTCTTGAACTCAGATTTTCAAATTTGACCTTAAAGCTTATGTGAAATGACCAAAATGCCCGTACGGTGCATAGTTTGGCCATAAAAGATAAATTTCACATATGTGTGATATCTTACCGATGTAACTTGATAAAATAAATATTTCTACTGATTATTTCAGACCAGAACCTCAGTTTACTATTTAAACCTTTTTATAAACTATAAAATGACCAAAATACCCTTACGGGGCTTAATTTGACATTAAATTCGTTTTGGGCATAATGGAAGATATCCTACTGCTATCATAACATATTTTAAGCATAATAACTTATGGAACATGTTCATGACTCATTCGGTTACCCGTTATGCATATACGCGTTCGGTACGGTTTATGTAACTAGTTTGCATAAATTAGCCAAAACGGGTCAAACCTTATCATTTTTACTTCAAAATCCAGAATGTATTTAGTTTACCCATTTTATACAAGTCTTCATACTTGTTGGGGCTGAATCACATTCTAATTCGGTCATCGCTTAATCTTGCGTTTCGTACCGTAAACTTTTCTTTGAAACTAACCGGTCTAAAGTTATAACTTAAATAAGACCCGTTAGGAATCTAATAGGTTATTAAAACCTTCGTTCCAGATTAGGAGCCTAGTAAAAGCTACTTGTACTTGCTGAATTGATATACGGCTGAGAATAAAATTATATATTAGCTCAGGTAAATACTTTTAACTTATTTTCCCTATACGGGCTTGGGATACGGTAAATTATTACCGCTTGGTCGGGTATTGAATATTTAATCGATTAGTGGTTAAATCATTGAGATAACCCGTTTTAATCTGTCTTGTTTGATGCAATGCCTTTGGGGGGTTAATGACCATGTCCTGGATATCCTCGGCTCATTCATTTGAAATGGCCACGGCTTAAGCACGGGGTGTAGGCATACACCTGACAGTTGCGTATGTAAAAACGGTATCTCACTTTCTTGTGGGCCTATACCTGTGGCGTGTCTATTAATCTTGACTTGGCTCTTCTAACCGAGTCCTGAATGGACGGCAAACATATAAATCTGTATACAAGATTATTTTTAAATAATTGTCCCAAGTTATAAAAGATTTTATGCCTTGTGCATCCAAGCCAATTTTATAAATACTTTTCAAAAGAGTCAGTTAATTGTATTTACCAGTGTAAACTGACGTATTTTTCAAAAAGGTTAAGTGCAGGTACTACGCGTAATGGGCTGGAAACTCCTGAGTATTAAATAAAGAGTCTTGCAAGCTCTAAATACTTTAAGTCTGTTGAACTATGTTTACTTTTTGTTTTTAGATCCGCCTGTGGATCCACATACAACCGTTGTGTAATATTTTATTATACTTTCAATTCGTTTTGTAATATTATTTTAGACTTCCGCTGTGCATTAAACTGTGATCAATTGTCTATGATGATATCAACTACGTCACGATACTACCCACCAGGCCCACCGGTAATACGTGGAAATATCAGGGTGTGACACTACACCAAATGTTCCTTAAGCCTTATAAAAATTCTAGAAAACAAATCATTATTAACAGGCTTACAAACCAAAATCAAACAAAGGAAAATAATAGATAGGAAAGGTGCTATGTCTTCTTGTTAAAAATACCAAGGCTAAGTGACTGCAGCACTGAACCCTTTAAGGTATAAAAAACATAAAGACAACACAAACCCAACAAAGATAATGCTATTAACATAAACAATAATTCAAGGGGCAAGACAACAACACAAAACTAAGATTGCATACAACATAGTAGCAACAGGAAGCCTCGAAGGCTTCAAGCTACAAACATCCCACGAAACTGCCTTACAAAATATACAACTACATCCAAAAAATCACAACACAAGGCAAGTAGTAGAAAGATAATAACATAAGATAAGAAGCCTTAAAGGCTTCCAAATGTTCAAACAAGTTAAAGGAAACCTTAACAGTTTGTACACATAGATATTGTTCAAATAAGCCACTAAGGCCAACCACAACCACAAAACAGAAACCTTAAGGGTTTTCTGCAAAACCTAAAGTGTTTAACAAAATTACATAATATTTTCCAGAAAGATGCTAAGAGAGCTACGAATAAGCCTTAAAAGTTTTCTCTTTGCATCACTTACCACAGACTCTGGTGCACCGGCTTCATCACCCTTCGCTTTCTTAGCTTTTTGCTTCTTCTTGCCCTCCTCAACTGCCGTCCCCGAGGCTTCAAGGCTTGGGTCCTTCGAGCCTTCATCAGCACAAGAAAGGGTTTCCTCACTATCCCCCGAGCAAGAACGCTTTTTTGACAAAGATCCAACCACTTGCTTGCAGACAACCTCATCAAGCCCACATGGCTTCAAATCCTGCAAAACAGATATAGGCTTGCCGAAGCACTTCGAGATCTCACCAACATAAGGATAAGTCAAGCGTTCCATCTCTTAGACGGAATCCTGAAAAACCTTGAGGGCTTCGGGACGGTAAAGGGAGGACTTGTCTTGAGGATCACCGGATTGGCAAGCTTTATAACCGGCAACATAACCCTGATGCCTCCCAAGCTCCAAAAGCTTACCGTACACACCACCTAAAACACTATTAAATTCAGCTGAATGCAGGAGATAAGTGACAACCTGTTGAAACCCGTGTTCAATCAACCATTTGTTGTCTTCAGAAAGCTGAACCCTTGAAGCCTCCAAGGCTTCCACCTGTTTTTTCAGCTCACCAACCTCAATCTCATGTTTTTGGGTTAACTCCTCAACCCTTTTAGCTAAAGTTCTCTCCTTCTTCACCAAACCTTCATTCTCTTTCTTCAAAGTGCTCATAGCAGCCTTCATCTTGTCTTTCTTCTTCGAAAACTCCTCATACTCATGCATCCTCTTACGAAAACGGACAACTCCTTGAGGAAGCACGACAGCAAGATTGCAGGTACTCAATATCAAACGAGACAGCATCATATCATCATCCATCTCGAAAATAGTACCATGAACCAAGGGAGGAGCGATGTGGCTCAACACATCCTCACAAACAGCAGCATCTTTGAAACTATCACCCAACTTCACAATCCAATCAGGAACATAAACTTGATGAACATCAAGACCTTCAGAACCGCTAACACTTTTACCAGATAAACCTGCCACAACAACCCCTTTCCCAACAGACTTCTTCCCAGCAACAACCAACACCTTCTCCTTGTCAACATCTTCATCCGGACCGTGATCCACAGAAACACCAATGTCATCACTCAAGTCCACATGTTCCGGAGTAGATGGCGGACCAGAGATATTTAAACGTCGATTCGAACGACGAACAACCTTGGGAACAACAGCCTTATTAAAACCCTTCACATCAGGCACATCAACGTAACCCGAACCCTTGAACCTTTGTTCAGAACCCTTAACCATAGCATTTTCACTAGATGTAGCCTGGACATCCCCAAATGCAACATCTGATGTATCATCACTCTTAATGAATTCAAAAGCAGACATGACTGCAAAAAGTTAACAAACATATCTAAGGGATCATAAAATGCAAATAAAAGAGGAAAAACAAATGTGCAAAAACATACCCTGTCCATCCCTCATAAGAACCGGGTCTCGATTAGGTTTATCCCATAATTTACTAATACCCAGTAACACCAACAGTTGCTCGGGAAAAGGATGAACCCTCGAAGGACATTCCCTGATAAGTTCAAGGAAACGGGTGTTTATCTCAGAAGCAGAAGGTTCAGGTTCGTTAAGAATGACATCAGGTTGCCTCCAAACCATTTTGAAGGGAATAATCTCATCCGAGACCTAGAAAAAACAATCCTTCTAGGCACCAAGTGTGGTGACCATAGACGAAACCAAGCAAGTATCGGATTTGGAAATCTCAAACGTAAACCAATCACCGTTCTTTGCCAACCGAAAGAAATGGCGGAACGACAACAAAGTAGGATCATAACCACACGCCCGACACAAAACCTCGAAATGTAAAACCCTAGCCAAACCCTACGGGCGTATTTGACCGAAAGACACACGATAATACTCTAACACATTTAAAACGAAGAGAGAAAACGGATGACGTTGATTAGAAAATTCAAAATGCCGACAGTAAAGAGCAATCGAACTGGCCGAACACCGATCGATCGAAACATCCATCCCCGGAGCAACTGGTTTAAACTTCATCCCAATCCCCCATTCCATACAAAACGTTTCAACCTCCTCTTGGGTTAAACGAGAGTAACTTACGGCTAGATCCTTACGAGCACCCATAAGTTATGATTGAAAGAAAGAAAAACGAAGATAAAGAACTAACCTGGACAAAGGAAAGGGAAGATATGGAAGGAAACTTGAGAGAAAATGAAGAAACTTTGTGATTATCTTCATAGAAAAATGAAAAATAAAGCTAAAAAGAAGTTATGATTACACGGCAGTTAATTAAACTGCCCTCTGCAAAAACCGCCGGCAGTCACATCAACCGTCTTGTCAAAATTCAAATTTCAAAAAACTCAACTTTAACGAACCCTTCAAGCCTTCAAGCCTTTAAGCAATACAAATAAATGTGTAAAAGTCAGAAGTATTTGAGCTCATTTCCCAAAAACCTCTGACTTGGGGGGCTGATGACGGGGTTAGCTCAAGACCAAATAAAATGACTTAGGCACACAAACGCTTGAAAGGTTAAAGGATTAAAGGGTTCACAACCCGCGAACTCAGGTGAACAGTAAAAAGGATGCAAACAGTAAAACATCACTTCACTGATTACCTATGATGCACTGGGACGGGTACGGGAACGGGGTACGGGGACGGGAACGGGAAATGGCAAAACTAAAAAATTCAAGAAGCGGGGACGGGACGGGTACGGGAATAAAAACATATAAAAAATAAATATATATTAAAGATAATGTAACACAAAACCCCAAAATAGTTATATATTGATGTAAAGTTCAAAAATCCCATATCTTCCTAATCTAATCAAACGTAACAAGCGAATCGCTTTCAAGTTCCGGTTCATCTAATGTTAATGTATTAACACCACAATTCAACAACTAAAACACAGAGAAAAAAACGTGCACAAAATTCATATAATGTTAATATATTTGAATATTTAAAATTAGATGAAAAATGCTTGAAAACTTACGGGAAACCAAAATAAAATTTCACCCAAATTAAATAACGACATGTTTATAATAAATGACCCTTTTAGACACTGTAAAAGTTTGCCTAGGAACTAGGAAGAAAGTACACTCAGACTGTGCATCATTTTAAATGGAGGGTAATAAAGTAATTTCCATCCATACTTTGTCTTCTTCATGTATATTAAAAAGAACAGAAAAAAAAAACTCTGTTTCTCAACTCTCTCTTCTCCACGAAGCTCCGGCAATCATGTGTGTATACCGAAGTATAAGAAATGCAGACGCGAACACCTTATTGCCTACACTAGAAAATTGAGGGGTAGCCCGTGCACCTCCTGGGATACACGTAGATCCGCCCCTGAGTTCAGGCCTGTGCTTTTGGCCGGAATCTGGCCTGAAAGTCGCCGGAAAAGCCGTTCTGGCCAAAAAAAAATAAACAGAAACTTGACGGAAACGTTTCCTGCACGTCCCCAAACCCCGTCCCCTTCTGCAGCACGTTTCCAGGCCGTACCCAACATGCCGGGGACGTTTCCCGACCGTCCCCGTGCCGTTTCCATCCCCTAGCAGTCCCCGGGACGGGAGACGGCACCTCAATGGCGTTTCCGTGCTTCCGAGCTGATTACTTGATCAGCCCTCTCACAGCCGTAAAAGTAAGCATGTGCACAGAGAGCAACCTTTTATCCGCAGGTCTAAACCGTTCAACCCCAAAATGGGTAAGTCTCCCACTGCAAGCATGGTTCACTTGTCCAAGGTTTCCTCTTTGAATGATACCTTCCTCTATAAAATGACACTTCATTTAGTGCTAAACAACATTCCGATCAGCTCTGATTCCCTTGGAATCTCTGGTCTCCACTCTCGAGCACTTGTTTCATGCAAGTCTCCTTTCTTTACATTCAACACACACATTTCCACTGTTTTTGCATCCGAAGCTGAAAACACTTCAATTGAGGATCTTGAACAAACAACAAAATATTACTAGTGAACCTCTCTCCACGTCTTGCAAACGTGGGGGGACCCCACGACCTGCGTTAAGCAAACCGGAACCCTCCAAGCCTTTTGCCTAACCAGCCTAGCTACTACCATCGGTCTATTATTCGTTGTATCAACATAACTTGAAGCAATCGATTCGTTCGTTCGGATTTTGGTCGCTGAACGACATGCGTCTTCAATGGGGAACACAAAGCCATTCGTAAGAATTCTTGAAGTCTATCAAAAATTCAAAACAACTTAATTCTTAGTATCTTTAAATCCTCTTTTGATTTGATTGAAACCCCTTTATTTATACTAGGTTAATCTTTTTTTTTCGATTGTTCACTTGAACACGTGAAGTGGATTCTACCCAATTTCACACACATGTAAGTTTCTTATTACTCATATAGTTTTAGTTTACTTAATTTGCTGTAAAATTGATTGTATATAAGTTTACTTAATTCACTGTAAAATTGATTGTATATAAATAGTACTTGAAACTGATATTGAAGTCATTGGTTAGACTATTTATGTTACAAAAAAATGAAAATCGCATGTTTCAAAAAAAAAAAAAAAAAAAAACTAAAAATCGCATGTACATAAAAAGGGAAATCGCATGTTCCAAAAAAAACTCAAAATCGCATGTACATAAAAAAAAAGTGAAATCGTATATAAAAAAATAAAAGTCACATGTTATAAAGCAAATTTCGCATGTTGATACTGAATCTCGTACGCGGCATACGTTGAGGCATTTTGTACAATAACCGGCCTCTACATCTATAATTACAGTTATAGATAATACCGAAAATTAATTTAGAGATAATTTAGGTTTGAATTTCGGTATGAAATTATATTGACTACCATAAAAACGATACTGAATATTTGACTTACCAAAATTTTCGGTATTCGTTATTTTAATTCATGAAATAATTTTCTCTACATCTATAATAAATTACTAGTAGGGTGCCCGCGCGATGCGGCGGGGGCGACACTTTGCATTGCGGCACTCGTTTCTGGTAGTTTTCTTGTTCGTATAATATTTATTGTACCATCATTGTAGTGGATATTCGTCATAAGCGAAGTTATCGATAAGTTAATTTCATTGTGGCATGCATGGTTCATTCGGTTTAGCTATTATCGTCAACTGAAACTGATATTGAAGTCATTGGTTAGACTATTTATTAACCAATCAGTTTTCGGTTAATCAGTTCGGTTCTTTTAATTTTGGTTAATATCTAAAACATCACTTCGGCTAAAATTTTGCTTAAAAATACATGAAATTAAGGTATAAATACGTGACATAGAATATAATAAATACATAAAATGAAGAAATACGTGAACTGCGGGCATAAATAGCTAGAAATATATGAAAATATAAAAGGTTCGGTTCGGTTAATTTTGGTCAAACTAGGGTACAAAAAAATTGTTATCTGCTTTTGGTTAATGCGGTTTTCGGTTAGTCGGTTTTCGGTTAATTCGGTTTTTTATTGATTTCTGTTCAATTTCGTCTGTTTTCAGTTCTGTTTTGTCTGTTTTAGGTTTAGTTTCGGTTAGCAATTCATTTGTTGCTCATCCCTAGACATTGTTAATCACGTAACACACATCCCGGCCCGATTAGGGCTGACATGTCACAAAATATAGTAATCTGATATATTTTTAAAACTTAACCAAATAAAATATTAACTCCAAAGCTTAAAATCTAAAACCACACAATGAGCTTAAGGGTGGAGGGAGTGGTCTCATGAAGGACTTCGGGGAGGGGTGTTTATCGATCGGGGATGTATTGCCGGTGGTTATTCGGTGATCGGGGAAGAGGAGTGAGGTGGTGTAGGCGGTGAGTAGTCACTGAGTGGGGAAGAGGAGAGAGGTAGTTAATGGTGGGCCCCAATTCCTTTCAACCAATCACACTTTTTTTTAAAATTGTTTACCACTCTCCATGTGTTTGACCATTGCTAGTGATTGAGTGCAAAATGGGGAGTGGAGTTGGGACTTGACATTGCATAACAATATTGGTTAGAAAATAAGTTTACTACTCCCCAAATGGTGACTAGTCCTTCCACCCTAAGAGAAAACAAAAGTGTCTAAAATCAGATAGTTTGGCATTGAATTCATCATCGAGTAATACATTGATGGATTTGGCATCTTGATGCATCACTTTTGGCTCAATGGCCCCATGTAAATATGAGAGCCTGCAAAAAAAAAATACGTTATGTGCTAATGCCATAAATCTAAGTAGATTATTTAAAAGAATATATTTCATTTTACAGATATTCAAAAAAAAAGATTGTCACATACGCCTCTGCGGTACCAAAGATAACTTTTATGCGAGCCTCCCAAATAAGATATCCATGTCAACAATAGAATGGCTAAAAACTAAGTAGATTATTGAAAAAAACACTACAGATTGGCTAAAAACATCATCTTTTTCGAGAGCTTATACTTCATCAGTAACTGTACATTACATAAAGCCCTATATTCTTCCAAACTACCTTAGTGACAACATCAAATCAAAAATTGAAACATCTGGTTCCCAAAAAGGTGTCAAATGTTGACTAGTGAGTACAGAATAGCACTATCCAAACTCAAAAATTCGGGTGATTTTTTAAAAAATAGCCTGTGTACACTAAAGTTGTATTCATAAAAAACTTGTAAAAAAGTGTTGTGTATATAACATCATTTGCACTGCCAACAGATGATGATACAACATTTAAAGGCAACACACTTGTAAATCGTTTCATCTTCCAGATGCCATTTGTTCTATCTTGAGTGACAAATTTCTAGCCTGAAGACCGCATTTTGTCATGGCAACCAAATCCTCACCAACTGTAGCTCTCGACCCTGTTACCTGTAAATAAGCAATCAGATTATATAACAAACAAAATTTGCTTCTTGTTTGAAAAAAAAACATGTGATTTTAACTAACAACATATCAATTCCTAACATAGTTCTCCGTGGTGTTTCTAAAAGATACATCAAGGGATTCACTGCTAGAAACCTTACCACAAGAGGTAACTGGGATGAAGATTGAGGGTATATTAGTTGTGTGGTCTGCGCCCGCACAAGTTCTACCAAGATTCATTAACCCTGCTTCGGGAAGGGCTAGAGAAGGTTTTCAACCAAACTCTTCCCCCTCGGCGACATTGTTTATTGATGAGGAAGAAACAGAAGAGGTTGAACCATCCAAAATGCCCTTCACAGAATTGGAGCTACACACAATGCATGGGTTCCTCCTATTGGAAAAACAACCAATATTAAAGTGTTTTAGGGCCCACATCAATAACTTGCTCCTGGACTGTATCTCCCAGTTGAATGCTCATTGTAGATTGGAGCTTCAAAGATTGTGTAATATCATAAATGAAGAGATGAAAAGGAGTGAAACTTGCAAAAAAAATCAAAAATAACCGAACAATAAAATAAGTTTTCGGTTTACCTTAACAAGACCAGGTGGACAGATGGTAACTAAACCTTCAAGTTCTCTACTTTTTCCAAAAGTAAGGTGTTGTATAGCATGTCCACGTCATCAAATTTATCAAAATCTTCCTAAAGTCAATAAGCATATGGTCAATATCAGTGAACAGTTCAGGATTCACCGTAGCTAGTTTCATTGATAAAACCTGCAGAGAAAGAAAAGTTATAAAAAATTCAAGCATTTAGTCGTATCAACCAAATAAACATGAAATGATTTAAATCCAACTTAGACTAATAAACAAACCCTTTTATAGTGATACATAGTTTGATAGTTTTTCAAAGTACCAGGTATATGCTACCGAACAAATTAATATTATATTAAAGTTCCTTTAGCAACAATATATACCAGCTATTAGTGAAATCCAATTCAACTACAAAAGTCAAACCAGAACCTTTATTAAAGAAAGAGTATAATGTTCATAAATAAATAAATATATATATATATAAATACCTACAAACAGTAACCTAAAAAAGTGTTAATCAATCATCATAATGCATAAGTCATATATCAACTACAATAAATCTACTATGTTTGGTAATTGCAATTGAATTAGCATTGCTCTAATTACAACTTCAATACATGTGAATTCTTGTGATGATTGGCTAGGCGAGAATGGCATTGAGCACCCTAGAAAAATCCATAAAAATCAAACTGTAAAACACAAAGTTGAATAAACAGTACCTTCAAGCCCTGTTTCCTGCCCCAGTTGTATCTATTCCGGTTGTTGGATATGCTCAGTCCCGACCCATGCTCCGTTATTACATCTCCATGAATTAGGTTTTCAACCTCCTATTTACAAAATCATGAAACAATTTCAACTAATTCTTAACAAATCAAGTCAAACAACACGTACAACGATTAATGCACGCTGATTTGTTTGACCAATAAAAAAAATAAGGGCTCGATCGAACGATAAATTTAGGTGTGTGTACTCTCACTAACCGAGAGAGAGAACCAAGGAATTAGAGAACGTATGTTTGAATTTTGATATCGAATTAGGGTTTACTGCATGTTTGAATGGGGTATGGGAGATTTAAAAGCATTATTAGTTGTACTATATGATATGATGGTTGTGGGGTTTCGATCGGTAGAGGGGTCTTGGAGAGAGAGAAAAGTAGAAAACTTACCTGATGGCTGTAGTGAATGACCGGAGGTATTGAGAGAAAAGATGATGGATGGGGATTTAGGAGGCGCGGGTCTTGAGGGGATGAAATGTCGGGGGCTTAAGTTGAGAGAAGAAATGTTTTATATTGTTATTTCTCTAGTTGTATGATGTGGCTAACATACTGTTCGCCTCCCCATAAAGATAATAGTTGGCCTTTCAAATAAAAAAAAGATAGAGATAAAGAAAGGTTTTGAATTTTGAATTTGAGATATGAATAATCGGAATATGTTGTTTCAAATGGTAGGGGAATTCATACTGACGGAGTTGTTAATTGGAAAATTGGAATCGGTCCAATCAAACCCAAGGTAATAATCTTCCTATATTAATAAACAAATCATTTTTGGACACGTGTCATTTTCTGGTGTCTTCTCACTTTTTTTTTCATTTATCTCTCATATTAAATAATAATAATTTTAAACAAAATATTATATAAGAATAAATATTTAGATAAGGATAAATGTTTGTTTTTATTATGATAATATTAAGAGTAAATTACAAAAATCATCATTTATGTATGTCACTTATTGCAAATTGTGTACTTTATCTTCAATAATTACAGAAAACGTACTCGATGTTTGCAAACCCTTGCAAGTTATGTCCTTTAGTCCTACCTTAGTTAATTTTTTATGGTTAAATCTAACCAAATGGAACCCACATGGCGGTATTTTGGTCATTTAATCTCATGTGGGGTTCATTTGGTCAGATTTAATCATAAAAATACCCTCATGTAGGGTCCATTTAGTCAGATTTAACCACAAAAATTAACTGAGTTAGGGCTAAAGGACATAACTTGCAAGGGTTTGCAAACATCAAGTACATTTTCTGTAATTATTGAAGACAAAGCACACAGCTTGCAATAAATGACATACATAAAGGACGATTTTTGTAATTTACTCTAATATTAAATAATAATAACAATAATAATAATAATAATTTAAAAAAATAGATAAGAATATAAACATTTATTTTTATTATAATCAAGTAAATAATAATAATAATAATAATAATAATAATAATAATTTGAAACAAAAAAAATTATACTTCATTCAAAGAGAATTAAATTCTTGATTTTACGGTATGATTAAAAAAAATAATGAAACATATAAAAACGTGAGGATTGATCTCCACCTTTTTGTTTTTGTAGCATAAACTCTTTTGAATATAAATTTAAGACGAGTGTATTATAAATGAAATAAACAAATAAGCATAAAGGTGCATAAAACTAACTTAAATAATTGTATCTCATAATTTGAATGTATAATAAAAATGGAATTCAACCGCATGTAATACAATGTTTTTTAACCAAATAATAATAAAAAAAATCAAAATGTTATAATAAGTAAATAGTACACCAATGTTTATTTTTAAAAGATAAATGTTGATGACTATTTGTGTTAACATACGGCATTATATTTTATTCAACTTTTAAAGATACATCTTTTTTATTATTTATCATATAAAATTAAATTTATGCAACCCGTGTAATACACGGGATTCCAACCTAGTATACATTAGGGAAAAATGATTAGCTATGCAAAGAAAAATGAACAGGTAGAAAAAATAATTTTAGGGCAGTAATATTATCTTTATTTTATATGAAAAAAGATTTTAACTTTATTTATTTTGAAAATATTAGATGTTATTTTCTTCTTTAATCACCTGTACATTAAAGCATTATCGACTTGTACCTTTTAATTCGTGCGTCGATATTGGACAAGACAACTACCCAAACGCCTATAAAAATGTGTTGGTCGTCATGCTATCTTTGGATTTTTTTTAAACAATATAGTTTATAAGATATGTCAAATATATAAATAGAAAAAATAATTTTAGGGCAGTAATATTATCTTTATTTTATATGAAAAAAGATTTTAACTTTATTTATTTTGAAAATATTAGATGTTATTTTCTTCTTTAATCACCTGTACATTAAAGCATTATCGACTTGTACCTTTTAATTCGTGCGTCGATATTGGACAAGACAACTACCCAAACGCCTATAAAAATGTGTTGGTCGTCATGCTATCTTTGGATTTTTTTTAAACAATATAGTTTATAAGATATGTCAAAAATACGTAAAATAATTATAGGTTTGTTGTAGAGGGGTGAATTGTAACTAAGGGTGGGAGTTGGCTACAAAGTCCATTTTTCCTACAAAGTGTAAAAAGTCATAAAAAACCATATTGTCAACCATAAAACACACTCAAAACCCATAAATAACAAAGTGAAGATTACTAAAACGTCATATTTGTGGGTTTTGTGTTGTGTTTTGGATGATAAGGCTTTGATTATCGAATGACTAACATTAGTGTGTTTTATGTTGATTATCATGTTGTGTTTTATATTCATAGTTCTACGATCGTGTGTTTGAAGTTTTTACGGATTGTTAGGCGTTGAATATTGTGTTTTATTGATCTTAACTCTGTTATTTGTGGCTTTTGAGTGTGTTTTATGGCTTAAATTGTGGTGTTTTATGACTTTGTACACTTTGTAGGAAAAATGGACTTTGTAACCGAACCCCACCCAACTAACTAATTATCTATAATTTTGTTAAAACCTTGGGGATTTAAGTGTAATAAGTTTAGGGGCTAAAAAATAAATAGTGTTTAAAAGACGAAACGACCCTCATTTTAGGGATCTTTCTATAAATAAAGAGAAGAAAAAATTCTTATTCTTAAAATACCCCTCACTTATGAATTATAATATAGTATAGATATTCATGTATTAATTATTAAAATAAAATATAAGTAAAATTGTGAGGTTGAAAGAGAGATTACCACATGACATTGTTTGAAATCGTTTATTAGAAGTTAGATGATTTTGTATTCGTATTGAACACATATACGTGAACACATAAATGAATAAGAAAACTATACAAGACTCAATTTATATATGGATTAATTTCTTTTCTGTTAGGGCACATGGAATAAGTAAAATTGTGAGGTTGAAAGAGAGATTATCACATGAAATTGTTTGAAATCGTTTATTAGAAGTTAGCTGATTTTGTATTCGTATTGAACACATAAATGAGTAAGAAAAATATACAAGACTCAATTTATATATGGATTAATTAATTTCTTTTCTAACATGGAATGCTTTCCACAGCCCCGCTAGGAAGCCTCTTTCCGCATCCGATTTCAAGCACGAAGACAGTGTTCCCGCTTTTTTCCCATTCTGATTCTCGCTCCCAGTGGTTCCAAATTCTTCTTTACTTCCTCTCCAAATCGGGAAGTACTTCCTGCAAATCCATCTCTCTTTGTCCGGCATATCTCTCCATGCCATCTCCACATCAGCTACATGGCCGCCGTTTCTATCCCACCTCGCTCATCCCTATTACGATTCCGCCCAATCTTAACCTACTTGATTTTGAAGGCAAATCCAAGCTGCCATCGGCTGTAATTGTAACATATAGCATCAAGTTTGGTGTATCACCAATTTTATTTTTGTGTTAATCTATATATGTAGCACACGGAAAAAATAAACTAGGATATTAATAATATAAAACACATATATTTTTAAACAAAGGGTATGTTTGGCATGGAGCTTTTAGGAGCTTCTAGCTTTAAGCTTTTAAGAAAAAAACTCATACTCAATAAAAAGCCTTGTTTGGTTAAAGAAGCTTGAAGCTTTTAGATTAGGAGCTTGAAGCTTTTGGTTGAACGCTACTACTAGTAGCGTTTAGAATGAGCTACAAGCTTTTAGTGAAAAAATGACTATTTTAACCTTTAAAAATAATAAATTTTTTAATGCACAAGTTTTTTAAATTTTTTATTATGTCCATTTTTGTCATTTTATACATTTTATTAAAAGTTTAAGCTACTCTGCCAAACACTAAATATATCTAAAAAGTTACAGTTACTAGCTACCAGCTTCCAGCCACTAGCTACCAGCTTTCAGCTTCCATTCACTAGCTACCAGCTACCAGCTACTTTTGCCAAACATACCCAAAATAGTTTTCTAATAAAATGTTTAATAATTAACTAATATAAACTTCACAATCATCCCCGAAGTTAATTCATGCAAAACATAATTGAAAATGAAATTGAAAACCCTCTTAGTTACAAATCAGCGGTATTTTGGGGTCAACTATTTTAGATAAAGAATGGAATGATGGCTTAGGAATTGGTGCCAACTATCGTATTTCGAATATTAGTTAGCTGACGGAATATAGCTTTAATATATATACCTTTTATCCACTAACTACCTTTTATCCACTAACTACCTTTTATCCACTAACTAAGTTTAAAAATTAAAATGGAAGAATGTTCAGCTCTTAAACAAAATGTTTATATATATATATAAGATGTCAATGTTAACTATATTTTATGAAATTATGTTTTTATTTTTTATAAAAACTAGAATTAAGACCCGCCGCAATGCGGCGGGGATTCTTTAGTGATAACTAAGTCGATTTAGTGCGCGCACGTTATGTTGAACCTATCAAACATGAAAAAATAGACGATGTAAAAACGTTCACCCGCAAAATTTAGAACGAAACGTAAAAACGTTAAACCAAAGACGCACGTTGTAGTGTGTTAAGTCACAAAATTTAGAACGAATGATAAAGCTAAAAATTTGGGGAAAATGAAAAATATAAAGGACCAAAGTTGAAAGTAAAAAAGTTGTAAGGATAAATTGCAACAGATAAAAAGTTTTGTGTTAAAAGTAAAAAAAACAAATAGTTTTGGGTTAAAAGTAATTTATAAAATACTTTTGAGTGAAAAGTAAAAAAATCAATTTTTTTTTAAATCCCCAAAGCCAAGGTTACAACAACCATATGCATAACCATTTTTTCTTTGAAAAACCCCCAAAGCCAATATTACAACACATAAGTAAAAAAAAATCAAAGTGGTTAAATCGCAAAAGATGGAAACTTTTGAATTAGAAGTGAAAAATCAAATTAATCAAAGGGGTTAAATTACCAAAGATTAAAACTTTAAACTTAAATTGTCAAAGATTAAAACTTTAGGGTTAAAAAGGAAACAAAGATTAAAATTTTAAACTTAAATTGACAAAGATTAAAACTTTAGGGTAAATTGTCAAAGATTAAAACCTTAGGGTTTAAAAGGAAACAAAAATTAAAACTTTAAGCTTAAATTGTCAAAAAATTAAAAGTTTAGGGTTAGAAAGGAAAATTTCCATTTTTTTAAGCCTCCCAAAGCTAAAGATACAAGTTATATATGCACATATAAGTTGCTTCTTTATAAGGTTTTAATATTTTCTTAATTAAAAAAAATAAAAATAAAAAACAAATTCACCAAGAGAGGAGTGCCGCCATCAAATTGAGGGTGTGGGGGGAGTTAAGAGGGGAGTTGACGTGGCGCGTGCTGATTGGTTGTGGGTAAGAGAGATCACTCCCCTAAGAGAGGAGTGCCCCTTACACCCTAAGACCACCCGTAGTGGGGCGGTATTTTTAAAAAAAATTGAAAAAAACGGCAAATAACGCCCGGGGACCATTACACCCGGCGTTTTTGAGCGTTATTTTCGAAAAAAAAGTCGTTTGGCGTTGTTTAAACAACGCTTTGAACAAGTTTCACCAGCCAATCAGATGGAGACACCTGGAAATTGTGCCGGAAGGAGATGAAATCGAGTCGGCATGGCTTTGTGGTTAGCCGGAAATTGTGCCGGAAAACCTGCAAATAAACGAAGAAGAAGATGGAACGCAGAGGAGGTTTAAAAGGTTTGGTTTTGACAACTTTGGTCCCTGTAGTTTAGATATGGTTTTAAAGATGGAGATAACTTTTGAATTTTTTTTTAAGAATGTAATGTTTTTTATTTAAATGAAATTAAAAAAAATTAATAATTGTGTAATGATTGACGGGGTATTATTGGGCATATCCCATTACGCCTTTTTTGTAAAAACGCCCAATAATGCCCCATGCTGACTGGACTGCCACGTGTCGCAAAACGCCCCATGGTGGGGGCATTATTTGGCTTAACCACTACACATGGTCTAAGTATTTAACTATTGTCATTAGGAAGACTTTGTATGTTTCCCGGTACTTCATATTTCACCACCGTTTTTAGTCTTTTAAACAGGAGTGTATTCCTACTTTGCTATATATGAAGTTTAATTTAAAAAAAAATAATAATAATAAAATAAAATAAAAAAAGTAGTCACCAAGGATGAATATTGGTTTGGTTTTTTGTTGGTAGATACTTGTCCAAATAGTTAAATGTCTTATGATTTTAATAGAACTTAAACCATATAAGTTGAATATCACCTAAAGATGATTTATATGATTTTGTGTTATACTCTCACTAGCACACAGGTTATTTTTTGAGGCGATGAAAATGATTTTTTTGAAGGGGCTTAAGAACCGCTCCATGTAACATCGCTTAATAAATGCTCCCGTTTTTAAAGCTGTTTGAGTACCGTTCCAAAAGATTTAAAAAAAAAACCGCTAAAAGAATATGATGCAAAGAATTATAAAAATGAGTAAATTGTCAAATCGTCCCTGAGATTTGATCACGTTTGGCAGTTTCATCCAAAATGACTTTTTTTGTGTCATATTGCCATTCACTTTTGGCAGTTTTTGCCATTTTCATCCAATTTGCAAACTCATCATCGTCATCATACTCAGTTAATCCAATTTGCTAACTATGTTTATTTTTTCTGTTAATTAAGGGGCAATTTGGACATTTAACTTTTGTGTTTTATTTTCTGATTTTTTTATTTATTATCTATAACTTAAAAAGAAAGGTCGGTGGGGTTTCCCCACCAACAAACTAACACCCTCATGTTTGACACTTGACATAAAAAGCCCCTTTCAAAAAGACAAAATAGCGAATAAACTTTAGAACTTTACAAAACAATCCTTAAACTTTTGAAATTGACATTTTTACCCCTTGAGTTCTAACCTTTTAAATTTACCCACGTATTTTCATTATTTAGCTTAAAACAAAAAAAAAACTATTTTCGGAAGTAATTATTTTTATGTACGTGTCGGTGTAAATTCACAATGCATGCTTATTTTTATGTACATTTTCAGATGGTCCGCGTCTTGAAGTTTAAATGTATGTGTCGGTATATATTTATGTTTAATCGATAAAAAATCATGTTTCATAGTTTTTTTCGAAAAGAGTCTGGTCAAATATAATATGTTTTCATTCTATTTTTGCATACGTTTTCGGGTAGTCTATGTTTTGACGTAAACAATGTTCAGAAACGAGTCGCGTCAAATATAATACGTTTTCCTTCAACGATATAAATTCGATTTGTACGTTTTGACGTCGCTAAGTCTTGATGCAAAGATAAGGGTGGTGTAGTAGTTAGGTGAAACGCTCACTAAACAAACCAACTCGGGTTCGATTTTGTTTCTTTTGTAACAACAATGCTTTAGATCGAATAGGCTGAAACACACTTTTTCATATGGTTAACGCTTCACATAACGTGCCTCCAATGCACTAACTTTAAACAATCAAGGCGTCACCGCCGCAACGCGCGGTCCATGACAACGATCTAGTGTTTACATTAAAAATAAAAAGATAAAAGTTTTTTTATGCAGAAAACCTTCCTCTAGTTTTTGTCTGTTAACTCATAGGGTTTTGACAATTTTAGGGTTTATGATGAACATATCTACTATCTTTCATTTAAAGCCCTAATTTCAGAACCATTGGTTGTAATTAGATAGCCAAACAATTACTTTATTGTGATAACAAGGATAAGATTTTTTTTTTGAACGGCAAATTTCTTTTTATTCATGTCTTGGGACTTGAACCCAAGACCTCCCTCTCCCAAGTGTTTAAAGGCTCTGCCTTTACCAATGGACCACCACCTCATTGGTTGACAAGGATAAGATACCTAAGTTATATTTGGGGATTTGAACGTTGACTATTGGGTACTTGTTGGAACGATTTCCTTAATAAAGGAGCTAGCTTTTTACTAGATAAGCAGCATCTACTTATAAATTATAATCCAGTTTTCTTGAAATATGTCTTGCAAGGCTTAAAGATTATTACATAAAGAAAGATGCTACACAAGATATAATTACTTGTATTGTTTAAATATATAAATAAAAAGAAAATAAAAAAAAATATTGTTATAACCATAGTCACATAACTCGCTCAAAAAGAGGCGAATTTCGTTTTGGTACGTTTCGTACCATACGGAATTCGTATGCGTATAATACGGTACCAAATCGCGTATCTTGTTTTTCAATTCAGGGCATCATGATATTCAATTCAGCGAATTTTCTTCTTCAATTCACTGAATTCCGGTTGCCCAACTAGCGAATTTTTAGCTTCACTACGTATTAGGGTTGGAATCGGCGGGAATACATATGATATTATGTACAATTGGCGGGCTTGTGAAAAAGCAGGAAAAACACAGAGATTACATATCGACCTTTACATAATTCAAACCAATTACCAAAACCCAGAAATCTAGAATCATGTATATATATCTGCTGATTTCATCCTCAATCTCACACCTTCAAATGAGTTCTGTCAAAAACAACAATTACAGTGGTGATGATCAAGAGACACAAGATTTCATTGACGTTGATGATGAGGTTCAGGAAATATCAGCAGCTAGCGAAAGTCAATCGAAAAAACGAAGTGAAGAAACATCAGGAGCTGCTAATGATCCAACTAAGTCGCTCCTTGGTGAAGTAACCTACACAGGTCTTGGAAGATTCTTGTTTATGGATGCAGTTGATTGGTGGGGTACATACGGGTCGGAGACACCCGAGTTGGCGGACGTGGCAAAAAAGCACTCTCTCAACCGATTAGTAGCTCATCGGCGGAGAGAAACTGGAGTACATACTGCTACATCCATAATGTGAAGAAAAATCGTTTAAATTGCAATAGAGCAGATAAACTAGTTTTTACTCACTCTAACATTAGGCTTCAGTCTCGTTTTTTCAGAATCATATAAATTTGGCCTCCACAGAAAGTGGGATATAATGTAAGGCCATATAATAGTGTAGGTTTACGCTTATCTTTATCAAACACAATTACAGGCTATTGTTAGTTTTGGGACTTACATATAAACCCGAAAAGCATGTATATTGCAGGTTCAAGTGCTCATTTGGAAGAAATGGTTTGAGAAAATCTTGATGAAGAAGACGTTGATAACGGGAAGGAAAAAGGACACGTCTAGATTAGTATTTTAAAACTTTATGTTTATGTTTTCTATTTGGTAATATGAATAATGGAATTTGATCATTTGGATTTATGAAATTAGTAATTTTTGTTTTAATTTGTGTATACCGAACCAGATGGAATGGTACACAGTACCGAATCTTACTGGATCGTATCGAAATGAACCTACCCCCTCCGATCCGAATTCGTCCCAACTAGCGAATCGCGTATCCGAACCGGAGCGAACTACGAATTAGGTGACTATGGTTATAATAGAATAAATTAATGTTGTGCCACCGCGTTCAATTAAAGGCCTAGATTAGATCAGATGTGCAGTTGAGATGCTCGTGCACGCATTGTACGATAAGGTGGTCTTGTACGTTAACCAACATCTCTCCCTCCCTCTCTCTCTATATATATATATATACTAGGTTATCACCCGGGAGCTTCCCGGGCTGGAGAAAGTTATTAATATACTTTTATTTATGATTAATACATACTTAAAATGATACAAAATGTATGACATATTAATGTGTTGGCTATAGAGTTATAAAGTTGCAATTATCTATCCAAAAAAGTGTATTCTCTCGCGTTCAAACTTCGCTTACCAAATGTAGTCTTTTTTCAACGTGAGCCAGGTTTTTTTTAAAAGGCCAACATAATTAGAAATCTTGCGAGTAGCAAGCTCCAATTGTATAGAATCCTCAAAAAAGAAACATATTACAGTACATGGAGGCAATCCATTAGCCATAGTACAATACAAACCCAAAATAAAGCGCCAAGACACAGCCAAAAAACTATTACAACTTATTTCGATCTATTTTTTTACCCAACGGATAGCGACGGCTTTGACTTCTTCAATCACTTTTGACACCGATACTCTATGTAATATATACCTAAAGAAATAGATAACAAAAAATTTTCAAGGAAATAAAATCAAACTGATATACTTCTATAAAGTAAATAATTAGTGTCAAAAAGAAATCATGAAAGTAAAGTTGTACATACCTTATATGCTGGCAATAGTGATGGTGTTTCAAGACGCGATCGCTTGAATGCGGTTAAACTAAATTTTCTTCACTGAGGATCCAACGTCCTGAATAACAAATAACAAAAAAAAGAAAAAACAAAGATCAATTTGTATAAAAGACAAATTAGACTGCGCGCACATACACATCATATATAAGTATCATTTTCCAAAGTCCAAATATACATATATTCTTTATCCTACATAGAAACCGCTCATATATGTAACTGGAAGGTGAAACAAAACCACCTTACGATCTCCTACTCTATGCATATACACGAATTTCTTTCCGCAAAACTCGTTAATAAGAACAGTCGTTTTCATGGCAAAGGAATTTTCATTAGGATGTTTGCAATATTCCAGTAAGCAGACAAAGAGAGGGAAATCAGCTTTACAGTTATTATGGTTGCTGGTTACATTGCAACTGTAATGTTATTAGATTTTTTAAAGCTACTTAATACCAAACAACGCATTACCTTTCCTTTGACGGTTATGATGAGAGTCCCAGCTCTAAATTTATGATAACACCATTGATTTTATTTACAAAAAAGATCAAGACAAAAAGTCAGAAGACTATAAAGGTCAACTGTCAGAAGTTGATTAAATTGTATTTGTGCCAGTGTAGATATCAGGAAATTCATTAGCAATCTTGGATAGAGGCTGAGCAACTTCTAACTGTAGATATAAGATTATTACCGAGAGTGATATTGGGTGTTGAGCCATGAATTTTGTATCATCTTTTCTTGGCAAGCAAACGGAACCCATTTGTCAAAACCAAAAGCTTAGAGAGGGGCTAAACACCCTGCAACGTAAACTCGTTAAATATCAACAAATATACTAATAAACCTGAATTATTAATGAAATTACAAAAACCTAATCTCTAAACCGTACAGCAAATCATCAAACATCATAACCAAATTCACAGCTAGCATGAAATTAACGAATATCTTAACAAAAATCTACCACATTGGTCTTTTGGCTTTTACACATTTCTTTACTATTATAATTATTATATAATTTTATTTATACAACTATTATAAACAACATATACTAAAAGAAAATTTAATTTTTCACATTATGAACATACTAAAATAAATCACTAATAGACAAAAGGTTGATGAAAAATAAAAATATAAATTAAAAAACCAGATATATGATCGGGTATGTAGTTCGCGTAAACATGTATGTGGTTTCGGATAATCGGGTTGGGTATCACCTAATACCATACCCGACCCAAACCCGTGAAAAGTTTTACAACTAATCCTATACCCGGCCCAATACCCGTCGGGTATCGGGTATACCCGTCCCATTTGTGTCGGGTTTCGGGTGTAAAAAATAAAATTATTAAGTGCCCATGTACTATATGGATTGCACAATGTCAATTATACAATTTTTAAGTCGATAAATAAAAATTTGGAATCAACGAAATGTTGCATTAAAATAATTCAATAATCCTTGATAGAATATTAAAACCTGTGTGAAGGAGATATCATGTTGATGAATGCATAGCCTACATTGCATTTATAATAATAGAAATACGTGATGGCTTATACTCTCAAATACAACAACAAAAAACTAACCTATTGTAGAATGCCTTTAAAATAACATAGACAATCAGAAAACTAATTCTATGAAAACGAAATCATGAAAAAACCAAAATACATGTTATAGCAATCACTTGGCAAAACACGACAAAAAGTTAGGATTGCATCCAAATTCCAACAGCTATGTCTTTACCAAAAAGTTAAAAAAACTATCAAGTTCAAAAACACAATTAATTATCACCACATGACCAAAATTTTATACACTTAAAACACCAAGACCTCAAAAAAAATCTAACGACATTCTTTATTGTTTCTTGTGTACCTCAGAAAGCAACAACTTACCTTCATCTTAATCAACCACAGCTTGATGAATAAATCAAATAGAGGTGGCAAAATGCAACCCAATTATAGACAAAGGTGTTGGTCTAGGTAATGGTTTAAATGGGTAAATAAAATTCATTTGTCTAAAATGGAGATCTGCTTTGATACTTATAGAGTTACAGTCCTCATAAACCCACATATAACAACTGGGCCTAGCAAACTTGTGGACGATACACAACACTCATTTGAAAACCTGCCCAAAATCTTGTAATATATATAATAAAAATGACTTTGGGCCATATCAACAGCGTCCTAATAATTCCATTTAGAGCAAAGTCCATAATCTCTATTAATATTACAGCCATTATGATCATCTAAAATCCCAAGTACCCCACTTCTATGTTGACCTTGCGTTGACCTCTCACTTTTAGGTCAACGCCAACTATAAAGTCAATGCTGACTTCTTTGTCAACATTCTATTGCAGGTCATTTTGTATAATATTATTAATCTTGTCTACACACTATTTTGTACATACTTGGTTCCAGGGTTCTCACCAAGTAGTACCACAACATATTTTTTTTTTATGAAATTAGTTTCTTTGATTTTGTATATACCTGAACGAAGGACAAAGTATTTATGTACAAATGGATCAAATAAGCTCAAAATAGTTTCTTTGATAAGCTAAAAAAATTACCAAATACGTGCAAAATCGAGGCAAGTAAAAACAATCGAGCATCAATAACACTACGTCATTGCATCAATCGTGTGTCGTAAAACCCAGATAACTTGTAGAAATGGATCGAATAAGCTCAGATCAAAACTGAAGCAAGTGAAAAAATCGAAACTATTTACCTAACAATCAAATTCAGTAAGACAAAGGGAATCAAAATAACACAAATCGATGAGAAACGAACCTGGTTACAGCCGGTTGGAAGAAAGATCGGCTCTCAAAAGGATCTGTTGTCAACAAAGAAAAACAATTTAATTAGAGATTCTAAAACTAAAGATTACATACAGAAGCAGAGATTGAAAACAAATAACAATATAAAAGGGGTAAGCGGGTTAGATCATAGATATGTTTTGAGAAAAAAGTTTTGAACAATGATGAAAATATGATCTTTTATAAAGGGGTTTAATCTTACCTTGTTAACAATACATTCATATCTATACAAACAGAAAAATCACAATGTGGCAACCTTTTGCATCAATGTGCTTGGTCATCTTCTTAGGGTTAGACATGTAACATAATCAGGAACAAAAACAACAATTAATGCTATAGATATTAAAAAAAATGCCCAATGAAAAGCTCAACTCAAATAATGCATGCGTTTCATTGATATTGGGAACTCAATGGAATTAAGTAGCTAAATTACTATTATGCAATACCTAAAGTGAAGAGAAGGATTAGGATAAATGGTGAAGGCTGAAGGAGCAGCCTCTAGAGCCATAGGTTCCATCATATTGAGGTGAAGCATGTTCCTAGCCATGTATGATTGATATAAATTATACTCCTTGTCCACTGTGCACGTTTAGTTGTTTCATAGCTCTCAGCAATCTGCATGTATTCACAACACATACTCACATAAGAGATTAGTGCGGATGCGCTAATTCATTTATTATGTAGTCTTTATGTTTAATTACGCGTATTGGTAGTTTTAAAGGGATAACTAATCCTAGTTTTCAAATTATAAACAGGAATTTAATTTATCCCTTTTATTATATTATAAACAACCCTACTTTTGGTCTAGCTTTGGTAGCAGGTTGTCTTTCTTCACTTTTCTGTGTAACAATAGTCAACGAAAAATTCATCTAAGACTATAAGGAAGCTGTTGATTTCGAACACCAGAAATCACTGAAATAAGCTTGTAGATTTAACTTCATGAGTGGGCATAGGCACAAACAGAATTAAAATAACCTGAGGGAAGGTATTCGACAAAATGCCAGTCAAAGAAAACTCATCTAAACTCAATCTGTAAGGAAGAAAAAAAACAAAAACCATAAACTAATGAGTGGGCATAGACACAAAATCAAAAAATCAAAACATAAACATACGGACTAAAACAATGAAACCCTAGGAAAAGAATGAACAGACAACAACCTGGATGAAAGTAACCTTGCTTTCACGCGAAACGCTCACAAATTCTGCCGCTGATGGTCTCTGCAGCCCCTATACAGCCGTAAACATGTGAGAAACCGTCGGATCTGGACATGGGAGACCTATTAAGTAACAATATATTAATCGTAATCTAACAAACCAAAAAAACAGATCAGAACTGATAGAACAATAATCGCTAAAGAAAAGGATGGTTAATCATAATCTTGAACTGATAAGAAAGATGAAGAACTAAACTAAAAAACACACAAATTTAGATCGATGAAGGGATTCTAGGGTTCATAAAAGAAGCGTTTTATCCCAAATCATATGTAATAGATCTGATTGTATACCCGCAATATAGATCGGCGCACAAAAGAAAAAAATCAAGAAATCGTATAATCGATTGAAGAACATAGGTGATACATCATACCTGGGAGGGATTCGTTGTGATTATTTAGATGAAACGGCGAAGAAGAGTAGGAGATTAGGTTTTCTATAAGTTCCAATTGGATGAAGCGGCGAAGAAGTGTGGGAAATTAGGGTTTTCTGTTCCAAAAAAACTTGTTTAGGGTTTATATATGGAATCCGGATTGCATAGATGGATCGGGTCGCGTAGCTCACAAAATGGGATCCGCGTGTGTATTTTTCTGCCCATATCGTTTTCCCGCCAAAAAACACAACCTAGAGGCCCTAATCAAGCGACATGTGTCCCAAATTATTTTCGTTTATTATATATAATAGATAGCAGGATCTGGAGAAAACACCTAAAAGTGTTGACATGTGGCGTTGGTGCTAACTTACACTAAGGGTAATATTATAAAAAAGTCCATGCACATGCCACTCACATGTCAAAGACCATCCATATGCAAGTCACATGCATATTCCACCATCTTTTTTAAACTCCTGTAACCTTTTTATACATGATTATAGTTTAAAAATACACCATAAAATCGAGTGTTTTATTATCTTTCCAACGAGTATACTATTGTTATACTTTTGAAATAAAAAAATGACATGAATAGGCGTCCAAACAAAAACGCTATAAAAACACACAGTTCAAAAAAACACCATGAAAATACCCAATTAAAAACGCATAAAACACCTATTTCAGAAAAAATACCATGGAAAACCGAGTTGAAAACGCCATAAAAACACCTAGTTCAGAAAAACACCGTAAAAAACCTAGTTGAAAACGCTATAAAACATTCAGTTCAGAAAAACACCATAAAACCCAGTTGAAAACGCCATAAAAACATAAAGTTGAGATGCCGTAAAAAACACAGTTCATTTTTTCGAAAAATATATCAATAGTATGCTCATTGGAAAGGTAAGAAAACGCTGATTTTATGGTGTAATTTTCAAAAATAATAATAACGTATAAAAAATTTATGGACGTTTAAATATTGTGAGGAAAATGACGTGTGATTAGCATGTGCACCTTTGTTATGATATTCCTATTTTACCCCTCCTGGTAGTTCCTAAGGCACCTAGTATTTACAAAAATGCCACCGCATCAATCTCAACCACAAACAACTAAGATCTTGTGGCTGAGAATCGTTCTCACCGTTTTCACACTTTGAGGCATTTTCTTCTGATCCCGTCTCTCTCTCTCTCTCTCTCTATATATATATATATAGGTAAAGGTTCCTGTAAAAAAGACCAAAAGTGTGAGAAGGATAAGAAAGAATCTACACCATTAGATCTTTGATCTAATGGTTTAGATTAATAGGGACCAAATTGTAAAATTTGTTTTATTTTTTTGGACTGAATTGAAAATTATAGGGGTAATAAAGTCTTTATATCCATTCAAAATAGGAAACTGTAATCAAAATCCCTACAATTTCGATCTCTCTCTCCAATCGCACGACCAGAGCTCTCTCTCTCTCTACAATTTCGATCTAGCTCTCTACATCGCAGTGGAGCGGCGACGACGAGCGGCAGCGGCGGTGGTGGTGCCGGATCGGCAGTGGTGGTACGGCGGTGGTGGTGCCGGATCGGCAGTGGTGGTGCGACAGCGGCGATCTCTCTCTCTACATCGCACGACCAGATGATCTCTCTCTCTCTACACAACAGCAGCGGCGGAGCGGCAGTGGTGGTGCCGGAAGTGGAGAAGATGATACAGAGGTTTAATGATTATTGAATGGTGTTATATATGTGCTGAATGGTGTTATTTTCTTTACTGAATGGTGTTATATTCTTTATTGAATGGTGTTATATTCTTTACTGAATGGTGTTATATACGTGCTGAATGGTGTTATATTCTTTACAGAGGTGTAATGATTATTGAATGGTGTTATATATGTGCTGAATGGTGTTATATTCTTTACTGAATGGTGTTATATTCTTAACTGAATGGTGTTATATACTTTCTGAATGGTGTTATATACTTGCTGAATGGTGTTATATAATTATTGAATGGTGTTATATATGTGCTGAATGGTGGTTGCAGTGTTATTCGTAGTGTTTTTTTAGAGATCTTTTAAAAAAATCTTGTTCCTATAATTAAGGTGGCGGTTATGGTAAGTTTTGAATTAATTGAATTAATTATAAAATTACTTGTTTACCCTTTTGAATTAATTTAGATGGAGGACACATGTCATCTCCACAATATTTCTCACATTTCTCACACTTTTAACCTTTTTTACAATAATCTTACCCTATATATATATATATAGGAACAGGATCAGGAGAGAACGCCTCAAAGTGTGAGAACAGTGAGAACCATTCTCAGCCACAAGAACTTAGTGGTTTGTGGCTGAGATTGATGCTGACATTTTTGTAAATAATAGGGGCATTGAAACTTCCAGGAGGGGTAAAATAGGAAGATCCAAACAAAGGTGCACATGTCAATCACATGCAATTTTCCCCCATCATATTTAAACGACAATAACTTTTTTATACGTGATTATTTTTCGAAAAAAATTACACCATAAAACACAGCGTTTTTTTATCTTTCCAACGAGTATACCATTGATATACTTTTCGAAAAAAAATTAACTGGGTTTTATGGCGTTTTTCTAAACTCGGTGTTTTATGGCGTTTTAGACTAGGTATTTTCATGGCGTTTTTTCTGAACTAGGTGTTTTATGGCGTTTTCAACTGAGTTTTTTCGTGGCTTTTTTCTTAACTGTGTGTTTTATGGCGTTTTTACAGTATAAATTATGATTTTTCTAAGCTCAAAAGATATTAATTTAGGAGGTTAGACACAAAAAAAAGGTTTTTTTGAGCTATATGGCTCAAAAATGGTTTTTTTTTTAGTTGTTGTAAATTATAGCTCAAAAAAATAGTTTTTTTTTTTAGAAAATGGTTTTTTTAGCTGTTGTACAGCTAAGAAAAATAGTTTTTTTTTTGTTATGGCGTTTTAATGGGAGTGGCTCAAAAAAATGGTTTTTTTGAGCTGTTGTAAATTATAGCTCAAAAAAATAGTTTTTTTTGTGTGGCGTTTACTACTGGGAGCCTATGACGTTTTTTGAGCTATATGGCTCAAAAAATGGTTTTTTGAGCTATTGTAAATTATAGCTCAAAAAATAGTTTTTTTTTTGTTATGGCGTTTTAATGGGAGCTATATGGCTCAAAAAATAGTTTTTTTGAGCTGTTATAAAGTATAGCTAAAAAATAGCTTTTTTTGGCGTAGCGTTTTGGAGTTTATGGCGTTTTTTGAGCTATTTGGCTCAAAAAATGTTTTTTTTAGCTGTTGTAAATTATAGCTCAAAAAAATAACTTTTTTTTGTTATGGCGTTTTATTTTAACACCCAGTTCACGTGAGTGGATTTTTTGACAATATTACCCCTTAGTGTAATTTAACATCAATGTCACATGTCACCACCAAAATTGTTCTCACCGTTCTCACACTTTTCACCGTTCTCTCTAGATCCTGACCCTATATATATTATATATATATATATATATATAGGGTCAGGATCTAGAGAGAACGGTGAAAAGTATGAGAACGGTTATGAATCGTCCAATCAAAACAATCTATGGACTAGATTGATGCGGTGGCGTTTTCGTAAATAACATCAATTTTATTACGTGGGCGCGCTTCATTAAGGGTAAAAAAGTCTTTTGACTACTCCACACAAAACGCCATCTCATGAAATAAAACGTCAAAAACATATAGCACACACCATTCTAACTAAAAACGCCATTAGATATAAAACGCCAAACTTAATTATAATAAAATCCCGTCTAAAAAAAACCGCCAAAAAAATCCTATATATACAACATCTTAGACCTTTAATTAAAAACACACACAAAACCCCAAACGTCATATTTAATATATATCATTCGTCTTAGAAACACCAAAAAACCCAAACATCAAATATCTTCTAAACCAAAACGTTTATTTGAAATTCAGTTTGGTTGTCTGTAAGGTTTCACTCAATGTAATGGACAAAAATCCCTAAGTGAGGATATTGTCCATTTCATTGAGTAAAATCTTATTGACTTTATCATCAACTTCCTTCCCATTTATAACGCCAAAACATACAACAACATTATTGAGGTTTGTTGTCAATAAAGTTTAGTTGTATGGGATGGACAACATTGTCAGTTATCTTTCTTAACCGAGGATTAACAATGGTGTTCATCTCATACAGCAAAACATTATTGATTTTAGCATGATCAAATTTTGAGGTTTAAGACTTTTATTTAGTGGCGTTCTTTTATCGGTAAAACGCCAAAATTAAAAAATCAAACATCGTTTCATTCGAAAATTCAAGATTGTTAGCTGAAGGGTGTAAACTCATTAACATTTTGCTACATGAGATGGACAAGACTTCAAGAAAAAGATGCTGATGTCAGACTTTGTGCTTCCAAACGGCGACAAATAAAACTACTTGTAAAACAAAAAAACAAAATGAATCATAAGAAAGTCGAACCAGCCAGTTAAGATGATTCAAAAAAGAAGAAAGAGACTGATGACAATGAAGATTTGGAAGTTCAATTGTTTATATATTCTTTTTTTTTATTTTCTTTTTCAGTTGATTGTTATATAATAAAAACTTGTAACAACCGTAAATTTATTTAGCGATTTCCATAAATAATCACAATTACTGAGTATTTATATATAAACATTCACGCTAAAATACTGGTTTATTAAAAACTTTTACAATTTAAAGTGATACAACATGATGTGATTTAATTCGCCGTTTTAGAATAACGACAAACAACTTGCGGAAGCTTCATTTAACGCGTGTTCGGTTCTTGCTTGACGCTTGATCTTCATCCGGGGCTCTCAACATTCACCTGTGTTCAAAACCAACTTAAAAGTCAGTTTTGATAATTAAATAACTAATACAACAAGGAAGATTGGGTCAAATAATCAAATTAAAGAAAAATAAGGAAATTCCAACATTTATATCTTGATCCCAGAAACAAGGACTCAGATCTGGCCTCCACCGTAACTTACGGTGGGCACTGTAAGTTACGGTGGCCCCTAGTTTACAATGCACCCACCGTAACTCAGGGGGTATCTACCGTAAGGATTTCTACCCCACCGTAACTTACGGTGCCCACCGTAAGTTACGGTGGCCCCTGTATCAGCACTTCCATTTTTGCCGTTTTTGACACGAAAATTTTCGTATCTTTCAATCCGCTTGTCCGTTTGACCTACCGTTTCTTCCTACATGATTGTAATTTAATCCTCCATCAAATGGAGTTAAAATCCAACATCCTACATAATAAAATTTGAGACTTCTAAGTCTTCGACTCCTTGCCGTTTTACCAAATTTTAACCCGTTTATGCATTTTATCAAACAAACATATTTGTTTAATCCCTATTTCTCATGCACCTCTTCAAATTAAAGTGATCTACCATGTTAGGTTCTAATCACAGATTTCTCACACAATTTAAATACGTTTTCGCTCGTATGCTTATTTTGACCCGTTAAGGGCATTTAGGCACTTTAGAACTTGAACTCGCTTTTATACAATTCTAGCATCTTACTCCTACATTTCTTATCAAGTAGTTTTCCCACCACAACTATATTTGTGTTGGATTTAATGTGGATATCTATATGTCCAAATTTTACCTCTCAGATTATCTTTTCACGGCAAAGACTCATATAAAGTCATTCGACCCAAGAATTTACATCTTTCACTATCTTTTCTTATTCTAAGCATTTATTTACTCATAAAACTCGTCTTCGAACCTCTTGCAAGGGTCGTTCGTTCGAATTAGCTTACAAGGGCAATTTGGTCAATTTTCATCCATCTTTTACTACAAAGAAACTTTTAAATACTTGTTTGACCCAAAATCCGACCTTTTAACTATAATCTTGTTTATAAACCAATGTACTTCTAAAACACCATAATCATAACTCAATTTATTCAGTTTACCTAAAAGGTAACCGAATAACTATATTTTAACCTTGTCTAACTCTTATAGAATCTCAAGTTCTACATGATGAGTTGAATCATTATACATACCTGGCTCGGGTCAATATATTGACCCGTTTCAATACCTTGACTTAGTAGCCGCTAAGCAATAGCAATGTGCGTATCCATTTGATATTTATTCCTATAAACATGTAACTCGACAAACCATTAGTTGATATTGTCAAAGGGTGATAATTTCACCCTTTGACCCGTTTATTTACCTAGTGATCTTCGTCACTTCAACTAAATGCAAATATCATGTATTATGCTAATTTAAAGTCTACTAGCGAAAATACGAAATCAAGCATAACGTAACGGAATCCTGGTTACGTACCTTTTAAGCATCCTTTTCAAACGCGTATTTCCACCGGCTTGTCCACTTGACGATCCGGATTCCTCGCCTAAAGAGTTCAATTCACAATCCGTTTAGAACCCTTTTTATAAGTCTTAATGCACAATTTGCCATATTCATCAAACATGCGTTTTTGTCCAATTTTCAACATTTATCTTTCATCTAGGCATTTTAACGAACACCGAACGGGTATAATTTTACATATTTAAAACCAAGTTCATGACTTGAAATTTTTGCCCAATATAGACATACATATCGATCCCATTCTGTCAATCATGCATACTAATCTCAGAATCATTTCATAGTAATCAAGTACACCACTTTTGGTAGTCATGATTCTTGCATTCATCTAAATTTTACAAAACCCATTTAACTTTTCAATGGATTATCATGAATTTCATAGATTATCCACTAATCCAACATGTTATTGACTAGGGTTTACTCCTAGACATCATATTACTTCAGGATTCATCCATGCATGACATATTTAAGCTTGATTTCAGTTTCTCACAATTAACCTAGAATTCAAGATGAATCAAACATCACAATTTTACATACCTTATGATCCTTTTAACTAGGTGATCATGAATTTGTGCTTGAGATTCGATTTAGACTTGATTAGAGGCTTCAATTTGTGAATTTTGTGAGGATTTTAGGGTTTGAAGAAAACCCCTGTCGCCCCCTGCTATCTTGATCGACCAGACACCCCCAAAGTGGGTGTTTGGTGTGTTTTAATTTTGTTTTATGTTATTAAGTTTCAAATTTAACAACATAGGCCCCTCAACTTTTATTTGGTTTATAACTTGAATATTTTTTGTTCTTTCACTTAATTACAAGACTTATACTAGGTTATTTATTTTCTAGTTATTTATCTTGTTCAAAACCCGTTTTATTTTAAGTCTCGTTAAATCTCGGGAGTTTTATATACTTTGTTTTCTCAAAGTATTTCTCATCCTTTTAATAAATATTAGATTTATTTATTTAAAATCCTAAAATTTACCGGGTAAGTTTTACCACTAACTGTATTTTACCCGTCCTTTAGTATTAACGTGGTTTGATTACCAAACCCGTTTTCGGGGTGTTACAAAACGCCATATATAATAAAAACGCCAGACACTCAAATGCTTGTTAAAACGCTATCATGCCGTAAAACGCCACAAAACTCCTAAACTATAATAAAATTACTTTTGAAAAGTATTATAAAAAAACCCAAAAAATAAAAACCAAACTTAAAAATGTAAGTAGAAACAGTAACTACAAAACAGTAAAAATGAAGAGACAAAAAAATTATTATATTAGAATATAAAACGCCAAACTTGAAAGACGGGACGTGTTACAGAATTTAGAGTTAAAAGCTTATAAAAAACAATAATTAAAAACAGTAACTGAAACGGCACCGCCTAACCTACGCCGCCAAAAGAAATCCTATAAAATAATAACTCTCAGCAACTTCCATTTAATAAAAAAAACAAAAAACGCCAAATACTACTAAATACCACTCACTGTAAAACGCCAAAAAATTAAAAAAAAAATCAAAGATGGCTAATATGCTTTATTGGATATTAAGTATTGTTCTTCGTGAAGTTTCACTGAGTGGATTGTTAGCTGAGGGGGAGTAACTCAGTAAGATTTTGCTGCATGAGATGGACAAATCTTCAAGAAAAAGATACTGATGACAATCAAATGTCATTTTTGTGTTCTTTGTTCTTGAATAAGACTTGGATGAGGAGAAGAGATCAATGACACTGAAGAGTAGGATGATTATAAACATGAAGATCAAGATGAACAAAAAGCGAAAAATCCACCCACACGTCATAGATCTATGTCCCCAAACATCCAGAAAAAGCCACTTCAACAGACGAGCAGACAAAATAATCAAACCGATGGGTTTGTTAAGTTTTACATAAAACGCCATATATTTGGTGACAGCTCTTGTACTATTAAAGAAGAGAGAGACTGATGACAGTGAAGATTGTGAAGAGAGATCCGATTAGGATTTTTAATTTATTTTCTTGGCTTCTATTTTTTTCCCTCTGGTTGTAATATAATTTTACAATTGTAAAACGCAAAGATACCACAAACCCCAAAATGTATATAAAAATATTAGAACAATGGGCCATCTTGTTTAAAACGCCTTGAAAAAACGCCATTCAGATAGATTTCCTGACCCCACCGGGTTCCAATGGCATAGGATTTGAAAAACGCCATAAACGCCAAAATGTTAATACAATGAAACCATTAAACGCCATTAATTATTGAATTTGGTTAACGCCAAAAATCTTAAACCCCAAAAATAAAACAATATTGTGAAAAGCGGAACTGGAAAAGCAGAAGATAAAAGGACAAAAAAGCCCATCCGCCCTTCTCTATGCCGCGTAACACGTGTTTAGCCAGGATGCGTTCTCACGTTCTCACATTTTTGAGCGTTTTCTCCTGAATCCGTTTATATATATATATATATATATATATATATATATTATAAATAGAAAACCCATATAAATATAAATTTATATCTATCTTATGCCGTTTAAAACTATTAGTCTCAAAATTTATAACTTAAGCCAATTAGGTATTGACCCAATACCCATTTTAGTTTCAAATAACAACACCAACAACAATGAGTGGCAAAAAGCCCACCCATTCGATAACACAACGATGTAAGTCATTAGCATCAACGAATAAATTAGCAAAGATTAAATGACACAAGCCTCTGATCGATAGTAACCCCCATCGCTCGCTAGTGGCATGTTTTTTTGGGGATTGGACAGGACACGTGAATTCTCATAATCGGTCATGGTTATAGTTAACACTAAAATTAATTAACTTTATTTCATTATATATTTTTGTTATTTTTACTATTATTACTTACGTATTTTTTATCATAACTATTAGGTTTTAAATTGAGGATGTAGTATGATAATGGGGGTCTTGAGTTGCATAATGACTCAACGGCTGTATTTATCTGCTACGGTTCTTGGTTTAAAGCTAAAGTGAGTATTAACTCCTGATCAGGCTTATCTAATGCCCATGATAAATGATTACTCGACTAAGTGGGAGAGTGTAAGAATAAATATGTTTATTATGATATATTTAATCATGTAGCCATTATAATCATTTATATAATATAGATCAAAATATATTATACCTATAATATAATTAGTTGGTAATTGTTAATGCACTATATTATCCTTATTAATTAATTAGGTTTCCTCTTGAGTGTATATAAGGAGATTACTAGAGAGGAATTAAGGTTAGACATTCATAACATCAACACATAATTCGTCTCCCCTCTCTCTCCATAATCACGAATTCTTGACCCTAGAATTCGGTACTGCCATCAAGAACATACATCCTAAATGAGAACTAGATCAAGCTGACTATCATGTCGAACTCCATGGCTGCATCTGTCTCTGGATTCTCTACTGGTCTGTCTAGGCCTGTAAACGAACCGAACGAACACGAACATAGGCATGTTCGTGTTCGTTCATTTAACTTTAACCGAACACGAACATATAGTCGAACACATTTTTTTGTTCGTGTTCGTTCATTAAGAAATAAGGAATGTTCGTGTTCGTTTATGCTCGTTTGTTTAAAGCCTAAATGAACAGTTCACGAACATAAACGAACACAAACGAGCATAAACAAATAAAATATTAACTGAACATATTTGAATAAACATAAACAAACATAAAGTTAACATGATTGAACAAAACATAAACGAACGCAAATGAATGTAATTGAACAAATATAAACAAACATAACTTAACATTAGTGAACACAAATAAACAAGTCTAGTATATTACAGTTCATCCGAAAACACATCTAAATTAGTGTTCATAGATACTGAAATTAACTAGTTTTTATATAAATATTAAGTGATGAGTTACACTATAAGAAAAATTTTAAAATTTCAGTTTTTATTACTAAAAAACTCATTTACTAGTTAGTTATGTCACACCCTGTCTTTTGCGGAAGCGTATGATGTGTGACTGGTTTAATATCATTGCATTCAATCGTAATAAACAACTACATGATCAAAACGATGTTCATCCATTCATGAAAGTTTGAGTATTACAAACACTTGTTATTTAAGTTTTAAAAACACAACCTTCGTCTAGGTTACAATTCAACAAAAGTTGATGACATCTAAACTTGAAGTCTACTTCTAGTTACGACACCTGCGCCCAAGATCCATCCTGTCATCTGAAATACATGTATTTTTGGAAAACATCAACATAAAGTTGAGCGAGTTCATGCGTCTTGTTTGTATAAATAAAGTATTCTTGTGTAAATCAAGTTTTCTTGTGTACACCACGTACTAAATGAATGTTTGTACAAAGACATTAAGGCATGTGAGGACATCGGGAGCATTAGTGTTGGCTCCTTTAAGGCATGTGAGGACATAGGGAGCATTAGTGTTGGCTCCTTTACTGTGTCGATTACCCTCGACTGTGTCGATTAACCTCGACTGTGTCAATTTCCCTTGACTGTGTCGATTACCCTCGACTGCGTCGATTAACCTCGACTGTGTCGATTAACCTGGACTGGGACTCCGAAGCACTACTAGGTACTAGTTGTGACCATGAGTGGGGCTCGGCCGTACCCGTTAGATCTAACCCTCGTCCCTAATTAATGAATGTTTTTAATGGCTTGGTACTAGTTTTCACCAAGACTTTATGGCATTTTTAGTATTAAGTCTATGCTCACATGATCTAGTATTTCATAGGCATTTCTTGAAACGCATCATACTTGGTACTCGTTCTCACCAAGAGGGCTTCTTGTATTTTTGTATTCTCAAATCGCATCATACTTGGTACTCGTTCTCACCAAGAGTGCTTCTTGTTATCATACCATTTATAAACATTGTGTTATTTGTAACATGTATTTCACCCCCGAGAGTTATAAAACCAAAAACAGTTAAAGAAAAAGGGGGAGCATGAACTCACAACTTTGCGTTCCTGCGTCGTAAACTTCACCGGATTTGGTTATCTAGCGTCGTGACCTAAACGTGTTTTATTAACGTTAGTCACTAGACTTGTATCGCACAAGTACAAGTCACTATCTTTTATGTATGTATTCTTGTGTTAAAAATAATTTATATTTTTAACTAAGTGTCTTACTTATATCATTTTCTTTAACATATAACACGTTAGATCGTTCTCAAATAACCTACCCGGCATTTAGACCCGCAAATTACTACTTATGTCGTTTCAGCTTTAATCTTCAAAACTAGGCTGTTTTCGGGGATTTTAATAAAATAGTTAACTTATTCCAAAAATTCCCAAATTTTTACAGAATGTCTTAAACGATCCAAATATTATTGTATAAAAATCTCAGGATCCAATTCATTACCAATATTTTATAAAAATTCATTTTCCGGACTGCAATCAGGTTCATCTTTTTCTGACTGCAGTCCACGGAATAATTTATTTAAAATTCATCGTAAGTCCGATTTACGAAATTCCAGTGGGAGAATTACAAATACATCGGTGGTCATCTACAGTACAAATTTCATGATCTAACTCTACACAGAATTCAAGTTATGACTGAAAACAGAACGCATATTTTCAGCAGCAAAAATGCAGCTTTAGCTGCTGTTACAAAATGACACTTTAAAAATAGTAAACGAAGTCCAAAAATTATGATTCCAGTGCCATTAGAACCGTATTTCATAATAGCACATTATAGACACAAGAAAATCCGTTTTTTGTTAAATATTGACCTGTTTACAGCCAACTGAAGTTGGCTGTAAAAGCTTGGACAGAATCTGTTTTTCAGCTTTTAGCTTTCTAATTCGTGTTCGATTGATTCCGTTAACATGTTTAGTGATCACAACAACATCAAACATCAATATTAACCAGCAAATCATCAGGAAATCAACAAGAATCATAACAACATCATATTATCATCACTTCATCACTAGACTAGTTTATGTTCAAGACTTGTTTAAGGTTCTTTAGAGTTTCTTGATACTTTACCATTCTTTTCATTATTAACCATCAAAATCATGAACAAGATGAAGATCTAAGGCACTTACTACTAGCACAAAGCTAGGGGAGTTTCAAGGCATAAAAGTGATGGATAAAAGAAAACGAGAGCGGTCCTTGAACCTCCAATGCTTCCAAGCCTCCTAAATATGCTTAAGACACCTTGTAGTATGCTTAGATTATGAAGGAATGGATTGAAAATGGAGGTGTATGGATGGAAGCTTGGGGCCGTGAGTTTAAGGAAGGAGAAAGGAAGTTTTGGTGAATTGAAGATGATGAGAATGAATGAAGATCATGTCTAGTGGTCCTTATAAAATAACCTCCAACATTTTATAAACCAAGGGTCCATATGTCTCTAAAGTTCAATGCATATCAAATAAATAATACAAATAAAATCAAGGGTGGGTCCCTCTTGTCCATAACCGGTTTGGGGGGGGGGGGGGTGTTGTGCTAGCTTGGTTCCAAATATTAGTTAAGTAATTTGGTTAGAAAGTAATGGCATTAGTTAGTGTTTCATGTGTTTAGAGTGTGTTGCATGTTTTAAGTAGTAATATGATGTTTAGGCTTCATAACTAGCTTGGTTACATTAAAACAATGCTTCTTGCATTATTTTGGTGTTCCGGGTAATGTCCGGTTATTCGGTTGGATACCGGTTCGTTAAAGTGTTAAATTGCACCGTTTAGTGCTCTTTAAGTACCCTTTTTGTACCCTTCCAATTCCCGACACTTAGGGAAGTATTCTGGATGATAAATCACAATTTCTGCATAATATTTCAGTGTCATAATGCCGAGTATAGCTGAATTTAAATAAATTCTGCACTTAAAGTGCGTTTCGGGTCCTTTTTAGTGCGTAATTTAGCTTCTGGATGGTATATATGTAAACCCTTGTATGTATTCTTGGGTTTTAATGTATTCTTGTTGTTGGACCTACACCTAGGCCTCAATTCTAATGTCTGACCGCTTTCTGCAGTTTTGTTGACACACTATGTCTTACCAGTGAGTTTACTAGTATTTATGATGCAACGCTCTTGTTAATGCATAAAGCAATATTTTGTAGTATGAATCGTGCATGAATTCACTTGTATGGAATTCAGAAATTGATTTGTCTGGTAACGGTGCCAATTCTGTTCTGTGTATCATTAGAACTATCTCATGTTGCATGTAGCAACGAATAAAGTCTTGTATCATGAAATGCCATTGTATGTATTTAACGGTAATCAATAATTCATTTATCTTGTAAACTGGATCATGTACGTTCATTAAGGCACAGATCACTGTTCATTTAGTGTACGGAATGTATGGAAAAGTGACGGTTGTCACAAGTTATATTTATATAATTAGTTAGAAAACCTAATCTTTATATAAATATAATTATTTATGTATCTACTAAAATTTAAGCGAATATAAACGAATGTTCACGAAATAAACAAACGAACACAATGTGTGTTCGTGTTCGTTCATTTAATTAAACGAACAAAAATTTTTGTTCGTGTTCGTTCGTTTATTAAATAAACGAACATAAACATAACTGATCAATAAACAAAAACAAGACATGAAATGATAATGATCAATTCCATTACCTCATCTTACCTCGTCTACCAAACATACCATTGATGTTTTTTTTGAACGGCAAATTTGGATCACTGACGGACCACTGGAGTATCATTGTGCCACCAACAGAACTACCCGATCATATCCATCCCCTGTAGGCAATAATGCCTATACACCAATTCAGGAGGAAACCCAATAAATATGGGAAAAACCCCCTTTGTGGGAATGGAACCCATAACCTAATGGTCATAAGCCTTATCACACCTTCAAGATACCACTAGGCTATAATGCAATGGGTCATACCATTATCCTATATATTAATAAACCAACCTAATGAATAGTAGTTGTCATATCATAGTAATAGTAAACTTTCCTTATTGGTTCAATACATCCACTCACATATAACATATACATATAACATATAGACACGTGACAAAGTTAATGAATAATAAAGTGGAATTTTTGCAATACCCACCCGAAACAGTTGGACGAAAACACTTCTGGGCCCTTTGGCATCTTTTGTTGACTTTTTAATAACACTTAAAAATTGTTTTTTTTATAAATACTTAAATATTAAAATCCACCCACCCGAAATACCCTCTCTTGGACAAACACCCCTACCCACCCACCTGAAACACCCTCTCTTGGACAAACACCCCTACCCACCCGAAACACTACCCACCCGAAAACATCCCTCCACCCATGAACACTACCCACCCGAAATACCCACCCGAAACACCCTCCCTTAGACGAAAACACTTCTGGACGAAATGGAATGGTATCGAAAATACCGGTTACGGTACAGGTATATGAAGGTAAAAACTGGTAGCAAACCGGTACCAGGAAAGCAAAAGGTTGCTACCGAATTGACTTAAAATCTTTCGGTTCGGGAGATTCGGTACCGGTACCCAATACCATTTGCTCATCTCTGACCACGGGTTTCATACGAACAACATCATTACCATAAAACTTTTTTTTTATTTTCTTTCGGTTATCTTATACTGTTTTTTTTTCTAGATTTTCTTTTCATTCTTGTCAGCGGTTCTGTGCCTAACGCGCTCGTAGTGATTTCAAAACACATGTAAACACAGACTAAATGACAAAAGAAGTTCGCCGCAACGCGGCCATAGTAATGAACCTAGTTAGAGTAAATTACAAAATTCGCCATTCATGTATCTTACTTATTGCAAACTGTGTCCTTTGTCTTTAGTAATTACAGAAAACGCACTCGATGTTTACAAACTCTTGCAAGTTATGTCCTTTAGCCCTAACTCAGTTAATTTTTGTGGTTAAATCTGACCAAATGGACCTCACATGAGGGTATTTTTGTGGTTAAATATGACTAAATGGATCTCACATGAGAGTAAAATGACCAAAATGCCCTCATGTGGGGTCTATTTGGTCAGTTTTAACCATAAAAAATTATCTGAGTTAAGGCTAAAGGACATAACTTGCAAGAGTATGCAAACATCGAGTACGTTTTCTGTAATTATTAAAGATAAATGACACAATTTGCAATAATTGACATATATAAATGATGATTTTTGTAATTTACTTTTTCAATTATCAAATTTGATTTCTTCTCCATTTTATCTCTTGTTTTAACCGATAACTTTTGCAAACTATTTATCTAATATCTAACTAATCGAAACTACATAATAAATATGGATACATTTATATACTAACAACTAGCTTATAACTCCGTGTATTACACGGGTTGAATAAATATATACTGGATAATAAAACAATATATTTTTAAATATCTATTTTATTACACGGGTTGAATAAATATCATTTTTAAATATTAAGTAATAAAAAGTTATATCTATAAGAACCATATTGTAAGGGTTGAATAAATGTAATTTTTTATACCAAATAATAAAAAAAGTTATATCTTTAAAACCACGTGTATTACACAGGTTGAATAAATGTAATATTGTTTACCAAATAATAAAAAAAATTATATCTTTAAAAACTCTCGTGTGTTACACGGCTTGAATAAATATGATTTTATATACCAAATAAAGAAAATTATATTTAAAAAAATTAATGGATATAATTGGTACGCGATAGATATGATGATTGCGGAGATGATTATTGAAAAGAAGATACAGTGGTCAAACATATTATTCAAGAAGCAAACAAGCAAACATTTGAGTGATAAAAAATGAATAGTAGTTGTCATGTCATAGTAATAGTAAACTTTCCTTATTGGTTCAATACATCCACTCACATATAACATATAGACACGTGACAAAGTTAATGAATAATAAAGTGGAATTTTTGCAATACCCACCCGAAACAGTTGGACGAAAACACTTCTGGGCCCTTTGGCATCTTTTGTTGACTTTTTAATAACACTTAAAAATTGTTTTTTTTTTATAAATACTTAAATATTAAAATCCACCCACCCGAAATACCCTCTCTTGGACAAACACCCCTACTCACCCACCTGAAACACCCTCTCTTGGACAAACACCCGAAACACTACCCACCCGAAACACTACCCACCCGAAAACATCCCTCCACCCGGAACACTACCCACCCGAAACACCCTCCCTTAGACGAAAACACTTCTGGACGAAATGGAATGGTATCGAAAATACCGGTTACGGTACAGGTATATGAAGGTAAAAACTGGTAGCAAACCGGTACCAGGAAAGCAAAAGATTGCTACCGAATTGACTTAAAATCTTTCGGTTCGGGAGATTCGGTACCGGTACCCAATACCATTTGCTCATCTCTGACCACGGGTTTCATACGAACAACATCATTACCATAAAACTTTTTTTTTATTTTCTTTCGGTTATCTTATACTGTTTTTTTTTTCTACATTTTCTTTTCATTCTTGTCAGCGGTTCTGTGCGTAACGCGCTCGTAGTGATTTCAAAACACATGTAAACACAGACTAAATGACAAAAGAAGTTCGCCGCAACGCGGCCATAGTAATAAACCTAGTTGATGTAAATAGCAAAAAGTCAGGTAGAAATAGTAGGACTCTGTACAAATTCCACAATTACAAAACCGACCTCAAAGAATACCTAACGCTCAAAAAAGCCCCTCAACCTTATATGATACAGCCGCCAGTATATTACCCATTCTCGTTCATTTTCTGCAAACCCTAGTTTCTCTCTCTGTATCAAAATCATCATTCAAATTCGATTCAAAGGCAAGTTTACATTTACGTTTCTGTATCTATTCATCGCGTAATTATTATTCGATATCATTATTTATTCTTGGATTAATTCAATTTCATGAATAACAGCTGATAGTAATGACCGGCGGTACAGATGTTACGGAGAGTAGTTTATCGTGTGTTAAATGCGGAAAACCTGCTCATCTTCAGTATGTGTTTATCATTTCTCATATTTACTTGCAATTAATTACTTCAACTCCTTCAATTTATTCATGTTATGTTTAACATCGATTGTGACTGTTCACCAGATCAATTTTTAATTATAATATTAATATTAATATTTATCAAGCGCATGATCATGAGAAAACTAGGAAACTCAATACCGAACTTGTGTAATATATACCACATACATGTGTAATATATACCGCTTATATGTAGTACTACATATACTGCATATATGCTGTATACGATATATTACGCAATACTACATATATGCAATATATACTGCATATATACAGCATATGTACTACATATATGCGGTGGTAATACATCATATACTGCATATATGCGGTATGCACCGCATATATGTAGTACATATGCTGTATATATGTAGGATATACTGAATATCTGTAGTATCGCGTAATATATCGTATGCTGCATATATGCAGTATATGTAGTACTACATACAAGCAGTATATACTACACATGTATGCGGTATATATTACACATGTTCGGTATTGAGTTTTCTAGTCTTCTCATGATTCTTCCCCTGCTAGTTTAGAAAGAAATGTTAGATAATTTTATGTGTGAAATTTCAGGTGCCCTAAGTGTGTTGAGTTGAAGCTTCCTCGTGAAGGTGCTTCTTTCTGGTTTGTTGCTGTTCTGCTCTGTTTTTTGTTCTATTTACTGGTTGTTTAGGTTACGGAGATGATCATGATATCGACTTGTTTTAGTTATAATTGGATTGTGTTAGCATTGAGCTTTTGATGTTATTGTTGACAGTACTCAGGACTGTTTTAAGGCATCCTGGAGTTCTCATAAAGCAGTTCATTTGAAGGCAAAGTTGTCGTCGATTGGATCGAACACGCCATGGGAAAGTGGTATAGCTTCTCCGAGTGATGGTTGGTTGTATTGTTTGAGGAAAGGACAGTCGCGGACAGCGCAAATGCCTCATTTTGACTGGACAGGGTATTGTTCTGGGCGAAGTTTTTTATTATTTTTGGGAAAAAAATGTTGTTTTTAATATGTTATGGTTTGATAACATGGCTAATGATAGGATTAAGTAGGGCGAACTTATCATCATTGGACTGTTTTGGGTTGGAATCATGTCACCTAGGCTAATTGATGAGATTTTGTTTTATGTTAGAACTGCATAGATAATGTAACGGAGAACATATTTGACACGTACTCTCACTACTTGATGACCAAAGCTATAAATGAATAGTTATTTGTTTGAATTGTATGTACTTGAGAAATCATCATCAGCATACTCAGTAAATCCCATCAATAGCAAAGCTAAGGTAGGGCCTGAGGAGGGTAAGATGTAGACAGCCTTACCTCTACCCCGTAGAAATAGAGAGGCTGCTTCCAGTGAGACCCCCGGCTCGATAGTAGGTTTGCATCAAGCCTTGGACACAAGGCACATAACACTCAACAATCGGGACAAAGGCCGATTAGTGCATTACCCTTTTGTCTTTTGGCTATCAACGCCACCACATGATGCATGATTAACCATCCCCCTCTTTTAACGTTATTTTCACGAAATTAGTAAAATAACGTTAAAATTAGTGCACTTTCACTTTTGCCCCCCGAGCGTCCACACGTATATACATTATATGTGCATACCGCAAGCGGGGCTAGTATGTACTTGAGAACGTTATTATATAATGAATGATGCTTTGTTTAAGTTTAAACTGTATATAGCTGAAAACAGTTAAGAGATACCTATATTACTAGAGGTCTAACGTAAAGTCTGGCATCATTCTTTATAATTGGATAATTATCTTCAGTATTTCCTATTGTAAGGACAAACTAGAACTCAATTATGATTATTACAATATTATTATCTGTCAAGTAAGTTTTAAAGAAGTTAGTTTATAAAAATAAAGTCTGATAGTCTTTTAGATCTTGTCTTGCTGCTTGATTTGCGCTTGTTTTTATATCTTTGATCAATATATCTGAATGGTCTTAATGTTTGTTTCTAAAGTTCAATTAATTTTTTTTGCAGACCATTAAGACCATATCCCATATCAAAAAAACGTGTAGTACCAGCAGGCATTGAGCTACCAGACTGGGCAGCTGATGTGAGTCATCAAGATTATAATTGAATTTTGTTATTTTAAGCTCCTTGTTTGCTCGTATCGAAAGGCGCTTAGTAAACACTGGTAATATTAACCTTGCAGGGAATTCCAAAAATCGAGCCTGCTAGTGATCTGCAGCATGTTGTTGAGGTAGTCTTATAAATTATGCTGGGTTTATTTATTTATTTATATATTTATTCATAGTTGTGATCTAATCATTTAATGCGCTTTTCAAATACTTTGTTTCCGAAGATTAAATCTGCAGAGAAAATTGCGAGAATGAGAGAAACTAACCGAGTAAGTTTTTTTGTTATTTTTTATAAGTTCAGTTATTGCTTTTGAAATATGTATAGAAATATAGTTTCAGTTATTTCTTTTTAAATATGTATAGAAATATAATGCTTCATATCATTTTACTATTAGTAATGAATCATATTTTCACAGATAGCAAGGGAAGTTTTGGATGCGGCTGCACGTGCTGTGCGCCCTGGTGTGACCACCGATGAAATTGATGCTGTGGTTCATGAAGCAACCATTGCCGCTGGTATGTAAAGTTTTTTTCTGTATCCAATCCATTGATTTCAGGAAAAGTATTCTTTGTCTATTCCTCTGCACTTTTTAACACATTTTTTTTTTGTATTTACAAGACGTAATGTAGATGTAAAAGTATAATTATTGTTTGTTTTTCGATTTTTTTAAAACTGAAGTACTTATTAACATTAAATATGAAAGTAGTCTATTTCACTTTCCAAATCAGATTCTAATTAAATTTGTTTATGTCCACTCACTGCAGGAGCATATCCATCTCCATTGAATTATCATTTCTTCCCCAAGTCTTGCTGCACGTAAGTACTTTTGACTCTGTATTAATGATACTCAATGTGTTGTAGCCATCTTTTTTTTTTTTCATCGACATGAGTGCTTATATATCCAGGTCTGTTAATGAAGTAATCTGCCATGGGATTCCAGACGCAAGGTATCGACCATATGCATCCTCGATGTTGTGAACCCTTATCTATTTTCTTTACTGTTTCAATCCTGATTTTCATGTTTATCAAGATTCAAGAATTTGTATTTTTTGGTCTAGTGTTACTTCCAGTTGGTTTGTGAATCTTGATTAATATTCTGCTTTGTGACTTTGTAATTATTTCTTCCAGGAAATTAGAGGATGGAGATATCGTGAACGTTGATATATCCCTTTATTATAAAGGGGTCCATGGTGCGGTTCAGCTCTTATACTTTAGAAAATGTGGTTTTTGTTTATTTCCTATGATATATCCCTTTATTATAAAGGGGTCCATGGTGCGGTTCAGCTCTTATACTTTAGAAAATGTGTTTTTTGTTTATTTCCTGAACAACCTTTTAGAAACACAACTGACCCATACCATGGTTTAAAAAAACGGCCGAGGCGCGCCTCGAGGCGGAACGGAGCAAAAACGCATATGAGGCGGCGCCTCAGGGACAGAAATTATACGTACGCCTCAGTGGAGTGAGGCGTTCGGTTCGAGGCGGAACTAATTTGGCGAGGCGTACGTTTATGTTTTAGGCGGGGTAGAATGATAGATTAGGGTTTTTTTAGGCGCCAAAAACTGGAGTTGCGTATAAAAAACTGCCTCATTCGGGCCCGGGTTTTTCGGAGCTGCATTCGTGTCCGCAGGTGCGGGCACACATGAGTTCAACCAAATTCCAGCCCAGAAACTCATTTTTGCACCCCCCTGTGCGCGGGTAGGACTTGTGGTAAAACATGTCATAAAGCTACAATAGAGTAGTAAAGTCTTTACCTTATAAACAACCACTCACTTTGTCCCCACACCAATGTGGGACAAAGTATTTACCACCTTTTGAGATATGAGGCGGCGCCTTAGGGACAGAAATTATACGTACGCCTCAGTGGAGTGAGGCGTTCGGTTCGAGGCGGAACTAATTTGGCGAGGCGTACGTTTATGTTTTAGGCGGGGTAGAATGATAGATTAGGGTTTTTTTAGGTGCCAAAAACTGGAGTTGCGTATAAAAAACTGCCTCATTCGGGCCCGGGTTTTTCGGAGCTGCATTCGTGTCCGCAGGTGCGGGCACGCATGAGTTCAACCAAATTCCAGCTCAGAAACTCATTTTTGCACCCCCCCTGTGCGCGGGTAGGACTTGTGGTAAAACATGTCTTAAAGCTACAATAGAGTAGTAAAGTCTTTACCTTATAAACAACCACTCACTTTGTCCCCACACCAATGTGGGACAAAGTATTTACCACCTTTTGAGACTTTTATTCACACACCCAAAACTTACAACATATAAGTCCTAAACTTTTGCTACTAACTATTAGCTCCATGATCTTAAATGACATATATAATAGTTTTTTAAATTTTATATGTGGAATCTTATTTATTTTCAAAGCATAACATATTTTTTATATTTTTTTTCTCTATGTGTGCTTTTCTTAAATAGCTTTTTTATGTCAAGTATTTGATGAAATTTGAATCTTTTTTATGTTTTAACTACTGAATTTGATGAAATTTGATGAGAAAACTCTTTTTTTGATGTTTAGTATTTATTATTTTATGATATATATAATTTTAATATTTATTTATTAATACCGCCTCGGCCTTCCGCCTCGTTCCGCCTCGATACTTACGCCTCGTGAGGCGAAGGGAAAACGCCTCGAAACTCGTTTCCGTTTTTTTAAACCTTGACCCATACATATTCTTTTGTAATTAATTTTTAAAGAGCATAGTATTTGAAAATCATAGAGACAGAGTATGTATGATCCTACATCCTATAGGAAGAAACACTTGTAGGATACTTCTAGAACTCTTCGAAAATTAATAAAGTAAATGGTTAAAGAGGCTTTGAAAAAGTTTTTTCTTTTAAAGCTTTGGCCTAAAAGGTTAAGAGTGGTTAACGTGGTTTGTTAAACCAACTGCTTGTCTTTGCAGGTGACTTAAATGAAACCTTTTTTGTTGGTAATGTGGATGAGGCATCTCAACAACTGGTCAAATGTACTTATGAGTGTTTGGAAAAAGCAATAGCTATCGGTAAGTATTGTCACCTCATGTATCATTCATAAAAAACTAACATTGATCAAGTGACATTTATTTTATATGAAATTTGGATAAAATATGCCCTTGTTATTAAATCATAAATGTACTTTTAACTTCTTTGAATAGGCTTTAGGAACACGCCTTTTACTACTGTCTTTTATATTTGTAATCCGTTCTGATGAATTTCTTATCAATCCAGTCAAACCTGGAGTACGCTTTCGTGAAATTGGGGAAATTATAAATAGACATGCGACGATGTCTGGTTTATCAGTGGTAAATTATACAACTATATGATTTGCCTTCCCAACGTTTTTCATATATTGCATCTTCTGATAATTATCTTTTTGCGTTGACTCTTATGTTTCCGAATTCAGGTAAAATCCTATTGTGGGCATGGTATTGGAGATCTCTTCCATTGTGCACCAAACATACCCCATTATGCCAGTATCCTACAGATTGCCTTTCATATACAACATAATATAATCCAACTTGGGTAATTTGGTAAAACATCAAAGCGGGTTATATTTGGTAATTTGTTTAAATTGACCCGTCTATAGAAATTGCTATCTCTATCTCGTTATTACCATGGTGACCTTAACTTGAAGTAGGAAATAAAGCAGTTGGTGTGATGAAAGCTGGACAGACCTTCACTATTGAACCTATGATAAACGCCGGTAATTTTTGCAATATTTGAAATACAATGTTTTCGCCAATTTCTTTATTTGTCTGTACTAACATATAGTTCAACGCTTTGAATACAGGCTTGTGGCGTGATCGGATGTGGCCTGATGGCTGGACTGCTGTTACTGCAGATGGCAAGCGCAGTGCTCAGTTTGAACATACCCTTTTGGTATGCTACTTGCAAAGTTTATATGCATGATGGCATCTTGTGACAATTTTTTTGTAAAGTTTATATAACCAATTAAGATATACAAGTTTCCTAATGTTTATGGTATCATGCAGGTAACCGAGACTGGAGTGGAAGTTCTTACGGCACGACTTCCCACATCTCCCAAGGTTTTCCCGTGGTTAAATTAACAGCGGGCATGTTCTGTATTGTTAAAAGGTTGATTTGAGCAGACGAAACATTTATTATGAGATGTATTAATTTTGGGTATGAAGAGTGAAAAGTGGGAGAGGTTTATATATATGTGACATGTATTAATAATGAGGTGATTTGGGAGTTTTGGTTTCAAATTCATCTCTATTTAAACTGCTTGTCTCAAGAACAATGGTTTGGATTTATAGATTACTTGATGCTTTCATAATTTTGGTTTTAAATCATATGCGCTGTCATTGTATTCGTAATTTGACCCCTTAATAGGTAAACATAACGTATGTCGATCCATTCATAAGTAAGCGGGTTGAAGTTGGTATCTACATATTAGCACTTGCTCCAACATTCCTGTATTTATTTTCTGGAAATACACATGGGCTTTTGTTGTAATAAAGAGATGCAATCTGGCTGTAACGCAGAACACTGTGGTTTAAGTTGGTATTTCACACCTCAAACATTGTAGGTGATTGCCTTAGAACAAGAACCAAGCGCAATGCAAGAGGAGTAGCGCCCTTGGGGTGGAGGAGCTGCATGTACGGCTTTAGACTGAGCAGAAGCATGTTGCTGACCTCCGTGCAAAGCAGGGCGGTTGCCAAATCAGCTATGATGTTGGGTGAGCAAACCCGACTTGATCAGTAGTTTAGCACTCTTATAGTAATAATATACATGAGAACCAGTGACGACTTACGACTGCCACCTGAATCCCCTCCACATTCTAGCTAGATGGTTTTGTTTATTATATGAACATAATTTGCATACTATCATAATTGAAATGAAATCTTGACATAGATTTTGAATATTCCTGATTTACAAGATTTTTTATTTTATTTGGAACGTGTTATCTCGATTTACAATATCGTAGATATCTTTTATATTGTTAAGAATAACTATCAGCAATGGATTGAAGCGGCAATGATTCGTTGATGACCTGTCGATGAGCGTATGTTGTTGATCTGCAATGATAGAGTCATTGGTGATTTGTCCGTACATCATTGATGAATATATCTTCAAAATACTTTCCTTTTAACACCCCCCTCAAGTTGAGTTGTAGGATAACCAATGCTTAACTTGCTTAGATATGTATTGAAGGCATTCCCATTGACCACTTTTGTAAGTATGTGAGGTATTCCTTTGAAGGCACAAAGGGAAGCTCTATGATTCCACCCTCTAACTTTTCTTTGATGAAGTGTCGGCCTGTTAGGATCTGAGTTTGTCCTGATTGTGTTGTTTTAAGAAGATGATTAATGAAGGAAAGTAAACCAGAGAACATTTGCAGCGGAATAAAAGTAAAACTCTATAACACAATCAAAGAGAGATAGTTTTCATCACACATGATTTCATTAGTCGAAAGATTGAATTGATTACAAACGTTCAACTATGCATGCATAAATACTAAACTCCCCCTCAGCCTGAGTTCTATTTATAGTACAAATCTAACCACTGAGCATCTAAGCTGATGTCACCCAGATAGTGACATCTAACAGACTAACAACCTCTAAACACTGATAATACAATAAACACTGTTACATTGAAAACACTTGTAACAACCCTCGGAAAGATCCATAAACAAAATCCGAATTATGCACGATAAAACTTGAAAACTTGACGGTTGATGAACCAACCCACACAAAAGTACCTTTATTAGACTCGCAATTATAAACCGAACTATTTAGGATCAAGACCCAAACATACGCGATAAGCACCGGCATGAAAATCGAGAAAAACGCGTGATTGGGTAAGAAAGGCGGCCGAAGACAAGTGTCACGACGAGAAGCCACGTGTCAGGTCTATGCTGGACACGTGGCATGTCTAGGCAAAATGGACCTCCCCTGCGCCACGTGCTAGGATAAGGTGGGGCTGGCGCGACATGCGAGAGGCACAAAAATTGGCTATAAAGTCTACGACCTGGCACTTGATCAGATTGCTCAGTTCGACAGTCTAAAACATCGTCCTACTCCTTGTATCTCCGTTTCTTTCAATCAACGCCCTAAAATTCCCGAAACTCTGCTCCAATATCAGGGTAATAACTCGATCACTAACATGGTACTATATCCGATCAATTGAAACCGATCCAACGGATGTTTAAGTGCTGCCTGTATACGGCTATACTTTTTCATTCGTTGTGGGTTTGATCTCTTGATTATCCTTAATGTTGAATTGAGTTAATACACTAATACGAGTTCCATTGTATCTAGAAATTAGAACTCATAACCAGGGGGCTGCTAAACTAGAATACTTAGCGATTAAGTAAACTTAGTGGCTAAGAAAACTTAATGGTTAAGTAAACTTAGTGATTAAGTAAACTTAATGGTTATGTAAAACTTAACAGTTAAGAACACTTAGCGGTTAAGAAAACTTAATAGCTAAGGAAACTTAACATGAAAAGAAACTTAGCAGTTAAGCAAGCTAAGTAAGTTAATTAATAAGCTAATTAAGTTAATTAATTAATCGGCTAAGTAAATTACTTAATTAAACAGTTAAGGTAGATAAATTGGTTAAATAGCTAAGTTTAACAACAAAACTGTAAGTCCTGAAAACCAGATCAAACAACGATATCAAACGATCAATAAGGATGAGCGGAATCCAAGCTTGATGATCTTCATGAAATAACCAAGAACAAGTAGATAGATTGTTGAATTGGATGCTTAATCTTGCATACAAGTGTTTGTCAAATACAAGACTCAAAAACAAAACAAACCAACCAACCCAAGCTCCTAATTTCCAACTTATATTTATAGTAAGGGGTTTCCCCCAAAACCCTAGCCCCATTACTCTAAAGCCCACTCTAATACCCCTACTTTCTAGAAGCCTTGTCCACAATTACTAATCCATAAACCTATTGGGCCTAACAAAAACGGTTAAGTAAGTGTAATAACTTAACATCTAAATATATATACATGAAAATAGGTATATATGGGGTAGATAACATATAGGGAAGATATTATCTGAGGAAGGTTTTATCTAAGGAAGATTTTATCTGAGGAATGTTTTATCTAGGGAAGGTTTTATCTGAGTAAGGTTTTATCTAGGAAAGGTATATATGAAACTTCCTAGAAAAGAAAGACATATCCCTTACCTATAAATAGGAAGCTTAGGATTCATTTTTCTTTGCTCATTCATTCTATTCTTCTTCTTCTCTCTATACGTTGATGTTCTAACCAATAATCACCGATACGATATTCTATCCGATCGAACCGAGAACCAACTAAGGAATTCCCAAGTGCTGTCTAAATAAGACTATACTTTGTCGAATTTCGTTAAGGTTCTGATCTCGTGACCATCGCTAGGTTTGATCTGGTTTTACACTAATACGTATTCTACTCTGTTAAACTATATGTTTAACTATTCAGAAAACTCCGATCCATAAACTTACTATCAAATAAGATGTTTAATCATCAGAAGATTCAGAACTATAAAATAGATGCTTAGTTATCAGAAGACTTAGAATTAAGAGGCCTGTTAAATCAAGACTATATGCTAACAAGGGTGAGTCATTCTCTTTTTCTCACAGTTTGTGAGTCATTCTCTTTTTATCCAATTGTTATGCAAAAGCCTAAATGTTTTTCAGTTATACTTACAGTAATTAAGTCTTTGTAATCTTGAATTACTGCCAGTACGTGGGGTTTTGTATACATTACTTGACAAGCGTCACTTTTAGGTGAACGGACCCAAAATAGTGATATGACCACAATTACAGGTCTTGCCGAGTGACAACTTGGTCAGATAATTATAAGATATAAGCAAATGTAAAAAACTATTAATACTGTAAATTATAACAAATGTGTTTTTGTAAAACTGAATGAACTCACTAGTATTTCCTGCTGACCAAATGTTTTTAAAACGCGTTTCAGGTGATTACAGTAGATCGGAATAAGAGTTGTGATACGACACCGAAAGGCTTAAAGAAGTGGCTTATTTTATCAAATAAATTAAATTAAATTAAATTAAATTAAACGTTGTTTTATGTATTCGGGTTTATCCCATACTAAAGCTACCTTTGTAAAACATGGGTTTATTCCCATCTATTTAAATAAATAAAATCCGGTGTTTCAAAACTCTGATATTTTTCTAACTCACGTTCTTGATGGAATTTCCGCTACAATATTTTCAAAATAACCACCGGTACCACTTGACTGTTCACGGCTCCCGCTTCCAGGGTGGGGTCGGGGGGCGTGACAGAGGTGGTATCAGAGCCACTGGTTCGAGAAAATAGGTGTTGTAACAACACCTAAGCTTAAACGAGAGATTTAGGAAATTGATATTAACTGGTAGCCCCCATAATAGTATTTAGACTTGAACTTAAGAAAGATGCCTTAAGCTTCGAGATAAGCTTATTACTTGTATAGATATAGTCGTGAGGATGATGACTAGAACGTTGCAGGTACGATAAATAAGCGATAACACTTTATCACCGTTATTTCTTATTTATTGGTACTACTTGGTTCTGGAATATGATCCGTCATGTAAATACTAATTTCCTTGTTCTTTGATGAAAGCCCTAATAAAAGATCCATTTTTAAAAATCATGATCTGAGAAAATCTATTTATGGGAAATACAATGATAATTACCTCTCCGGCAAGACGAGGTATGGTGTGGCAGACTCTCTAGTTTGTTCGGGTAAGATGGGGTTACCTTTCCGGCGAGACCGGGTAAGATGGGGTATATGTTATGTCAAACAAGTGACATAATTCCCTAAATAGTACCATGACATGATGTCTGACCTGTTTTTGGAAAAATGAATCTTTTAAATACATTGACCTTATGAATTGTATGTATATTACGGTATATGAAACATATGACTATATAGATATGTATATCTATAAGGAAATCCTATGGCCATAATGATTGACAATTTGGGGTTAATTACAAGCACGTGTGCAATGATAATTTTTGATTTCCTTATCAGGAACCTCTCGTATACATCTATAATTCCGATATCGAAAACTATTCCATTTGATCATCCGTCTTATAACTCGTGTGACAAGATAAACGATGTGAACCCTTTAAGTTGGGACGCCATCGAAAGTATACAAAAAAATTTCCCATGCGATACCTTAGATTATTGGAGCATTAGGAAACATGTGACTAAAAGTTGTGCTAGGAACAAAACCTACACTAATGAGAGTAATTCTACTTTCTTTAAGAACTCTTGCAAAGATAAGAGTAACCACGACTAGATGCACTTACAAAGACTTTCTTCACCTATAATCCTACTAAGATTACCAGTAATAAAGGAATTGCTACAACAATACATGGGCTTAAAGGACTAAAGTGTCCTAACCATTAGTATATATGCTATACGCCAAGAAGGATGAATTAGGTTGAGATTTGCAAGCCAACAGGAAAAGTGATCACAAGGAGACAAGACAAATAAGCCAACAAAGTTCATCTCTGTGATGAAAGCTGCAAGTTATGCACGGAAGTAAGGCATAGTGTATATGGTCTTGATGATCATTAACACTAGAGGTAAGGAACTGAAAGAAATTCCGGTAATATCGGAATACTCCGACGTTTTCCAAGAAGATCTACTTAGGAGGAACTCAGAATTCACCTGATACGAGGGACATCACCGATTGTTAAAACACCTGTATCATTTGGAAGGACGAACAGATGCATATGTGTATCGATTATCGGCAATTGAATAAGGTCACAATTAAGAATCAATACTCATTACTAAGAATTGACGACTATTCGAGGAGCTCGTTATTTGTCAATGTATACTCAAGATACTATCAACATTTTTGAGTTATCCCGGATAGCCATCCCGTTACCCAAATTAATAAGTAAATCTGGAGACATTATTTGTATGGTAGTAAGTTCATTATAATTACATATCATAATAGTTTAAGATATATTTTTGGGCAAAAAAAATTGAACATGAGGCAAAGCCGATGGATGGAAATTTTAAGTGACTACGATTGTGATATATCACGATGGTAAGACTATTGTAGTAGTTGATGATTTAAGTCGTAAATTTCATGAGAAGCCGAAAGACGTACGTGCTCTTAGATTAAAATTGAAGATAGATTTAATGGAACAATTAAAAAGAACCCAAGAAACAACAATCAAGGATGATGTTGAAAGATTAAAAAGAAATAATGAAGGAATTAGAAAAAGGAACTGATGGAATTTGGAGATTCCATAAGAAAAGAATTTGGATACCTATTCAAGGAAACCTATGAAAAAAGATTCTTAAAGAAGCTCATAAAACTAAGTTATGTCACTAAGTATTTAATATGCTAGCAAGTTAAAGTTGAACATTAGAAACCTTTAGGTTTACCTCAACGATTAGAGATACCAGTATGGAAATGAGATTGATAACAATGGATATTGTTACCAAATTACCCAAAACAAGAAAATGTACGACACAATCTAGGTGATTGTGGATCGACTAATCGAGTCAGCTCAATTTCTACCAATGAAGGAAACCCCTTAGTATAAGACGCTTAGTTAAGTTGTATGTGGACGAAATAGTCTTGTTACATAGAATCATTTTATCTATTATATCGAATCGAGATAGTCATTTCACTTCTCGTTTCTGGGAAAGTTTTCAAAAAGCCATAGAAACCCGACTTATTTTGAGCAGGGTGAAGGAACACTACAAAACATAGGAAGCCATGCTAAGTACATGTGTGATAAATATTGGTGAAAGTAGGACGATCACTTATCACTCATAAGATTCTCCAATAGTTAGCCTAATTGCCCATTTGAAGCACTTTATGGATAAACGTTCCATCCCATATATTAGACAAAAAAAGAGAAAAGGTAACTATTAGGCCATATGATCAGCAAACCGTTAGAATTTCGAATCGGAGAAAGAATGCTATTAAAAAGTTCTCCATGGAAAAGAATAGTCTGATTCGGTAGGAAAGGAAAGTTAAGTCCGAGGAATGTCAAACCATTAAGTTTACTAAGCAAAGTGGGCAGTAGCCTATCAGCTAAAATTACTAGAAGAAATGGCAAGTATACATGATATATTTCATGTATGTATTTAAAGAAATGCTTAGCTGATAAATCTTTAGTTATAACTCTTCAAGATATAGAGGTAAATGAAATTTTAAATCCATTGAAAGACCTTACAAGTCAAATATGAGAATTCCAAAGCATACGAGATTAGTTCTGGTCAAGGTGAAGTAGGATTTAAAACGTGGACAAGAATATACTTGGGAATCAATGATAAGACGGAAGTAACCACACTTGTTCCAGTAAATCTCGAGGACGAGATTTAAAACAAGGTGGGGAGGATGTAACAACCCTCGGAAAGATCCATAAACAAAATCCGAAGTATGCATGATAAAACTTGAAAACCTGACGGTTGATGAACCAACCCACACAAAAGTACCTTTATTAGACTCGCAATTATAAACCGAACTATTTAGGATCAAGACCCAAACACGTGTCACGATTGGGTGAAAAAGGCGGCCGAAGACACGTGTCACGACGAGGCGCCATGTGTCAGGCCTATACTGAACACATGGCAGGTCTAGGAAAAATGGACCTCCCCCGCGCCACGCGCCAGGATAAGGTGGGGATGGCGCGACACGCGAGAGGCACAAAAATTGGCTATAAAGCCTACGACCTGGCACTTGATCAGATTGCTCAGTTCGACACTCTAAAACGTCGTCGTACTCCTTGTATCTCCGTTTCTTTCAATCAACGCCCTAATATTCCCGAAACTCTGCTCCAATATCAGGGTAATAACTCGATCACTGACACGATACTATATCCGATCGATTGAAACTGATCCAACGGATATTTAAGTGCTGCCTGTATACGGCTATACTTTGTCATTCGTTGTGGGTTTGATCTCGTGATTATCGTTAATGTTGAATTGAGTTAATACACTAATACAAGTTCCATTGTATCTAGAAATTAGAACTCATAGCCAGGGGGCTGCTAAACTAGAATACTTAGCCATTAAATAAACTTAGTGGCTAAGAAAACTTAATGGTTAACTAAACTTAATGGTTATGTAAAGCTTAACAGTTAAGAACACTTAGCCGTTAAGAAAACTTAACAGCTAAGAAAACTTAACATGAAAGAAAACTTACCAGTTAAGCAAGCTAAGTAAGTTAATTAATCCGCTAATTAAGTTAATTAATTAATCGACTAAGTAAATTACTTAATTAAACAGTTAAGGTGGATTAATTAGTTAAACAGCTAAGTTTAACAACAAAACGGTTAAGTAAGTGTAATAACTTAACATCTAAATAGATATACATAAAAATAGTTATATATGGGGTAGATAACATATAGGGAAGGTATTATATGCGGAAGGTTTTATCTAGGGAATGTTTTATCTGAGGAAGGTTTTATCTAGGGAAGGTTTTATCTGAGTAAGGTTTTATCTAGGAAAGGTATATATGAAACTTCCTAGAAAAGAAAGGCATATCCCTTACCTATAAATAGGAAGCTTAGGATTCATTTTTCTTTGCTCATTCCTTCTATTATTCTTCTCTCTATACGTTGGTGTTCTAACCAATAATCACCGATACGATATTCTATCCGATCGATCCGAGAACCAACTAAAGAAATCTAAAGTGCTGTCTAAATAAGACTATACTTTGTCGAATTTCGTTAAGGTTCTGATCTCGTGACCATCGTTAGGTTTGATCTGGTTTTACACTAATACGTATTCTACTCTGTTAAACTATATGTTTAACTACTCAGAAAACTCTGATCCATAAACTTACTATCAAACAAGATGTGAATCATCAGAAGATTCAGAACTATAAAGTATATGCTTAGTTATCAGAAGGCTTAGAATCAAGAGGCCTTTTAAATCAAGACTATATGCTAACAAGGTGAGTCATTCTCTTTTTCTCACAGTTTGTGAGTCATTCTCTTTTTTATCCAATTGTTTTGCAAAACCTTAAATGTTTTCAAGATATACTTACAGTGATTAATTCTTTGTAATCTTGAATTACTGCCAGTATGTGGGGTTTTGTATACATTACTTGACAAGCGTCACTTTTGAGTGAACGGACCCAAAATAGTGATATGACCACAGTCACAGGTCTTGCCGAGTGACAACTTGGTCAGATAATTATAAGATATAAGCAAATGTAAAAATTCTTAATACTGTAAATTATAACAAATGTGTTTTTATAAAACTGAATGAACTCACCAGTATTTCCTGCTGACCAGATGTTTTTAAAAACGCGTTTCATGTGATTACAGTAGATCAGAATAAGAGTTGTGATACGACACCGGAAGGCATAAAGAAGTGGCTTATTTTATCAAATAAATTAAATTAAATTAGACGTTGTTTTATGTATTCAGGTTTATCCCATACTAAAGCTACCTTTGTAAAACATGGGTTTATTCCCATCTGTTTAAATAAATAAAATTCGTGTTTCAAAACTCTGATATTTTTCCTAACTCACGTTCGTGCTGGAATTTTCGCTGCAATATTTTCAAAATAACCACCGGTACCACTTGACTGTTCACGGCTCCCGCTTCCAGGGTGGGGTCGGGGGGCGTGACAACACTGATTGACAAACACTGATGCTCTCTATCTGCTGTTGATGTTGTAAGTACTGATGTAGTTGAGCAGTGCTTTCCTCTAAAGTTGATCAGGCCTTTGAATCAGCAAGGCTTTGTCTTCAGCAGGGCTTAGGCAATCAGCAGTTGATAGGTTGTAGCAGTCTTTGTAATCAGCAGTCTTTAAGAGAACAGTTGTCGAGTAGAATAGACTTTAAGACCATCAGCTGTTAGAACCACTGTTATTGGAGGGAATTAGATTCATGCACTGCTTATGAGGATCAACTGTTGGAAACCAGTTTTGGCTTTCTGTATCATCTATTCTTCAAGGACTGATCTCATGGGCCAACACGGTCAACCTTCACATGCTTTGTTTGATCGTGTTGAACTGGATTTTCTGAAATTTAGATTGCAGCTTTATTATCACACATGATCGTATTGAACTGGATTTTCTTGCTGGTCTGTGTGTGTGTGGGTGGGGGGATGTCTGTAAGAAGCTTTTGTATCCATACAACCTCTCCTAGACCTCGAGCTATCCCTCTGAATTCAGCTTCTTCACTTGAAAAAGAAACTTTCTATTTCTTGCTTCTCCATGTAACAAGGTTTCCACCAAAAGAGCAAAATATCTTGAAGTTGACCTTCGATTCCCTTTATCACCAGCCCACTTTGCATCGTGTATATACCTGAATATTTGGATGCCCATTAGATTGAACACAACTCCATGACCTGTTGTGCCCTTAAGATACCTAAGAATTCTCCAAACTACTTCCATGTGGGATACTTGTGGTTGGTGCATGAACTGACTTACCACCCCCCACAACATAGGCTATATCAGTCCGGGTGTGGGCTAGATAAATTAACATACCCACTACCTGCTAGTACTTTTCTTTATCTGCTAACTCTGCATTGAGTTCCATATGTAGTCTCTGCTAATATAACTCTGACTTGAGTACTTCAATTCCAAGAAAGTACTTCAAGCTTCCCAAGTCCTTCATTTCAAACTTTGAAAAAAAAGGTTTTCCTTTTGTTTTCCATTTCTTCTATATCATCTCAAGTGATAATCATGTCATCTACATATATGATTAAGCAAGTCATAAGACCGCTTCTTTTTTGAGAAAAAAAAGTATGATCTGCATTGCATTGCTTTGCTTTGCTTTGCTTTGTGTATACCCATAACTTCTCACTGCAAGAGTGAATTTACCAACCACGCCCTGGGAGACTGCTTCATAGCTTACAGTTACAAGGATTTATTTAAACGACACACTTCTGTTTCCTTGAGGTCTCATGTGAACCCTAGAGGCGCCTTCATGTGGACTTCTTGTTTTAAATCTCCATGAAGAAAAGCATTTTTAACATCAAACTGACAGAGAGGCCATCCTTTATTTGCTTCTACAGAGAAGAGCACCCGGAGGACAGGTTCAGTATACTGAATAAGTCATGAGAACACAACTAAGTCGTTTTGTTCCCACTGCTCGTATTTGTCGTTGGTATGTTTTGGTGGGTCTATGGATAAATGGTTTAGCATGGCCTTTGATCTTCCCCCTATTGCGACTCAAATCATTCGAGCCCATAGTGTAACAACCCCCATTAAAAGTCCTAATTATTTTATTATTTTATCCAATAGGAAACCCTAATTGAGACATCCAAGTGATTCTGCACAAACCCTAAAATTTTCAGAACAATCAGAATCAGGATCAGGGCCCCTAAAACTCTGGGGGGGTATTTCCTACTCAACGATTATCCTTATAAGTTATTATAAAAATCGAATTTAATCAAACCGTCGACTCACCTGAACTTCAAACACACGTGGCAAGCATATGAGAAAAATATATCCCTTACGGACCGTAAGGGTTGATGCTTACGGTCCGTAAGCTAAGCCAAAATCGTGTATAAATAGTAGCGTCCGGGACTTGATTCTGGGCACAAAAACGACGAAGAAACTCAAAATACACGTTGAGATATCGTCCAAATACTCTCAAAACACACACGGATCACTAATTAGTATAGCGAGGTGCTGATACAAACAGGGTATTAACTTGATCGCTGCTACGATTTAATGTCCGATCGATTGAAACTATCCGATGGATGTTTTAGTACTATCCTTTGTCATTCGTTGTGAATCCGATGGATGTTTAAGTAATTATACTTTGTCATTCGTTGTGAATCCGATGGATGTTTAAGTGATTGCACTTTGTCATTCGTTGTGAGGGTTTTAATCTCGTGAGTTATCGTAAATGCTGTATTAGTTACTTACCTAGTTCGTGTGCACTAGGTTACAAGGCTAATTAATAGGCTAAGCTCTGCCTGTATAAATCTGCAATATATCAAGGCTTATCTGTAGACTAAACTTTGCCCGTAGAAATCTGCAATGTGAGTCCATTCTCTTTCTCACAGTTTTTATCACCTTTTTGTGATACAATTATATTTACAAATGCTTTCCAAAATTCTAAATGTTTACCAGTTATACTTACAGTGATTAAATTTTTATATTCTATAATAACTGCTGGTATGGGAGGTTTTATACATTATTTGACCCTCGTTACTATTAGCCAGAAAGTTAGCCAATAGTAGCATGACCACAATCACAGTGAGAATTATGCCTCAATAGCTATAGCCTATAACTAATATTATTTTAACATTAAATCGTTAATAAATTTAATGTATGTTTGAAATAAATCTAAATGGTGTATACCACAATAAAATAGTCAAGTATAATATTTTCTACTATAATAAGATTAAATTTTTAGTCTTAGTCACGTTAATATATTAAATAATGATATTACAATTATTTAATTAACATATTATATTTGATAAATTATAGTAGTTTGACATAAAATGATATATGTCATCTTCTGGGTTAAATGGTTTTGTGCCATAAGTAATATATTTGACAAAGTAATGTCACAGGACACAACTAAGTCCAGAGTCACTAGTTGAGAGAATGATCAACAGTGACATGACCAAAGGCACTAGTTGAGAGAATGATCAACAGTGTTATAAATAGAATCACTAGTTGAAAGAATGATCAACAGTGATATGACCAGAGTCACTAGTTGAAAGAATGATCAACAGTGATATGATCACCGTCACAGGAATCGCCTAGTGACAGATAAATTGAATAATAGTAAAATAGAATTATTTGATAAATTCACTATTGGACGAAAGTGAGCCAATGAGTGATATGACTACTGTCACATCGGAACTGCCACCATGCGACAAATACTGATTGAGTTGGGTAAATATAAATAAATATAAAAACCTTAATGCTGTAAGGTATAACAATATATTTTATAAAAATGGAATGAACTCACTCAGTATTTCCGCTGACAAAACCTTTTTCAAACATATTTCAGGTAATTACAGTAGATTGGAGTAAGAGTTGGATACGACACTGAAAGGCTTCAAGAAGTGGCTTATTTTATTAATTAAATCAAATTAAGAAATATTATTTTATGTAATCAAATTTTATTTTTATTAAAAGCTACATTTGTAAAACATGGGTTTATCCCATCTATTTAATAAATAAAATCCGGTGTTTCTAAACTCTGATATTTTTCCTAACTCACGGTCCTGATGAAATTTCCGCTGCAATATTTTTCAAATTAAATCACCGGTACCACTGGGCTGTTCACGGCTTTCGATTCCGTCCAGGGTGGGTCGGGGGCCGTGACACATAGTGCGTAGTTTTGGCTTTTGAGTTTGAGGCTAATTGAAAGGCGACAATGTTATCGTAAAAGTACTCACATTTATTGTTTGTAGTTTCAAAGAGTCACAACAAAATAAAAATTACCCAAGACTACCACCAGAGGGATTGATTAAATTAGAAGCAACAAATAGTGTTTGATGGAGAATTGGATTCTCTGAAGCAGAAACAAGAATGAACAGTTTATTATCCTCAACACATAAGCCTTCCGTTACATAAAAATCACAAATCACAAAACAAAAACATGTATGTACACTACATGACAACACTTCTAGGATTCTTGATGCCACGGGAGGCACGATATCTAGTCGTGAAACGACTAAACATCGCGAGAGAATTACTAGCCAGTTGCTTCACATTCAAGAACCGTGCTTTGATCATAGCCTGCTCCCTCCTACCCATCCCACCCCCCAACATCCCATCGATGCAAGTTGTCGCATCCGTTAACGCAGCACTAACCCAAGTCTCAACATTACTCTCATGCCACATAAAATTTTCATCACCATCTTTTCCTATTTGTTGCAACTCCTTAAATGATTGTGTAATCTGGTTCACTCCATCATTAATTTGATGAAGACATTCTTGGACTGCTTCATTATTCGTCGTTTCTTTTAATTTCTTTGCTACCATGTTGAGATATGTTTTGGTAAACCGGGCTTTGGATAGACATGAAGCTAGTGTGACTTGAGTTAATAGTTGAGGGCTTGGTAGGCCAATTTTTCGCACATATGGCAAAAGAGTTTCGACGCATAGAGCAGGATATAATGCCGATCGACATTGTAGCTCGAGATACGTTCTTGCGCGTGAACGCGACTCTACCATGGTGGAAAAACCGAATATTGCGACGGAAATAAGCAGCAAACGGAGAACAAAGTGTGCCATTTTTTGTGACTTTTTGTTTGTGTTGTGAAAATGAATAGAATGAAGAGGAGTTATATAGGGGAGTTGTCACCTGCAGTTTTTCATTTTACTTTACGTAGAAATGATGTTTCATATGGCACATGCAAAATATTTGGTTACGGAGGAGATATCTGCAATAATTTTTGAAGCTTGGATTATAACGCATTAATGCGGAAGTTGTATTCACAAAGACAATTGCCACCGGTTATTTTATTTTATTTCTTTAAGTTAAATTAATTTTTGTTACATTATTTTAAGTCTTTAACACAGTTTTTAAAATAAATTTTGCTACTGAGGTTGAACATTTTTATTTATTCTTTTTTAATTTTTTAAATCAAAATTTACGACCGATTCTTATTTTAACCTTTTTAAGCATAATTTGCTATAGAATCATCTGCGGTAGCTAACTCGCTATTTTTATGATCATATCCTTTCTATCGCTAATCAGTCGTAATTTTGCAAATGTTTTTCTCGTAGATTTTGGCTGCTTTTGCCTTTTTTAGTGTATGAAACATTTATAAACAGAATCATGATAATTACGGTGATATGATCTTTCGCGGTTAGCATCTTGTGTAAGTTTCAGTTAAACATAAGTAATAAACGGAGATATTATCTAACTTGTCCATGAATGGGTTTGTTGAAGGAAAGAGTACGAAGTTTAAGGAAAATTGTCTTGAAAAAATGTGACTTAGAAATTACTTGACAAACATCATCCTACCATTAAGGTACTTCTAAACTAATAAACTATACAAGAGTTGACTTTTCAACATAGTTAATCATCATCATCATATACATATATATGAGCTGGAGTACTGGTCATTGAAGATGTAAGTTAACTTAACTTGAATAATCTAGTTTTATTAAAGAAATGTGCTACACATGCTTAAATTTGTGTATGTGTAGAAGTTATTTTATATACTATCTGCAATGCTACGGACGCCCTTAAGTATCCTTAGCTGTCACGTCGTTTGCCACATCATATCCTTAGACTATCCGCATCAGTGAAAGGCTATCCTTTCTACAAACAGCCTAATCAGCATGCCACATCAGCTTTTCACTTATTCTTCCCACAAACACTTTTTACCCACAACAATAACATATATATCCTTCCCACAAACAACCTTATAAAAAAAAAGGACCCACCATTAGGCCATTCTTCACCATTCTTCCCCAAGAATTGTGAAGAATGAACACCCTCCATGTCATCCTCTACAACACCCACTAATCCATCCCTCTCACAAATGCCCTCCACATAGGAATGAACACCCTCCATGTCACCTACAAACATCCTTGATGTGGATAGTCTTACAAATTCTTAAAACCTTCATTTTATCTCCAACCCTACAAATATCCGAATTTTTTGCATAAGTAGGTGGTTTGAACCACAAAAGAGTGTTATTAGGTGGGTTTGAATTATCTTTTCATATTTAGGTAAGTTGTGAAACCATACAACGACTTTCAATAAGTTTTCTATAGAAAATCAGAGAGTCTGCCAAAAGCTGCATCAAATGTTGAAGATCGCTGAATGATACAGCGACCTTGTGAAGGTCGCTGTTTGAAGTACCAAGCTTTATGAAGGTCGCAGTTTCATGTACCAAGCTTTGTGAAGGTCGCAGTTTCATGTAGCAATCTTATTGAAGGTCGCAGTTTGATGTAACAATGTTATATAAAGTCGCTGTTTGATGTAACAATGTTATTTAAAGTCGCAGAATCATGTTACGATGTTATTAAAGGTCGCAGGATCAATATACAAAGTTAAGAAAGGTCGCAGAATCATATAGCAAGCTTATTGAAGATCGCAATATGGTGTCACAATCTTTGTAAATAACGACAATCTTTGCAGAATTTATGCAGCTTTCGTTTGCTAGTGTAATGCTTTTGAGTGGTTAATGTGAGTGGCAAACAGTAACCTTATGTAGTATAGATGCTATGACTAAAGCATCGTCTCTCACATTAATTGGAATCAAGCCTGCAAAGTTGAATAGGTTTGTGTAAGAAAAATACTGTGCTTGAATATGAATTCGAAAACTTATTCACAGAATGAAGTCTTTAAATTTGAAAACTGGTTTGAACATAAAGCAAACCACAACATTTTCAATATCAAACGAAGCTTTAATCCTTTCATTACCGATAAATATTCAGTCAACTTTGATCTGCGGAAGATGAATTTTGAATGTCATCCTGGTCCTCTTGATGCATCGGTGTTGTTCTTGAACAAGAATCACCGGGCGTTTGAGGTATTCAAAAATCCAGCAAAGTATGATAAGCCTATAGGTATTAGACGATCAGATAGAACGTTCTGGCAGTATATGAAAGAAAATCCGGTTGGTCTAAGGGTAGAAGGTTTACTACGTGCAGCAGGATTCAGCGGGATACTGCAAATTGGGTACCGGTATGTAGACCACGCCTTAATAACAACGTTGGTTGAGAGGTGGAGGCCAGAAACTCACACGTTTCACCTTCCTTTTGGAGAAACCACTTTGACATTACAGGATGTCAACGTGCTGTGGGGGCTACCAATAGATGGGTTGCCTATATCTGGGGCTGACACTGGTATGGCACTGTATACTGTAAGAAACAAGTGTCAAGAGGTGTTGGGGTTTACCCCTTTGGAAACTGAAGTGAGGGGCAAAAGGGTTAAGGCCAGCAGAGTTTTACAAGAAATAAGTAAAAATTTTTCTGAAAACCAAGCATCAGATCAAGACTGCATTTTTCGTGCACGTCAAATAATATTTCATTTGATAGGGTGCACAATCTTACCTGATAATGCAAACCACTTGATTGATGTCAAATTTTTAGAGTTTCTTGTAGACTTGCCCGCATGTTCGGGATATAGTTGGGGCGGTGCTGTGTTAGCGCACCTTTACAGAAACCTTTGTAACGCTGCAGCACCAAATGCTATAGCCATTACTGGCCCAGTTGCGCTTCTACAAGTGTGGGTTTGGGAGAGGTTTCGCAGTTTTGCTCCTGCTATTGGAAGGTTCCACTACAATGCCCCGTTAGCTGCTCGGTAGTGTGAATTGGAAATAATTAAATTTATTATTTGGTATGTATATAACACTATGTTAATTTATTATTTATCTTTTTAGGTGGAAGGGAAGCTTAACGTGTACAGATATTTCCACACATTGCCTGAGAACATATAGATCTCAGCTGCAATTTATGTCAGAGACAACGGTATGGTTGTTAGTTGTTGACATATAAAATATAAGTTTGTTTTAACACGTTTGTAAAGCTTGAATTTTTTTTTTGTTTCAGTTTAATTGGAGACCATACGACGACATTGTGGATAGACTCCCCGATATATGTCGGAGTGGTATGGGAATTTGGCGGAGTTGTTGCCCTCTACTATACTACTCGGTTGTGGAGCATCACTATCCTCAACGAGTGATGCGACAGTTTGGCATGTTCCAGTATATACCTAACCCAATTGCCATAGATAATATTGAGCATGCCAGGCTTCATTCCATGAACCGGAGCGGGAAAACCGGGTGGAACTGGTTAATTCGTCATGCACCGTATGTTCGTGGGTGGGAGGCACGTCATCAAACCTTGGTCAACGGGGAACTCAGCACATCTTTTTCCGTTGCCAATGATTACATGACATGGTACATGGAACATACCGTGTTATATCTGATGAACCCACAGTTGCAAGATGGCCCTACTAGGGGTTTTCAAGACGAAGGAGCAAGGGTCCAAATGATGGTAAATAAAAGTTTAAAATTATTCAAAGTTACCTTTACTATTGTTAGTATAAAAATTAATTATTAATTTAATTTTTTTTGCAGTCGGAGACGATGGGTCTAATTCACCGATCTCAAGATCTGGGCGTTATTCAGGGTGCGGCGTATCGGGCCCTTGAGATGTCTAATGTTCCAGAATATGGACAATATCCGACTCATCTGACACAGGAGCCGGTGGACCTTGATTCATATCCTCGTACACAGAGGTTAGGGAGGCGACGACGTCGTGGTCGTGGTGGTAGAAACGATCAAGAGCCCGGGCCATCTAATGGGGGCATGAACTTCGAAACAGGGGGGGGGGGTCAGGATCCGGTGTGAACGAAAATGAAAATTTTCCAGGAAACTTTGGTGGGTCACAAAACGCTGGCACTATGTTTGCGGACGTTAATCTAGCGGCAAACAATGTTAATACTGAGGCATGGGAGTCATTGTTGTCTACGGCCGTGAATTCCGACGGTATTGACGTCACCGACTTATTGGAGGTCCAAGAAAATGATATGGGTAACAACAACAACAATCAGTTTGTGGCTCCAAACATAAGTCAGGCAGGGTTTTTTAGCCCCTCGCCACATATGATGGACCACAATATAAGTCAGTCAGGGTTTGTTACCCCCGCGTCACAGACGATCACCTTTATGCCGGAGACGCAAACAGACTATCAGTACTGGGCCCCAAGCCAAAGTAACGAAGACCACCGGAACCGATATGAAAATGTTGAACCAAACCCCTTAGATTGGAGTCTCGACTTGAACATGTTTCCACAAAATGACCCATAGTTTGCATAGTGTAATACATTTTTGAATAAATATAGTGTGTTTTTTTTTGTTGTTATTAGTGCAATATATTTTACGTTTATTTTATTGTTCTAAAGAAGAGAAGTAAAAATCGGTTGGATCGTTTTTTGGGAATGAGGTATTTATATCTGTTTATCATTAAGGGTGTAAATTTCAAATCAGAATTTGTAACAACTAAGCATTTTTTATCTTGTCAAAAAAGGTCCAACGTGTCCTTTTTCGTGGCCGTTTCCTCACCCGTGTGGCTCCCACCACCGGGTTCGTTTGTCTCTAACTTATAAGGAGGGGTAAATTTGTCCGGGGACCAGGGGCGTCTGGTCGGCGGAATGCATTTCGGGTCATTCAGGGGGCCCCGAAAGTCGTAAAAAGTCATTTTTTTATCTTGTCAAAAAAGGTCCAACGTGTCCTTTTCTGTGGCCGTTTCCTCACCCGTGTGGCTCCCACCACCGGGTTCGTTTGTCTCTAACTTATAAGGAGGGGTAAATTTGTCCGGGGACCAGGGGCGTCTGGTCGGCGGAATGCATTTCGGGTCATTCAGGGGGCCCCGAAAGTCGTAAAAAGTCATTTTTTTATCTTGTCAAAAAACGCCCAACGTGTCCTTTTCCGTGGCCGTTTCCTCACCCGTGTGGCTCCCACCACCGGGTTCGTTTGTCTCTAACTTATAAGGAGGGGTAAATTTGTCCGTGGACCAGGGGCGTCTGATCGGCGGAATGCATTTCGGGTCATTCATGGGGCCCCGAAAGTCGTAAAAAGTCATTTTTTTATCTTGTCAAAAAACGCCCAACGTGGCCTTTTCCCTCTGAAAGTCGCTGTATCAACTTGCAATGTTATAGAAAGTCGCAGAATCATACTACAAGCTTATTGAAGTTTGCTGTTTCATACTACAAGCTTATTGAAGGTCGCTGTATCAACTTGCAATGTTATAGAAAGTCGCAGAATCATACTACAAGCTTATTGAAGGTTGCTGTTTCATAATACAAGCTTATTGAAGGTTGCTGTTTCATAAGAAGTTTAAATGGGGCGGTGTGTTTTCCTTTGTTAACAAACGAAATCCAGCTTACACAACCCACTCATCCTTAACATTTCTTAACATTTCACTTTCTTAGTTAATGGATTCTTTTCGGCCATACCTCGTAAGACTATATTGGGGCGGTGTGTTTTCCTTTGTTAACGGGGCTGTTCAGTTTGACCAATCCATGCTAACAACCTCTTTCCTTATGCGACATAAATCGTCGTATGATGAATTGGTGGATTCAATCTGTAATCATGTTCAACTTCAGAAAGAATCGGTGCGCCTTTCATTGTTACTAGGGTACACGTTTCAGGGCATATCTCAGACAACAAAAATTTTCAACGATGATGGTATTGCTACAATGAACTATTTAGCCGAAGTATCGGAAACGAACTTCATTGCCGAGATCTATGTTCAGTGGGAGGCAGTCAATCCTGTCCAACACATGAGTTTCACAAACCTTCTGCATGACATTACACAACGTAATGTTGTTGACACCCAAGATTCTGATGAAGATGATGAGGGATACGGGCAAACAACTCAAGAACACCACTTGATGCCTCCTGTTGATAACATAGTAGGTCCGTCCTCCCAGTTTCTGGTGGGTGACAACAATAATGACGGTTTTGATGATTCGGAAAGTTGCAGCACCGAAGAAAGTTCTGAAAGTGAAGAGGCACCACCATCCGAGGATGGTACTTCTGACGACGAGGCTGCAGTCAACCAACACACTGAGTTGACCCTGGGTCAGCCGAGGCCAATCATTCCAGCGACACATGACGACCCAGACGAGGACGAGGAACTTAGGGATTACATGTGTCTGGATTATGAAGATAATCCAATGGACGTATGGAATCCAAAAGTAAAACAGATACGTCTCGGCATGTATTTCAAGTCAAAACAAGCGGTGGACCTTGCTATCCGAGAATGGAACATTCGCCGTGGAAGGGAAATTTTTGTGATGGATAGCAAACCAACTTTATACAAAGTTAAATGCTACACGAGAAACAAAAATTTTAAAAACCCTTTCCCTCATGCTCCTTTGTGTGAATGGCGTGCAACGGCATCAAAACAGAAACACCAACACCTTTGGCAAATTACCAACTGGGCGCCTGCCCACAGTTGTTATTCTATGGTGGTACGAAACAACAACAGGTTCCTTAGGTCTAAGGATATCGCTGCACACATCCTGCCACAAATTCGTACAGATATTGCGTTGAAGGTGAAACACATCAGGACGCATATAAAGCAAGCGATGTCTGTCGATGTTACGTATACGAAGGCGTGGCGTGGACGAAGAAAGGCAATTGAGAGGATATATGGAACCTGGGAAAGCAACTTTCAGGAGTTGCCAAAGTACGTGTTACGGCTTCAGTCTCGAAACCCTGGTACGGTGGTTTCATGGTTTCATCACCCGCACTCGGCTCCAGGACATCCAACATTCAAATATGTTTTTTGGGCATTTGGTCCTTCTATTCGCGCGTTTCATCTTTGCCAGCCTGTCATCTCTGTGGACGGCACACACTTGAAAGGAGGGTACCGTGGTAAGTTGTTGGTTGCGGTAACCAAAAACGCCAACAACTACATAATGCCAGTGGCGTACGCTCTAGTTGACGAAGAGACGGTTCATAGTTGGTGTTGGTTTTTCCAAAATTTGAGAGAATACGTCACCAAAGACTGTAACAGTAGAATTTGTGTTCTATCAGACCGTCATGCCGGTATAATTAATGCGATGGAGAACCTTCTGGATTGGAGGGAACCAAACGCCTACCACCGTTATTGTCTTCGGCATGTCAGAAGCAATTTTAGTGGTAGGTTCAAGACCAAATCTCTTAGGAAGCTGTGTTGGATGATCGGGAGCACAAGTCAACGAAGAAAGTATCTTTGGGCTGTGAGGGAAATGCAGCTGTTAAATCGGGGTGCTTGGAACTACCTGAACGACATTGACAAAAGCAAGTGGACTATTGTTCATGACCGCGGAAACCGTCGTTGGGGTAACCTTACGACGAACATATCTGAGTCTATGAATAATGTCTTACGGGAAGCAAGACTGCTGCCAGTAAAAGCCTTGATTCATTATACGTTCACCAAGGACGTATCAGAGTATGCTCGCCACGCGCAGATGGCCCAAAGCTGCAATACCCCTCTACCCCCTCGAATTTGGTCCAGGTTTAACAAGTTGCATTCCGTAGCCATGCAACATGAAGTGTCCGTCTACGATGTCAGAGAAGGTCGTTACGCGGTGGTTTCAAGGGAAGAAACCAATGACGACGGTGGAAACGAGTACACCGTTGAATACAGACGCCACCGGTGCTCATGCGGGAAATGGCAAATGCTTAGATTCCCTTGTTCCCATGCTATCTCCGTTTCCGCTTGGATGGGTGAGCAACCACATGACGTTACCCACTCCATATTCCACACCACCACCTATCAGGAACAGTATAGCGGTCATTTTTTCACCCTGGGACACAAAGATGAGTGGGAAGAAGCGGACTGGACAATTCAAGGGGACCCTTCGAGGGTCACAACACATCGAGGCAGGGTTCGTTCAAGAAGAATTCAAAACGAGATGGATGTTAACTACCACGATGAACCCCAGGCACGTCGATGCAGCAGATGCGGAGAAACCGGGCACAACAGGAAGACCTGTGGCCGACGTTAAGTTAGTATCTTTTTGTGGTTTTAATGTTAACATGAAGTGTATCCTCCTATGTTTTGTGTTTGGTATTTCTGTTTGAATTCTCAGTTGGTGTAATTTAAGAAAAATTCACAAACACAAAACACAAAATTCACAATCTTTTACATTGACAATCACAATAATATAAAGATCAAAGAACATTACACGGTTTATTTTAATTTAGGAGAATTCACGAACACACAATACATCTACCAATACAGGAACCCCTAAGTCACTAACGACGGCATCATCTGATAACACATTCGAGTCATGCTCTGGAATCAAAAGGATGAATCAGAGTCGCTGTCAAACCTGCGATATTGTTCCCATGGATCATCACTAACGACGACATCATCTGATAACGCATTAGAGTCACGATCACTGTCGTATTGGTGGTAGCACAAGCTATGGTAGATGCATCCAAACCTACATATCGGGGGGTATGGTTCTAAATCCCTTGATAATGCAGGGTTAGGGTTCTGCACAATCCAAGGACGTTGAGGTCGTTGCATAAAGGAGGTAGGATTTCGATTTTGATGTTCAACATATGGTGGTGGGCGAGGATGTTGGTCCAGGGGTGAAGCGGCAGGACGGTTCGCCTGTTGTCCAGCGAAGAGCAAAGCACTATTGTCATTGGGAAGAGGATCACCGGAGTAACGGAGGGATTGTGGGGGGAGCGAGTTATTGTTGGGTTGTGGTACTACAGAGTTACGAATAGGTTGTCGTTCAACATTTGCAGGGTTTGGCTCCCCTTCATGTATATGCAAATGAAAATGAATGTGTAATTCGTTATCACCATCTGCCATCCGAATAACTAGTGGGGTGAGGTAAAGGTGTGAAGGCCAGAAATGGGTGATAGGTGGTATTTATAGACATGAGAAGTATAGGGGTGGGTAGTTATTATAATACTAGTAAAATAACCTACTGATACAATAAAGTATAATAACCTTCTTCCACTAAAGAGATACAAAACGACAAAAAACTTTCAAGTAAACACCACTACAACAAACATCATGATAGAAAAGGAGCAACCCTATTTCCAATGGCAGTCACCTCTAGATGATAGTTCCGAGTCTGACTCTTCTCCAGAATATGGGTTGTGCCAAACACAGGACCAATCTTCTTCTTCTTCCTCATAGTTCCAAGCTTCCTTCAGGACTTCTGGGTCGTAATCCTCCTCCGGGTTAGGGTTGAAATCAAACTGTTGATTGTCATAGGTCCAAAATTTTTTAACAACGGGGATTTCTTCGACCTGTTTATTTCTTCCACGAACGTCCTTCTGTTTCGCCAGTTGCTGATTCACAACTGCACCGGAAGACGATCCTCCTTCCTCGACAGGTTCCGATGTTGTTGATTTCTGTCCTTCCTCCAGAACCGTAACCTTTGGGGGTAGTTCCCATTCCAATATAGCATTCATGTCTTCTTCAGTCAAGCAATTGTTTTGAAAGTGGGAGAAAGGAGGTAACCGTTTCTTACCATTGCGCTTATCCATTACTACGAAATGGTATTGCGAAGAAGAGTGATGAGGTGGTACCGATGGAGGGCCTTTTATAGATGAAAGAACGACCTACTAGAAGATCTCTGTATCAAACATCGACCTAGTATAACATCTCTGAATGAAACAGCGACCTAGTATAACATCTCTGAATGAAACAGCGACCTAGTATAACATCTCTGAATGAAACAGCGACCTAGTATAACATCTCTGGATAAATAGTCACTCATACCCCCATCTCGAATTGCACCAACGACACACAACAAATGGGGGAACCGGAAGACTCGTTATTGGAGCTGGAGGAAGTCCCTGATACCCCCCCTGAAAAGATCCCCAGAAAGACACGCTGGTATTATTACCCAACAGAAGAGTCTAGATCGTGGTCAAAAAATGTAATGGCTTTCTATCATAACGGAGATTCTTCTTTCTGTTATAGCGGATTCCTTGGAAGGAGACAACTCGGGTCCGAGTTTTGGGGTGCCCTACTTGGATACGAGAACTACGGTTACTTGTCGCCACTGGTAAGGAGTATAAATTATTAAAACCCTCCAAAAAATTATTTTTATTCTTATGTTATAAAACTTTCACCGTTGTAGCATGTGTGTGGGTGGGTGACGAGAATGATGAGGTTCAGATGGATTTTAATAAAAAAATCCAAAAGACCAGAACAACTGTTTCCATGGACGATTCTCCCACCTCAATTTCTCGACCTTTTGGAAGAGAATCCTAACCATCGTGCGTTACCTTTTGCTATTGGATTAAAGGAACATTACCCTCCATTTTGGGACATCGATACGGTAACACTTACATCCCCCACTGTATATTTTAAACCAAATACGTTTAACTTATTTATTTTTGTCCAGGTTTATATTCCAATCTGTGTTGACCTTCAAGACTGGTTCATGGTTCGTGTTGATATGGGGACACTTCACCTTACTTTGTATTTTACTGGGACGTGTACTTCAAGTGTTTCTGATGGGTCAAGCTTGATTCAAGTTAGGGTATACCCAACCCTAATAAAATTTGAATCGTTATTCAAAAAATTTTTGGAAAAAATTGCATACTGGGAACATTCTGGACGCCCACATGTGGAAAGCACAATGGTGACACATACAGAAGTTTGCCAACATCAAAAGGAAAACGCAGGACCAGATTCAGGGGTGTTAGTTTGTATGTTGTTAAGTAAACTGGTTAATGACGAGGACGTCGGGATTGGGGGAGATCTTGTCGAGGCTTGCGCGAAATACAGACGAGAGATGGCGGATGAGTTTTATGCAGCTCGTTTTTCACCCCCAAAACGAAAGGAAACGACCTCTGGCGAGACAACGCCAATGCCCCAAGTCCTTATTCACCCTTAAATGTAATAAAACGTGTAATTGTTTATCGTACTTGTATTAAATTATTAAATATAAATTTCCACTATTTTAGACAATAAGCCAAAAAATGCCTTTTTGGCCGTTTTGCCCCCCCTCAAAACGAGAGGAAACGACCGCTGGCGATACAACGCCAATGCCCCAAGTCCTTATTCACCCTAGCTTCGTTTGATATTGAAAATGTATCTCGAGTGCTTTGCCTTATCTTCATATGTAAAGACTTCAATCTGTGCATGCTTTTTCGGATTCATGGTGAAAGCCAGTATTTTTCTTACACTATAGTATTTTTCTTACACAAAACTATTCAACTTAGCAGGTTTTTTCGAATTCATGTGAGTGCCTAGGGTTTAGTCATTTCACCTTTACATTTACCACTCACATTTCATGCAGCAAAAGTACAACAAGGTGAAACAGTCACCTATTACACTATCAAACGAAACTTGCATGTTCTGTAAAGATTGTCGTTATTTAATAAGCTTGTGACACCATATTGCGATCTTCAATAAGCTTGCAATATCATTCTGCGATCTTCATTAACTTTGTAGTATGAAACAACAACCTTTATTAAGCTTGCAATATCATTCTGCGATCTTGAACAACTTTGTAAGATGAAACAGCAACCTTGAATAAGCTTGTGAGTTCAAACAGCGATCTTCAATAAGCATGTAACATGAAACAACGATCTTGAATAAGTTTGTGACATGAAACTGCGACCTTCAGAAGGTTGGAAGATCATTCAGCGACCTTCACAAAGCTTGGTACATGAAACTGCGACCTTCATAAAGCTTGGTACTTCAAACAGCGACCTTCACAAGGTCGCTGTATCATTCAGCGATCTTCAACATTTGATGCAGCTTTTGGCAGACTCTCTGATTTTCTGCAGAAAACTTATTGAAAGTCGCTGTATGGTTTCACAACTTACCTAAATATGAAAAGATAATTCAAACCCACCTAATAACACTCTTTTGTGGTTCAAACCACCTACTTATGCAAAAAATTCCAAATATCCTTACTCTTCTAAATTTCCACCTCATCACCTATCAACTACACTACACACAATATTTAAATTAAAGTTTTTTTCTTGTAGTTTGGGCCCACCTTATCACCAAAACCAATACAAACACCCATCCATAATTAAGGGCTCCAATAGTAAGGGCCTCAAAGGGCACCCTTGCTCCAATGGTAAGGGCTTGTAAAGGCTTGCAAGGGCAAGGGTATTAAGGATGCATTGGAGATAGTCTTGCTGAACAGTGAACAATCCAAGGATACTTTTTTGCACTCAGATGCCTATCAACTTGGTTAAAGTATAGCATATATTGGAGATTACAAACATTTATATAACGTTTATAAAGATTTAACCATTGAAAATATATATTATCATATATAAACATAAGAAACTAAGATTGACAAATAAGTAAGTTGTGGAATTTAGATTGGTTAGAGGTACATGTTTGAACCCATAACCTTCTACTAATATATTATTAATTTAGAAATATACGATGTTACTTGACTTTCAATTACATAATACTTTCAAGAAATGATGTAATGGAAGCTCAATAATTTGTGAAAACACTAGTACCATTGTAAGCAATTGTGTTTATTTAATATATGGATGATAGATACAATCATCAAAACCACACAAGAAAAACAATACACCTATGAGTAGGTTACACCGATTATATATGGCATACCTACTTATAAGTATCATCACAATTATATACGACATTCATACTTAGAAATAACACAACTTGTATGTGGATTTAGGGATTCTTGATGCCACGAGAGGCGCGATAACGTGTTGTGAAACGAGTGAACATCATAAGAGAATTGCTAGCGAGTTGCTTCATATTCACAAATCGCGCATTGATCATGGCCTTTTCCTTACGACCAATTCCATCCCCCGCGATCCCATCAATGCATGTGGTGATATCTGTCAAGGCAGCACTCACCCAACTCTGCACGTTGCTTTCGTGCCACACAAAGTTCTCATCCCCATCGGTTCCCATTTGTTGTAACTCCTTAAAAGATCGCGTAATTTGATCCACACCATTGTCGATTTGATGAATACATTCTTCCAAGGCTTGGTACTCTTGAACTTTACCCGTTTCGTTCAATCTTTTTGCTATCATGTTCACATAGGTCTTTGTTACCCGAGCTTTGGATAGACATGAGGCTAGTGAAATTTGAGTTAGTCGTTGTGGGCTTGGTACGACTTTTTTGTTCATATATGGCAAAAGAGTTCTAACACATAGATCGCGATACAATGCTGATCGACATTGCGACTCAAGATACACCCTTTCGCGAGAAATAGACTCGACAACAGTTGAAAACGCAAAGATTGCGAAAAAAAGAACCAAGAAAGAAAGAACATTTTGTGCCATGTTTTTGGTTTTTTGTGTGTGTTGGGATATGAAGGGTTTTTGTGTGTTTGGGATATGAAATGAGAAGTGAGGAGAGGGATTATATAGAGTTGTTACGTCCATTATTTTAATAAACTTTACTAACTAAACAAATCAACCCAAATTCTTTACGTATAATATATGTTCCATATCTCACACGTAATTATTCTTCAGATACTTGTCCAACTTATACGATTGACAGTTTACAAAATCAAGTTATCTTGTTGTTGATTAATAAAAACACAACCATTTTACTTGCGAATCGTAAAACTACAATATATGAAGGTTGCTTCTTTTCTTAGGGAATTTTGATCGTCGTCAACTTGCATCTGCCACAAATCGGGTTCAACATAAACGAAGATATGATTCAGTTACACCAAGAATCATGAGGGGAAGAGAAACAAGAGATCATAGACGTTCCATGGAAACTTGTTATGAGGAGTTGAAACATAGAGGTTACTTCAAAAAGATTAAGTTTTGATGTCGGTTCCTCTAAACTTGTAGCTTAATTCTACAATACTTGACTTTAAAAGCCATTGATGATTGGTTATATGAGCTGGAGTAATGGAGTGAAATCAAAAGTTAACTTAAAACTTAAAAGTGTTGTACAATTTCTTACTTGTAGCGCATTCTTGCTACAAATGTTTATAATGTTTAATTGTGTGAGAGTATGGGATAACTATATAGAGACTTATTCATTAATCTTATCAAACTAAACTATTATATATGGATTATTATAAACGTATGTATCCAATATAAAATCTTACAAATAAACACAGCAAAGTATAAAAATTAGTTTTAACCTTTTGACCATTTGTTTTTTTTTTTTTTTTTTTTTTTTCACTTTACGGAACTGAAGAGATTACCTTAAATCTGGGCTTATGCTATGCCCAACATTAATCAACCCATAAGAGATGGACGGTCGATGAATGTTTAGCCTATTAAGGGTTGGCCCACCAATGGTAAGCCCATTAGGGTAAAAGTCCTTGTAAAGGAAATTTAGCTCTCTTTCTCCCTAGAAGACATTACTAACATCTCTCTCATACAAACATACATACATACTTATCATCAGGGGTGTTCCAACCTTTTTGGAGGTCCACTGTAAAATAAAATTTTGGGGCCCTCTTTCATTCTTTGAGTGTTATAAACGATGGCAAACAAGGAGTTTATAACTATTTAACCTTGCTAGCGAATACGGAAGTTAATTTTAATGGCAAACAAGGAGTTTAAATAAAAAGGTAATGGTTATTAAATATAGAATAATTTTTAAATATTAAAGTTATCCATATTTCACAAAGATAATCCATGGATGAAAGTATGAAACTAATAGTTACAACGTTTCTTTCTTAGTTGCTTACATTTTTTGCTTTTATTTTAGTATGTTTTAGGATTTGACTGAATGGATTGTTATCTGGTTAGTTACAACTCTTCATTATGCATTTTTTTTTTCCAAAGAGACGGGTTTATAATCTAAAGAGGTGGGTTTATAATACGTGGGAGGCTTAAAGGTATTATTAACATTTAGAGATAGCTAAATTGTAGCAAAATTTGTCCGTAGCCAATCCGTAGCAATATTTGCGACCGATTTTTTTTTTAGTAAAATTCCATAGCAAATGCCCCCTTTTATAGTAGTATAAGTCGTCATTGAGGAGGGAGAATCCTTAATAGTCTCAAGAGTGTGATGGTAACTTGGAGGAAAAGGCAATGGATGAGGAGGAGGAAGAAGGCGAATTCCAACAACCTATGTTGCCGGAAAATGCGGTAGATGGCCAAGTCCTGTTGGGCAGGAATAGGGAGGGGTGGAAAACCAACCGACGCGTCCTCAGATACTGTAAAATGATCAAGTTCATGTGCACGGGGAAAAAGGGGCGGCTAGGGAGTATGAGTCAAACGTGGAGGATTTGTCTGAGGAAAAACCTAACGGTCATACCAGAGCCTAGTAGTTAAAAGTGCCCATGTAGATTGTCCTTCTAGTCATTCTAGGTTTAACCTAAATAATCCACCACGCTTAGGAAATTCGGGAACACAACAGGAGAACAGTGTTCATTCGGGTAATCCGATCGCATATGAAGCTCCGACTAAGGTTGAAGCTCCAACCAGGTTTGAAGGACCGCCTATTTTAGCATCTGAAGGACAATCCCCCGTGAACATCACAACTGAAACAGAGGCAACTTCCACGGTTGGGTCTATTATTGGGATTGGGTTAGCTAATTTTGAAGAAGAAACTCGTGATTTGATTATTGGTGAAGGCGAGGATGTCGGTTATCAATGAATTATCTGTCAATAAACTTGCGTGGGGTGCGAGATGCCCGGAAAGTGGAATGGATTCGCGACCTAAAAACGAGTCATGGTGTTCACTTTCTCGCCATCCAGGAAACCAAATTATAGTCTTATTCTAATTTCTTATTTAACACTTTTCGGGGCAGATCTGTGTTGAATTTTACGGTTATAGATTCGACTGGTAGATCCGTTGGTTTAGCATGTTTATAGGATCCGACAATTTTTGTGTGTGAAGATGTTCTGAAGGTAAGGCACTATCTTCTAGTCTCAGGTAAAATTGCTAACCAGACAGGGAAAATAATGTAGTTAATATATACACGTCGAATGACGCTGTGGCACGGAGAACTCTTTGGTTGGAATTGTTATAGTTGGGGCACTCTAGACAGGGGAATTGGGTATTCTTGTGAGATTTTAACGAGATACCAGATCCTAGTGAAAGAGTAAATTGTGAGTTTTTAACATCTAGCACAAAAGAGTTTAATAATTGTATTCTTGCCGCTTCCTTACACAAATACAATTTGTGCGGGTGCTGATTCACGTATATGTCTGATAGGAGCTATAACCTGAGTAAGTTGGATCAGTACTTGATGTGTCTCGTGCTTCGTGAGCAGTGGCCTGCGGCGTCTTTTCTTGCGTTGGATAGAGGTGGTTCCAACCACCGACCGCTATTATTAACCACTCCTCCGTCTGGCCATGGTCATATTCCGTTCAGATTTTTCAACTCCTGGTTTGAAAAACCTAGTTTTTTGGACTTTGTCCATGCCTTGTGTCCCTTATTTAGATTTACAGGTCCTGCGGATTTAGCACTTGCCACTAATTTGAGATGGCTGAAGTCCCGAATCAAACTATGGTTGACGGCGATAAAAAGACGAACTGATGGGTTAGACGAACAAAAAAACAACAGTTCAGTATCATTGAAAGGTTAGCAGAGGTAAGAATGCTTGATAATTCGAATTAGAGCTTAGGGCTGAATGCAAATGAGTTATTTTGGAAACGAACCAATTAAATCAGATAGACATTCGTCAAAAGTTTAGAACGAGATGGACATTAGATGGGGAAGAATGTAACACCCCGACCGCGTAATACAACAAACCGCGGCGGAAACGTCGAGGAGTCATGTCACAGAATAATTGTTTCACAACACATGGTATTTGAAGTTTCGTTTTATTTTGTTAATAGACTCATTGTTTTGATACAAACCAAATAAATATAAACAATTGTCTTTCAAGTTTTATAGTCACTAAGGCCTGCGTCCATCCTATGTGAAGCAAGCAATCAATAATCGTCACATAATAGAACCTGAAACATATGTGAAAAACAGTCAGCATAAAAATGCCGGCGAGTACATAGTTGTATGTCAAATCCATGGCTTTGAATTCATATTGCAATACCTCGTCCAACTTCGAAAGTCGACGAGTATAAATCTTGAAATCAAAAAGTATTTGATATTGCAATATGTTTTATCAGCTTTACAAGATGATATAAGTAAATAAAACCATTGTAGCCATGAATCTTGACTGAAAACATTTGTCTTTGTAAAACCAAGTAGTAAATCGTCTTTGAAAGAAAACTTCGTATGGTTTATATCTTTAAGTAAACATCGTTGTGTGACATCGTTTGAAAACATTGTTCAAGTGATCTAGATAACGCTACGACATGTAATATGATAAAAGCATTTATATATAGGAAGTACTAGCGGCGTATCCACCATGCTTTTATCATATTACACCCGTCTCATTATCTAATCACCTACCATAAACCCATCATCCAAATCGTCCGTGATATAAATCATCGTTCAATCGTCCGTGTTATAAACCAATCGTCAATCGTCCGTGTTTTAATTGTGAAAAACTTTTGTTCGTTCTTTAATGAATACATTCAAACCTGTGTGACTCGACTATACCACCCATGGGGTATCTTTAATAAACCCTGAAAGGCCTCTTTAACATCGACTAACAAATCAACACATGATTTGTTAAAATAACAGATTCTGTCGTTACCCTAACCTATCCACCAAATCCAGTGGATAGCCCGATAACGGAATTTGTCAAATCCTATGGTACCATAACATACTACTGGTCGGCTTGATCAAAGCTAATGAATGTCATTCGTCTTTCGACTAGCGCACCAACAAGTTCGTTCACATTATTGAAATCGTTGTGTTTTATATAAACCATAGTCTTTGTTTTGAAAACTTGAAAAGCATTTAGCACATATGAGTCACCCCAAAACAATTGAAAGAATAAAAGAGGGGAGCTATGTACTCACTTGGGATTGCTAAGTATCCTTGAATCAAGTGAAGTATCAAGCTTTGTACGTGTCCTAACGTGTCCTAACATCGGTAACTATATTAAAGTAACGGTACATAATCGGAGGAATCGGATAGAATGAGGTCTTGTAAACCAAATGAGTGTTGAATCTCATATGAAATGGTTTAACAGAGTCTACATTCTGATTTGGAATCAATCCTAAGTGCTTTTGACCCGTTATGACCCGTTAAGGTAGTTTACGCTACTTTAACGTGTCATTTACGCAAATGCGCATTCGGATGGTCAAACTAGTCCTATGATCAGTCTTATATGCCTAAACATGTTTAATAATGTTGCAATATCAGTTTAAGTGTCAAAATTTAGGTTACACTTGCTTAAATTGAATTTATGCGTAAAAAGGCATTTTGGTCATTTCCTAAAGGCATATAAACTACCTATCATACAACTAACCAAACGAAGTGACCATAAGGTATAACATCTAGAGGTTATTCCCTATACAACTATGGTCACAATATGTGTTTAGTCGGATCCTAATGATCGACTAAACGGGTCGGGTTCGAAAGTCTAAGCGGTTGTCGAGACCGCTTGACTTACGACCCTAAATAAGCACTAAACTAGAAGTGACGAGTTAAACATGTTAAAACATGTTTAACTAAGTTAGAAAACTGATCTGGTATAAAAACAAAGTGTTTTGATACCCGAAAATAGTTCCGTCGCAAAATGCACATAATCATGCATTTTGACCGAAACTTTGACTCGTCACTTCGACTAGTCAACGTGGTAATCAGTAGGTATAATCACAAGGGATTATGATCATTGTAATTACGATCACGTTGCAAAGTTCAATTAAACTTTGTCTTGACCAATTCATGGTCAAAGCCGAAAGTCAAACACTATTTGACTTTTAGCTTGAAATAGCTAAAATAAATGAACAAGACTAGGAAGAACACTCACTTGTGTTCTAGGATGAAAGATGAACTAGAAAACTCAATTAGGAAGCCTCCAACAATGTGGTAGCCTCCAATTAGAGCATAAGATGAAGAAAATGGAAATGAGCAATGGATGAAGATGAATGCCTTGCTATTTATAGTTGTAGGGAAGCCATAAGATCTTGACATGTGGATTGTGTGATGAGCAAGGATTAATCCCATCCATAGAAGTGTTGGTACAAGATTGGAAGCATTAGTCATCACATAACTTGGTCCTCAAACCTGAAAAACAAGCAAACAAAAACAAGGTGTACAAGCTGATTTAAAAAAAAACCATTCTGCCCAACTCTAGCTGTCGCACCCTGCGACCAAAACACCCCTAGGGTGTCGCGCCCCGCGAGCCTGTATGGGCTGAGTTTCAGAATTTTGTAGATTTGGTCCCTGCATGCTCCAAACTTGTTTTTCGACGCGTTTAACCCCCGTTAACCAAATTTTAAGGCTTTACAAGGATGTTAAAGCATAGGGGACTTGAAATATGCTTGGAAACATTGTGGATGTCGGTTCATTCGGTCGCACGGTCGTGTTTTGCGCTTAATTACGACGGAAACTCGAACGGACGCGAAAACGATCCAAATTACGCAACGAAGGGCATTTTTGCATTCTCATCACTAAAATACAATATTTTAATGATTACAAAAATTTTTGGATGTGCGTATATGGTCTGAATGTAGAATATGCGCGAATTGGCATACTTTCGCAGTTTTGACGCTTTTAGTCCTTATGATCAAATATGCATATTTTCACATACCAAACCCTCCAAAACTTATTTCTAAGCTATGTTAAGGGTATTTAGGGTATGTTTAGCTTATGACCTTGTTCCAAAGTGTACGTTGCTGCGAGAATCGGCAGACTTTCGTAGTTTGTCGTAAATAGTCCTTGTGATCGAATAAACTTGTTTTTGACATACCAAACCCTTCAAAACTTATTTCTAAGTTATGTAAAGGATATTTAGGGTATGTTTAGCTTATGTCACTATTCTGGAGTGTACATTGCGTTAAACTAATTACGTTTGCGTAATAGTTTACCTAAAACTTCCAGAAAAGCTTCTCGAGAGTTCGAAATCGTACAAGAATTGAAATGTGTAATTGTCACATGTAATTATATAAATCCCGAGAATGAAACACAAGATTTCATTGGATTCGTATTTGTATGATGGTCGTAAAGTCACAAATGTCACAAAGAAAACTCAGAGTAAATTACAAGTTTTGTCCTTTATGTTTGTCCCAAATTTCAGGCGATGTCCTTTACCTTTAAAATTGATGAGTTTTATCCTTAACGTTTCAAAATCCTGCAAGTTATGTCCTTTAGGTCAAACCCAATTAATTTTTTTTTTGTTAAATCTGATCATGTGCAAGGCACATGAGGGCATTCTTGTCATTTGACCTTTCCAAGGCTAGTTTGTAAAGAATTTTTATTAAAGGGCCATTTTGTACAACTTAAAAACAAAACACTATATAAACACACACACTCTCTCTCTTCTCTCTCTAATCTCTAATCTGAAACCCCTCTTTCTATCTCTTCTCTCTCTCTCTCTCTCTCTCAAACAACAGATGCAGGAGGTTGAGGTGGTTTTTATGGGCGATTGAAGGTGGTGTGTGGCGGCACATGACGGTACAGGGTGGATGGACGTGGTGGAGGTGGAGGTGGCTATTGTGGTGTGATTGCAGGTGGTGGTGAGTTAGGGGCGGCAGGTTAGGTGCGACGGGTTAGGTACGGCGGTGGTGGTGGGTTAGGTGCGGTGGTGAAGGCACGACGGTGGTGGTGGGTTAGGTATAGGGTGGGTGAAGGTGCGGCGGGTTAGGTACGGTGGTGGTGGTGGGTTAGGTGCGGTGCTGAAGGAGCGGCGGTGGTGGTGGGTTAGGTACATGGTGGGTGAAGGTGCGGCGATGAAGGACAGCTCGATCACTGTTTCTCTCTCTACTCTATCTCTAAAACATACAGCAGTGTGTGCATTAAGAACATAATGCCAATCTTATGAAAATAAACATGATGAAGATGACGAATCTGGTTCTAATATGATGAATAAACTTGTTTCTTTTCTTGATTTGTTTGCTCAATTTTGCTTCTGGATGATGGGGATGACGGAACCAGTAAAAAAGGTAGTGAAAAAGGTGGGAATTTAGGGCACCATAATTGTGATTCAGGTTATTGATTTTTTTTTTCATATATATGGGTAAAAACGGTAGAGGATAGTGAAGCTAGAGAAAGAGATGTGTTGATAGTTGCGGAGGTAGTGGTGACGGTGCGAGCAGTGGTTGACGGTGGCCGGTGGGGGGTTGACGGTGGGCGATGGGGGTGGACTAATGAGAGATGGGGGTGTAGAGAGAGAGAGAGAGAGGGAGGTGATTAATTTTTTTATTTAATTTTTTATTAAAATATTTTTAAGTAAATGGGTAAAAAGACTAATATACCCTTATGTAATCAGATTTAACAAAAAAAATTAACTGGGTTTGCCATAAAGGACATAACGTGCAGGATTTTGAAACGTTAAGGACAAAACTCATCAATTTTAAAGGTAAAGGACAGCGCCTGCAATTTGGTACATACATAAAGGACAAAACTTGTAATTTACTCGAAAACTCAGGTTTCTTTCATACTGTTAGTAACTCGAACATCAGGTCTAATAGGATTCTTGGGATATGATGGACGGGGAATGGGTCTCGAACCTAAGTATCATTAAATATTTTTTTTTAAATTTTTCACGGGGCAACTCTCTGGACCTATGCAGTCTCGCCCAAACATATTATGTCCTAATCTTGCAACCCTATTGGATAGTGAAGCTGAATCCTTGATTGCGCCATTTACTTTGATGGAAATAAAAAAAAAATGCAATTTGGGATTATGATGGGGATAGGGAGCCGGGTACAGATGGATTTAATATTAAATTCATCAAGAGATGTTGGGATGGACTTCTAGGGAATTTTCTGAGATAACTTAGAGAATTTTTTTCGGGAGGTACCATTAATCCAAGTTGTTCGACTTCGTTTATAGCTTTAATTCTAGAAAACCTATTGGGGCCTTCATATTTTTTGACCTAGACTAAAGGAGGTGATCTCGAAACTTATCTCGGAAGAAAAAACAGGTTTCTTTTTTTTTCAACGACAACTTTCATTAAAACGCCTCCTAGCAAGCCGCTAGCAAAGGCAAAACGACTCAAACAAACACATTACACATCAAACTTGACCCAACTATTCCAATCTAGACATTTTAACGATAAGCGATTTTTAATCCAACAGTAAGTTTTGCAACTTTATTTCCCTAATGATCTTCTGCAGCTTAACTGGTTCATTATCGAAAATGGACTTGTTCCTTGTCCTCCAAACGCTCCAACATGAGACCATCATGATAACCTGAATTATTTTTTTCTCGTTTCCCCTCTCGGCACATGCTTATGATAGTTGAGCACATCTTTCACCTAGAAAACATAGATAGGAGGTTGCTTACACCACGTTCCAATGATATGCCAGTCCATCGAAGCGTAGAAACAGGATGTGAAGATGTGTTTCGCGGATTCAGGTTCTTCACCACAAAGGCTGCATAGATTAGTGGCTGGAATTATGTGTCTTCTAGTAAGGTTGTTTGCCGTAGGAAGCCTATCTTGCCATAGTTTCCATCCGAAACCGCCCAATTATTCCACTCAAAAGGTTCAGAGTTTGTACCAATCACATCTTCATTCAACAGCTTCTTAACAGAAGCAATGGAAAAAATACCTTCCTCATTCGCAGCCCAATCCCCCTGGTCAGGACCTTGTTTAAATTGATATTGATTCATCTTTGCCTGCAAGTCTTGTAGTTCCTGAATAGCAACATCAGAAGTGATGTTTTGTTTCCAGTACTATGTCACATTCATCCTTCCAACCTCAATCTTGCATAGATCTCTAACCTTGCATCCTTTAACCGTTTCAGCCGCAAAAAGTAAAGGATACACCTTATTTAACGGTCTCTCACCAACCAACAGTCCAACCAAAAACGAATATAATCACCACTGCCCGCTTTACCTCGAATCGCATTTTCCATTTGTAGAATGGACAATAACGTAAAGTTGTCCAGCTTCGCTATAGTGCTCCACGTACCTGTCAGTTGTTTATTATGTGGGATAGCCGGCCAAGATCTCGGCATACAATGAATGGCATCAATAAGTCTTCGCCATAAACTATGCTCCTCTTTTCTATATCATCGCCACCATTTCAGCAAAAAAAGGAAGATTGGACGTTTTTAGCGGACACAACCCCAACCCTCCTTCCTTTTTTGGTCTGGTTATATGATTCCATGCCACCCAGCATGTTTTTTTTATTATTATTCGACCTCTTTGTCGCAACCCCCGATCCCTTATCTGTCCCGGGAACGGGCAGACACGAACTCAGATTTTCGGTGGTATCAGGTTGGTTAATTTGGCAGCGGAAATTACATCAGGACCGTAGTTAGGAAATGTTTATCAGAGTAAAACCACCATATTTGACATTAATAATCACATGGGTAAAACCCAAGTTTCTTATTACAATACATTTATAGGGATAAACCCTATTTTATTGAATTTAAAACATCGTTTATTAGGTAATTTTTATAGCCACATTTTTCCCAAGCCTTCAGTGCTCTCCAGCTGGCTTTTTACTAATTGGCTGTCACATTGTGTTACCTGAAACGCGTTTTAAAAACATTTGTCAGTGGGAAATACTGGTGAGTGAATCCCAGTTTAATCAAGAAACATTTTATCAATTAAAACAGTATTGAGAGCGATCACATTGTTTATTTCTACACAATTACCCATTCAGTACTGTCAATCCTGACTTGCGGGTCATATTACACATTGGCTAACTCGTTGTCCAATGGTAACGTACTGTCATCCCGACTTACTACACGCAGTAGTAAATTTTGTATACAAAACCCCAACATACCGGCAGTAACTGAAGAACTATAAAGACTCAATCACCGCTTAATCACATTGTAAAGTATTTAAGGTTTTGTAAAATATTACAAAAAGGTTAACAAAAAGAGGATAAACTCACATTGCTATCTTAGACTTCGCGTAAGGGTTTCCTGGGAATAATCTATAATTTACACAAATGTACATAGGTTAGTATCATAACCCTTTGAAAATATTAATGATACCCTCCCCGAGACGGTATTCCAACAACTACGTCGGGCAGAACCACGACAGTTGTTACGGAACCCTAAATCAATCGGGCATCGTATCTACTATGAAACTGGGGTTATAATACTTACAACGGAGCAGAACCTCGCTAATTAGGGGGTATAATACTTGAATATTATGCCTATATCTTCATAAATTCGCTTAAGAAAGAAAAGAAATGAACGAGGAATACTGAAACCCGATGCCTGCTTATATAGTTGCTGAAACTGGGTCTCACGCGGCCCGCGTAGAAGATAAGTGGGGCTTACGCGGCCCGCGTACTAGCCCGGGTAGGGTTTAGGTGATCCTGGTCATCGCCTAGCTTAGCCACGATGATGACACGTGTCATCACCGGGCTACGCCACAATCTGGGACACTCGCGGCCCGCGTAAGGTTGAGGTGAGGTCCTACGCGGCCCGCCTCAACTTAACTTTCAGATTTTTAATTATTTTTAATATTATTTAATATATTTAAGGCCCGTTTTCGCGTATGGGGTGTATTTAGGGACATATTGGGACATTCTAAAATATAATAGGGTGTCGGAAATATTATGAGGGTGTCGGTTTTATTAAGGATTGTTACATCCTCCCCACCTTGTTTTAGAGCTCGTCCTCGAGATGTACTGGAACAAGTGCGGATATTTCTTTTGCATCTCTGATTCAAGCTCCCATGTATACTCAGGTCCTCTTTTGGAGTCCCACTTCACTTTGACCAGAACTAGTCTCTTGTGCTTGAGATTCTTGACTTTTCTGTCTTCAATATATAAAGGCCTTTCTACAAATTTGAGTTGTTTATTTACCTCTATATCCTTAAGAGGTACTATCAGCGATTCATCAGCTAAGCACTTTTTGAGATTAGATACATGAAATACATCATGTATTCCTGCCATTTCCTCTGGTAGTTGTAGCTGATAGGCTACAGGTCCTATTCTTCTGATAATCTCGAAAGGTCCAATATACCTGGGACTTAGCTTTCCCCGTTTGATGAATCTTACTATTCCTTTCCAAGGAGAGACTTTCAACAATACTTTATCTCCTACTTGAAACTCCAATGGTTTGCGTTGGTTATTAGCATAGCTCTTCTGTCGATCACGTGCTGTTTTCAGTCGTTCCTTGACTTGAATAATCTTGTCGGTTGTTTCTTGCACTATCTCAGGTCTAGATAGGTGCTTTTCCCTAATTTCTACCCAACAGACTGGGGTTCGGCACTTTCGTCCATAAAGTGCTTCGAATGGTGCAGCATTGATACTTGTGTGATAACTATTATTATAAGAAAATTCTATTAAAGGTAAGTGATCGTCCCAATTACCTCCGAAATCAATTACACAAGCTCTAAGCATGTCCTCCATTGTCTGAATTGTCCTTTCACTTTGTCCATCCGTTTGAGGGTGATAAGCCGCGCTCAAATTTAACTTGGTTCCCATTGCCTTTTGGAAACTTGACAAAAAATGAGAGGTAAATCGGCTATCCCTATCAGAAACAATTGATATGTAAAGAAACAATTTCATTTACATATAATTTGGCTAATTGTTCCATACTGAAAGTTTCTTTCATTGGTAGAAAATGAGCTGACTTGGTTTGCCTATCTATAATCACCCGGATTGTATCATTGCCTTTCTTTGTTTTGGGTAATTTAGTAACAAAATCCATTGTTATTAATTCCCATTTCCACACTGGCATTTCTAACTGTTGTAGAAATCCTGAGGATTTCTGGTGTTCAGCTTTGACTTGTGAACAAGTTAAACATTTAGAAACATAGGCTGCTATGTCCTTTTTTCATTCCTATCCACCAGAAATTCTTCCTTAAATCCTGGTACATCTTATCATTTCCTGGATGCATCGTATACTTAGACTTATGGGCTTCTTCTAATATACGATGACGTCGGTTTCCTAATTTAGGTATCCACATTCTCTTTTTATGAAATCTCCAAATTCCATCTGTTCCTTATTCTAATTCTTTTAGCATACCTTTTAATTTTTCAGCATCATCCTTGATTACTGATTCTTGTGATTCTCTTATCTGGTCATTTAAATCTACTTGCAGATTTAATTTAAGAGAACGTACCCTTTTTGGCTTTTCATGATACTTTCGGCTTAAAGCATCTGCCTCAACATTTGCTTTTCCTTCATGATACTGGATATCACAATCATAATAGCTAAGCATCTCCATCCAGCGTCTTTGTCTCATATTCAACTCTTTTTGTTTGAAAATATACCTTAAACTCTTATGATCAGTGAATATGGTAAACTTACTACCATAAAGGTAATGTCTCCAAATCTTAAGAGCAAAAATTATAGCTCCTAATTCTAAATCATGGGTTGAATAATTTTCTTCATGATTCTTAAGTTGTCTAGATGCATAGGCTATAACCTTTTGACGTTGCATTAATACACATCCATAACCTAATTTAGAAGCGTCACAATAAACTACAAAGTCTTCAGCTCCTTCGGGTAATGCTAGTATGGGTGTATGGGTTAATCTTTGCTTAAGGATTCTAAAGGCTTCTTCTTGTTTTATTCCCCATTCAAACTTAACAGATTTACAGGTTAGCTTAGTTAAAGGAATGGCTATTCTAGAAAAATCTTGAATAAACCTTCTATAATAACCGGCCAATCCTAAGAAACTTCTAATCTCAGTTGGTGACTCAGGGGTTTTCCATTTAGTAATTGCCTCGATTTTTGTGGGATCCACATGAATTCCTTCATGATTAACTAAATGTCCAAGAAACTGTACCTGTTCTAACCAAAATTCGCACTTAGAAAATTTTGCATAAAGCTTTTCTTTTCTTAATAAACTTAAAAGTGCGTGCAAATGCTTTGCATGATCCTCTTTATTCTTAGAGTAAATGAGAATATCATCTATGAAGACGATTATGAATTTATCCAAATATGGCTTACATATTTGGTTCATCATGTCCATAAATGCAGCTGGGGCATTGGTTAAACCAAATGGCATGACAGTAAATTCATAATGACCATACCTCGTTCTGAATGCGGTTTTAGGAATATCCTCTTCCTGTACCTTTAATTGATGATATCCTGACCTTAAATCGATTTTAGAGAAAAATCGAGCTCCTTGTAGTTGATCAAACAGGTCATCGATTCTCGGTAATGGGTACCGATTCTTAATCGTAACCTTGTTTAATTCACGGTAGTCAATGCACATACGCATCGATCCGTCTTTCTTTTTAACAAACAATATCGGCGTTCCCCATGGCGACGAACTTGGCTGTATAAATCTTTTCTTCAACAATTCGTCTAATTGTTTCTTCAATTCTTGCATTTCGGCGGGTGCCAAACGGTAGGGTGCTTTGGCAATTGGTGCTGTTCCTGGTATTAAATGGATTCTGAATTCAACTTCTCTATCTGGAGGTTGCCCTGGAAATTCTTCTGGATATACATCTGAAAACTGAGATACTACTGGAATATCTTTCAAATCCTTTCCTTTAGTGTTAGTGATTTTAGAAATCAAATACACTAATGATCCTTTTCTTATATAACTTGCAGTTTTCATCACCGAGATGAACTTTGTGGATCTAGATGATTTATCTCCTTTAATTGTGATCGTTTTACCTTTTGGTGAATTTACTTGAATTGACTTTTGATCACATAAAATAATGGCTTTATTGGCTATCAACAAATCCATTCCTAAAACAACATCAAATCCTACCAAATTCATGGGATAAAGGTTTGCAATAAATTTCTGATTTAAAATTTCTATGCTTGCTCCCTGCAAGATTTCAGAAATCCTAACAGTTTCTCCATTAGCTGTTTCTACTAAGCATTCTTGTGGTAGTTTAGTTAATGACTGATTTAGAAATTTGCAAAATGATGTATTAATAAAACTTTGGTTTGCACCAGAGTCAAATAATACTATCGCAAAAATATCATTAACTAAAAACGTACCAGCTATAACATCTAGAATCATCTTAGCTTCATCTGCAGTTAGAACAAATGCTCTAGCATTTTGAGTATTCTTGTTGTTTGTAGCTGGAGCTAATTTTGGGCAATTAGGCTTGATATGACCTTGTTCTCCGCAGTTGTAACATATCCTGTTGTTAACTTTCTTCCTGCAATTTTCTTCCTTGTGTCCCGATATTTTGCAAAAGTTAGAGTATATGGAGCATCTTCCTGAATGCTTTCTTTTGCAATACCTACAGTAGGGTGCAGAGGTAGAACCTATACTTTTCCCACGATTAAAATTTCCAGAACGAAATTCTTGTATGAGTTTCTGGGTTAGGTTCCTCCTTTGATCTTCTTCTCGGGTACGGACTAATTCATCTGTCAAGGTATTTGCTAGTTCTACAGCTTCTTCTATGGTTTGAGGTCTAGCTGCCTTGACTACGTGTCCTATCTCTCCGATTAATCCCCAGATATAACGGGAGATTAACACTGGTTCAGGTGAAGCAAGAGTTGGCACTATTCTAGCATATTCGAAGAATATTTTAGTGTATCCTTTACTATCCATACCAGTCATCCTAAGGTTTAGGAATTTGTTTGCTATCTGTTCCTTCTCATTGGGTGGGCAGAATTTCCTTTCTACCTTATCCTTAAATTCTTCCCATTCCATATTATAAGTTCTATCACTTCCTCTTGATTGGAGGATAGTGTTCCACCATTTTAGTGCTGCATTCTTAAATAGATTAGAGGCAAACAATATCTTATCTTCTTCAGCACACTTGCTTATTCTTAAGACTGCCTCAGTCTTTTCTATCCAGCGTAGGGTTGCAATGGCCCCTTCGTTGCCCGAGAATTCCATTGGTTTACAAGACCAGAATTCTTTATAAGAACAACCGTAAGACACGGTTCTTCTCCTTTTGAGAATGGGTATTTGAAGTATGGGTCCATTGTTTACGCTGTGTTCTGGTTCAATTGGTCGCTTACTGCTATGCTTACTTTTATTATTCGCTTCTTGAATCGTTTGAATAATAAATGGCATTGCATCTATGATTCCTTGTGCTACTATATGTTGAACGGCACTATTATCCATTTGGTTTCCATTGTTATTGATGCTCGGATTTTCATTAACCACGTTAATGTTACTCTGGTTATCATTATTCTGATTTCCTTGATTTCCTTCATCGGCCATCTGAATTTTAAACATTTACCCCATATTAATATCACAAGATAATATTTAATATAGTTAATCACATGATACGCAATTTAGCCAAAAACGTCGATCATTGCGACTTTTACTCTATTTCCATATACTATTATGCATCTATTACACACTAGTATTGAAATAAAAAAATTACAATACCAACAGAAATAGAATCACACTAATAGTAATATGCATCCGTACACACATATTTTATTTTATTATATTTTATTATTATTACTATTACCGTCTCCTCTATCACATCACGGATATGGATTTATCCAAAAATCCATATTGCGTTCATCGTATTTCCATACGAGACGCTCTCCCACCTGTCTCATTCTCTCACTGCTTTCTAAAATTTCCTCCCCAAAAGTCCTAAGTTCTTGTACGTTTTCTGCACTCATTGGGGGTGCAGGTTCTAGGACTGGGTTCGGAATCTGGGGTGCGGGGTCCTGATATGGGGGTGAAAGTGCCTGAAATCGATAAGGATCTTCTAAGATCTCCCTAATGTATTCATCATGGTAATAGGGATCTAAAGGGTCCATACCTGGATAGACTCCTATGTTCTGTATGGGTGTGTCTTCATGTATCGGGTAACGTTGCACAAAGTCCCTATTATCGTCCCACCAGGTGTCGTAATTTGGGTCTAGGGGGTTTGGTGCAGGTACCCTAGGGATTTCCTCTGGGTTGAAGTCATGCATCTCCACTTGGCTTTCAGGGTTTTCTATCTCCATAGGTTGGTCTGGGATTGGTGGTTGTGGGGCTACTAGTTGTTCCAGACTTGGGTCAGCAGCAGTTGTAGCTAGGATATGGAAATTGGCTAGGCTTCTATTAAGCATATCCTGTTTATGGGCATCAGTATTTCGCTTAACGGCTGCTAAGGCTCTTTGCTATTGCAACTTTCGCATTCTTTTCCTACGTGCAAAGGCTTCCTTACTGAACCAACCTCGTTTCTTATGAGGGAATGGCTCTTTCGACTGAGCTTTAAAGGCAAACATCCCTTCTTCCTGATCAACAGAATACCCAGAAAGGGCAGGCTGTGAAGAGGTACCTTCACTCCTAGGTGAATCAGACAACTGATGACTCATGTCTGAGGGTCCTTGATCACTCATACTGTAAACTAACAAATAGTCAAATAACACATAACAAATAAATATAGTTATGCACGTATTTCCATAATTTATTTCCTAACACAAAATTTAGAATTTAAGTGTCAGCAGAACACTTCTTTGGCTCAGACCAGTGGCTAGGCTCTGATACCACCTTCTGTCGCAACCCCCGATCCCTTATCTGTCTCGGGAACGGGCGGACGCGAACTCAGATTTTCGGTGGTATCAGGTTGGTTAATTTGGCAGCGGAAATTACATCAGGACCGTAGTCAGGAAATGTTTATCAGAGTAAAACCACCATATTTGACATTAATAATCACATGGGTAAAACCCAAGTTTCTTATTACAATACATTTATAGGGATAAACCCTATTTTATTGAATTTAAAACATCGTTTATTAGGTAACTTTTGTAGCCACATTTTTCCCAAGCCTTCAGTGCTCTCCAGCTGGCTTTTTACTAATTGGCTGTCACATTGTGTTACCTGAAACGCGTTTTAAAAACATTTGTCAGTGGGAAATACTGGTGAGTGAATCCCAGTTTAATCAAGAAACATTTTATCAATTAAAACAGTATTGAGAGCGATCACATTGTTTATTTCTACACAATTACTCATTCAGTATTGTCAATCCTGACTTGCGGGTCATATTACACATTGGCTAACTCGTTGTCCAATGGTAACGTACTGTCATCCCGACTTACTACACGCAGTAGTAAATTTTGTATACAAAACCCCAACATACCGGCAATAACTGAAGAACTACAAAGACTCAATCACCGCTTAATCACATTGTAAAGTATTTAAGGTTTTGTAAAATATTACAAAAAGGTTAACAAAAAGAGGATAAACTCACATTGCTATCTTAGACTTCGCGTAAGGGTTTCCTGGGAATAATCTATAATTTACACAAATGTACATAGGTTAGTATCATAACCCTTTGAAAATATTAAAGATACCCTCCCCGAGACGGTATTCCAACAACTACGTCGGGCAGAACCACGACAGTTGTTATGGAACCCTAAATCAATCGGGCATCGTATCTACTACGAAACTGGGGTTATAATACTTACAACGGAGCAGAACCTCGCTAATTAGGGGGTATAATACTTGAATATTATGCCTATATCTTCAGAAATTCACTTAAGAAAGAAAAGAAATGAACGAGGAATACTGAAACCCGATGCCTGCTTATATAGTTGCTGAAACTGGGTCTTACGCGACCCGCGTAGAAGATAAGCGGGGCTTACGCGGCCCGCGTACTAGCCCGGGTAGGGTTTAGGTGATCCGGGTCATCGCCTAGCTTAGCCACGATGATGACACGTGTCATCACCGGGCTGCGCCACAATTTGGGACACTCGCGGCCCGCGTAAGGTTGAGGTGAGGTCCTACGCGGCCTGCCTCAACTTAACTTTCAGATTTTTAATTATTTTTAATATTATTTAATATATTTAAGGCCCGTTTTCTCGTATGGGGTGTATTTAGGGACATATTGGGACATTCTAAAATATAATAGGGTGTCGGAAATATTATGAGGGTGTCGGTTTTATTAAGGATTGTTACACTCTCCCATAGGAAATCTCTCCGTTTCGCTTCTAGAATCTAGATAATTTTTGTTGGAGCCTTGTAGAGCGAAAAATAGTAAGACGGGAGGGTCTCAAGAACCGACTTCAAGATTGTAATTCTGCCCTCCATAGACATGGAGTTCGTCTTCTAGCCTGCAAGTCTTGTGTCGAACACATCGGACACCGGTTGCCAGTTTGTGATTAGGTTCATATTCGCTCCCACATGTAGACCTAGGTAAAGAAAAGAGATTTTACCCACTCTACAGTGGAGGCGATTGGCTAAACTGATAGTTTCAACCTCACTAACCCCTACTCCAATCAAACTTGACTTCAGGAAATCCACTTTAAGACCCGCTAGCAAATGGAAACATCTTAAAAGGCGAGCCAAATTCATTGTGTTACTAACCAGCCACTCTTCGATGATTAAAGCATCATCGGCGAATAATAAGTTTGATAAATATGGACTCCCATATGGAGTTTCAATTACTTTAAACATACCCTTCGTTACTACTTTATTGTACATAACCGTCAAAGCTTCCATCCCAATAATGTGACGAATGTAGGTCCACCCGGAGGATCGAGTATAACCTATTCCTTGTTTTCCGACGAACCCGAGAGTGCGGAATCCAAACGGGTAAGTTAAACCAAGTTAGAACACAAAAACGACACACACGGTTCAACGATTAACACTAAAATGTATTAATACGTATGACGGTTACAAAGCAATGTTTACAAGATCTCCTTATAAACTCTCAGTGGGTGTGTGTTTTACAGTGTGTTCTCTCTCAAATCTATTCAGACTTGTGTATTTGGTTTGCCTTCTGTTTGTTGTTTATATAGCTACAGATCGACGAACACATCACAAATAGGAATTATAGCAACAAACTCCCCCTTTGGACGTTACTCGTTCTTCTACTCGTTTCGTTCTCCATCTCGTGATGGTTCATTCATTCTTGTCGTAGGATCTTCAAAGTCTTCACGTGTCGCAAGTAGAAAGTGTATCAACAAACTCCCCTTTTTGATTTAGGAAGTGCATTAACAAACTCTCCCTTAAGACAAAACTCCCCCTTGAGTTATGCTCATGAATCTTTTGATTTTCAGCACTTAGATCCTTGTGGTGTTGATTGATTGGTCAGCGGCAACTCGATCATCTTGATCTTTTGAGTGCGTCCATGCCATGTCTTCATTCCGAAGCTTTTCATCTAACACGTTCTCTTCGCCTTTAGCTAGATTGGATGTTGCATCTGCACATACAAGAAAGCTAAACGCGTAGTGAGAACAACCGCTTGGAATATAGTTAACATTTAAACAAATGACACACATGTGACCAGTTTTCAATCAATTACCGTCTGACAGTTTGAAAGTTTAACAAATTGTTCAATTTTGGTTTTTAACTTTCAAAACTTGCAAATTTCGACCATTTATGAAGATTCAGTTGTTTTGGTTTTCGTTCAGATTTCAGGTAACGAAGACTCGAGTTCCAACATCGTACGATCGAAAATAAGATAGAAATAAAATCTTTTTGATATTTATAAAGTTTATATTAAAATACACTTAAATTCTTTTTGGAATTTTGAATATTTCAAAGTTAAAGACAGAAATCAGTAAATAAATATATACAAAGATGAAGAAACTGAAAGCAGTAAATAAATATTTACAGACATTCTTTTTGCGAGTTTCGAGGGTAAGAGAGTCATATCAGTGTACGGTCACGCCAAAACACTCTTGTTGTTTAATTAGTTAACATTTAGATAAGCATCCTATATCGATTATCGGTATTGTTGTCCACTCAAACTCAACTTATCAGATGTAATCGCGGCGAGGGGATAAGATTAGTGTATGATTTACACTTACCGACCGGTGTTCATCCACACATGACACATTCCCGTATCAAGGTATGCATGAGAGTTCATCTTACGGGTGAGTATACCATTTATCATTTGTTTTGACGTATAAAATGATTTGAGATACTCACTTATTTTTGATTGAAATCAAGCCCTATGTGATAGAATCACTTATTGATGAGGAACTTGTTTTCCAGATGCATGAGGGCACAGGAGTAAGTCCATGAACAGGTTAGTACCATCGTACAGACAAAGAGACGAACTTGACTCCCGCAAAGAATCTGTGATATAATCACTTATTTGTTTGGACATGTGATTGTTGATCACTTATTTAGGTCGTATGAAATATATACACGTATGTATGGTATCATGGAAGATCTAGACTTCGTCTCTGTTTGTTTTTCGGTAAAAGAAACAACCATGATACCCAGATGATAAACAGCATAAAGACCACGTATCTCAGAACCTTGGCAATCTCTCAAACGAAATTTCGGTACTAAGACCATATGTCAATGAGCGGTTCCCATACAGTCTTCAGTCGATTAAAGTTTATATCACGCTGCACACTTTAAAATGATTGTGAGCCTACCGATACATCTTATATAGAGTTGCTTATCGTTTTTCATTTTAGGTTCAAAGAGGTTTCGACAGACCACTGATGTACTATCATTTTCTCTTTTGCTCGCCGGGAAACTCATTTTTGTTTTTCTATTGTTTTTGTGTTTTTGAAATTTTTTGATGTTTTTGAATTTTTCAAATTTGGATTTACTCCCCCTAAAATGTAAAAACTAAGATAAATTTAAAACACAAAGATATTTACAAAAAACGATTTTCCGATGTCGGTTTTACTCTTGCTTGACCTTAATGCTGTTTACCAATAATAAAAAGTCAAATCGTGATTTGTCAAATGCTTTGGTAAAAAGGTCGGCACGTAGGTCATCGGTGCAGACCTTAACAACATCGATAAGCCTTTTATCAAAGCAATCACGTATGAAGTGATACTTAATTTCGATGTGTTTGGTATTTGAATGCTGCACAGGATTTCTAGTGATCTGTAAGGCAGCAGAATTATCAACGAAAATAGGAGTAGTTAGGAATTCAAAACCGTAGTCACGCATTTGTTGTTGGATCCACAGGACTTGGGAGCAACAACTTGAGGCAGCAATGTATTCAGCTTCGCATATTGATGTAGCGACACAAGTCTGCTTCTTGCACTGCCATGTGACTAGGTGATTTCCTAAAAACTGGCATGCAGCCGTTGTGGATTTCCCGTCGATTTTGCATCTGCCAAAATTAGAATCACTGAAAGCGACTAAGTCAAAGCTATCATCCCTAGGGTACCATAGACCGGTGTCTGGGCATCCCCTCAAATAGCGAAAAATCCTTTTAACAGTTGCAAGATGTGAGGCCTTCGGGTTTACTTGATATCTTGCAAGCAGGCACGTTGGATACATTATGTCTAGTCTTGATGCTGTGAGGTACATAAGGGATCTGATCATAGCACGGTAGTATGAGGAGCTAACAACTTCACCCTTCAAGTCTGGATGAATTCCGTGATTTTGCTGAAAAGGGGTACCAATGGGCGATGTGTCGGACATCTGGAACCGGCTCAAGATGTCATTGACGTACTTAGTCTGATGGATGAATATCCCAGACTTTGTTTGTTGCACTTGTAGGACCAAAAAGATGGTCATTTCCCCATGGCGCTCATTTCAAATTTCTCCTGCATAACACGCTCGAAATTCCTACACAACACATCGTTAGTAGAACCAAAAATAATATCATCTACGTATACCTGTACCATTAGAAGATCTCCATCTTGTTCTTTTATGAAAAGAGTGGAATCGATAAGACCTCTTCGAAATCCATTTTCCAGCAGATAATGAGATAAGGTTGCGTACCAAGTTCGTGGTGCTTGATGTAGACCATAGAGAGCTTTATTCAGTAACCAAACCCGATCGGGGTGAATAGGATCTTCAAATCCTGGAGGTTGTTCGACATACACTTCTTCTTCAACTATACCGTGTAAGAATGCACTTTTGACGTCCATCTGGTAAACCTTGAATCCTTTGAATGAGGCATAAGCCAGAAAGATCCGAATTGCTTCCAGACGTGCAACTGGTGCATACATTTCGTTGTAGTCGATCCCTTCGATTTGACGAAAACCTTGAACGACTAACCTTGCTTTGTTGCGGATGACAATTCCACGATCATCCTTTTTGCACTTATACACCCAACGGGTACCGATCTTCTTGTAATCATCAGGTTTATCAACTAGTTTCCAGACACCTAGCTTCTGGAATTGCTGCAGTTTTTCCTGCATAGCTTCCACCCAAGAATTATCTTTCAAAGCTTCTTTCCAAGATTTTGGTTCTTCTTGTGATACATAACATGCGAAGGACCAATCGTTTTGTTCACCAGATTCTCGAATCGCCATATACAAGCCTGCATTGTTGTTGTTTCGCAACATGTTTCTTGTTTGTACGCCACTTTGTACATTTCTGATGATGTTTTGTTGAGGATGGGTATTGTGAATCCTTGTTTCTGGATTATCTGGAACTGGAATATTTGTGCCCAGATTGTTGAAGTTGAGATCAACAACCAAATCAATACCCTGAACTGGCGAAGAGGATGATGCAGTAGCTTCAGCTGTTTTGGGGGCGTCCACTGGAGGTGTAGCCTCTGAAGTACCATGAACAACTTCTTGGTCTGCATCGAGAAATTCATCATCCTCTAAAGATTCGTTCAGTTCGGTAGCATCATGAAAATCCTCATTGTCGAGAGCATTATTATTAACTAAAGATGGTTCTTGATTGTTAACAATAATTGGACGAACCAACGGTGAATCTATTGCGTTGTCGCTCTCGAAAAACATCCTTGCAGCAGCACTTTCTTCGACTTTTTGAATATTGATCGAATTAAAAAAGTCATCGTACTCAAACATTCATGGTTGACCTGGACATTTGACTGGCAATGTGTGCCGTTGTACCCTGACCTCAGACCATTCCTCGACCCTTTTAGTCTCTAGATTCCAGACTCTTAAGTTCGGGGTGGCATACCCAAGAAAGTATCCTTCAATTGCTTTTGCCCCAAACTTTCCATTAGGATCGATCATTGTGCAAGGAGCTCCAAACGGTTCAAGATATGACAAATCTGGTTTCCGTTTGTGAAGAAGCTCGAAGCAGGTCTTGTTGTGTCTTTTGACTGTAAGGACTCGGTTCATTGTATAACAAGCAGAGGACACAGCTTCAGTCCAGAAGGGAATCAGCAATTGTGACTCTACCACCATCGTTCTAGCAGTCTCGATCAATGTACGGTTTTTACGTTCAGCGATGCCATTCTGTTGAGGAGTGTAAGCCGTACTAAATTCGTGAAGAATACCTTTTGAAGTACAGAACTCCTTCATGGCATGATTTTTAAATTCTGTACCATTGTCGCTGCGTATCCGTTTAACCTTCAAAGTATACAAATTCTCAATCTGAATGATCAAGTTTTTGATAATACCGAAAGTTTCACTCTTGTGTGCCCTGAATGCCACCCAAGAAAATCTTGAATAATCATATGTTATCACGAGGCAGTATTGATCATTCCAAATGCTTTTATGCTTGACAGGACCGAACAAATCCATGTGCAAACGTTCAAGCGGAATGGCCACCGTGTTGATCTTCTTAGTCGGGTGTCGCTTCTTACTTTGTTTTCCTTTCTGGCATGAAACACAAACGTCTTGAAGATGGAAGTTTTTAACAGGAACACCATTCACTAATTCATTTGACACCAAATGATTCATTTTTCTTAAGTGAATGTGACCCATCCGTCTATGCCAAGAGATTGAGTCTTTTTCAGTGGCTTTGGTAATAAAACATGTTGCTTGTGCAGTCGTTGTGATTGCTTGCTTCATATCAAGGACATACAAATCATTTATCCTTGGAGCTGATAAGAGAATCCATTCTTTTGGAATCTTGAAGCCGGGTTTCAGCACATAACATCCATTTGCATCAAAGTGCACTGAAAACTGCTTATCACAAATTTGTGAAACACTGAGAAGATTGTGATCAAGTTGTTGCACAAAGTTGATCTTATCAAAGCTTACAACCCCGTTGGATACCATTCCTTCTCCCGTTATATATCCTCCCTTATCTCCAGCAAAGGCAACATAACCTCCTCTAATAGATTTAACATCGTAGAGAAGCTTCATGTCACCGGTCATGTGCCTGGATGCCCCACTATCAACAATCCAATGACTGCTGAAAGTTCCTCCTGGAACACCCTGCACATGTACTCACATGATTAGTTGGAGATGGGGACCCAAGCCTTCGTGGTCTCGGGTCTTCCATTTTCATTGACATAAGTTACTTCATGTCGCAACCCTTGCCCACTATCCGTCTCGGGAACGGGCGACCGCGAACTCAGTATTGGTGGTATCGGTGATTATCATTATTTGGCAGCGGAAATTTCATCAGGACCGTAGTTAGGAAATATTTTATCAGAGTAATACCACACTTTTATAATATTAAACATATTGGGATAAAACCCAAGTTTTCATTACAAACTGATTTATAGAGATAATCTCCATTTTATTGAATAAAACATCTTCTTTTATTTAGGTAACTTTTATAGCCACTTTTCCAAGCCATCAGTGCTGTCCAGCTGGCTTCTATGTTGGCTTTCACATTTTGTTACCTGAAACGCGTTTAAAACATTTTGTCAGTGGGAAATACTGGTGAGTGAATCCCAGTTTAATCAAGAAGAGTTTTATCAATTAACAGAGTATTGAGAGCGATTACAATGTTTATATCTACACAATTACTCATTCAGTACTGTCAATCCTGACTGGTGGGTCATATTACCCATTGGCTAACTCTTTGTCCAATGGTAACGTGTTTCACATTTTATATACAAAACCCCAACATACCGGCAGTAATTGAAGAATTACAAAGACTCAATCACTGCTTAATCACATTGTAAAATAATTAAGGTTTTGTAAAACAGTTTACAAAAAAGGAGATTACTCACATTGCTGTCTTAGGTTTCCTTTAAGGGTTCCCTGGTGATTATCTATAATTTACACAAATGCACACGTGTTAGTATAAAAACCCATTATTTTTATTAAGGATACCCTCCCCGAGATGGCATTCCAACGACTACGTCGGGTAGAACCACGACAGCCGTTACGGAACCCTGGATCAATCGGGCAGCGTATCTAATACGTAACCGGGGTTATGATACTTAAAACGGAGCAGAACTTCGTTGTTTAAGGGGTATTGTACCTGAAGATTATGCCTATTATAAAGAAATTCGAGAGAGAAAGTCGAGAAATGAACGATTTGAATGCACTGCCGATGCCTCCTTTATATAGGGCCTGATTTTGGTGTTTACACGGCCCGCGTAAGGTGTAGCCAAGGGCTACGCGGCCCGCGAGGGCAGCTAGGGTAGGCCCTAGCCTTGGTGCATTGACACGTAGCTTCGACACGATGTTGACACGTGGCACGCTAGGGTTTCGCCCTGAATCCTTGCTGTCGCGCCCCGCGTAAGACGTGGCCATAGGCTACGCGGCCCGCGAGCGACATAAAATTTTGTTTTTAATTAATTTTTATAGAAATAAAGGTATTTGGGCTCGGTTTTCACATACGGGGTGTATTTTAGGACATATTGGGGTATTCTAATTATATTAGGGGTGTCTAGAAATATTTTGGAGGGTTGTTATATCCTCCCCACCTTGTTTTAGAGCTCGTCCTCGAGATCTACTGGAATAAGTGCAGATATTTCCTTTGCATTTCTGATTCAAGCTCCCATGTGTACTCTAGTCCTCTTTTGGAGTCCCATTTCACTTTAACCAAAACTAATCTTTTGTGCTTGAGGTTCTTGACTTTCCTGTCTTCAATCTATAGAGGTTTTTCTACAAATTTTAACTGCTCATTTACCTCTATATCCTTAAGAGGTACTATCAGTGATTCATCAGCTAAGCATTTCTTGAGATTAGAAACCCAAGTTTTCATTACAAACTGATTTATAGAGATAATCTCCATTTTATTGAATAAAACATCTTCTTTTATTTAGGTAACTTTTATAGCCACTTTTCCAAGCCATCAGTGCTGTCCAGCTGGCTTCTATGTTGGCTTTCACATTTTGTTACCTGAAACGCGTTTAAAACATTTTGTCAGTGGGAAATACTGGTGAGTGAATCCCAGTTTAATCAAGAAGAGTTTTATCAATTAACAGAGTATTGAGAGCGATTACAATGTTTATATCTACACAATTACTCATTCAGTACTGTCAATCCTGACTGGTGGGTCATATTACCCATTGGCTAACTCTTTGTCCAATGGTAACGTGTTTCACATTTTATATACAAAACCCCAACATACCGGCAGTAATTGAAGAATTACAAAGACTCAATCACTGCTTAATCACATTGTAAAATAATTAAGGTTTTGTAAAACAGTTTACAAAAAAGGAGATTACTCACATTGCTGTCTTAGGTTTCCTTTAAGGGTTCCCTGGTGATTATCTATAATTTACACAAATGCACACGTGTTAGTATAAAAACCCATTATTTTTATTAAGGATACCCTCCCCGAGATGGCATTCCAACGACTACGTCGGGTAGAACCACGACAGCCGTTACGGAACCCTGGATCAATCGGGCAGCGTATCTAATACGTAACCGGGGTTATGATACTTAAAACGGAGCAGAACTTCGTTGTTTAAGGGGTATTGTACCTGAAGATTATGCCTATTATAAAGAAATTCGAGAGAGAAAGTCGAGAAATGAACGATTTGAATGCACTGCCGATGCCTCCTTTATATAGGGCCTGATTTTGGTGTTTACACGGCCCGCGTAAGGTGTAGCCAAGGGCTACGCGGCCCGCGAGGGCAGCTAGGGTAGGCCCTAGCCTTGGTGCATTGACACGTAGCTTCGACACGATGTTGACACGTGGCACGCTAGGGTTTCGCCCTGAATCCTTGCTGTCGCGCCCCGCGTAAGACGTGGCCATAGGCTACGCGGCCCGCGAGCGACATAAAATTTTGTTTTTAATTAATTTTTATAGAAATAAAGGTATTTGGGCTCGGTTTTCACATACGGGGTGTATTTTAGGACATATTGGGGTATTCTAATTATATTAGGGGTGTCTAGAAATATTTTGGAGGGTTGTTATATCCTCCCCACCTTGTTTTAGAGCTCGTCCTCGAGATCTACTGGAATAAGTGCAGATATTTCCTTTGCATTTCTGATTCAAGCTCCCATGTGTACTCTAGTCCTCTTTTGGAGTCCCATTTCACTTTAACCAAAACTAATCTTTTGTGCTTGAGGTTCTTGACTTTCCTGTCTTCAATCTATAGAGGTTTTTCTACAAATTTTAACTGCTCATTTACCTCTATATCCTTAAGAGGTACTATCAGTGATTCATCAGCTAAGCATTTCTTGAGATTAGATACATGAAATACATCATGTATTCCTGCCATTTCCTCTGGCAGTTGTAGCTGATAAGCTACAGGTCCTATTCTTCTAATAATCTCAAAAGGTCCAATATAACTGGGGCTTAACTTTCCTCTTTTGATGAATCTTACCACTCCTTTCCAAGGAGAGACTTTTAATAACACTTTGTCACCTACCTGAAATTCTAACGGCTTTCGCCTGTTTTTAGCATAACTCTTTTGTCGATCACGTGCTGTTTTCAGTCGTTACTTGACTTGAATGACTTTGTCCGTTGTTTCTTGTACTATCTCAGGTCCAGATAGTTGCTTTTCCCCAATTACTGCCCAACAGACTGGGGTTCGGCACTTTCGTCCATAAAGTGCTTCGAATGGTGCAGCATTGATACTTGTGTGATAGCTGTTATGATAAGAAAGTTCTATCAATGGTAAGTGATCGTCCCAATTACCTCCGAAATCAATTACACAAGCTCTAAGCATATCTTCCATTGTCTGAATTGTCCTTTCACTTTGTCCGTCCGTTTGAGGATGATAAGCGATGCTTAGATTTAACTTGGTTCCCATGGCTTTTTGGAAACTTGTCCAAAAATGAAAAGTAAAACGGCTATCACTATCAGAAACAATTGATAAAGGAATTCCATGTAATGAAACTATTTCATTTACATATAATTTAGCTAATTGTTCCATACTGAAAGTTTCCTTCATTGGTATGAAATGAGCTGACTTAGTTAGCCTGTCTACAATCACCCAGATTGTATCATTACCTTTCCTGGTTTTGAGTAATTTGGTAACAAAATCCATTGTTATCAATTTCCATTTCCACACTGCTGTAATAAACCTAAGGGTTTCTGGTGTTCAGCTTTAACTTGTGAGCAAGTTAGACACTTGGCAACATAAGCTGCTATATCATTTTTCATCCCTATCCACCAGAAATTTTTCCTTAAATCCTGGCACATTTTATCACTTCCAGGATGCATCGTATATTTAGACTTATGGGCTTCTTCTAATAAACGGTGATGTAGGTTTCCTAATTTAGGTATCCACATTCTTTTCTTATGGAATCTCCAAATTCCATCTGTTACTTGGTCTAACTCCTTAATCATACCTTTCAATTTTTCAGTATCATCCTTGATTACTGATTCTTGTGCTTTTCTAATTTGCTCATTTAAATCTACTTGTAGATTTAATTTAAGTGAACGTACCCTTTTTGGCTTTTCATGATATTTTCGGCTTAACGCATCAGCCACTACATTAGCTTTTCCTTTATGGTACTGGATATCACAATCATAATCACTAAGCATCTCCATCCAGCGTCTTTGTCTCATATTCAATTCCGTTTGCCCAAAAACATATCTTAAACTCTTATGATCAGTAAAAATGGTAAACTTACTACCGTATAGGTAATGTCTCCAAATTTTCAGGGCAAAAAGTATAGCTCCTAATTCTAAATCATGAGTGGAATAATTCTCTTCATGATTCTTAAGTTGTCTGGATGCATATGCTATAACCTTTTGGCGTTGCATCAACACACATCCATAACCTAACTTAGAAGCATCACAATAGACTACAAAGTCTTCAGTTCCTTCTGGTAACGCTAGTATGGGTGCGTTGGTTAATCTTTGCTTAAGAATTCTTAAGGCTTCTTCTTGTTTTGTTCCCCATTCAAACTTAACAGATTTATAGGTTAAGTTAGTTAAGGGAAAGGCTATTCTAGAAAAATCTCGAATAAATCTTCTATAATAACCGGCCAATCCTAAGAAACTTCTAACCTCGGTTGGTGACTCAGGGGTTTTCCATTTGGTAATCGCTTCGATCTTAATGGGATCCACATGAATTCCTTCATGATTGACTAAGTGTCCAAGAAACTGTACATGTTCTAACCAAAACTTGCACTTTGAAAACTTAGCATAAAGCTTTTCCTTCCTTAGTAAACTTAAAAGTGCGTGCAAATGCTTTGCATGTTCCTCTTTACTCTTAGAGTAAATGAGAATATCATCTATAAAGACAATTATGAATTTATCCAAATATGGCTTACATATTCGGTTTATCATGTCCATAAATGCAGCTGGGGCATTGGTTAAACCAAATGGCATGACAATAAATTCATAATGACCATACCTTTTCCTAAATGCGGTCTTAGGAATGTCCTCTTCCTGTACCTTTAATTGATGATATCATGACCGTAAATCAATTTTTGAGAAAAATCGAGCTCCTTGTAATTGATCAAACAGATCATCGATTCTTGGTAATGGATACCGATTCTTAATCATGACTTTGTTCAATTCGCGGTAGTCAATGCACATACGCATCGATCCGTCTTTCATCTTAACGAATAAGATCGGCGCTCCCCATGGGGATGAACTTGGCTGTATGAATCCTTTCTCCAACAATTCGTCTAATTGTTTATTCAGTTCCTGCATTTCGGCGGGTGCCAAACGGTAAGGTGCTTTGGCAATTGGTGCTGTCCCTGGTAGTAGATGAATTCTGAATTAAACTTCTCTATCTGGAGGTAATCCTGGTAATTCTTCTGGAAATACATCTGAAAACTGAGATACCACGGGAATGTCTTTTAGTTATTTTCCTTTAGTGTTAGTGATTATATAAATCAAATACAGTAATGATCCTTTTCTTATAGAACTTGCTGTTTTCATCACAGAGATGAATTTTGTGAATCTAGAGGGCTTATCACCTTTAATTGTGATCTTTTCACCTCTGGGTGAATTTACTTGGATTGACTTTTGATCACATAAAATACTGGCTTTATTGGCTATTAACCAATTCATTCCCAATACAACATCAAATCCTACCAGATTCATTGGGTAAAGGTTCGCACTAAACTTTTGGTTTAAAAACTCTATTCTTGCTCCCTGCAAGATTTCAGAAATCCTAATGGTTTCTTCATTTGCTGTCTCTACAAGACATTCTTGTGGAAGTTTAGTTAATGGTTGATTGAGAATTTTGCAAAATGAAGTATTAATAAAACTTTGGTTTGCACCAGAGTCAAATAATACTTTAGCAAAAACATCATTAATTAGGAACGCACCGGCTATCACGTCCGGAATCATTTTGGCTTCATCTGCAGTCAAAACAAATGCTCTAGCATTTTTGGTATTCTTGTTGTTCGTAGCTGGAGCTAATTTCGGACAGTTTGGCTTGATGTGGCCTTGTTCTCCACGGTTGTAGCATATCCTGTTGTTAAGTTTCTTCCTGCAGTCTTCCTCCTTATGTCCAGATATTTTACAGAAATTACAGTATATGGAGCATCTTCCAGAATGCTTCCTTTTGCAATACTTGCAATAGGGTGCAGAGGTAGAACCTACATTTTTCCCACGGTTAGAATTTCCAGAACAAAACTCTTTGGTAAGCCTTTGAGCTAGGTTCTTCTTTTGATCCTCTTCCCGTGTACGTACTAATTCATCTGTCAAGGTATTGGCTAGTTCTACAGCTTCCTCTATGGTTTGGGGTCTAGCCGCCTTGACTACATGTCTAATCTCTCCAATTAATCCCCAGATGTAACGGGAGATTAATACATGTTCAGGTGATGCAAGGGTTGGTACTATTCTGGCATATTCAAAGAATAACGTAGTGTACCCCTTACTATCCACTCCAGTCATCCTAAGGTTTAGGAATTTATTTGTTATCTGTTCTTTTTCATTGGGAGGGCATAATTTCCTTTCTACCATGTTTTTAAATTCCTCCTATTCCATGTTGTAAACCCTGTCACTTCCCCTAGTTTGGAGGATAGTGTTCCACCATTCTAAGGCTAAATTCTTAAACAAGTTAGAAGCAAACATTATCTTATCCTCTTCTGCGCACTTGCTTATTCTTAAGACTGCCTCAGTCTTCTCTATCCAGCGTAGAACTGCAATGGCCCCTTCATTGCCCGAGAATTCCATTGGTTTACAAGACCATAATTCTTTATAAGAACAACCATAAGGTATGGTTCTTCTTCTTTTGGGAATGAGCACTTGAAGTACAGGTCCATTGTTTACGCTGTTTTCTAGTTCAGTTGGTCGCTTACTGCTATGGTTACTTTTATTATCAGCTTCCCTAACTGTTTGAATAATATATGGCATTGCATCTATTATTCCTTGTGCCACTATGTGTTGGATGGCACTATTATCCACTGGATTTCCATTGTTATCATTATTCGGGTTATCGTTATTCAGATTATGGTCATTCTGGTTTTCCAGATTATTATCTGGGTTCTCTTGATTCACTTGGTCGGCCATCTGAATTTTAAACAGTTATCACGTATTAATATCACAGGATAATATTTAATATAACCAATCACATAATACACATTTTGGTCAAAAGCGTCGATCATTGCGACTTACTCTATTTTATATATATATATATATATAGTATGCATCTACTACAAACCAGAACTGAAAATTTAAAATTACAATACAACTGAAATAAAAATCACACTAATAGTAGCCATCCATAGTTTTTTTTTCACACATATTATATATTATTATTATTATATTATTATTATTATTATTACTATTATTACCACCTCTACCATCTCCTTTACAGATATGGATTCATCCAAAAATCCATATGACGCTCGTCATACTTCCAGACGAGTCGTTCTCCTACTTGCCTCATCCTCTCGCTACTTTCTAAAATTTCTTCCCCGAAAGTTCGGAGCTCTTGCACATTTTCTGCACTCATTGGGGGAGCAGGTGCTGGCACTGGATCTGGGTATTGTGGCATGGGTTCTTCCTGAGGATACTGATTCTCTAATGTATTCATTATTATCGTAGTAGGGATCTAGAGGGTCCAGACCTGGGTAAGCTGCTAGGTTTGGCATGGGTAGGTCTGTTAGTTGGTAGCGTTGCACATAGTCCCTATGATCATCAAACCACGGATCATAGTCTGGGTCTAAGGGATTGGGTGCTGGTACCCTAGGTATCTCCTCTGGATTAAAATCATGCATTTCGACTTAATTTTCTGGGTTATTTTCTATTTCCATGGGCTGTAATGGTTGGGATGCTATCAGTTGTTCCAGGTTAGGGTCGGCAGCTGTGGTTGCTAAAATATGGAAGTTTGCTAAAATCCTATTAAGCATGTCTTGGGTGTGGTCATCGGTTTCTCTTTTAATGGCTGCTAAAGCCCGCTGTTCTTGTAACTTTTTCATTCTCTTTCTACGCTCATGTGCTCCCTTATTGAACCATCCTCTCTTTTTCTGAGGGAATGGCTCTTCAGACTGAGCCTTAAACACGAATATCCCTTCTTCATCATCAGCAGAATACCCTGAGAGGGCAGGCTGTGAAGTGGTGCCTTCGCTTCTAGGTGAACTGGACAACTGACGATACGCGTCGGATGGTCCTTGGTCACTCATACTGTAAACTAACAAATAGTCAAATAACACATAACAATAAAATACAGATATGCACGTATTTTCGTAATTTATTTCCTAACACTTGATATTTTGGTGTCAGCAGAACACTTTTGTGGCTGAATCAGTGGCTTAGCTCTGATACCACCTTCTGTCGCAACCCCTGCCCCCTATCTGTCCCGGGAACGGGCGGCCACGAACTCAGTATTGGTGGTATCGGTGATTATCATTATTTGGCAGCAGAAATTTCGTCAGGACCGTAGTTAGGAAATATTTTATCAGAGTAATACCACACTTTTATAATATTAAACATATTGGGATAAAACCCAAGTTTTCATTACAAACTGATTTATAGAGATAATCTCCATTTTATTGAATAAAACATCTTCTTTTATTTAGGTAACTTTTATAGCCACTTTTCCAAGCCTTCTGTGCTGTCCAGCTGGCTTCTATGTTGGCTTTCACATTTTGTTACCTGAAATGCGTTTAAAAACATTTTATCAGTGGGAAATACTGGTTAGTGAATCCCAGTTTAATCAAGAAGAGTTTTATCAATTAACATAGTATTGAGAGCGATTACAATGTTTACATCTACACAATTACTCATTCAGTACTGTCAATCCTGACTGGTGGGTCATATTACCCATTGGCTAACTCTTTGTCCAATGGTAACGTGTTTCACATTTTGTATACAAAATCCCAACATACCGGCAGTAATTGAAGAATTACAAAGACTCAATCACTGCTTAATCACATTGTAAAATAATTAAGGTTTTGTAAAACAGTTTACAAAAAGGAGATTACTCACATTGCTGTCTTAGGTTTCCTTTAAGGGTTCCCTGGTGATTATCTATAATTTACACAAATGCACACGTGTTAGTATAATAACCCATTATTTATATTAAGGATACCCTCCCCGAGACGGCATTCCAATGACTAAGTCGGGCAGAACCACGACAGCTGTTACGGAATCCTGGATCAATCGGGCAGCGTATCTAATACGTAACCGGGGTTATGATACTTACAACGGAGTAGAACTTCGTTATTTAGGGGGTATTATACCCAAAGATTATGCCTATTATAAATAAATTCGAGAGAGAAAGTCGAGAAATGAACGATTTGAATGCACTGCCGATGCCTCCTTTATATAGGGCCTGATTTTGGTTTTTACGCGGCCCGCGTAAGGTGTAGCCTAGGGCTATGCGGCCCGCGAGGGCAGCTAGGGTAGGCCCTAGCCTTGCTATGTCGACACGTAGCTTCGACACGATGTTGACATGTGGCACGCTAGGGTTTCGCCCTGACTCCTTGCTGGCACGCCCTGCGAAAGACGTGGCCATAGGCTACGCGGCCCGCGAGCGATATAAAATTTTGTTTTTAATTATTTTTTTATAGAAATAAAGGTATTTAGGCTCGGTTTTCACATACGGGGTGTATTTTAGGACATATTGGGGTATTCTAATTATATTAGGGGTGTCTAGAAATATTTTGGAGGGTTGTTATACTTCAATTTCTCGATGTTTTGGAAATTGAGATGTTCCCCTTGAATCATTAACCGTTTTAGGTTTCCAGGTCTGTTTTATTTTACCAGTTTTATTCTTTAAAACTTTAACTTCATGATTGTCTGAAGTTTTTGAATTTTCTGGTTTGGCAGAAACAGATTGCTTTTGAACCACATCGGTTTTGATTGCTTTTTCAATTTCTTTGACCTGTTGGCGTCTCTGTTTCTTTTCCCTTTCTTTTACAAGACGGGGATCTTATTTTGAAGAAACAGGTTGCTTTCGGCCATTTTGTTCACGGGGATCATCAACTTTGGCTTTTTGTTTATGAAAGTGTGGACAATTTCGAATAATATGTCCAAATGTACCACATGAAAAACATGATCTTCGTTCTACAAACCCCGAAGTATCATGTGATTGTCTTGTTGATGATGAACTTTGTGAACCCGAGGTACTTGGTTCTAAACTGTTTTGTTCTTTTCTTTTCAACAGTTTAACTTGATTAACATGATCTAAGTTAGATATGTTTTCAAACGTTTCAAGTTTATCCGTTCCCTTCGATTTTACAAAGTTCACCCTTTGGTTCTTGCCTTGGTTCTGTTTCTTTCTACCTTGAGTTGGTAAATTACCTTTTGGCTTGGTGTGATTTTGTTGCCTTCTCACTGTCGGTAACTTTTGATTTCCATGTTGTTTTCGAACTTCAGTCTTTGGGATTGAAGGACACTGTGTTACCACAACGTGTGAACCTGACTTTCCCAAAAACTTACTTGTCGATTCTTCAAAAGTTTTCCTGATTAAAGATTGATTAACATTTTTAATCGGAAAATCTTTGTCAGAATAGATTTTATCATTACCAACAAGAGTGTACAGCAAATTCACACTCTCAGACTCTTTTGTAGACGTGGACTCGACTTGCACAGGTTTTGAGGGTTTTACAGGAGGATCACATAGAATATGATTCTCAAGAGGTATGTCCTCTTTGATCTCCGCATCAGGCTGTGCTGAGTCAGGATCATTAGATTCATCATCTGAAGAATCAGCATCCTCAACAATAACTGGAGAATCCTGATTCTGCTCAACAGTTGACACACTCGTAACTGTTGAAACATCTGAATATGATGATACTTCTTGTCTGTATCCAAGTCCCGTCGCAAACTCCTCAATGTTTAAAGAAACAGATGGTGTAAAGAAAGTTCTATCTTCTTCATCAGGCATAGCATCATAATTGTGTCTGACCGGTGGTGGACATTTTTTATATCCAATGCATGAGATATCCTTTTTCTTTTTCTGAACATCTATGATGTGATCCAGCACATAGCTAGAGTTTAAATAACTATTCAGCTCGATCGCCTCACTTTCAGATTTTACACAAGCCATCTCTTTTTGCATTATCTCGAGCCTATTGATGTAACAGTTAATGGTTGTTTGTTTTCTTGAAACCATTTTTGTTAGCTCGGATTTGTTTTCCCTTAAAGTTTCAATCATTGTTTTATACTCATTTTCATGGTTTGTATAAAACATGTTGGCTTCTGTGCATTTTGCAAGATCCACGATCAACTTTTGATTGTGGATGAATGTCACATCATACTTGCCTAGCAAATCATCATGTTTGCTTTGCAAGTCCGACAACTTATCACCTAAGTCGGCACAATTACTACTTAAATCAGCACATTTATCACATTTAACTACAGTTGGTTCATCGACACATACCTGACTTGATGAACTGCCAACATTAGCCATAAAGGCTGAACGAAGAGAAGAAGAAGAGTAAGCAACTTGATCCACCAGAATAGATCTTCTATCATTCCCTGCTGCGGTTTCTCCCAATAATTCATCGATGTCGGCATCGACTGTCACCCTCGATAAATGATCATCGCCTGACGTTGAGGTTTCCTCATCTGAACTCCTAGAATAGCCTGAACTTTCTTCATCTGAAGATTCACCACCACTGGCGGAAGATTCTCCACTACTGGCATGATTCAAATTCTTAGCAACTTTAGCAAAACAAGCTGCTCCTCCCTGATCACCAATGTCTAATTGCATTGACCAGTCACAACCTTCATCCACTTGTACCACAAGAGCTTGATTGTTGTTGTTTGATGGTCCTGCTGCTTGATTGTTTACAGGTATCAAGGTGCGTTCATCATTCCTGTTTTGATGTTGATTCTGCTGGTTGCCTTGACCTCTGAAAGGGTTTTGGTTCCCATGCTGAGCTGGCTTCGTGCATTCTCTCTTGAAGTGACCACGTTCACCACAATTAAAACACTTTACAGATTGCTTGTCAAACCCATACTTGGTGTCTTTCTTGCTTTCCAAGCTGGTTCAACCACTCCATGAAGTCCTTTGCTCGCCTTACAGCACTGGCGAAAGCCCATTTGATGTCCATCATATCCATCTCCTCTTTATCTGTCTGTTGATAGTCTTCTTGTGTCAGATTGATGTTACCGATCTGACCTGCTATCAACCCACAGTATGCACTCACCAGAGTGTTCAGTATCTCCATGTGATCCTTAGCTACTTCAACACTAACTTTGGAGAAACTTGACGTGTCTAGCCGAACCGTAGATGGTTGACCAGCAGATGACGTGCTTCCATAACAGGCTTACTGTTGAACAGGTAATGGATTTCCGTACATATCTGTTGTTCCAGTAGATCGATAGCTTTGCTGTTGAGGAACTGATTGTACTGGTTGTATTGGATTTCCATAAAAGTCTGTTGTTCTTTGCGGTTGGGCAACTATCTGTATCGGATTTCCATACAAATCAGTGCTTGTGACAAATGCTGTTTGTAGCGGAGCATGTGGAGCGGGTTTTGCAGTTGTGCTAGAACCTCCACAGTTACCATAATACATATCCGGATTCTGTTGCGCAGGAATTCTTTTCGCCTTCCGGATTTCTTCTTGATCTTTGTTCTCCAAGAGCTGAACGAAATCATTGACGTTTGTCGTAGCCAAAGTGCCATTGTATTTCAAGATTTCTAAGAAACCATTCCATTGAAGTGGCAACGCATCGGCAAACTTTGTAACAACCTCTGCTGGAGTTGTTGCTACCCCATAATTATTCAATTCAGTCAACAAGTGATAAAATCGACTTGTCAAATCTCCCAAAGATTCTCTTTCCATACAGGTGAAACCATCAAACTCTTTCTTGAGTAAATCATGTCGTAATTTGCGTGACGCTTCATTTCCTTCACCTCTCGTCTTCAATGCGTCCCATAAACGCTTTGTTGTCTTGAAGCTTACAAACTGATGATAGATATCCTTGTTTAGCGCTTGAGTTAGAATAGAAAAAGCCTTCTTTTTTAAATCATAAATTTTCTTATCATCTGGAGTAAGATCTGCAAATGACGCGGCAGTTGAAGCGGCAACATCAAGTGCTTGATCGAAGTCTGTAATGAATCGTAACCATAACTCCGTGATTTGCCCAAGAACATATGTATGGAATCTTTCTTCCCATCTAGGATATTCGTTCATGTGCATTAGCTTCGGTGGACGATTATTGCTTCCGGTTTCATTTTCGCTTAGAAGTACACTTTGAATACTTTGATTTTGATTTGAAACGAATGCCCATTGACTTGACGAAATTTGATTCGCTTGAGATGGAACTAAAGAAGATGCGGGTACGGGAGATTCGGCCCATGATGGCGATAAACCCGTCCTTCTATACTTGCTATCCGTATTAGATGGAATACCCCACCAGTCTGAACTCATTTTGGATGTATGTTGAAGAATACCTACTTAAAACACTCAAAACAAACAGTTAAGTATGAAAAGGAAAGCTTCTGAGAAAAAAAAATGACAAAGTATTGTCGACGAAGAATTGCGCGACGAAGTCTTGATTCTTCGTCAAAAGACAACGCGACGAAGAGTGTGATTCTTCGTTAAAGACCAAACAACGAAGATTTAATGTTCGTCTAACCCAACTTGACGAAGGTTAGAATGTTCGTCAAAGACAATGTTGACGAAGTATGCCTGAATGTTCGTTGACAATTGTGTACAAACAATTGAGATATTTTCACAAAATTAATATTATCCTTTAACCTTATCCTGACACACAAATGCCCAATTTTCAAAGACACTTGACTTTTCAGCCAATAACCATCATTTCAAAGACCCAATTGTCAAGTAATAATATAATAATCAAATCTCAATAATGCAATCTTCAACTTAAAAACCCAGAACAATGAAGATGACTCAAGAACTCAGATGAACTATATGAACTTTATGAGTTTTCTGGCCAAACATAATCACCGGAATAATTTCCGAAAACAAACTTTTGCACTAGAGTTTAATAAAAACCTTTTCTAAGCATGTATAGATGAATTTTAACAAAGTTTTTATAGAAACAAATAGCAAATCAACAAGTTTTTCACAGATTTTATAACCTTTTTCAGAAATATGATTTTCAAAGCTTAAGAACACAAATATATTTCCAAAAAAATGCAAGAAAATCTTTCAAAACACAAGAAAAACAACTTGGTTTAACAAGGAATCGAGCCAACGCTCTGATACCAATTGTAGGTCCACCCGGAGGATCGAGTATAACCTATTCCCTGTTTTCCGACGAACCCGAGAGTGCGGAATCCAAACGGGTAAGTTAAACCAAATTAGAACACGAAAACGACAAACACGGTTCAACGATTAACACTCAAATGTATTAATACGTATGACGGTTACAAAGCAATGTTTACAAGATCTCCTTATAAACTCTCAGTGGGTGTGTGTTTTACAGTGTGTTCTCTCTCAAATCTATTCAGACTTGTGTATTTGGTTTGCCTTCTGTTTGCTGTTTATATAGCTACAGATCGACGAACTTCCTGCAGCCGACGAAGTTGTATGACGAAGTTCCCAAGTTGACGAAGATTGGGATCTTCGTCACTCTCAGATCATGGTGAAGATTGAACTTCGTCATGGTGAACTTTCATGGGGAACCTTCATCATGGGGAACTTTGCCATGGTGAACCTTCGTCATGGGGAACCTTCGTCATGGTGAACCTTCGTCATGGGGAACCTTCCTCATGGGAAACCTTCATCATGGTGAACTTTGTCATGGGGAACCTTCGTCATGGTGAACCTTCTCAACATCAAACAACTTAACTGTAACATCCCAAAAATATAAGTTCATAAAATTTACAATTTATTTGTAAATAAATTAGTAAAATAAACTAAGGGTGACACTAACCTAGTTAGATAATGACTAGTGAGTAGTTAAAGAACAAAAAGGGGACTAAAGGAAATTAGAGGGACCAAAAGTGATTAAACTAAAATTTAGTTTAATAAAACATGAAAAATAGAAATCTCAAACACACATACGTGTGTGAGATCGACCAGACAAGAGCAGGGGGCGACCAAGTTCATCAAAACCCTAGTTCAGCATAAAATCTCTAAATTGAAGGATCAAACTCAGTCCAAATCAAAATCCGAACACAGATTAGTGATCCTTATCACAAGGGGGTTACATGGTATGTAAAATTTGGTGTTAATTCTCTGTTTGAAATTCTCATGAAATTGGGAAATCTGAAATTAGATGATGCATGTTTGTGATTTGGTTAGCTTAGTGATGAGATGGTGTCTAGAAGTAAAACCTAAACAACTACATGTGAAATCATGTCCAAATTCAGGAAATTCCATGAACACATTGAAGGTGGGTTATGGGTTTTACAAGATAATGATGAACACTAGGGTTTAGAATGATTATTCTAGTGTAATCTGAGTTTTATGAGGTACTTTCTGAAATTTGGAAGTTAAAACATGTGTAAATGTGACTAATTGAAGTTGATTTAGATGATTATTACAAGTCATGAACTTGGTTTTGATGATGTAAAAATCTGACCCGCTAGGTGTTTGTTAAAATGCCTAAGTGGGGATTAAAATGTTAAAAATCAGATGAAAACGCAAATTTGATTATTTTAGAGAATTATGCGTTAATGATTATGAAAAGAGTTCTAAGTTGATTGTGAATTGAACTCTTTAGGCAAAGAATCCGGATCATCAAGCGGACAAGCCGGAGCGGATATGCATTTGAAGAGTGTGCTCTAAAGGTACGCGACTTGTAGTCTCGTTACATTTACGTAGATAAGCCTAGTTGTAAATATGTCTAATGTTGTTATAGCGAAAATAGTTGCGTTTGGTAAGTCTAAGAAGTGATGGAATTCACTCGACAAACCAAACGGGTCAAAAGAAATAGTTGAAATAGGTATGATGTCGAAATAGTGAAATTGAAACCCTTTGGTAAGTCTAAGAAGTGATGGAATTCACTCGACAAACCAAGCGGGTCAAAATAAATAGTTGGTTAAATATGTTTATTGATAATACCGCTTAATTAGTCATAATGGGATGTAAGTAAAGTGATGTAATTCACTAGATGAAGAATGTGTTAAAATAATGGTCGAAATGGTAGTGTTTGGAGTGACTCGAACGTCACTCGTTAAATTGAGTTATAAAAGCAGAAACCGAGGATTAGAAGGGATACGCTAAGGTCGACAAGCACGGGAATGGGTAATTATGATTAGAAAGCAATGTCGACGAATTATGAAGGTATGTAACTTGATTCGTTACATTTGGGTAAATTTTGATATTTAGCATATATGTAGTTGGATTGTGTATTAAAAGTTGAGTTGGATTAAAGCGATGATATTCGCTATATCGAATAATAAGCCAAGAATCTGGTTAGACCTCGTTGGTAGTCATCAAAATGGAGAATTCCTTAGATGAGCCAAATGGGTCGAATAACCAAATAAGGCATGGTAATCCATTGTAGTATGATTACTCGGTCTTGTTATTATAGACAAATTACATATTAGGATATGAGGATTTAACATGTCGGGTTGTGGGAATGAAATCCGAGAAATTGTTCCAAGTAAATAAACAAATCAAACAAAAGCATAACATCCCAGAGTCTACCGTAAATTACGGTACATACCGTAATTTACGGTAGACTACAAATAGTTACGGTGGGTTTCCCCTGTGTTACGGTGGAACTGTTGATGCAAGAGAATGTCTATTGACTGCATCTTCATCAAGTCTTAGTTCAAGAAAGTCAAGATTGAGTCTTAAATGTCAAATTAGGGTTTTAGTTTTGAGTTTAGGAAGTGTTTTAGAGGGTTCCGTTTGAAACCATAGTTTGAACAAGGGTTCCGTTTGAAATAGGGTTCCGTTTGAGTTCAAAGTTTGAAACCGTAGGGTTCCGTTTGAACCAAGGTCAAACGGAAGGGTCTTCTATCTATAAATAGGTGTGTAGTTGTCACATTTCAAACGGAACAGTTGGAACAAGTAACGAAGTGCTGTCGGATTTTCATCAGATTTCATTGTACAAAGCACAATTATTAATCAGAAAAGAAGATTTAAAAGGATTGAGCTGTTTTGGACGTCGTTTACTTTGATTCCGCCTTAGTAATTGATGTTGAACTACCTTAACTGACTTTTAGGGTCACGACAACGATCCAACAAGTGGTATCAGAGCTCAGGACGAGGAGTTCATACCAAATACAGCTGAAAATCATCGGATTATCTCACTTCTACCTTTCTTTTCTGATTTTAACTTGTTATCACGGTTAAAATGACTTGAAACGATCACATAACAAACGAAATCTACTAATAACTAATCCTTGAAAATTTGAAATTAAAATTCGACCTAAAAACGATCTAAATCGATCAGACCGTTTGAAAAGTTTCGCATTTTGCTGACGTCACCTGTTCCATCGTTTGAAAACTGGTCTATCGTTTGAAATTTGACTCCATTGTTTGAAAAGTAACTCTATCGTTTGAAAATGGGTTCTATCGTTTGAACTGATCGTTTGAAAGTCTGTCGTTTGAAACAAGTTCATCGTTTGAGTATGTCGTTTGAACAGTCCATCGTTTGAACTGATCGTTTGAAGTGTATCGTTTGAAAAGTTGGTCGTTTGAAAATCTTTATAGTTTGAAACTGTAGATTCAAACGGAACAGCCATTGTTTGAAAATTGTTTGTCGTTTGAAAGGTGCATCGTTTGAACATTCTATCGTTTGAAACTATTGATTCAAACGGAACAGTACCTCGTTTGAAATCATTATCGTTTGAAATCATTGTAGTTTGAAATAGTTGTCGTTTGAAACCATTGATTTTTCAAACGAATCAGACCATTACATTTGAACTTGTGTTGTTTGAATCTGATAATTTCCAAATAAAAATTTGTCTAAGTGTTGTCTGATTTTACAGGTACATTCACAATGGATGATATTTTCTTAAACCCATTTAGCGACATGTACGCGTTCGCTGGAGATTCCGGAAATGATAATACTTCGTCAAGTAATGTGAATGATAACACACCACCGAAAGAAAGAAAGAAGGAAGCTTGGGAGTCCGAAAGCTCATTTGGAACGTTTAACAAACCTCCTAAGCTGATGGCTATAGAAGATTACAGCAGGTGGGCAACAAAGTTAGAAGATTGGTTGATGGCATTTGCTTTTCCTTGCTGGAAGAGTATGAAGAGTGGTTATGCTCAAGGAAAGAAGAATGGTGAAGCATTAAGATCAGTTGAAGAGATTGACAGTTTTGTGGCTGAGCAAAAATGTGTGGCATTATTGTTTCAGTCGGTGCATGAAGACATCATTTCACTGATAGATTACTCAAATTCTAAAGACTTATGGGAAAAACTCGAAAAGAAGTGTCTTGGAAGCAAAGAGATTGTAAAAAATAAAAAGAGACTTCTTAGGAAAGAGTTTGATATGTTTAGTTGTCTTAAAAATGAGTCAGTGTGTAAAATGATTGAAAGGTTTGGTCATCTGAAGCTGGAATTAGCAAGACATGATATCAGATATCCTGATGATGAGCAAGTAGACAAGTTGTTCGATTCGTTGCCAAACGAGATGGAGTGGAGATATTATGCTCTCATGCTTAAGAACACTATTCCTTCTGATTTGTTGAAACCAGATTTGGTGATTGAGAAACTTGAAAGTCATGAACTGGAATTGAAGAAGAAGTACAAAGTTAATCATTCATCTTATCAACAGAATCTGGATCTATACTATCCAAAAAGCATGATGCCAAAAGCAACTTCTCCAAAAACAGCTTTTTCTGCTGAAAATGTGTCGACAGCCGACAAAGAAAGTCAAAGTGATCAAAGCAGTGGAAGTCACAGTGGTTTTCACAGTGGATCTTCATCTTTTGGAAATGCTGATGCAAAGAATCATTTTCAATGCAACATCGCAATAGACTTGAAGAATGCTCAAAATTTTGATGAAGAGTCGGCAAAGCAGCAAATGATCTTTCTAGCATCAGTGTTGGAATCGTATGAAGGATTGGTAGCTGGGAAGATTGGCAATACAAATCTGACGAAAGAAGATTACGATCAGATTGATCCGGAGGAAATGGAACTTATCGATATTCGTTGGGCTATGGCAAGTGCTGTTCGTCGTGCACAAAGATTTATGGAAATTACTGGCAGAAAAACGATCGGTGGTCCGTCTACAAAACTGGGGTTCGATAAATCCAAAGTGACATGCTTCAAGTGTAAGCAGAAGGGTCATTTCAAACGAGAATGCCGAAACGCTTATACTGATGAGTCGGAGAACCCTTTCAGAGATGATTACTACAAGAAGGCGATTTATCACCAGAATAAATCCGAGCCGCCTAGATTGAAGCAGGTTGAAGACAACAGAGACAAATCAAGGGCTTTTGCTGTGATTTATGATGATGAAGGGTATGATTGGAGTAAGGAAATTCTACCGGAAGAAGATGCGGTGGGTTACGCATTCATGGCAAGCAATGATGAACCCGTTAAATGGAAAGATGATCGTACTGAGGAACAGAAGTATCAATACCGGAAGATGATTGCTGAAAACAAGATTATCAGACTTTCTGGTGTCTTTCTGGAAGCTAGAAGAGCAAACAGATGGGATCCAGATAGAGAGTGCTATCTTGATAGGTATGTCAACATTGCGATTGATGACAAAACGCTAGATATCGAAGCCATTATCAAGGAGTACAAAGAAGATGATGAGTATTGGCAACACAAATGGTGGGGAACACCAACATCAAAGATGATTGAAGAAGCAAAAGAGAAAGAGAGAAAGGAGAAAGAGGAGAAAGAGAAGAAAGAAAAGCAGGTTGATACAGGCATAATTGATACTACGCAAGAGTTGACAGCTGAGAACCTGGGAGTGATGGCTGACAAAGTGCTAGCTGCAAAAGCACTTGAGGTAGATCCTAATTCTGTTACTGAGTCAAAGGGATCGGTCAGTCAAAGTGTGTCAACAAATGCGTCAGGCAACAAAATTGACGGGTATGCTGACTGCAAAAATTGCACCAAACAATGCAATTTTTGTAGCACTGTCACGTATCTTAACAATGAGAAAATTCAGAATCTGACAACAAAAGTTAGAAAGGTTGAAGATCAGATTCTCGATCGTGACAAAACTGTAAGAGCTTCAACTGAACGGATCAAAGAATTAACGACTCAAATTGAAAATGATAAAACTGAACGTGAGAAAATAAAATCTGAAAATGAAAAGTTAATTCTTGAAAATCGTCAGATTTCTGAAAAGTTTGAGAAATTGAAAAACATTGTTAAAGATAGTGATGATCGTAATGGCAAAACATTTAAAGAAAATGAACATCTAAGAGCTGTTTTGAGGTTAAAAGAAGAATCGATTAATGAACAACTGGATCAAATTGCTAAACTGAAACTTAAAGTTCAAGAAGCTGAAATTGAGAATGAACGAATCCAGTTGAAGCTTAACAGCTATAAATCAGCAAGCTTTGTTTTGCAGCATATTGTTCCTAAACCTATAGGGAAAAACAAAGATGGCGAGGATGTGTTTTCTGATGGAACTGGTGTAGGTTTTCACAAAGTTCCACCGCCAATTTTAGACAATTACACGAAAAAGCAGTCTAGTTTGGTGGAAATTGAGGAAGAAAGTGAAGTTAAACTTCCTGAAAACATTGATGTCACGTTCACATCTTCCAATGACGAGGGTGTCCAAAGTGATGTGGTGAAAAGTGTGGTAGACAAAGTGCTTAAACCGGATTTTGACACTTCTGAGGAGGATGGGTGTTTCTTGGATAAATACATTCCGAAACAAAAGTCCAAAAACAACTTAAGTGATGAACCGGGTCTTGTGATGTACAAGATGGCTGGATCTGATAAGTTGTATTTGGATTCTGAGTTTCCCATTGCGAATGTTAATGTGAAAAAGTTGAAAAATGTTTTCAAGTTAGTTGAAGTTGAGTTATCAGAAGTGAACAGTTTGTGTCAAACAAAAAGGCAAATGAAGTTTGAGAAAGATAAAGCTTATTACAAAAAGGCTGTTGTTCCACCACGTTTTTATAATAACAATCGAAACAATTGGTCGGGTGGTTATCGAGGTGGTAATAGTTATCAGAAAAAGAGTTTTCAAAACAAGAGGTTTGCTGAAAAGAAGGTGTTTGTGAACAGTTCAAGTTCACTTTCTGATGAGGAAAATGAAATTTTTTCAAAATCAAACAAAGAGTTCTTTGAGAAAAGAGCTTCACATTATCAGTCTGAAGGCACAAGTCGAGTTGTTGATACTCGAACATGTTTCAGATGTAATCATGTTGGTCACATTGCACGAATGTGTACCAATGTGAAGCCTAAGACTGAAAATGTGAAGTTTCAACAGAAGAAAGTTGATGTGAAGGGTAAAGCACCAATCGTTGTTGAGAAAAAGAGTGTGAAAAATAATAACATCAAAGTGAAAAATGAACCTGTAAAGAAAGTGGTAATTAAAAACGACAAGTTTTATAAACAGGTTGCATTAACTCAACAAGTTTGGAAACCCAAAACAGAAATGAAAATTTCAACTTCTGAAGTGAAAAAGGCTGAAGAATCAATTTCGGTTGATTATGATGCAAATTTTCCACCTTTGAAGGCTGAAAATTTCAAAATTCAAGTTGCGAGAGTCAAGGTTACACCTAAGGCTGATGAAGCCTGGGTGGACACCATGTTCGAATAAGCAGTTTGAATTGCCGGAGCTTCCTTGTTCGCGAAGCATGAATCGGCATCTTTATTGTAGTTGGTTAAATTGTAGTTTATTTTGCGCAGGATCTTCCACAACTGATATCCAGATGGATTATGGATAGTGGTGCATCTCGACATATGACAGGAAAAACTGCATTGCTGTATGATGTGAGAAACATTAATGGTGGTTATGTGGGATTTGCTGGTCATGAAGGTGGTAGAATTGTTGGTGAAGGAACGTTATCCAATGGGATTGTGACGTTTGAGAGAGTTAACTATATCACTGAGCTGGAGAACAATCTACTTAGTATTTCGCAGATTTGTGACAATCAGTATACTACTCACTTCACTGATAAAGAATGTTTGATTCTGAAACCTGGTTTTGTTATCCCTGAAGAATGGATTATTATGAAGGCACCTAGAGTGAATGATTTATATGTGTTAGATATGTCTGTTGCAACTACAACTACTGGTCAAACACATTGTTTCGTGTCTAGAGCAACTGAGAAAGAATTAAGATTGTGGCACCGAAAGATGGGGCATATTCACCTACGGAAGATGAATCACTTGGTGCATAATGATTTGGTATTGGGTGTTAATATCAAAGGTTTTCATCTGGAAGGGGAGTGCATTAGCTGCATCAAAGGCAAGCATAAGAAAAAGTCACACCTTACAAAACGAGTCAATTCAGTTTTATGTCCTCTGGAAAGGCTTCACATGGATTTGTTTGGTCCTGTGAATGTCAAAAGTATTACAGGAGATTACTACTGTTTGGTCGTTACTGATGATTATTCCAGATTTTCGTGGGTTTCTTTCTTGAAGACGAAAGATGAAACATTTGACAGTTTGATGAGTCTGTTCAGAAAGATTGAGAATTTGTACCAAAGGCGTATCAAGAGAATTCGAAGTGATAATGGTACTGAATTCAAGAACAGAAAGATGGAAGAATTTTGTGATGAAAGAGGTATTTTGCATGAGTTTAGTGCTCCGTACACTCCGCAGCAGAATGGAGTCGCAGAACGCAAAAACCGGACACTAATCGAGACGGCTAGAACTATGCTCGCAGATTCAAAGTTACCAATTAATTTTTGGGCTGAAGCTGTTTCCACCGCATGCTATACGCTCAACAGGGTTCTCACTATCAAGAAGTTCAACAAAACATGTTTTGAGCTGATCAATAATCGTAAACCAAATCTGAAGTATCTTGAACCGTTTGGGTCTCCCTGTACTGTTCTAGATTTTCAAGGCAAATTTGGTGAAAAAGGCTTAGAAGGAATATTCGTGGGCTATGCAAGTCCATTGAAACGAGTTTTCATTCCCATTTGGAAAACGATTATTGAGGCATAGAATGTTGAATGTCAAGGTTATACTATGCCGCCGCAGAATCCTGGTGATTCATGGCGTTTTCATTATGACAAACTTTGGGATTCGTTTGACATGAGAGAAGAATCAGAGGATGAAGAAGATTTCTTTGATGAGTTGGATATTTTGCGTGAATATGAGTCACAGTTAAGGTTCCCAGCTGAGTATTCGAGGAGACCACGGGAAACTTCAAATGATGATGAAGCAGGTCCAAGTAATGCTGGTGAACATGATGATGTCCAACAGAATGAAGTTGCTCAAGATAATCAGTCGGCTCAGAATGATAATCTAGAAGCTGAAAACATGCCAATATTTGATCACAGTGATTCAGATTCAAATTCTGAGGGGGAGCAGATTCAGATTTCAGGTCAAACAAACCAAGTTGGTGAACAAGATGCAGAGCAGAATGTTACTAATCTGGAGGGAAATGTAGATGTTCCAAGCGAAGTGATGCCGCGAACTTTTTCATATCATCCAGAGGAGTTGATCATAGGAGATTTGCAGAAAGGCGTTCTCACTCGAAATCAGATTGATAAAGGGCTTACATGTTTTTATACAAAAGTTGCTTCTTTGCAAACTGAATTCTCATTAAGTTGTTTTATCTCGCAGGTTGAACCAAGAACTTACAAAGAGGCGCTTACTGAAGACTCTTGGGTCAATGCTATGCAGGAAGAACTTAGTCAATTTGAGAAATTGGGAGTGTGGAAGTTAGTTGATTTGCCGGATGGTCAAAGAAAAATTAACACTAAGTGGGTGTTTAAGTGTAAGAGAGACGATAGAGGAGTGGTTGTAAGGAACAAAGCTCGACTCGTTGTTCAGGGATTTAGTCAACAGGAGGGGATTGATTTTACCGAAGTCTATGCTCCTGTAGCTCGACTAGAGGCTATCAGAATTTTCCTAGCATTTGCGTCTTGGAAGAACTTTAAAGTTTATCAGTTGGATGTTAAATCGGCGTTTCTTTACGGGAAGGTTAAAGAGGAGGTTTATGTCGGTCAGCCACCGGGCTTTACCGATCCAATCCACAAAAACAAGGTCTACTTATTGGACAAAGCGCTGTATGGTTTACACCAGGCCCCGAGAGCCTGGTATGAGACTTTGTCTCAACACCTACTAGCCAACAAGTTCATTCGTGGAAAAGTGGATGCCACTCTCTTCACAAAAGAAGTCGATGGTCATCTTCTGGTAGTTCAGATTTATGTGGACGATATAATCTTTGGGTCGACAAATGAAAATCTATGCAAAGATTTTGAATCAGTGATGAAGCAGAAGTTTGAAATGTCATCAATGGGGGAGATTAAATTTTTTCTGGGATTACAAGTTGAACAACTTCCTGAAGGAATTTTCATTCATCAGTCTAAGTACGTTCATGATATTCTAGAGAAATTTGGAATGTCAGGTTCTACTCCAGCTGTTACCCCACTTGCAACAAATCATGGGATTCACCCAGATCTCACTGGAGACAGGGCTGATGAAACGTTTTACCGATCCATGATAGGTTCTTTAATGTACCTAACTGCTTCACGTCCTGATATCATGTACCCAACGTGCCTCGCAGCAAGATTTCAGTCTAACCCGAGAGCATCGCATATGATCATTGTGAAGAGGATATTGCGCTACCTGAAAGGAACTCCTTCATTGGGGTTGTGGTATCCTAGAAAAGGCGATTTTACGCTCGAAGGGTATTCCGATTCGGATTTCGGATGCTGCAAAGTCAATTCAAAATCAACAACTGCAGGATGCCAGTTCTTTGGCCCTAGATTGGTTACCTGGCAGTGTAAGAAACAAACGTCTGTGGCGTTATCTACTTGTGAAGCGGAGTATGTTTCTGCTAGCAGTTGCTGCTCTCAGATTTTGTGGATACAGCAACAGATGCGCGACTACGGTTTGCAGTTTCTTAATACATCTCTTTGTGTTGATAATGAGGCCGCAATAAATATAACAAAAAATCCAGTACATCACGCTAAAACTAAACACATAGAAATTCGTCATCACTTTATTCGTGATTGCTTTGAGAAAAAGTTGATACGAATTGAGAAAATCCACACAGACGAACAGAAAGCTGATTTACATACCAAAGCTTTTGATAAAAATCGGTTTAAATATTTGTTAAAACTGAATGGTATGAAGCTTCTGTCAGTGTCGGATGGCATAATTGGCGTTGATGAGAGTACTGTTGCGGATGAAGACGAGAAACAATCTGCAATGGTTTGTCGAATTTTTACTTGTTTTGGTATTTAGGGGGAGTAGATGTTTGTACATAGTTTATTTTCAGAAAATACAAAAACAGTAAAAAATGCAAAAATACAAAAACATGATAAAATGAAAAAGAGCTTGTGTATATAGGGAAAATGATAGTACATCAGCTAGATGATCACAGTATGCTAAAGATTTGAATAGTTTAAAAGAGTTAAACAATCTTACTGATGATGTGTCGATAGGTTTTCACACATTTAGTAGATTTATTCGGGATATAAACCTAAAATTCAAACTTGTGAATTCGTGGGGAACACTACTTGGATATATAGGTAACCCCTGAAATCTCGTTTGAAAGGTCTCTTAATCTGATATACTAGGTCTTTATACTCTATGATGTCTGGGGTATTATTCCGGGACTTCTGCTGAACGGTAGTTCTGACCTAGTCCCTGGCTAATACTTGCTGCAATGCTTGAAACACAGCATTAAACCCTCAGCATGCTGAAACAATAAAATTGATAAATGCTGCTGTTGTAAGCAAAAAGATCCTCTAAAGGGGACACACTGAAAAATCGAAGCTGATATCTCTCTGCGTATACGGAAGTATCGACCTGAGATCCCTCGGCTCTCGCATACCTAAATTATATACAGACATCATTGTAGTATTCTCACCTGTAAGACTGATTATTGGGATTCTGGATACGGGAGTATATTCAAGAGGTGGGACACATGAATGATCTAAGTTCTTAATTCATCTAATTCGTATCCTGAATAAGTTGAAATTTGTGTGGGAATTTAAGATGGATCAGTATATCGACAATCGAGGTGAATTGTTTAAATCTGAGTATGAAATGTAGCTTAACGGTACTTGTGATTTGTCTGAAAAGCTGATATGATTCCCTGACACGCTCACCAAAAATATGTTTGTAAATAGTTTACTTTGTTTAATTTCTGCAATTTAAGTTTTCTGTATTTCATTTCTTAGTTTAGAACACTTTGATAAAATCCAAAAAGATTTTATTTCTGCTTTATTTTCCGGCAAACCAAAGTGGAGAGTTGATTGTTGAATTCTCAGATATTTGAAGCAGATGCAGGAGATTCTGGACTGAAGAATGAGGAGAGCTTACTTTGATGAAGTTTGAATTGTTTGAAATGATAAAAACAAGTTCATTAAATTGATACTTGTTATTTTCAGAAAATGTTTGAAATTGTTGTTTTAATATCAGTTTGTCTCGTCATAAAATCAACCAAGGTCATTAATTTGGACTTGGTAGATTAATTGAGTAATCAGGATCATTAACTTGGACCTGAATACTTGAGTGGATTTCTAAAACTGATTAAGTTTGTGAGTTATGTTTGAAAGATAGAATTGTAATGTTTGTTGGTTGAGTAACAGATTTGGTCTTCATTATTCCCAACGGAAGCTATTTGTCAAAGCTTGAACCAGATATCTCAGATTCAGCATATCGAGAGGGGGAGTCTGTGAAAGGGGGAGTCTGGATCAACATCATATGGGAAAGTGAAGATAGAGTGCTTATGATGGAAAGACAGAGTTGAATAAAAGACTAAGACTGAAGACTCAGGAGCTGAAGACTACGTCAACATCCAAGGGGGAGTCTGTTGATGCAAGAGAATGTCTATTGACTGCATCTTCATCAAGTCTTAGTTCAAGAAAGTCAAGATTGAGTCTTAAATGTCAAATTAGGGTTTTAGTTTTGAGTTTAGGAAGTGTTTTAGAGGGTTCCGTTTGAAACCATAGTTTGAACAAGGGTTCCGTTTGAAATAGGGTTCCGTTTGAGTTCAAAGTTTGAAACCGTAGGGTTCCGTTTGAACCAAGGTCAAACGGAAGGGTCTTGTATCTATAAATAGGTGTGTAGTTGTCACATTTCAAACGGAACAGTTGGAACAAGTAACGAAGTGCTGTCGGATTTTCATCAGATTTCATTGTACAAAGCACAATTATTAATCAGAAAAGAAGATTTAAAAGGATTGAGCTGTTTTGGACGTCGTTTACTTTGATTCCGCCTTAGTAATTGATGTTGAACTACCTTAACTGACTTTTAGGGTCACGACAACGATCCAACAGGAACCATAAATTCCCAGAAGCTACCGTAACTTACGGTATCTACCGTAAGTTACGGTAGAGCTTTAGAAATTATGATGAATTTTGTATTTCTTTGTTAAATCGAATCCGTTTTAGACGTAGTTTCGAATATGTATTATTTCTAAGTTTTCTAACACTAATGTTTAATGAAAACATTCAGTTTTTAGGTATCCAAGGACTACGGATGACGGTCAAGCTAGCTTTTGAAGAACCGAACACAAACTTTTGAAGCTTCCGCGTAAATTAACTCTGTTTAAACAATGTTATGACGTAAACCGTTTGTTAAACAACTTATGGATGTTTTAATTAGTTGGTAGATAACTAATATTTGTTACCTTAGAACTTAGTTCTTGAAACTAAGGTTTTAATTTAGATATCTTTTGAAAAAAAAATGGCATGAATTATTATTAAACTCAAGTAAAATTAGACGGGTGTTACAAGTTGGTAATCAGAGCTTAAGGTTGTCAACAAAGTGTTCGGTTCAAGCTTGATCGATCGTCCGGTAAGAATTAATTGCTTTAGTAGACTTACTAGAATACTAGAAAAAGGAAATTTGAATTGATATGCACGGGAAGTGAATGTTTACACACTCAAACCCGGAAAAGTGCACTAAGCATAAATGGTTTAAGCAAGTGGTGAACTTGGCTAGATCAAAATGAATGACGCATATGTCATAAATGAAATGTTTAACAATTAGTGTAAACATTTCAATTTCAAGATGACGGAAAGATGGGAGGAGTGTATGAATACGCTCGAACCCGGGAAAATACACTAAGTAAGAAAGGTAAGGCAAGATATATACTTGACCAAACCGAAAAGGAATAACACGTTATTTATGATTGAATGAGAGTGATATAAATTTCCGTATAATAAGATGGAAATGAATTAAATAATTATTGATAAATCGTGATGGATGTTTCAGTTAAAGAAATGTCTGGAGTAACCGGAGATGACTTGACATCTCAATTGACTGAACAAATGAAAGCTAAGATTTCCGAGGAGGTCGGAAAAGTTCTAGAAAATAGTCTATCATAGTATATTGATAGATTACAAACCACAATCGTGCCAGTGGTAAACGATATGATGACTGAATTAAAAGATAGCATACTACAAGAAATAGAAGAAAGGAGGGTGTTGGATATGAATCCAAGATCCGTAAAGAAGTCCAAGCCTAATAAAGCTCTCAAGAAGGGAGTTACAAAAAGTGTGTTACATCAGTGTGATTTTGTGGAAAAATTCACAAGGGCACATGTGGTAAGCCAAGACATAAAAAGTCTAAATGTCCAGAGAGGCTTGGAACCAAGGACACAATCGACACAAAATCTGATGCCCAGAAATCAAGGACAAAGTTTTTTATATAACAGCCATGGAGGCTAAAGCTGAACCTGAAGTCGTTTCAGGTATACTCTTGTAAATTAAATTTCAGCATGAATTTTTAATTATTACGAGTGCAAATAAATCGTTTGCTTTATATCGATTTATTTAACATTCTACATTAGTGTTAACGAAATTACCAAGGCTTTGAAAAATAAAAATAGGCAATAATAAAAGTTCTATTGTTTATAAGAGGTGCTGAAACTGTACGTTGAGCATCGAGTTAAAAAAAAGAATCATGATAAATATTGCCTTGAGAAGGGGTGCGCGCACACTCGAACCCGAGAACGTAATGAAAGATAAGCGTCATAATAGGGAGGAGTGTAATAACATCCGAACCCTGGGAGTTTACAATAGTAATAGATGACAAGGACATGGTTATAGACTAAGCCAAACTAAATGAAACAGATAGAAACATCGTTTATGTCAACAAACAATGTGGATAAATTCCATACAACAATATGAAACAATAACATGAAATGAATTGATTTTGTTATTGTAACAATGGGTTAAAGTCAGAAATCAAGAGATTAAGATTTGGATAGGAATATCCTCGAAAAAGAAACTAAATGGACAATATGTATTAATTGTTGTTGTAAATAATGAAATACCAATAAATTTGGATTTAGAAGCTCGGGTATGGGTAGATACCCAAGTAACATGTTATTAATAAATTCCTCCTGAGGAAGAATGATAGTCACCTTGATGAGGGTGAATATGTAAAAGAATTAGTAAGACAAACATTATGAAAGCGTTAGAATAAGAACGAGTAAACCCCAAAGGCCGAATAACAATAACAGTAGTTTACCAAATAAGACTTGAGACATGGGCCTTTGGGACATTTGTAAAAGAAACAGACCTAAGAGTCGCTGACAAAAGAAAGGTGGTGTACGGATTGAATAAAGTATAGTAGTTGACATCCCAAGTAAGCGCGACCTGGATAATGAAAGCGTGAAATATTATTGAATATATGGGATAAGTCATAAAAGAGTATGAAAGGTAAAACGCAAACCAATGAAACAGGAGTGCTAAAAATATATATATATATATATATATATATATATATATATATATATCAAGATCAAGAACCCAGGTAACGGGTTGAAAGGAAATAGAGGCATAAACCAAATAACGGCATGAGTAAAATAAACCGACACGAAGGACACATAAGAAGTCATAGAGTCGGAAAGATAATCCGAAAGAAAATGAGTGTAGCCTTAGACTAAGGTCAAGGTAAAATTAAACATGGTGTGATGTGATCACGGACACAAAAGTAATATAGAATGTAATCACGTTATAATGTAAATGACTAGATATGGAAGTATAAACACGCAAAAGGGCCGATGACGGCAATATTGCATACCCGAATGACGAGGTATGAGGTAAAATGGTGACCAATTAGTTTAGGCAATAAAACAAGTTGTAGCCTAAATAACACTGTGACCTAGATAGAGCGCTTGTTAATATAAAACTAGCGTCAAGTAAGTATGGCTTACACTAGTCTTATATTTTAGAATATTCTCTATCGTATTAGTTACGAATAAGATAAATACATAGTTGAGGTATGATGTTTCGGCGTGTAGACGTACGGAACAAGATAGTTGAGCATGACAATAAACCATGTGGAGGGTTTAAAAGGAGTTAAATCGGTAATTCGATCATTTTATGACAAATGGAAAATGAACTTTTAAATGATTACCTTATTGGGTAAACCGAATGTTTTAAAAGAGGGTCGGGCGTTTCGAAAAGCATAATGACTTTTCAAACAAGATCATAACTCAAAAGATGAATTATGGGTCAAACATGCTCTCAAAAGACCTTGTAGTAATTGCAAGACTAAAAAGGACCAAAACGCCCTTGTTAGCTAATTCGAACAAACAACCTTTAAAGGTTGTTTGGAAACGAGTTTTATGATAGGTAAATACTTAGAATAAGTTTAGAAGCTGGAAGAGGTATTATATTAAGTCAAATGGCACTATTTGAGTTTTTGCCGTAAAATAATGATTCGAGAGGTAAAATTTGGTTTATATAGATCACCACATTAAACCCACCGTAAATACAGTTGTGGTGGGAGATTATAGGATAAGAAATGTGGTGATAGAATGCTAGAAGCAACTGCGAAACAAACAAATTGATCAAGGCAAGATCAAGTAGGAGCATAGGAAAGGTTCAGACACTACGTGGGAGTCTGAATACCCTACATTATTTGGTACGTACTTCGGTTTCGGGGACGAAACCCTTTTAAGGGGGATGGACTTGTAACATCCCAAAAATATAAGTTCATAAAATTTACAATTTATTTGTAAATAAATTAGTAAAATAAACTAAGAGTGACACTAACCTAGTTAGATAATGACTAGTGAGTAGTTAAAGAACAAAAAGGGGACTAAAGGAAATTAGAGGGACCAAAAGTGATTAAACTAAAATTTAGTTTAATAAAACATGAAAAATAGAAATCTCAAACACACATACGTGTGTGAGATCGACCAGACAAGAGCAGGGGGCGACCAAGTTCATCAAAACCCTAGTTCAGCATAAAATCTCTAAATTGAAGGATCAAACTCAGTCCAAATCAAAATCCGAACATAGATTAGTGATCCTCATCACAAGGGGGTTACAAGATATGTAAAATTTGGTGTTAATTCTCTGTTTGAAATTCTCATGAAATTGGGAAATCTGAAATTAGATGATGCATGTTTGTGATTTGGTTAGCTTAGTGATGAGATGGTGTCTAGAAGTAAAACCTAAACAACTACATGTGAAATCATGTCCAAATTCAGGAAATTCCATGAACACATTGAAGGTGGGTTATGGGTTTTACAAGATAATGATGAACACTAGGGTTTAGAATGATTATTCTAGTGTGATCTGAGTTTTATGAGGTACTTTCTGAAATTTGGAAGTTAAAACATGTGTAAATGTGACTAATTGAAGTTGATTTAGATGATTATTACAAGTCATGAACTTGGTTTTGATGATGTAAAAATATGACCCGCTAGGTGTTTGTTAAAATGCCTAAGTGGGGATTAAAATGTTAAAAATCAGATGAAAACGCAGATTTGATTATTTTAGAGAATTATGCGTTAATGATTATGAAAAGAGTTCTAAGTTGATTGTGAATTGAACTCTTTAGGCAAAGAATCCAGATCGTCAAGCGGACAAGCCGGAGCGAATACGCGTTTGAAGGGTGTGCTCTAAAGGTACGCGACTTGTAGTCTCGTTACATTTACGTAGATAAGCCTAGTCGTAAATATGTCTAATGTTGTTATAGCGAAAATAGTTTTGTTTGGTAAGTCTAAGAAGTGATGGAATTCACTCGACAAAACAAACGGGTCAAAAGAAATAGTTGAAATAGGTATGATGTCGAAATAGTGAAATTGAAACCCTTTGGTAAGTCTAAGAAGTGATGGAATTCACTCGACAAACCAAGCGGGTCAAAATAAATAGTTGGTTAAATATGTTTATTGATAATACCGCTTAATTAGTCATAATGGGATGTAAGTAAAGTGATGTAATTCACTAGATGAAGAGTGTGTTAAAATAATGGTCGAAATGGTAGTGTTTGGAGTGACTCGAACGTCACTCGTTAAATTGAGTTATAAAAGCAGAAACCGAGGATTAGAAGGGATAGCTAAGGTCGACAAGCCCGGGAATGGGTAATTATGATTAGAAAGCAATGTCGACGAATTATGAATGTATGTAACTTGATTCGTTACATTTGGGTAAATTTTGATATTTAGCATATATGTAGTTGGATTGTGTATTAAAAGTTGAGTTGGATTAAAGCGATGATATTCGCTATATCGAATAATAGGCCAAGAATCTGGTTAGACCTCGTTGATAGTCATCAAAATGGAGAATTCCTTAGATGAGCCAAATGGGTCGAATAACCAAATAAGGCATGGTAATACATTGTAGTATGATTACTCGGTCTTGTTATTATAGACAAATGACATATTAGGATATGAGGATTTAACATGTCGGGTTGTGGGAATGAAATCCGAGAAATTGTTCCAAGTAAATAAACAAATCAAACAAAAGCATAACATCCCAGAGTCTACCGTAAATTACGGTACATACCGTAATTTACGGTAGACTACAAATAGTTACGGTGGGTTTCCCCTGTGTTACGGTGGAACCAGAAATTCCCAGAAGCTACCGTAACTTACGGTATCTACCGTAAGTTACGGTAGAGCTTTAGAAATTATGATGAACTTTGTATTTCTTTGTTAAATCGAATCCGTTTTAGACGTAGTTTCGAATATGTATTATTTCTAAGTTTTCTAACACTAATGTTTAATGAAAACATTCAGTTTTTAGGTATCCAAGAACTACGGATGACGGTCAAGCTAGCTTTTGAAGAACCGAACACAAACTTTTGAAGCTTCCGCGTAAATTAACTCTGTTTAAACAATGTTATGACGTAAACCGTTTGTTAAACAACTTATGGATGTTTTAATTTGTTGGTACATAACTAATGTTTGTTACCTTAGAACTTAGTTCTTGAAACTAAGGTTTTAATTTAGATATCTTTTGAAAAAAAATGGCATGAATTATTATTAAACTCAAGTAAAATTAGACGGGTGTTACATTAACAGTTAGCACACTAATATGCATACTGCACACACGCACATCGTACATTACAAAGTAAATAACGTACCGAGTCAAGATAGGAGGATATCTTGACTTCGGCCTTCACTTCGTAGCCGAGTCGAACTGGAACGATCCCGGATCGATCCATGTCCACACAATATGCATCAACAACGAAAAATGCCCCTTAAAGGGCATCGGATTGTCTTATTGGCTCTTATAGTTATAAGTTTATTGTGCAACTCTTCTGGCATGTATAACTACTTATTAGTCTACTTTAATGGGCGTTTCCTACAACTTACAACGAAGAATGGTTATTTTTCTCTCAAGCTGAGTGAACAATCGAAAGTTAGGATCATGCAAAAAATGTCTAATTACAAACCGTCACCACTTTCACTGTCGAATTCAGGAATTGTTTCCAGGGGTTCCTTTTGGTGGATTCTCACTAATTCTCACTATTTTTTTTTTCAAATCATACAAGGTTTTCACAAACTTTTTCAATTTTTTCCAAACCGAGGGGGTTCCTAGGAACTCAAGAACCCCTGGATCCGCCACTGACCGCTCTTATTTTTTATCTTATCGAGAGTTTGCTTCATGAGTATAGACCATGTTAATAATGTATGATTGTAATCTGGTATAATCTTATATTTTTATAGTACCATGTTAACCAATGGACCGAGTATAGACTGACCCTTATGCATTTATTATACAGTAATATTATTTGTATTGTTAAATATGGATGAGAATATTATTATTATATTATATTAAATTAGAAGGTTAGAGCAAATTACAAATCATGGGTTGGTAGACGGGCAACAAGCTGCGCCGCCACCCCCTTTTGAATTGCAAATCCTACTCGGCTAAACACATAACTATGGCCCACAGACACTGTCGCATGCGCAAGTGCTGCCTTTTGAACCCGCTTCAAGAAACCGGACGCCACAGGGGCCAGACAACCAAAGGTATCGAACGCGAAAGGAAGGAAGGCATGTTGATTATCTATGCAGGCCTGCTCGTGCTTGGATATTTTCCCCGCCTCAGCCTTCCGCGTCGCTTGCACTGAAACAAAACCACTGCCCCTGAAACCAGCAAGAGGCGACACCCCCATGAGATCAATGCAAGCATGCTTACCCCCGGACCATCCAAAAACCAGCACATCGGCTGGTCGAAGGGAAGACCTCCCCTCCTTCGGGTCTGTTAGGAAATTAACCGGAGCCTCTTTTTTAGCAGCGATACCAGCTCGCTTGAGAACGTCAAACAACACATCTCTAACCAGATCGTGTCTGTACTTGAAGCCAGGAAGCTCTTTGCAGTGAAGGGCATGTTCTCCGAAGCTATCAAGACACACCTTCCGACAAACAGGGCACGGTTCATCCTCAGGGTACAACGGTATCATCAAACGATATTTGAGGGCAGACCGATATTCTACTGCCGACATACATTGCCCCAAGCCCTCGATCGGGATAACAGTAAGGAAATATGGATAATATTCAACGGTGCCTTTACAAAACACCTCGACCCCTTTATTGATATGGAAGCAGACACGTTTACTATGGAGTTTTTATTACATGCTTAACACTTCCTGATTTTGAAATATTTTTGCACACTTACGAATAAGAAAAAAAAGTTTATTAATTCTACAAGGTTGCATACATTTTACGTATTTTTTATAGTAAAAGTTAAAACCAGCAAATGAATGTAAATTTTGAAAGAAAAAGCCAAGAATGTTTACAACGATTTCAAAAAATATACAAAGAAAAGAGATACAAATACAAAGGAACAACTTAAGAGTTACAAATACTACCATTTACGGAACATTGATGCCATGCGACGCTCGATATCTTGTCGTGAAATGAGTAAACAACGCAAGCGAATTGCTAGCGAGTTGCTTCACCTTCAAAATCCTTGCTTGAATCGTCGCCTTCTCACTATCGCTTATCCCATTCCCCAAGATTCCCTCAACGCACGTGGTGGCATCTGTCAAGGCAGCACTAACCCAAGTTTGCACGTTACTCTCGTGCCACATAAAGTTTTCATCTCCGTCTTTTCCCATTTGTTGCAACTCCTTAAAAGATTGCGTAATTTGTTTCACTCCATCGTTGATCTGTTGAAGACATTCTTCCATCGCTTGATAGTCTCCAGAATTCGATGTTTTGTTCAAGTTCTTTGCCAACATGTTCATGTAAGTCTTTACAAACCGCGCTTTTGATAGACATGATGCTAGTGAAATTTGAGCTTGTAGTTGTGGGCTTGGTAGTCCTCTTTTGCTCACATAGGGTAAAAGAGTTTGAACACATGTATCAGGATATCTTGTTGATTTGCATTGCGAGTCAACATACATTCTTGCACGAGAACGAGACTCGACAACGGTTGAAACTACCAAGATTGTGAACGAAACACATATGAAAGAGAGAAGAGTTTGCGCCATTTTGCGACTATTTTTGTTTGTCTTTGAGATATGAGAAAAATGGAGGGGAGGGGAATTATATAGAGGAGTTGTCTCATGCATATGTTAAAAAACACGACGTTAAGTCAATGCATATTTCTTTGTATACAAAAATCACACATGCAAACATGGAACTTCCTTAATAAACATAAATTGCATTAAATTCCCACCGCCCGTTTCTAAATATATGGAACGATATATTTTTTTTAACGGCAAATTTGGATCACTGACGGACCACTGGAGTATCATCGTGTCACCAGTGGAACCTCCCGATCATATCCATATCCACTAGGCATATGCCTATACACAAATTCAGGAGGAAACCCAATAAATGTGGGAAAACCCCCCTTGTGGGAATCGAACCCAGGACCTATTGGTCTCAAAGGCTTATCCCACCCCCAAGATGCCACTAGGCTATAAAGCCATGGGCTGGAACGATATATTTTTCCCCACAAAATTTACGTCTTTCCAATTCATTTTTCTTTAGTTATGATGCTGGATCATGTAAATGACAAAATTTACTTCCTTCCAATACATTTTTCTTAGTTATGATGCTAGATCATGATACATCCACAAAAAATTCATACGAAGTGTACGTCAATACGAGACTAGGAGATGAGGACAAGTGACATTGACTTGAAGGGTAATTTAGTTCTTTCTCACTTGAAACAACTTGCCCCATTGATTTTCAAACGGCTATAACTTTTTCATACGTTAATATATATTTTTTTAAATTATATCGTATTAACGAGCATTTTATTTTCTTAAATACTTGCAGCATATTGCTGTAGTTTGCTTAAAAAAGTTAAAGGATTTTGAATACCCATTAGTCCATTACGTGATTACATTATTTTGAATACACAGCATATGACTACTTGATTTTGAATATCCATTACGTGATTACACATTCAACATAAACCATTACGTCTACATTCAATATAAATCCATTACGTGATTACACATTCAATATGATTTGTTATAAATAATGTTATTACGATTATGCTTATTACGTGATTACACATTCAATAATAAGAACTTTATTGTTTATGCTTTATTACGTGATTAAATCTCTAATATACGGTGGCGTTATGTGGTTATTATAGGTTGATATGGCTAATATTTTGTATATAATTTATCCTTAATACGTGATTAGACCTAAAATATTAGGTATTCCATATGAAATATTATGTATTACATGTTTTTGTTTTTACATAATTACGTAATCACTCAGTGTAGTTTCACATAAAATACTATAATAAAATCACGTAATCACGAAATGTGTATGCAAAATCACGTACTCACGTAATAATACATAGTCAACTGTTGTTACGTTATCACATAATAAGGTTTCACATAAAATTCTATAATAGAATCACATAATCACGTAACGGGTATTCATAATCCTGTATTCAAAATCACGTAATCACGTAGTCATGTGTATATTCAAAATCACGTAATCACGTAATGGGTATTCAAAATCATGTAATATTTTTTTAAGAAAACTATATATGCTGCTCGAATTAAAGAGAATAAAATGCTACTCCCTATGTCCCGTTAAATGTGTCTTATTTTGAATTTTCAAAGTCTTATTTATAAACTTTGACTTTAATTATACATTTTTTGTGTTATATAAAACTTGATGAAAATTAACCCGATAAAAACACTTGTAAAACACACTCAAATCATATAACTTTTATCAAGTATTATCTAATACAAACAAAATTATTTAAGGTCAAAGTTTACAAATAAAGAATTTGAAAATTCAAAATATGACACTTTTAATGGGACGGAGGAGTAGTTAATATGGTGTAATTTAAAAAAATGATATTAACGTGTGAAAAAGTTATTGCCGTTTGAAAAACAAGAGGGAAACTAGTTAAATGGGAAAAGACTAACTTACCCTTTCTCTATTGTAATTTCAATTGTTTGAAACTGAAATTCATATTGTTTTCACGCACTTATCTAGTCCGTAGATCTTCCAATTTGATGGCTGTCATTATCGTGTAGACTTCGTACAAAGATACCGTCTTGTACCGTATCTCGATTCTTTTAGTTATTAACATTTTTTTTTTCAAAACTAACAAAATAAGAGTATTGTTTATAAGTGACTAGTTATATTGTTCTAAGTGTAATTAGAAGTAAATAGGGTGTTCAAGATCAGATATCTTTCGATTATCAGAATCAGATATAGATACGGGTCGGATACTAAAGATTATTTGAAAGAATATATTTGTTTTTTTTATTTTGTAAAAAATACTTAATAAATTAAAAAAAAATATTTCGAATATCTGAATTATCCAAAATATCCAAAACTTTCTAAAAAAATCATTCAAAATATACATAATATCCGAAAATTCTAATAATATTTATTATTGTAAAAATACTATCCAAATCCGAAAAAATCGGATATGTCGAATTCGGAATCCCGAATAATTCGGGATTACTTTTGGATTCTGATTCTTTTCCACACCCCTAGAAATAAGACTATATGGTGTGGTCATGACCCTCCACATAGGCACCATGTCATCTATCTTTAATCCACCATTCAAAACCACTACCCTAAGGGTGTGGTCATGACCTAAACCACTATCCCCTTTATTTTTTTAATTTATTTTTGTCTTAAAATTATCAAATGGGAGGGTCGTGGTAATCGTGGTTTAATCCATGGGAACCACCATCAATCAAGGAGGGGGATGGTGTACCATTTAATTAACGATCCTATGTGGAAATAATGTTCCAATCCATGACCCCCCACACCCCATAGCCTAAGGCTAAAGAGTGTGGGGGTCATGGTTGAGACATGATTCGCCACGTAGGAACATGAATGGAAGGCTACAGCACCCACTTGCATGATCCAGCATGATTTGCATGGATTAAACCATGACAACCATGGTCCTCTTCTCCATTTTTCAAGAAATCATTTACCTTTTCTTTAGAGACAAAGATAAATTAAAATAAATAAGCGGATAGTGGTTTGGGTAATGACCACACCCTTAGTATATTGATTTTGAATGTTGGATTAGAGGTAATGACATGACACCGACGTGGAGGATCATGGTGGTCATGACCACACCCTATAGCCTAATTAATCTTTCTTCCAAAAAGGTGCGGTTTTTTTTAACATCTACCAAAGCAACATTGCTAGTTTTTACCTAGAAATAATTAATCTTTAATTGTAATTAATAACAAGATGTCAACCGTTCTTTTTTCCTTCATAATGCTAGCTTGTCTGATAACAACCTGTATATATAATATGAAATCAAAACAAACGAATAAATTAACATAATTAAGGCAGTCTACTTATGAAGAAAACCCCAAATTAAGCATCTAACTAAATGAGAAGTAATTAGCAAGTCATGCTTTGCAAAAGCATAACAAAAACATCAATGAAGCTTCTCCTCATCATATGAAAAACATGAGTGTGTAAAGGGATGAAAAGTAAAACTGTAACGATTGTATAACAATCTTCAATTTACACGTACCTTGAAGTTGTTCAGAGGTGGTGAGAGATGGGTAATCCCTGCCTACCTCATAGTTCCTAGCTTCGAAACGAAACACACAACTCGAAGGAGTCACCGGATTTCTGATAGGAACTCTAGCCGACAAAGTTCGTGGTTATGATTTTTAAACTCCATTGCTTGTCGTTGTGTTTTGACCCAATCTTCAACACCACAATTCATCATCGCCGTCATGAATCTACGTATTCATCGCGGAGCTGCGTTATGTGGATGACGAAAACAACACTACCAACGCCTGTACACTCCAACCGACACCACCAGGGGAAGCTTTGTCCTAACCTTTTTAGGGCCAGAGAGTCTGCATAGTTAAACAAAAACGAAAGCAAAGTAAATGGCGACACTTATTTACACGTATTCTGGAATCAACACGTAAGGTGTGTGCCAGGTTGCTTAAACTGTTTATTTCCATGCCTAAGTTGGAAACAGTAAAACCAAATAATTCAATACCATTATTGTAACAACTCTCATCAAAAGTCATATTTATTAACTTAATTTGTCCAATAGAAAACCCTAATTGAGACACCCAAGTGATTCTGCACAAACCCTAAAATTTTCAGAACAATCAGAATTAGGATCAGGGCCCCTAAAACTCAGGGGGGGGGGGGGGGTAAACCCTAGTCACGATTATCTACAAATCTCGTTGTAAAAATTGAAATTCACGAAGCTGTCAACTCATCAGACCTAGTCCCACACGTGGCAACACTATAAGCTTGAGGTGTCCCTTACGGACCGTAAGGGACATGTCTTACGGTCCGTAAGCAAGGCGAAATTTTGACTATAAATACAGAACATTGGCACTCGATTTCTGGCACAAAAACGTCGTAGAAATTCCAATTCTACGCTGAGTTATAGTCGAAATACTACAATTAACACACACGGATCACTAATCGACGCCGCAATCAGGGTATTAACTCGATCGCTATTACGATTCATTGTCCGATCGATCAATATATCCAATGGATGTTTAAGTGCTGGCCACATTAGGGTTATACTTTGTCATTCGTCGTTAATTCGATGGATGTTTAAGTATCGCACTTTGTCGTTCGTTGTGAGAATTTGATCTCGTGAGTTATCGTAAATGCTGTATTAAGTTATTAACCGAATTGTGTGCATGTTATTAAACTAGGTTATCAAGGCTAATCAGTAGGCTAAGCTCTGTTCAAATTAAATCTGCAAAGTGAGTCATTCTCTTTTTATCAAATTACTTTTAAAAGTATGTTTATTATCAAAATTATAGTTACAGGGATTAAGTCGTTGTTATCTGAAATTACTGCCAGTATGTGGGGGGATGTGCACATAGCTACTAATTATTTATCACTAATGGGTGAAAGGACCCAGCAAGTGATATGTCCACAGTCACAGTCCGGTAAAGTGACAACTGGATCAGTTAATTTAAAAGATGAGGCAATTGTAATTGCTCTTAATACTGTAAATTATAACGAACAGGTTGTTTTAATAAATAGAATGATTCACTCAGTATTTCCCACTGACAAAACCTTTTTCAAACATGTTTTAGGTGATCTGTTGTGATCCAGGAAAAGTGCCACATAGCACTATCAGCTTAACGAAGTGGCTCAGTATAAAATAAAGAAATATGTTTTGTAAAATAAGGATTTCTCAGTGAAATCGTATGATTGTAAATTACCGGGTTTTATCCCGAGTTGTGAAATACAATAATCGGGAAATTTGCAGTTTTAAAAAGATCCTGAGGATAAACTTCCACTGTTAAACTCAATTAAATAGATACCACAGGATTTCTGTCCCGCGGCTCCTGAAACGGGTCAAACCGGGTCGGGGGCCGTGACAGAAAAAGGTGGTATCAGAGCCACCAAATCAGAGCCACTGATTTAAGCCAATTAAGTATTTAGAAATCCTTAATTTTACTAATTGCTATTTCGTGATTATGTGTTTTATTATCTGACTAATTTTGTACAGTATGGGCAAATTTTTATATGCTAGCCACTGTAGCAGTAAATATAAATCTTTAAATATTATGATTTAAAGTTTTAGCACCTTTATTATCTACAGCCTAGAAATCTTATTCAGTAAATAAATAAAATTACAAATAAAAACCTAGTATGTTTTTATATTCAGTTGTTTCATAGTTACCTAATATGAAATAATATTTAAAGGTTTTCTATGAAATTTGATATAATTTTTAACTTAGTATTTGTTTGTACTTTGCATAACAGCATGAGTGACTTGTCGGAAGCCCTTCAGAATTTAAATCTCTATCCAGTAAGGATAGAAGTTTCCAGAGATTTTAATAGGTATATACCAGACATAGAAGAACCTATAGAATTCAATGCTTTACCTCTCGAGAAACCTAAGCCTAAGAAAATGGAAATTGGGGAAAGCTCTAGACAAATTGAGGGATTACCATCTCAGGAAGAGCTAGATTTTATAATGGCAAGCTATAATACTATTAAGCCTGTTAATGAAAATGTTTTTGAAACACAACTACCACTGAACTTAGAACCAGCTATTCCAAACCCTTCCATCCACTCACAAATAGACGAATGGTTAATTAATGAAATACAGTTACAAAACCATCCCTATAAGCTTTTTCCTCAGTTCAATCCAGAACCTTTATCAAGTCCACCAATGAGTAACGAGAAAATAGCTGAACTCCGCCATTTTGACAAAGAACTAATGGATGCTGGGAATAGGATCCAAGAGATTTTGGGACAGATCTCCTGGAATTACGATAAGAGGGAACGCCGTTACTAGACAATCAACTGACAAAAGATAGGGGGTTTATGGAACTATAGTGGTGTAATAGTAATAAGTAAAATCAGTCTGTAAAATAACTACAAATAAAACTTTGTAAGATAATGGTGTGTATTGATGTATACTATAAAATATAAAAATGGGAAGTGAGAAATCGATAGTTTTGGCTATATGTGTATTGTAAAATTTGTATAATGATTTTGTGTATAATTGTTATTTATTTACTAATAAATTATATATATTATCAGATGGAAAACGCTAATAATGAACCAGTTAACGAGGTTAATCAATCTGAACAACAACCGGGGGATCAATATGTGACTAGGCAAGATATAGAGAATATCGTTGCTCAAGGGATAGCCAATGCTATTCCGGCAATAGTCGCTGCTGTCCAGAAACCTGCTGAACCTCAACAAATCATTCCTAGCAAACGTATTTTTGAAGATAACTTCAGTAATAGCGTAAATGAAGGCAATAATCATGTTAATCATGATAATGAACCACGGCAAGCTCCGCTCCCTAAGAAAATGAAAGCTGCAACGCCTGGTTGCACTTATAAAGAATTCCTTGCTTGTAAACCCATTGAGTTTGCAGGCAATGAAGGAGCGACTGCTGCACTACGTTGGTTAGAGAAAACCGAGGCCGTAATTGCCATAAGTAAATGTGTTCAGGATGATCAGGTCATGTACGCGTCAAATCTTTTTAAAGAAGGGGCGCTAGAATGGTGGAATACGGTGTTACAAGCTAAAGGAAGAAATAGGGCTTATGCCATGAAATGGGAAGAATTTAAAAATCTTGTAGAAAGAAAATTCTGTCCCGAATATGAAAAAGATCAAATGGCAAATAAGTTTCTAAATCATCGCATGACAGGTGTAGATTGTCGCGGTTATACTTCGACATTCTTCGAATATGCTAGAGTGGTACCAACGCTGGCTTCGCCAGAACCGGTACTCATTTCCCGCTACATTTGGGGACTGATTAGTGAAATCTGTAACATCGTTAAAGCTGCGAGACCTCGCACTATTGACGATGCTGTGGAATTAGCTAACACCCTAACGGATGAACTGGTGCGCACGCAAGATGAAGACAGGAAGAAAGAACTAGCTCAGAAAATTACCCAAGGATTTCGTACGGGTAATAACAACAGCTTCAAGAAAAGAGGAACAGGGCAATCCTCAACTCCTCAGTTTTGCAGAAATTGCAAAAAGAAGCATTTTGGAAGATGCAAGGGATATTGCAATTTTTGCAAAATTCTGGGGCATCAAGAGGAGAATTGCAGAAAGAAATCTCTAATCTGCTACAACTGTGGAGAAATGGGACATTTCCGAACAGAATGTCCTAAATTGGTCAAAGCAGCAGACAACAAAGCTAAGACAGCCAACGGAGCTACTAAGAAGAATGTTCGAGCCTTTCAGTTAACTACTCAGGAAGCCGAAATGATTCCAAATGTGATAGCTGGTACGTTCTTAGTTCACAACATTTACGCCAAAGTATTATTTGACTCTGGTGCAAACCAAAGTTTTATCGATACTTCATTCTGCCAAGCTCTCAATATACCCTTAACCAACATTAGGCAGATTTTTACAGTCGAAACAGCTGATGGGAATTCAGTTAAAATAGATAAGGTTTTGCAAAATGTAGAAATAGGACTTTCAGGTCATAAATTCTTTGCAACCCTATTACCTATGAAATTAGCCGAATTTGATGTTGTGTTAGGAATGGATTGGTTAGTAGCCAACCATGCTCGAATCCTTTGTGATAAAAACTCTATAGAAATTCAGGCACTTACTGGGGAATTAATTAGGATTACAGGAGATAAACCACGTAAGCCTATGAAGTTCATATCAGTAATGAAAGTTGCTAATTATGAACGAAAACAAGGAATAGTATATATGATTTCAGTAATCATTAGTACTAAGGGAAAAGAACTTAAGGAAATTCATGTAATCTCAGAATACCCAGAGGTATTCCCAGAAGAATTACCAGGATTACCACCAGATAGGGAGGTAGAATTTAGGATTCATCTAATTCCAGGAACTATACCGATAGCTAAGGCACCTTATCGGTTAGCACCCACAGAAATGTTAGAACTTAAAAAGCAATTAGATGAATTACTAAGTAAAGGATTCATACAACCTAGCTCATCCCCTTGGGGAGCACCAGTGTTGTTTGTAAAGAAGAAGGATGGGTCGATGAGAATGTGTATCGATTATAGAGAATTGAATAAGGTTACAATTAAGAATCGATACCCATTGTGTAACGCCCCAAAATCTGAATGTTAATAATTGTTGTATGTTCTTATGTGACACGTCAGGAAAATAAATAACTAGGCTATTTAACCTAGTTAAGGGTATGGTTAAAAGAATTAAAAGATGAAGGTAGTGTCGGTTATGTTTTAAAGGCAAACCCGAGGGGTTAAAGTGGAACAAGATGGAAGTTGTTTTATTAAAAGAAACTAACAACACACACAAACACACCTTCGTGTGTGTTCTAGATCGATCAGGAGACTCCCATGGAGTCTCAAACCCTAAACATGAAAGATCATCCAATTGGAAGGCTAAATGATGCTTAAATTCATAACCGAGCATGGATTAATGATCACCAACACGAGGGGATCATAAGGTATGTCTTAAATCTAGGATTGGTGATCATGGGTGAAGTGGGTTATGCTCTAATCCGTGAGTTAATATGAAATTGATCATGTATAAGGGTTAGAATCATCATATAGAACATGGGTTATGCAAGGGTTGTGTTAATTTGAAGTTTAGATGTGAAACCCGTTTGTTATGGTGAGGATGATGACTTGAATCACCATTTATGTTTAATTCTTGTTGAAAGAATGATGTATTATGTGGGTATGATGAAATCTTGTTAGATGAATTAGGAGAAAAATGATGATGCTATGTTTGATGTTTAATTGGAAATGAAACATGATGATTAGTAGTAGGTTTTGATGGGTTATGTATGAAATTAGAAGATGTATGTATGAATTAGTTGTACGTTATGCTTAAAAGGTGGTACACGCACATCAAGTGTATGATAAAATGTATATAGTGTTGTCCGTATAGTCGATTATGATGTTACTAGTATATGATGATAAATCGATAGTTAAATATGGTTAATAGTTGACTTTGAAAGTCAACTAAGTATAAGAATCATGATTCGACTCGTTATCGTGAAAGTAGGACTATAAGAAGTCGTATGATACATGTTATAGCAATCCACGTTAAATGTAATGACATGATGAGTTACATGAATTTAAGCGTATATGGATATGATTATATGAGTTATGTTGGTTAAGAATGAATAATGAAAGTTAAGTATGAAAGATGCGATTGACATGATGGTTAACATGCACAAATGAGTATGCTAATAAGAGCGTGATTTTGATGAAATGAAAGTATAGGAATCACGTCGAGACGGGCTCAAGCATGAGATGTTAACGGGTCAAGAAGAGGCAAGGAATCGGATGCGAGCACGGACGCATAAGGTAAGTGATTTCTGTAATCACTTCTTAGTTCGATTAAGTAATATGGTTTTTTAATTAACTAAACACGATGGTTGAAGACAAGTATGTGTCGTAGTCTTTTGTCGTAAAGTATGGGATTAAAGTTGACCAAAATGCCCTTGATGGGTATTTTGGGCAAACGGTCTTAAAAAGTAGTTTAGAAGCAAGTTACTCGATTAGTGTAATGTTTAGGTTAAGTATGAAAGTGAGAAGTATGGTTTGTAAGTCATAAATGTTTTAATGCGCAATTAACCTTAACGGGTCAAAATAAGCTTTTGAGCGAAAACGGGTGGAATGAGATGTAGGGCATCCGAGAATGAATCTTTTATGACAAATGACCTTGAAATTATCAATTCATGTGAAGTTAAGGTCACACAAACAAGTTATGTGGGTAAATGCATGAACGGGTAGAAATCATGGAAAAGGGTAATAAGCCGAAGGCTTAAAAGTTATAAATTTCGGTAGTCCAAATGTTGGATCTTAACTCCATAAGATGGAGAATTAAATTACGGACGCGTAGGAAAAAGAATCGGGTAAAACGGACCATTAACGAAGAAGTTATGACCGTTTCCGTGAAACGCGGACGTGCTGGGAATCTGCAGATCAGCAGCAGCAACCTTCTGTGAATATCAGGGCGTCGCGTAGCGCGACGGGTGATACGTGGTCGAAAACCGGTGTTTGTATTGGTGTAACTTGATGTTTTTACATGCGTTTTAATTCCGAATAGCCTACTTTCAATTAAAATTGTGTTTTGCAGGTTTGATGAAGTTTAAGGAGCTATTTGGGAGCTTTACGGACTATCGGGACGAAAAACGGACCACCGGAACGCAAAACGGGTCAATCGGAAGCGAGAAACACAAAAAACAGAAAAATGGGTTTTCTGTGAGGCATAGCCTACGCCACCAGGGGCGTAGCCTACACCTCCTCCTGATGCTAAACGAGATTTTTGGGGTTTTCTTGGTTGGTGACGAGTTTTAATGCTTGTTTTGACCCACTTCGGGAGTTACACTTTCTTGGGGGATTTTGAATATCATTTTTGGAGCTACTACTCATGATCTACCACCTACCATTCCATCCAACATCATCTCTACACCCCGAATCAAGAACGAGAGCAACATCATCTTCTTGATTCGAAACCCTAGCTCCATCAATCCATCAATCCACTCAACCACTCACCATCATCATTCATCCAAAACCCTAACCTTCATCATTCACCATTCTACAAGTTCCAAGATGATTCAATTCAAGCTTCCATCATCCGTTGATCGTGCCATTTTCACCATGAGCGGCTAGTTTCTTGGAGGTTTCACCCCGGTGTAGGTTATTGTAAGTCTAGGGTTTAAACATTGTTCTTGGTTTGAGTTTGTGACAATTTGCTATTTGATTTTGAAGCTTATGACAATTGTCTTGCATTTGTATTGAATTCATAAATTGTCGAGTGAAGATTAAATTTGACTTTATGAAATGTTTATGTGCAATTATGCCTTGTCTAGGTTAGAGTTTACATGTTCTTGGTAACAAAGTGCATTGTGGTCCGTTATTTATAACGTTGATAGCTTTTGGCACCTAAGCCTCGCGACACTAAATCCATTAATCATCTTTGCAATTGATTCAACCCTAAAACGTGTAGAAACCCTAGGATTTCAATTATTGAACCGGGTGTGAACCTTGTTTTCTCTATATTGTTCAAACAATCGATTTCATTTCTTGCAATTTGTTGATCGTTAGTTGTTAATCAATCCTTTCATTTTAGTAGTTTTAATCCACATCTTTTCAATCAATCAAAAATACATAAAAACAAAATAGCAAGCTTCATAAGTGTGACATCTTTTCATAATTCAATCGAATCCATTCGCAAACCACATACTCTTCGTGGTTCGACCCCTTACTACCACTAGCTATTTGTTAAGGGTAATTTGGGACTATAAATATTATCTTTGACCGGAGCGCGACACTCCGATCAAATTTTGGCGCCGTTGCCGGGGAGTGCGTGCGCTTTGTGTTTGGATATTGTTTGAATTTGTGTGATTATCTGTTTAATTTGTTTAGCTTTCTTTTTGTACGTGTCTTTTTCCTTGTTACGCGGGGTGTGTTACTTGTGCAGATTACAGGTAGTGCATGCATACGCGGAACTCCGGGAGGACTTCACCTTTAGTCTACGAACCGGAAATCGAACGAGTTGCAAGAAGAAACCTAGCAAGCCGGTTAGAAGCAACACTTGCTTCTAATCAAACCAACCAAACACCACAACCTACACCATCCATTGAAACTGGTTCAATGGCAAACCAAAACTCCAATCACCCAAACCTCAACCAAAACCAATTCCAATCCCGAGGAACCTTTTATCCCGCTCCAAATATGCAACCCATGCCTCAAGAGCAACCGGGTGGTAACAACAACAATGGACCACCTACACCACCTTTCCAAAACCAAAACCCTAACAACAATCAAAGAACACCTCAACAACAAAATCTTCATAGACACAACTCCCTACCCATTAACCTAGATGACCGGAATGTCAATTCCGACCGTCGGGGAAATCGTGATCGCGGCAATCCCGCAAATGAAGACCCATTCTTCAACATCGACGACTTGAGGAATGCAATCCCCGATGATGAACCTTATAGTGTTCCCGGTTATCAATCGCCGGAACATGTGAGTGTTCATACGGAAAACTCGGATGACGGGGGATATTATGATGATAGGGCTAACGATGACGAAGATTGGGGCTATGTGAATAGGGGAAACGTCTACAATGCAAGAAGGTATGATGATGAGGAAGTTGGCTATCAAAATGCCAATTATGTTGGGGATGACGTATACGGTTACGGAGGTGGAAGAAATGATGGTTATGGGAACAACCGTCAACCACGAAACAATGACCAAAGGAACCGGAATGATGGGTTTTATAATAACAACAACAATGCAAACCCTAACCGGATTCCTCGTTTCGTGGGAGGTGGTAACCCAAGGGATAATAGAAGAGAGGATAGACGAGATGATGGGGTACGGTACTAAACCCGACCCGAGCGGTCGGACTACCGTTACGTATTGCTTTTATATTAAATATTTATTATTGTTGCTACTAACCCAACCGCGAGGCCCAACGCGATGTAGTTTACACTACTTTGGGTCGGGGCTTGTAGAGATAACCCCTAACTGGGCCTGGCCCATTGAGGTTAGGGGAGGCCCATATCCCCCTATATAAAGAGGTCTTCACCTCTTGAACAAGGGGGAGATATGGAGCCGCCACACTTTTTGTAGCTGGAAACAGGAGAATCTTCTCCTACCGGCAATCTCTACAGCTCCATTTTCTTCTCTTCTCCATTGCAGATCTAGGTTCAAGAGGAAGAACAAGGAGTGATTTTTCACCCTTATGTAGAACGCGGTCCAGTCATCCCGGCGGTGAACCCGTGTTTCTTCATTGGCGCCCACCGTATCAAAATCTAAACCCAACAAGAATCACAACTCGGTTTCTTCTCTACCCGACCTTCCAGATCTGTTTTCCTTGAGTTTTACAAACGGTTCTCGGTAAAAAAACTTCAGGTTTGAGTTTTCTTATTCCTAGATCTGATACTTCTACGGTTTCAGAACCACATCTTGTGGTTCTTCTCTTCACAAAGTTCTAGATCTTAGTTCTGGAAGAATTCCGCCCTTGAATCTTGCTTCAGATTGAAAACTTTTAATTTTTAGCAAAAAAAAAAAAAGCATGATGTACAAGTGGGAGTTGCACAATCTCCTTTTATTGCTTGCCTCAAACCACTACATCGTCCATGGTATCCAATTATAATTATAATTATACACGGTACAAGTTATAATGCGTGATGTATAAGCATATTGTGCATTGGCTAGTCAAAATATCCCACAATGGAATGGATGTATACAACTGTATTAAAAATGATCCTCAATCAACCACTTCATAGGTGGGTTTCTATGGGGGTTTTCGTTATCAACACTGGAATAATCATTAAAGTCTTTTTGTCATAATCCTTGGATTTGATTTTTGGCACAAAGATCCAGATCCATTCAAAAAATGGATTATTATTATTCTCTAATTTGCAAAAAAAATTTTTTTAAAGAAAATGTGTACAGCTGTCAAGTTACAAATCATATTGCACAAGGTATAACCCTTATTGCACATACAACTTTTGTGAGGAGACATAAACTGACATTGACAGGTAAAAGTGTACTAGTGTTTCCTACTTTACATCTATACTTTGTCACCATGCAAAAGGGAATCTCATTTGGTCAAGCATCCATGCGACTACGATAAAACAATTATCTCCACCTCCACGCAATTTGTTACCAGCAACGTTCAGCCAGAAATCTACGTGGCAACGGCACCCATGGTGCTCCCGGTTTGTATCACTTGCGCTTCAAACACCCGGCATCAACCGCAGCGCGCGCAACCAACTGCCATCTCCGGCATGAACTACACCGCGCGCAATAATCAACCTGCCATCACCGGCCATCAAGGGAAGACATCTCTTCCACCACGTCGCGCGCAACCATCAGCCATTTCCGACATTAACCGCGCCGCGCGCATTAATCAACCTGACATCTCCCGCATCAACCGCGTCGCGCGTTTCAAAACCAACTGTCATTTACGGCAGCAATCATGTCGCGCGTACACAAATCACCTGTCATCTACAGCATCAAGCATATCGTGCGCAACAAGGATGAACTATTTTTCTCCGACATGTGACGCAAGTAAACTTCAAACAAGGTACAACCTTTTCCTTCATCTTTATTATGTCTCAAAAGAAGGTTATAAATACACCGCGGGCAAGTTCCTGCTTGCGCTAGACACAGGCCCGCCACGAAAGCAGTCCGCATGCGCGGGTATTCCCCCGTCGCGCGACCAAGCTCTGCATGCGCGGGCACGACCCCCGCGGCGCGCGATCAAGCCTTTTACGCGTGGGTAGACCCGCCGCGCGAGCAGTCCGCATGCGCGGGTTTTCCCCGTCGCGCGACCAAACTCTACATGCGCGGGCACGACCCCCGCGGCGCGCGATCAAGCCTTATACGCGTGGGTAGACCCGCCGCGCGAGCAGTCCGCATGCGCGGGTTTTCCCCGTCGCGCGACCAAACTCTACATGCGCGGGCACGACCCCCCGCGGCGCGCGATCAAGCCTTATACGCGTGGGTAGACCCGCCGCGCGAGCAGTCCGCATGCGCGGGTATTCCGTTGCGCGACCAAGGTCTACATGCGCGGGCATGAAACTCGCGAGTCCCGTTATTCAGGCGAAGGGAGCTTTGTCCAAAAGCCAAGCTGAGTTCAGTTACGGCGCGCGAGATCTGTCCTCCCAGTAGACGCCACCCATGCAAGCTAAGTCCCATGCCCCGCATGCATGCTAATCCACCATGTCTCGGGCGACTGCTTCACAATCTAATTACTTGTTTTAATATTCAAGTGAATTTGAGATTTGTTTCCTAAAACTCTCGCTTTCTATAAATATGAGTAATGGAAATCATTTAATATAGTGAAAGGACAAGGCCAGGTACATGTTATCATCTAGTTCTCATGCTTTTTGACTTTAGAAAATGCTTGTCATGACAGTACCTACCATCCTATACCCATATGGGCTCAAATCCTATTTAATAATACTATGTTAAATAAAGGACGGATAGCCAAAAAGTCCTTTCCGTATTGGGTTTTTTTTTTTTTATAACAAAAACGTTACATTGTGCTTTATATCTATAAATTGTGATGAAATTGGTTATGCACAACCAATATTTTAAAATAACGCTACTAACATTTTATTTAGTAGCAATAAAATAAAAAACTAGCATAATGTAACATGGGGTCAAAATTGTTTTCACATATTACGGAATAAGGATACATATACGCCCCTTATAAGGAGCACGTTTTGGTACAATCCTTTCCACATATCAAACTCGTTGTTACAATTAATCTTGTCAACTTACTCTAAGTTCAAGAAATACTAACATAAGGCGGGGCGCCTCATAATACACCCCCGTTCGATAATAACATTTGCAGGTTTGGCAATACATTCAAACAGGAAAACGCGGCGAGCGATCCTCGCACATACCGGAAACCAAAAAACCTGCCTTACAGACGAGCGAGCACACATGCGCCGGCGGGCACATGCTCCTCCGCATACGAGCACGTAAGTCGCCAAGCGCGCATGCTCCTTTACTTATGAGCACGTAAGTCGCCGGCTGGCGCATGCTCTTTTACATACGAGCACGTAAGTCGCCAAGCGCGCATGCTCCTTTACTTATGAGCACGTAAGTCGCCGGCTGGCGCATGCTCTTTTACATACGAGCACGTAAGTCGCCAAGCGCGCATGCTCCTTTACTTATGAGCACGTAAGTCGCCAGCTGGCGCATACTCTTTTACATACGAGCACGTAAGTCGTCAAGCGCGCATGCTCCTTTACTTATGAGCACGTAAGTCGCCGGCTGGCGCATGCTCTTTTGCATACGAGCACGTAAGTCGCCAAGCGCGCATGCTACTTTACTTATGAGCACGTAAGTCGCCGGCTGGCGCATGCTCTTTTACATACGAGCACGTAAGTCGCCAAGCGCGCATGCTCCTTTACTTATGAGCACGTAAGTCGCCCGCTGGCGCATGCTCTTTTACATACGAGCACGTAAGTCGCCAAGCGCGCATGCTCCTTTACTTATGAGCACGTAAGTCGCCGGCTGGCGCATGCCCTTCTACATACGAGCCCGTTAGGCGCATCGCACGCATACTCCGTTACTTACGAGCACGTAAGTCGTCATGTACGCAATCTTTTTTACATACCAACACGTCGATCTCCATACGAGTCTGTAGTTCTACTTACGATCATCTCAGCCTCCATGCAAGTCTTGCTGCTACACATGTAAGCACGCTAATCTCCACGTGACCCTGCTGCTTTACATACGAGCGTGTGTGTTGTCCGCGCGCGCATGCTTAGCCATATACGAAAACGCTTACAAAACGTAAACTGTGCTACAAATGCACGCACCACTTTGGGTATACGCAAAAACACATTGGCTGAAATAAAGTTTCGTTCACACCTACAATCTTCAAGACAAGCCACATCTCCTTCATGCCACATTGTTGTTGTGTCACACCAGAGGATGAGCGCAGGCTCGGGTCTCCACTTCATTATTCATGACGCAACTTTATGCCAATTCTCATTCGCGATAACCTGTTCAAAGCGGATTAACACGTGCAATTATTGTAGACAGCAGTTTACAAAGATTCAAACACTATAAATACATATGCTTCACGGCTTAAGACACGCACGCGCCTTGCGCTAACCAACAGAAGTCAACCATATGGTGAAGATTTTACAATAGCCACACGACTGTGTGCGCACCGCTAAAGCTGGGACACACTCACCTGACAAAGGCGAACCGTCAGTGACAACATAATGATCGCCGTGTCAGCAAACAACTCAAGGGTCACCATCAACGCCATTTGCACCAACCTGTTAGAATTTGAAATTCGAGAAATTTCTCGCCTAAAATTACAACCAAACTGCAAGTTGAAGTTAGCAACAGTTGCGCCGCATGCTTCATCAACTAATGATCATGCACGCCAGCTCTCAAAAGCAACAGGTATCAATTTACAAGCCTGGTAGCTGCGCCGTAGTAATTAACATACACTTACACGCGCGCCAACTACCAAGACCTAGCAAATTCTTTAAGGACCAGCACGCCTTTCCTTTCTCTTTTTCCTGAGCCCAGAGCTCCAACCATTCACTTCGCGCATGAAGCAGCACTGGACTGGGGGGACTTGAAGGGGTATGGTCCCAAAAAGCCGTGCAAACCATACTCCTTATACGTTAATCAAACTAATCTACAGACCACGCGCGGGTTGCTTAGACAAAACCTAATCCGCGCGCGAGGTACAAACAGGATTAAAGATCAGATTCAGCACTTAGCATCCTGAATGAAGGCCCTCAGTCCCTAAACCTTGCGCCGGCTGGTTGGACACACACCAAAGGCCGCGCAAGGTTAGCGGCGCAGATTGTATTCTATCGCGCTCCACGATTAACAATCGTGCATAAGGCAGAAGGAACACAAGGACGCCTACGTGGCTCCAATCAAGGTGCGCCAGCACCGGAGATCTTCTAGAAGACACTAATAGCTGCCGCAGAAGAGACAAGACGGATATTTCTTGTTGTCGCCTTCAGGCCCAAGGCCCATCAGCCCATCTCCTTATACGCCACGCCGGCTATAAATAGGGACCTTCACACACAGGTTAAACCGCTCTGTTCTCTACTCCCTCACTCTAACCACACTCAACCGTCAAAACTCAGCCAGTCCCAAGACTCGTGCACAAGACCTAACCACGTACACGCAACCTTGACAAGTTCGTGGCAATGTGCCAGTACAATTAGCAACTCCCTGCGATCAATCAGCGTGCGCCATGTTTGCCAAACCAATTTCCACGATGAACAACCAGGGGATATTCATTATCCCATTTATCTCTTCTCATAGTGAAAGACAGACGCAACAAGCATGGACAACAACTCTCCCGCATCTGGGCGACTGGTAAGCCTGAAACTCAATCTTTACTTTCGAGCACTCCTAACAAGTCTAGTACTCCTACCACGCTTGCACGCGGGAGCAGCACTAGACTGGGGGACTTGATGGGGTACGGTACTAAACCCGACCCGAGCGGTCGGACTACCGTTACGTATTGCTTTTATATTAAATATTTATTATTGTTGCTACTAACCCAACCGCGAGGCCCAACGCGATGTAGTTTACACTACTTTGGGTCGGGGCTTGTAGAGATAACCCCTAACTGGGCCTGGCCCATTGAGGTTAGGGGAGGCCCATATCCCCCTATATAAAGAGGTCTTCACCTCTTGAACAAGGGGGAGATATGGAGCCGCCACACTTTTTGTAGCTGGAAACAGGAGAATCTTCTCCTACCGGCAATCTCTACAGCTCCATTTTCTTCTCTTCTCCATTGCAGATCTAGGTTCAAGAGGAAGAACAAGGAGTGATTCTTCACCCTTATGTAGAACGCGGTCCAGTCATCCCGGCGGTGAACCCGTGTTTCTTCAGATGGGTTTTATAATAACAACAACAATGCAAACCCTAACCGGATTCCTCGTTTCGTGGGAGGTGGTAACCCAAGGGATAATAGAAGAGAGGATAGACGAGATGATCGAAGAGGTGAAAGACGGGATAATAGAAGACCGGTTGATCAAGAAGTTAACGGTCCAAATCGTCGTCAACGACCTCCACGGGGAGTGAATGATCGTTTCAGGCCGGTTGTCACCGAGAATGACTCACCAATCGTTTGTGAGAGGAGGATGTTTGATTGTAAACCACATTACATCAACATACTTCCTCATTTTAATGGAAGATCTAATGACGAACCGTACACACATTTGACAGAGTTTTCTTCCATTTGCGGCACTATCGGGGGGCACAACTTTGCACTAGATGAGGTTAAACTTCGTTTGTTCCAATTCTCATTGAAAGACAAAGCGAAGCAATGGTTCCTTACACTCCCGGCCAATAGCATCCGCACATGGGGAGAAATGCAACAAGCTTTTCTAGATGAATATTATTCTATGGCGAAGACCGATGATGCTCGTGATGAAATTAGGTCTTTTCGCCAATTATCGGGCGAGCCGTTGCATGAAGCCTTTACAAGATTTAAAGAAATGATGCGAAGATGCCCACATCATCAAATCGAGAAGTGGGAGTTGGTTAAGTGCTTTGTACGGGGTTTAGATGACAACACATGGAACCGACTTGAATCAACGAGCAACGGGACCCTTCTAAGCAACCATGAAGATGATGATTGGGAATTCTTGGAACGGATGAGTAAACGTTCGAAAGAGAAAGAATCGGCCGATCGAGCTAAGAAGCATCCCATTTCACGGTCACTTCCCGATCTTGACTCTAAAGATCGGATTTCCACCTTAGAGCGGGAAATGGCTCGAATGAAGAAAAAGGAAGTAAATGCGGTTCAATTCGAGGTATGTGAAGATTGTGGTGATATTGGACATAGAGCGGAACAATGTCCAACGGGGTCGAGAGAATACACCGAGGAAGTCAACCAAGTGTATGGGGACCGAAAGCAATATGACATGAACTCCAACACTTACCATCCGGGCTTGAGAAATCACCCTAATTTCCGGTATGGTAATGCTTCGAATCAAATGAACCCGAATTTTCAATCGGGTAACCAAGGAGGTCAAGGTGGGTCTTCGTACAATAATCGTCAAGGTGGTAACCAAGGGGGTTACCAAAGGAATTACAACCAAGGTGGTAACCAAGGGTATCAAAACCGTGAAGGCAATTATCAACGGGGTTACAATCAAGGTGGTAATGGGGGTGGCGCGTCTAACTCCCAAGGTGATGATTCGATTAACTCGAAACTAGACGCTATCATGAACACTCTCACCAACTCGCATCAAGAACTTAGAACTGAAATGCGGAATTCAAACCAAGAAATTAAAATTGAAATGCAGAAAGAGTTTGAGGTGAGAGACAAATCCCAAAAGGCATTAGAGAAGCAAGTGGGGCAACTTGCTCAAGAGATGGCTCAAGTTCGGGGAAGTGGAGGAGGACTTCCAAGTGACACCACAGTGAACCCTAAGCATCAAGGGTCGAACTCAAGGAACACGCGTGAGGTACCAATAAATAAAATTTCTTTACGTAGTGGTCGAGTCATAGATAGTGGTGTCGAGCCACCATCACCCGAGTTTGTTGAAGGGGTGGTGGAAGATGCGAGTGATGATGAAGGTAAAAATGGTCAAACGGGTCCAACGAAAAATGATGTTAAAATTAATAATACTACACCCGTTGTGACCATTCCCGTCCCAAAAGCTAAGGAAAAGGGTGTGGAGGTTAATACCGCCCCTTATCCCGAAGCCTTGTTGGGACCATTTAAGAAAGTGGTAAACAAACGAGGCCCACAACAAGAAGAGATGTGGGAAATTTTTAAACAAGTCAAAATCAATTTACCACTCTTAGATGCAATTAGGCAAGTACCTTCATATGCTAAATACTTGAAAGATTTATGCACCCAAAAGCGAACTCACAAGTTTCCTAAGAAACTTGATTTAACTGAAAACGTGAGTTCGATTCTTTCGGGTGCACTTCCACCAAAACTCCAAGATCCGGGGGCGCCCATTATTTCAATACAAGTTGGGGAATTCAAAATGACACGAGCACTTTTGGATCTTGGGGCAAGCGTGAGTATCTTGCCAGGTAGTTTATATGACCAATATGATTTTGGTCCACTTCAAGTGTCGAACACCACCGTGGTGTTAGCCGACTTAACCCCTAAATTACCCCGTGGGATAGTCACGGATGTAATAGTCAAGGTCGAGGACTTTTACTATCCGGTGGACTTTCTTGTATTAGATTATGTCTCTTTGGACCGAACCAAGCAACCAACGGTGATCCTTGGTCGACCATTTTTAGCAACATCGAATGCCCAAATTAATTGCAAATCGGGCACGGTCGACATGACTTTTGGTAACCGTCGGTTGCGGTTAAATGTCTTTTCAAGATTAACGGATCCTCTAGTTGGCGATGAATGCTACATGGCGGACATTGTTGACGAGTGTATACCTCTATGTGACACTAGTGTCGAAGAGGAAAACACAATAGAGGAATGTTTCATGTTTGACAGGTTGCAAGGAGAAACAAATCGGAGCATGGATGAAGAGATGAAAGAATTGGAGGTTATGGCGGCAAAAGAAGGAAGGCCCACTTGGACACATCAAGTGGAAAGTCTTCCGGAAACTATTGATACAAAGTTGAAGCCGTCATTGGAAGAACCTCCGGTGCTAGAGTTGAAAGTGCTACCCAAGCATCTTAAGTATGCTTATGTGGGTGAAGGTAGCACGCTCCCGGTAATTATTGCATCTAACTTGACCGGGGAGCAAGAAGAGAAGTTAATGAGAATTTTGGTCACTCATAGAGCTGCTATCGGGTGGACCATTGCGGATTTGAAGGGAATTAGTCCCTCGGTAGTGATGCACAAGATCATCACTGAAGATGGCATGAATCCTTCTCGTGACACGCAACGGAGATTAAATCCAAACATGCGAGAAGTGGTGAAGAAGGAAGTATTAAAGTGGCTAGATGCGGGTATCATATACCCTATCTCGGATAGCCAATGGGTGAGCCCGACACAAACAGTTCCGAAAAAGGCGGGTATTCAAGTCGTCACAAATGACGCAGGTGAAGAGGTCGCCACTCGGCCGGTAACCGGGTGGCATATTTGTATTGATTATAGGAAGTTAAATGCTGCAACTTCCAAAGATCATTTCCCTTTACCATTTATTGACCAAATAGTTGAGAAATTGGCCGGACAAAAATTTTATTGTTTTCTGGATGGTTATTCCGGTTACAATCAAATTGCTATACATCCGGAAGACCAAGCAAAGACTACCTTTACTTGTCCATACGGTACTTTCGCATTTAGGCGAATGCCGTTTGGACTTTGTAATGCCCCCGCCACCTTTCAAAGGTGTATGATGAGTATCTTTTCAGATATGGTGGGGGAGTCTTTGGAAATCTTCATGGATGATTTCTCAATATTCGGGTCATCATTTGATACATGCCTTGACCAACTCGAAAAAGTTTTGAAAAGATGTGTTGAGAAAAATCTTGTTTTGAGTTGGGAGAAGAGCCATTTCATGGTTCAAGAAGGGATTGTGTTGGGGCATGTAGTGTCGAGTCGTGGGATAGAGGTTGACCGTGCAAAGGTGCAAGTTATTTCTACCTTACCTTATCCCACGAATGTTAAGGGTATTAGATCGTTTTTGGGTCATGCGGGGTTTTATAGAAGATTTATAAAAGGGTTTAGTGATATAACCAAACCCCTATGTAAATTATTGCTAAAAGATCAACCGTTTGAATTTAACCAAGATTGTCAAAATGCCTTTAATGTGTTAAAACAAAAGTTGGTTGAGGCCCCAATCTTGCAATCACCGAATTGGTCGTTACCATTCGAAATTATGTGTGATGCAAGTGATTATGCGGTGGGGGCCGTGTTGGGTCAAAGGGTAGATAAGAAACCGGTTGCCATTTACTACGCAAGTAAGACTCTCTTGGATGCACAATTGAATTACACGACTACCGAGAAAGAGCTACTTGCGGTGGTATATGCGTTGGATAAGTTTCGTGCTTATATATGGGGTACTAAGGTCATTGTATATTCTGACCATTCTGCAGTTAGGTATCTCATGGACAAGAAGGATGCAAAGCCGAGGTTAATCTGATGGGTTCTCTTGTTACAAGAGTTTGACTTGGAGATCCGAGACAAGAAAGGGAGTGAAAATGTGGTCGCGGACCATTTGTCTCGGTTGAGTGTGGAGGATTCTTCCCGTGAAGAGATCAATGAGAATTTTCCCGATGAGCAAATTTTAAAAGTTGGAATATTACCATGGTATGCTAATATTGTCAACTATTTGGTTACAGGTGATTTGCCGGCTCATTGGGATAGAAGGAAGAGGTTGCACTTCCTATCTCAAATCAAGTACTACACGTTGGAAGAACCGGACTTATTCAAGTTTTGTTCGGATCAAGTCGTTCGAAGATGCATACCCGACGAGGAGATTCCTAGTGTCTTGATGCACTTGCATTCATTTGCTTGTGGGGGCCATTTCAGTGGTCACAAAACCGGGCACAAAGTGCTCAATAGCGGTCTTTATTGGCCGACTATTTTTAAGGATGCTTTTAATTTCGCTAAAAACTGTGTAGAGTGTCAAAAGTTAGGAGGTATTTCTAAAAGGGATGAAATGCCCATGCAACCGATCCTTATTGTAGATATTTTTGATGTGTGGGGGATCGATTTCATGGGCCCATTCCCTAATTCGCATGGCAACTTATACATCTTGGTGGCGGTCGATTATGTATCCAAATGGGTCGAAGCGATTGCCACCAAGACAAATGACCATACCGTTGTTTGCAATTTTGTACAAACAAATATAATTTCTAGATTTGGGATTCCCCGAGTAATCATTAGTGATGGGGGATCTCACTTCAAGAATTTTAACTTTGGCAAACTCTTGAAACGGTATGGTGTTGACCATCGAATCGCTACCCCTTACCACCCACAAACAAGTGGTCAAGTGGAAGTTTCCAATAGGCAAATAAAAGAAATTTTGCAAAAGACCGTTCGACCCGACCGAAAGGATTGGTCAACGAAGTTGAATGATGCTTTATGGGCTTATAGAACGGCTCATAAGACACCTATTGGAACTACACCTTATCGCTTAGTTTATGGGCGAAATTGCCATTTACCGGTTGAACTTGTGCATCGTGCTTGGTGGGCTATCAAAGAGGTTAACATGAAATATGATGATGCAGGAAAAGAGCGAAAGTTAAAGCTTTGCGAGTTGGAGGAGCTTAGGGAAGAAGCGTATGAGTGCGCCTCGAAATACAAGGATGATATGAAGAGGGCACATGACGCGAAGTTGAAGCCGAAAGAGTTTGAAGTGGGTCAAAAGGTTTGGCTTTACAATTCAAGGCTTAAATACTTTCCCGGTAAGCTAAAGAGCAAATGGATGGGCCCGTACGTGATTACACGGGTCGGGAAGCTTGGAGATGTTACAATCAAGGACCCGAAGGATGGGTCGAAGCAAACGGTTAATGGGCATCGCCTTAAACCGTTTCTTGATGGTAACGAGGAGAAAAAGGACGCAAATGTGGAGTTGGTATGTTTCTTGGTAAGCGTACCAACATATGAGGTAAATTAAAGGGCCGGTAATGTGCGTTGTAGAGTATTGTATATTTACATTGTGGTTTCGTATCGTTTCTATGCTTATCGTTTTTGTTTCATACTAACCGTTTGATGTGTGAAGTTCCGAATATCACGAACAAGATTTGAAGACGAAAGGTATGTTCTAAGCTTGCTTTGTGTATTAGGGACAATACACTTCTTTTCGGGGGGTGGCAGGGATCGTTAAATGACAGTCGAACGATTCATAACGCGTTTCAATGTTTAATCTAGTTTGAACGCTTCGTAACGCAATTCGGTTTTTAGTCTAACTTAGTGTTAGTTTAGTTTATTAAATTAAAAATAATAAACATTTTGTTTTGATAATTTAATTTAGTTTTGTTAAATAGTTTGGTTTTGTAAATAACTTTTAAATAATAAGTTTCAAAAAAAAAAAAAAAAAAGGGTTAAAATTAACAAAACTAACAAAAACGTAAATAACTTAAAAAGATGAAAATAATGACATTATAAAAAAAAAAAAAAGTAAAGTCAAAAAGTGATGCCAGCATGATGTCAGCATGACATCACATCATCTTCTTCAAAAGAAACATGCAGATATCAACGTAAAACATAAAAGTTGGCCACTGTTGAGCGTCGTTGACGCCGGAGATGCCGTCGTCGACGGTGGCTTCAGGTTGGCGTCCGCAGAAAATCGCGTAGGCAGGGGAGGATGGCGTTGGGTGTTTGTGTGGTGTGAGACAGCGTAGACGGCGCAAATTCCGGCGTCGTCGACGGCCGTGTGAAGAAGTGCGTCGAAGAGATGTGGCGTAGGCAGGGAAGTTTAACGTCGGAAGCGTTTGTGAGATTGAGTCGGCGTCGTCGACGCCGGAGACACCGTCGCCGACGGTGATTAGGATGTGGCGTCACGTAGGTGTTGCCGTAGACAGCAACATAAGGCGTCTATGGCTGTTGTTTGTTCCAGTTGGCGTCGCCGACGCCGGAGTTACCGTCGCCGACGCGAGGTGCTCCGGCCAAACGCTGAAATTCCCTAATACCCCGAGCCGGCTTTCTATATGGCTGTGTAGATTTTTGTTTCAAACGTTGATTAAGTTATTGGTCCCCTGCTCATCTTGCTTGATCTTCTTCTCGGATATTACACTCCAATCACAGTTTTTCACAAATTGGATTTTTCATATATTGATTTTTCATAATTGAAAAATATTAATTGTGAGTGTACACCTTACCATATTTGTGTAACAAAACCCCAATAGCCGATCAAACTAATTAAACCCGAAACCAACTTTACACTTTCCTTACTTCAAATTAAAACCATCGATCCTGCATCCTTCTCTCTCCTCCATACTTCATCTTCTCCATAAACCTTTCAAGAACCCTAAACCCTCTCATCTTCATAACTCCTTCAATACTTAACCAATCTCAGAGATTCTTGAGTCTATTTTGTGTGAAATTTCGAGAGGAACAAAACCCCCATAACGGTTTTCATTAATTGTTGCTCGTTTACAAGATTTGGAGACTTGAAAATTCGGGTTTTTCAAGAGTAGTTCACAACTTGGTTGATTTTTCGGCTTTTGATTGTTTCTCTCCGTTCTACAACACAAAGGTACGAATTTTACATGATTTTTAAGTTTGATTACCATACGGTTTGTCAAATCCTTCCGAATATTTTGAGTTTTTGCTTGAATAGTAGGTTGTAAGTGCAATGTATGTTGTAGAACTTGAAAATTGTTATGTAAACTTTGAAATTGGTATAGATTGAACATGTAGCATCTATGGTGATGTAATTACACTCAGTTGTTTGCATGTTAAGCATGAATCCATTGATGAACATCGTTGAAAAATCTATGGATTTAGGATTTTCACATGAATAAATTGATTTTTGATGATGAAACTGTGCGATTTTTGAAAGAGTTTCATATCTTAAGTTAATAGACGTTCAAAATGTTGATTAATGCTTGGGTTTGCAGATGAATTGATGGTTTAGGAGTTATATTGATTGCTTATTGTGGTATTTTGCAGGAATGTATAGCCGAAAGAAATCAAAAACCTCGAGGGAAGGGTCCTCATCCGGTGTTGCTTTAGCAAAATGGGAGCAACCGTGCACCTTACCGGATATTGAGGATAGGCTGTTTTCGCAAAAGTGGGATTGGTCTCGCTTCAAAGATGAAGAATTCGGTGCATGTTGGAATGAGAATCAAAACAAACCTTTGTGTAAATTCAAGAACAAGCAAACCGAAAAGAAGTTGTGGAGATACAAGATGTCAAAAGTGACTAATCCAATCGATAAAGTGTGTGTGTACGAAAGATTAGTGAATGCTGAAGAGTTTAAGCAAATTTGAATCACACAGAAGTTTGAACGACTCGGGTGGGAGCGCGTACTTGATTGGGTTGAGGACGCTACTCCAAAGGTATATCTAAAGGAAGTCACCGATTGGTTGGCTACGTTGAGATTAGAGCACGCAGATGAAGAACCATCGAGGTGGAAGTTGAAAGGGGAAACATCCAAAGGGGTGATGGTCATGTCTTTCCAAACAATGAACCGAATCGCCAACTTCGACTCTTTGAGCGAGGGTAGTTATACATACTATGAGATTCGGCATTTCTGGGAAAGTGGTGTGGTTCAAACGGATCCGAGTGATTTGGTGAATGCAACTTTACCTAACTACACAGAGGGTGAACCATACAGTCGATCCCACTTATCGGTTGAAGGAAAGATCCTCCAGAACATCTCATTGGAGAACATCATGGTACGGTTCGGTGATAGAGGGAAGTTAAGAGTTTGGGATTTACGGGTGCTCCACGCACTCCTGTATGGTGAGCCGAAGCTATCATGGCGGCATATCGTCATGATGAACATTTGGGATACAAGAAACCAATACAAGAGAAAAATGATCCCGCACGTCCGACTGATCAGTGCAATGATTGCACAACAAAACCAGCTGCCGGAAAACTCATTGTGGGTGCTTAAGGCTATTGACAATTTCGATTTTGCAAAAATGCGAAAAGGGTCAAAGATATGGGTAGAGGAAGCCGGACAAAGGTATCGAGTCACGGATAATGATACGGGATCTAGTTACATGTATCCAGAAAAAGAGGGTGAAGACGAAGAGATGGGGGAAGGTGATGAAGATGAAGAGGGCAATGAAGAAGAAGAGGATCCGGGTAGGCGGCCCGGTAGGCAAAGACGGTCAAAACATAAAGAGATATCAGGTTTCGTCGCCAATTTCATTCGGAACCGACAAAAGAATGCCTACGGAAGCTATAACCTCGGACAACAAGATGTGTATGATGACGTGTCCGCGGCTATAGCTGAAGCAAGAGAGAGGGAAGAGCGGCTAATGAAATCAGAAGAGGAGTGGAGGAATAAACAGGAAGAGATATGGGCATTAACACGGGCCCATTGGGAGCAGGAACGGTTAGAAAGGGCTCAAGAAGTAGCGCGAAGACGTGCTTGGGAGCAAAAGGAGGAACGTCTTCGTGTGGCGCGAGAAGCACTAGAATGTAGGAGGTGGGCAACATTGGCCACTGCGCTACAAATTCACATCAACAACCTCAAACACCTCCACGATCAAGAGAGGCACCATAGGAACTACATGGCGGGCCTCCCGTACCAACCACACACACCGTGGACGAATTACGAGAATCTTCCCGTGCCTCGTGGCCCATCCGACCCGTCTCCCCATTGGCCCGAGGGAGTCGGCTCAAGTTACGTTCCACCACATCCGCAGCCGCCAGTCGAAGGGGGGAGGGGCCCCTTAGATGATTTCCGAGAAATGATGGAAACTCTCACCGGCTACCCCTACAAACCGTACCCACCTGTGGATCCGAATGAGCAATACCAGCGGTGATGGTGAGGTACGTTTTATGTTGTTGTTGTATATTATTAGTTTGTCATTTTTGCTCGTTATTTCATCTTTTGTCTAGTATTTTCGTTTAGTAGGTAAATGAACTTTGTGGGTGTGTTCCCTATATAACCCTCACGAGACCTCTCGTCCTCCCAAGCTATTGGGGGGTTTAAAAGGGCTTGTTGCATAAGCTAAATGCAACCGTGATTCCTACGAAAGTGAGTTAGGTTTGTTATTGTTGTAAATTATTTTTCCACAAAAATCAAGGTAGATTAACGCATGATTTGGTAACACTTTCATAAAAACGGTAGAACTAAGTAGCTAACAAATTTCAATGGTTGTGAGAAGCATGCTTCTACACAAGGGTTAAGATTTGTAGGTACATCATGTTCAAGGGACGACCGTTTTTGTGAAGAGAAGAAGAAGACATGAGCATCTAGCGACAAAAATCAGGTGCATGCGTTTCCTTTTCACCTTGATTTTTAGCTTAGTAATAAGTGGACTGTAATTGTATGTTATTTTCCGGGGTGGAATTTTGGGGAAGTTAGTCGTGTCACATCCCTTGTGTGCTTTAAAAACTCTAGTTCCTACACATTGAGGACAATGTTTACCTCAAGTGTGGGGATGGGGGAGTAGTAAAAGTTTTCGATTTTGACCCGTTCATTTAAATACTACACATTGAGAACAATGTTTACCTCAAGTGTGGGGATGGGGGAAAATTTCAAAAAAAAATTCAAAAATATCTTGTTTCAAAAGCGATCTTAAAGCACAAGTAATTAAGTCAACGAGGGATGTCACAACCCATTTGGTCTTTTGTCATGGTCAAGTTCAAATTAATAACATGACGGGTATTTAACGGGTGGTTATTTGGGAATAATCCGCCTAAGAAACTAGCATATCATGCATGTCACATACCATACCCTTATATATGTGAGGTTTTGAGCCACTTTTACATCATAGAATTACATATTTATGTTTCTTTGTTTGAGTGGACCATTAGTCATGTATTGTAGAACTTGCAACTTTTGATACGTTTGAGACCATAGACCGAATACAAGCACGAGAATGATTAAGGCATTAGGTAAACCTTTTCCATTTTACACCATTTTTATATCCTTACCTAAAAATCATCCCCTAGTAGCCAATTTTGAGCCTAATCCTTCCTTTTGATCACCCTATAGCCCATAACCTTAAACCTTTTTCTTTTAAACCCGTGTGATGGAAATTCGATTATAGGAGTCGTATTTGTATAGTTGTTTTTTATTGTTTGCAAAAAAAAAAAAAATCAGAAAATGTTAAAAAAAAAATGAGAAAGCGTTGAAAAAAAAAAACACAAAAAGATGTGTTAGTAGTAGTTGGAATAAAAGGCGAAAGTTGTTGCCTCATAGTTGATGTTTGTATTGAGTTTTATTTAGTTTAGTGGTTTGTAATAAAAAAAAAATCGAGTTTTCATCACCTTAGCCACTTTAAATATCCTATTTCCTACCCTTAGCCTAGCCCCGTTACAACCCTTACAAAGACCTTATGACTTGTGCTTAGTATTCGTGATCGATGGTGGAGAATGATTGAGTTGCAAGCTTATGCGGGTATGTGTTCTAATCGGTTTTGAGTGAATATTCTTTGAAGTGCTAATACATTATAAACATTAGCCAATTTACAAGCCGAGTGGAGAGAACATTGTGAGGGATGCGCATGAATTATTGGTTTTGCGGGCGGGTTAATCTTGGATAACCATTGTTATATGTGATTATTCACTTAACCGTTAAATATGTTGAAAATTGTAAAGAATTTGAACTTTAGTATGACATTAGACCTTAACCTTTGTCTCGGGAATGGGGAGTGTGTTTCTCGTGCGACCTACGTGAAAGTGAAAAACAGATTTGCTTGAGGGCAAGCAAAAGACAAGTGTGGGGATGTGATACGTGGTCGAAAACCGGTGTTTGTATTGGTGTAACTTGATGTTTTTACATGCGTTTTAATTCCGAATAGCCTACTTTTAATTAAAATTGTGTTTTGCAGGTTTGATGAAGTTTAAGGAGCTATTTGGGAGCTTTACGGACTATCGGGACGAAAAACGGACCACCGGAACGCAAAACGGGTCAATCGGAAGCGAGAAACACAAAAAACAGAAAAATGGGTTTTCTGTGAGGCATAGCCTACGCCACCAGGGGCGTAGCCTACGCCTCCTCCTGATGCTAAACGAGATTTTTGGGGTTTTCTTGGTTGGTGACGAGTTTTAATGCTTGTTTTGACCCACTTCGGGAGTTACACTTTCTTGGGGGATTTTGAATATCATTTTTGGAGCTACTACTCATGATCTACCACCTACCATTCCATCCAACATCATCTCTACACCCCGAATCAAGAACGAGAGCAACATCATCTTCTTGATTCGAAACCCTAGCTCCATCAATCCATCAATCCACTCAACCACTCACCATCATCATTCATCCAAAACCCTAACCTTCATCATTCACCATTCTACAAGTTCCAAGATGATTCAATTCAAGATTCCATCATCCGTTGATCGTGCCATTTTCACCATGAGCGGCTAGTTTCTTGGAGGTTTCACCCCGGTGTAGGTTATTGTAAGTCTAGGGTTTAAACATTGTTCTTGGTTTGAGTTTGTGACAATTTGCTATTTGATTTTGAAGCTTATGACAATTGTCTTGCATTTGTATTGAATTCATAAATTGTCGAGTGAAGATTAAATTTGACTTTATGAAATGTTTATGTGCAATTATGCCTTGTCTAGGTTAGAGTTTACATGTTCTTGGTAACAAAGTGCATTGTGGTCCGTTATTTATAACGTTGATAGCTTTTGGCACCTAAGCCTCGCGACACTAAATCCGTTAATCATCTTTGCAATTGATTCAACCCTAAAACGTGTAGAAACCCTAGGATTTCAATTATTGAACCGGGTGTGAACCTTGTTTTCTCTATATTGTTCAAACAATCGATTTCATTTCTTGCAATTTGTTGATCGTTAGTTGTTAATCAATCCTTTCATTTTAGTAGTTTTAATCCACATCTTTTCAATCAATCAAAAATACATAAAAACAAAATAGCAAGCTTCATAAGTGTGACATCTTTTCATAATTCAATCGAATCCATTCGCAAACCACATACTCTTCGTGGTTCGACCCCTTACTACCACTAGCTATTTGTTAAGGGTAATTTGGGACTATAAATATTATCTTTGACCGGAGCGCGACACTCCGATCAACGGGCCGTCGCGCGACGCGACGGTGGGGCTGTTTGGCGAAAGTTGTTCGGTCGCTCCGTTTTGGCTCGGGAACTCGTTTAAACGCGTTTTAAGTTGCGTACGACTAATTTAACTCATGTTTTGTGACCATTAGGGTAAGCATATGTGTGGATAGGTATGTATGGATGTTGTATATCTCTATACGCGTATGTAGAAGTGTATGTAAGCTTGTATGCGGTAATGTATGTAAGATTATAGTATGTAAGCGAGTACCTAAGGATATATATGAAGACGTATATGAGTAGGCAAGTATGAGTTGGGTATATTGCAATGGGTGATGGAAAATATAAATGTATGTATGTATGTATACGCGTATGTAGATAGTATGTATATGTAGTCAAGTGAGTATGTACGAAGGTATGTACGTATGTAAGCTGTGAGAAGGTATGGAATAAGTATGTATGTATGTATGTAAGTATGCATGTATGTTTGTAGGTATGTATATAGGTATGTATGTGTGTATGTAGGTATGTAAGTATGTATGTATGTATGTATGAAGGAATGTATTTAGGTATGCACGTACGTATGTATGTAGGTACATAGGCATGTATGTTGCTATGTGTGATCGTAAGTGTATGTATAGGTTGTATGAAAGTATGCACGCATGCATTCAATGAAATTGAGTACTAACGATAATAACATCGTGCCTGGTGATGAAGTGTAACGCAGGATACCAAGGAAGTCTCACTACGGATCGTATGATCAGAGGGAAAGCCGGGATGTAAAGAGTTAATGAAATGAAAAGTAAACGTGTACAAGTCTTGTATGCTTATGATACGTACTAACGTTATGAATTTTATGTGGTGAGCGCAGGTAGTACAAGCCAGGAGGATTACCAAGGAGTAGAGATCGAAGATCGAGTCACAAGACGGATTGTACGGGAATGTTTAAATATGTAATTTAGGGTCGATAAGTTATATTCTTATATTAGAAAAATGAATTTTTAGAATGTCAAGATGTATGTCATGAAAGAAATTTTCAGACTCGAAATTTCGCTGCGTCGTTTTAAGGTTAAATGTGTTAGGGTGTTACAAGTTGGTATCAGAGCCCTGGTTTGAGAGAATCAAGTACGAGAATGTAAGTACTTGAACTCAAACTTGTGTGCTCTTGAGATAAGAAGTCCGTACAATCTAAGACTCGATCAAGATCCAAAGGTAAAGGCTAATGAAAGTATGTACTTATGTATACGTATAAAGAAACTGACGGTTTTGTATGTGCAAGGTAAGCATAAGTGTTGGAAGAGGAAGATCCGTGAATGCAGTCTAGGATGAATACTAAGGCAGGCAAGAGGTAATAAGATAAATAGGCAAATGAGCCCAGGTACGTAAATGTAATATGTGGGTGTAAGTAATGGTAAAAAAAATTAATTAAGGGAAGGAAGAATTTTAAAATGAAAGACAATGATCGTATAGTAATGAAGTACTGGAAGTAATACACGCGCCGAAACCTAAGTTTACGGACATAAGGTGACAATTACATGAAGGCACGAAACTACTATGTGGATTGTGTACCTGGCCAGTACACGAGAAACGTAGGACGTTCGTGAGAACATGATAATGGTTACAGGTATGTCCGGTAGAGTTAGGTAACAGGCGGGCGTGTGGGTGAAATGGGAAGTAAGACTCTCGGGAAATTGAGAGTACAATGAAAGTATGAAAAACATGCCTGATAAGAATGAAGAATGTGGAATCCGTAATTAAGTACGGATCAACAAGATATGAATGCAATGTTTGAATCCTCGAGACGGATTCAAGGATGAAAGGCATGAATGATATGTTTGAATCCGTGAGACGGATTCAAGGATGAAAGGCATGGATGATATGTTTGAATCCGTGAGACGGATTCAAGGATGAAAGGCATGGATGATATGTCGAATCCGTGAGACGGATTCAAGGAATGAAAGGTATGAATGAAATGTTTGAATCCGCGAGACGGATTCAAAGAATGAAAGGTGTGAATGCAATGTTTGGATCCGCGAGACGGATTCAAGGTAAGAAGGGCATGAATGGAATGTTTGAATCCGCGAGACGGATTCAAGGTATGAAATGCATGAAGGGAATGTTCGAAACCGCTAGACGGATTCAAAACATAGAAATAATGAAAGGTATGGATGCTACGATTGTGTCCGCAGGACGAGTTTAAAATATAGAAATGATGAAAATAGCCCACATCGCGATGTGTCAATAGTTTGACCGTGGTTGTATCATACGAATCATGTGAGTAAATGCAAAGTAACTGAATGAAAGAAAGATCATGATTGGCACGCAAACCTAAATTTTGAATTTCAAAATGAAAGAAAGAAGTTTTGAATAAGTTATGTGTTAAAAGTGCTGGTAATCGACTACTAGGAGTCAAAATGAATGACGGGCTAACACCCGGACAATGATATAAGTACGCACAAGAAGGAACCTAGAGGTGATGAAACCCATCGATTTGGTGAGAGGTTGTGCACGAGCGAAGGCACATTGCACGGATGAATGAAATCTAGTCTAGTACGGCTAGTACACGTGAAGAATGTGGACAGGTCTGATTTACGGATCGCTGAAGTATGGAAGGAAATCGAGGTAAGTAAAATGCTTTAATTTATGTCAGATAAGTATGAATTCGTAAGTTGAAAACGCCCTACAAAATGTATGGTGGAATGAGTATGATATAGTACAGAATGTTCGATTCCTAACAGTTGACCTAAGAAGAAGATTATGTCGTTAAGGAACGAATCTCAAAGGTTTGAAGTGAAAAATTTCGAGAATTCGCTAAACTCTCGTATAATGAATTTGCGTGACATGTGGGCTTATGTAAACGAAATAATGCATGAAATAAGAGGAATATTAATGTAGAATGAACAAGGTGAGTGGAAGATAACGTAAGAGTATGTATGGTACAAGTAGTTATAGAAAAGATAGAATGATGTTAACTTTGAAGTGAAGCGCGTATATGTGGTCATGAAATAGTAGTTTTGTGCGGTAACAAAACAAGAACTAAATGCTAAATAATATATGTGTAGAATGTAATCTTAAGAGATAGGATGATTGTAGTAGATCCGTTGTGAATGGGTCATACGAATGTATGTATGATTACAGATTGAGGAAGTATGTATATAGACCCGTTATTGACAGGTCAAGGAAATGAAAATGATATGCGAAAGTATGATAAGGAAGATATGGAATTGTTAGGAAGAAGTCAATGATATGAATAATGAAATAAACATGAAAGAAACATTAATAAGAATTCTCGGATGGGTTCTTGAAATTGAATGATGGTCATGGTGATGAGCTCGTGGTTGTGTCGAGTGGACGTAGAGAAGGAATAATTAGTGTTAAATAAAGGTAAGAAAGGTTTCGGGGACGAAACCTCATTTAAGGGTGGTAGACTTGTAACGCCCCAAAATCTGAATGTTAATAATTGTTGTATGTTCTTATGTGACACGTCAGGAAAATAAATAACTAGGCTATTTAACCTAGTTAAGGGTATGGTTAAAAGAATTAAAAGATGAAGGTAGTGTCGGTTATGTTTTAAAGGCAAACCCGAGGGGTTAAAGTGGAACAAGATGGAAGTTGTGTTATTAAAAGAAACTAACAACACACACAAACACACCTTCGTGTGTGTTCTAGATCGATCAGGAGACTCCCATGGAGTCTCAAACCCTAAACATGAAAGATCATCCAATTGGAAGGCTAAATGATGCTTAAATTCATAACCGAGCATGGATTAATGATCACCAACACGAGGGGATCATAAGGTATGTCTTAAATCTAGGATTGGTGATCATGGGTGAAGTGGGTTATGCTCTAATCCGTGAGTTAATATGAAATTGATCATGTATAAGGGTTAGAATCATCATATAGAACATGGGTTATGCAAGGTTTGTGTTAATTTGAAGTTCAGATGTGAAACCCGTTTGTTATGGTGAGGATGATGACTTGAATCACCATTTATGTTTAATTCTTGTTGAAAGAATGATGTATTATGTGGGTATGATGAAATCTTGTTAGATGAATTAGGAGAAAAATGATGATGCTATGTTTGATGTTTAATTGGAAATGAAACATGATGATTAGTAGTAGGTTTTGATGGGTTATGTATGAAATTAGAAGATGTATGTATGAATTAGTTGTACGTTATGCTTAAAAGGTGGTACACGCACATCAAGTGTATGATAAAATGTATATAGTGTTGTCCGTATAGTCGATTATGATGTTACTAGTTTATGATGATAAATCGATAGTTAAATATGGTTAATAGTTGACTTTGAAAGTCAACTAAGTATAAGAATCATGATTCGACTCGTTATCGTGAAAGTAGGACTATAAGAAGTCGTATGATACATGTTATAGCAATCCACGTTAAATGTAATGACATGATGAGTTACATGAATTTAAGCGTATATGGATATGATTATATGAGTTATGTTGGTTAAGAATGAATAATGAAAGTTAAGTATGAAAGATGCGATTGACATGATGGTTAACATGCACAAATGAGTATGCTAATAAGAGCGTGATTTTGATGAAATGAAAGTATAGGAATCACGTCGAGACGGGCTCAAGCATGAGATGTTAACGGGTCAAGAAGAGGCAAGGAATCGGATGCGAGCACGGACGCATAAGGTAAGTGATTTCTGTAATCACTTCTTAGTTCGATTAAGTAATATGGTGTTTTAATTAACTAAACACGATGGTTGAAGACAAGTATGTGTCGTAGTCTTTTGTCGTAAAGTATGGGATTAAAGTTGACCAAAATGCCCTTGATGGGTATTTTGGGCAAACGGTCTTAAAAAGTAGTTTAGAAGCAAGTTACTCGATTAGTGTAATGTTTAGGTTAAGTATGAAAGTGAGAAGTATGGTTTGTAAGTCATAAATGTTTTAATGCGCAATTAACCTTAACGGGTCAAAATAAGCTTTTGAGCGAAAACGGGTGGAATGAGATGTAGGGCATCCGAGAATGAATCTTTTATGACAAATGACCTTGAAATTAACAATTCATGTGAAGTTAAGGTCGCACAAACAAGTTATGTGGGTAAATGCATGAACGGGTAGAAATCATGGAAAAGGGTAATAAGCCGAAGGCTTAAAAGTTATAAATTTCGGTAGTCCAAATGTTGGATCTTAACTCCATAAGATGGAGAATTAAATTACGAACGCTTAGGAAAAAGAATCGGGTAAAACAGACCATTAACGAAGAAGTTATGACCGTTTCCGTGAAACGCGGACGTGCTGGGAATCTGCAGATCAGCAGCAGCAACCTTCTGTGAATATCAGGGCGTCGCGTAGCGCGACGGGCCGTCGCGCGACGCGACGGTGGGGCTGTTTGGCGAAAGTTGTTCGGTCGCTCCGTTTTGGCTCGGGAACTCGTTTAAACGCGTTTTAAGTTGCGTACGACTAATTTAACTCATGTTTTGTGACCATTAGGGTAAGCATATGTGTGGATAGGTATGTATGGATGTTGTATATCTCTATACGCGTATGTAGAAATGTATGTAAGCTTGTATGCGGTAATGTATGTAAGATTATAGTATGTAAGCGAGTACCTAAGGATATATATGAAGACGTATATGAGTAGGCAAGTATGAGTTGGGTATATTGCAATGGGTGATGGAAAATATAAATGTATGTATGTATGTATACGCGTATGTAGATAGTATGTATATGTAGTCAAGTGAGTATGTACGAAGGTATGTATGTGTGTATGTAGGTATGTAAGTATGTATGTATGTATGAAGGAATGTATTATCGTTAGTACTCAATTTTATTAAAAGCAGTTAAGTTTGATTGGGAACCTAAACAAGAAGAGGCTTTTAGGATCTTGAAACAGAAATTAACAAATGCACCAATCTTAGCCTTACCAGAAGGAACAGAAGATTTTGAAGTATATTGTGATGCTTCAAAACTAGGATTTGGATGTGTGCTAATGCAACGCAAAAAGGTAATTGCGTATGCTTCAAGACAATTGAAAAAGCACGAAGAAAATTATACGACTCATGACTTAGAATTAGGAGCCGTAATTTTTGCCCTTAAGATTTGGAGACATTATCTTTACGGAAGTAAATTTACTGTCTATACTGATCACAAAAGTCTAAAATATATATTTGGGCAAAAAGAGTTAAATATGAGGCAAAGGAGGTGGATGGAAATTTTAAGTGATTACGACTGTGATATTCAGTATCACGAAGGAAAGGCAAATGTAGTTGCAGATGCCTTAAGTCGTAAATATCATGAGAACCAAAGACGAGTTCGTGCTCTCAGATTAAATTTACAATTAGATTTAATGGAGCAATTGAAGAATGTTCAAGAAACAGCAATAGAGGATGTTGCTGAAGGAATGAAAGGACGAATAAAAGAATTAGAACAAGGAGATGATGGAATTTGGAGATTCCATAAGAAAAGGATTTGGGTGCCAAAGCAGGGAGAATTAAGGAATAAAATTTTAGAAGAAGCTCATAAATCTAGGTATACCATATACCCTGGAAACAATAAAATGTACCAAGATTTAAGAAATAGCTTTTGGTGGATAGGAATGAAAAAGGATATAGCTAAATATGTTTCTAAGTGTCTTACTTGTTCACAAGTTAAGGCAGAACATCAGAAACCTTCAGGTCTACTACAACAATTAGAGATGCCTGTATGGAAATGGGAACTTATAACAATGGATTTTGTTACTAAGTTACCCAAAACCAGAAAAGGTAATGATGCGATTTGGGTAATTGTGGATCGATTAACCAAATCTGCTCACTTTCTGCCTATGAAAGAAACCTTTAGCATGGAAAGATTGGCAAAATTGTATGTAGACGAAGTCGTATCTCTACATGGAGTTCCACTCTCCATTGTATCAGATAGGGATAGTCGTTTCACTTCTCATTTCTGGAAAAGTTTCCAGCAAGCAATGGGAACTCGACTAAACCTAAGCACGTCATATCATCCACAAACAGACGGGCAAAGTGAAAGGACGATCCAAACTCTAGAAGACATGCTTCGAGCATGTGTAATAGATTTTGGTGGAAATTGGGATGATCATTTACCTTTAATTGAATTTTCTTATAACAATAGTTATCATTCAAGTATCGAAACTGCCCCATTTGAGGCACTGTATGGAAGAAAGTGCAGAACTCCAGTTTGTTGGGCAGAAATAGGAGAAAATCAATTATCAGGTCCTGAGATAGTGCAAGAGACGACTGATAAGATTACTCAAATCAAGGAAAGACTGAATACTGCACGGGATCGCCAGAAGAGTTATGCAGACAATAGATGTAAGCCGTTAGAATTCCAAATTGGAGACAGAGTACTGTTAAAAGTTTCTCCTTGGAAAGGAGTTGTTAGATTCGGTAAGAAAGGAAAGCTAAGTCCAAGGTACGTAGGACCATTTCAAGTGATCCAACGTATAGGACCAGTTGCTTATCGTTTACAACTACCAGAAGAGTTAGCTGGAGTACATGATGTATTTCATGTATCCAATCTCAAGAAATGTTTATCAGATGAATCTCTGGTAGTACCTCTCTGAGATATAGAGGTAAATGAAAAGCTGAAATTTGTTGAGAAACCTCTTCAAATTGAGGATAGAAAGATCAAGTTTCTCAAACATAAACGACTAGTTTTAGTCAAAGTCAGATGGGATTCAAAGAGAGGAGCTGAATACACTTGGGAGCTGGAATCAGAAATGAAGCGAAAGTATCCTCATTTATTCCAGTAAATCTCGAGGACGAGATTTTATTAAGGTGGGGAGAATGTAACAACTCTCATCAAAAGTCATATTTATTAACTTAATTTGTCCAATAGGAAACCCTAATTGAGACACCCAAGTGATTCTGCACAAACCCTAAAATTTTCAGAACAATCGGAATCAGGATCAGGGCCCCTAAAACTCAGGGGGGGTAAACCCTAGTCACGATTATCTACAAATCTCGTTGTAAAAATTGAAATTCACGAAGCTGTCAACTCATCAGACCTAGTCCCACACGTGGCAACACTATAAGCTTGAGGTGTCCCTTACGGACCGTAAGGGACATGTCTTACGGTCCGTAAGCAAGGCGAAATTTTGACTATAAATACAGAACATTGGCACTCGATTTCTGGCACAAAAACGTCGTAGAAATTCCAATTCTACGCTGAGTTATAGTCGAAATACTACAATTAACACACACGGATCACTAATCGACGCCGCAATCAAGGTATTAACTCGATCGCTATTACGATTCATTGTCCGATCGATCAATATATCCAATGGATGTTTAAGTGCTGGCCACATTAGGGTTATACTTTGTCATTCATCGTTAATTCGATGGATGTTTAAGTATCGCACTTTGTCGTTCGTTGTGAGAATTTGATCTCGTGAGTTATCGTAAATGCTGTATTAAGTTATTAACCGAATTGTGTGCTTGTTATTAAACTAGGTTATCAAGGCTAATCAGTAGGCTAAGCTCTGTTCAAATTAAATCTGCAAAGTGAGTCATTCTCTTTTTATCAAATTACTTTTAAAAGTATGTTTATTATCAAAATTATAGTTACAGGGATTAAGTCGTTGTTATCTGAAATTACTGCCAGTATGTGGGGGGATGTGCACATAGCTACTAATTATTTATCACTTATGGGTGAAAGGACCCAGCAAGTGATATGTCCACAGTCACAGTCCGGTAAAGTGACAACTGGATCAGTTAATTTAAAAGATGAGGCAATTGTAATTGCTCTTAATACTGTAAATTATAACGAACAGGTTGTTTTAATAAATAGAATGATTCACTCAGTATTTTCCGCTGACAAAACCTTTTTCAAACATGTTTCAGGTGATCTGTTGTGATCCAGGAAAAGTGCCACATAGCACTATCAGCTTAACGAAGTGGCTCAGTATAAAATAAAGAAATATGTTTTGTAAAATAAGGATTTCTCAGTGAAATCGTATGATTGTAAATTACCGGGTTTTATCCCGAGTTGTGAAATAAAATAATCGGGAAATTTGCAGTTTTAAAAAGATCCTGAGGATAAACTTCCGCTGTTAAACTCAATTAAATAGATACCACGGGATTTCTGTCCCGCGGCTCCTGAAACGGGTCAAACCGGGTCGGGGGCCGTGACAATTATGCCCACAAGTTTTTGTAAAGAAACAACTTCCAAATTACCAATTGAAACTAATATAACTTGGTTATTACCCGAGTTGTACTCGTGGGGCTATAGTTGCTTAGATCGTGCTTTCTCCACAAGCTCCTTCCACTTCTAAGATAGCAGATAAAGATCCAACTACATCAGAAAACAATAACTCATTAAAATTGAAAAAAAAAAAGAACCACAAAAGTTTAGCAATAAAAAGGCACATCAAATCACTACACATCAACAAACCTTGTCAACATCCTAGAGCACAGGGGTGAGCATACCGCCATTGATCTCCACAACCATAACCATATTAATGATTCTATTATAAGCAAAACTCTTCTCATCTTTACAGCTTGCATTAACCACTGGGTGCTACACAAGTACCATTGCAGCAGCCTTTGCTAGCAAAACAGTCATAGTCACACCCTTAGACTTAACCTAAACATCCACAACCAACCAACAATCCAATTCATCAAACACAAAATTCAATCAAACAACAACTATAATCAAGTAAAAGTAAATCTCGACCTTCATATACAGCGCATCAAGAGCATCCGTCAAACATGATAACCAACCCGAAATGTTGGCACATACAAACTCTTAATCATATTCTTCGACAATGCAGCCTGCAACATTGAAAATGGAAGAATAGTCGCCCCATATATAGCCAACAATGCAGGTGCCGATTTCACTGGAGCGGTAGTAGTAGCATCCACAGGTTCTGCCACAACCGGAGCTGCACTTTTAACCGACACAATTCCCGCTTCAGCTGCAGTAGTCCTCCCAAATGGCCAATTCCCTATCACCTTATTAATACCCACCTTATACTGTTTCGCCGATTTCTTCGCATACGAGATCAAAACAATCTTCCTGTCTGGAGGATCAACAGTTCAATTAGAGATTGTTCAAAATGATACATTAATAATTGAAATTATATAGCACTTACCTTGGTCTTTGTACCAAAAACACAGACCTCGCAGTCCATTTTTTCTTGCTGGAAGTTGCTTCAGTAACATGTAAATTTTGATATGGGCCAACGGCTCCTTTCACAACTAAATAAAACAACATATGAGATATGGGTCTTAATAGCTTATGCATACTACATGCAAATGTATGTAAAATTTTTTTTTTTTTTACAAAATTATTAGAAAATATAAATCCATAAATAAAACCATATTATTATTATTATTATTATTATTATTATTATTATTATTATTATTATTATTATTATTATTATTATTATTATTATTATTATTATTATTAGAAACTGAGCATGAAACAACTTTTTCTTTACTAAAAAAGTTTGATATATCGAATACCTTCTAAAAACTTCATCAAAGTACAAAAAATTCTAGTCTGACTTAATAATAATAAACAGTCGTTTTGACCTTAGAGGGTTGTGGCGGTAATCGGATGGCGGTGGCGATGACTGGTGATGAGGCCATCACCCCCGAAAGAGCCCAATAAGGCAATAACCCCTCTCCACCACAACATCGCCCATTGAATAGGTGCCAGACTGGTGTATGGCACAATTCATTATGTTTCTCTATTATCAAATACAAGAGAATAGGGTTTACCGGAAACTTGCTAGAATTTGGTCGGAACCCTAGCAGCATGACCGTCATCACTGTCGGAGCTATGGCAGCCATCGATCTAACATCCCTCGTCGCTCTCTACTCGTGTACCGTCACAAACCCTGCTCGCCGCCGTGGATCCGCCACAGCTCAGCTGCGCGCCGCCGTGGCCGACTCCCTCGCCTTCGCGCTCTCTTTCTCCCCCGTATTACCTCTCTTTCTTACAGGTTACACACTGTCTTTATATCTGGGACCAGGTCACGTGCTCCATTTATGTACAAAAACCATTTACTTAAAATTTGACACGCATGCATAAACTGACCTGTTCATTCAGTTGTAATTTGACACGTATGCATAAACTGTTCATTCAGTTGTATTATTAATAGATACTAATAATAATTTGACACGCATGCATAAACTGACCTGTTCATTCAGTTGTAATTTGACACGTATGCATAAACTGTTCATTCAGTTGTATTATTAATAGATACTAATAATAGATACTAATTCCATCAAAGTGCAATTCCTTCTTAGATTTCAATTACTTTCTATTTTTTTTTCAAACCAAACGGCTCCTAGATGTCAAGTCTCATGTGTTGTTTTCTGGTCATAAATATACCTCGTTATTTTTTTTTTATTATTGTTAGTTTATTTTTAATCCATCCGAACCGTGATGGTCTAACCCATCCTGGCCCGAACTCATCATAACCTTTTTTTAAATCTGTCTTTTCTAATCCAAATCCATATCCTGAGTCGACATGCAACCAATCTAGCCAGGGGCGGACCCAAGCCCACCCCAAGGTGGGCGGGCGCACCCCCGGGTGAAAAAAATTTAGGGCAAAATTCCGTTGAAAATCCCGTCCGCACCCCTTGGAATTTTTCGTTCGCACCGCTTGGAATTTTCGACCGCACCCTTTGAAATTTTTCGTCCGCACCCCTTAGGTAAAAATTGTTATCAATTTATATTTTAATTTTTTTAGTAAACTCTTATTTTTTAAAAAAATATACTACCTAAATTATATAACTTTTAATACCTAACCAACTAAACCCAAATACCCATATATTTACCCACTTATAATTCCTAACTAGCTAGCCCATTAACCAAACCCAACAATATTTCAAACTATAATAAAATAATTAAAGCCCAAACCTTAAGAAATTCTATCCCGCTCTCTCTCTCTCTCTTGCGTCCCTGCACTGCCAACGAACAACATCACCCAGCGACAACAGTCCAGCAGCCAGCGACCACCGTAATCAGCCACCATACCATCGTCGTTCGACACCAAATCTAACCGGAATCCGAACACGGGTAAGTTTCTTTGTTATTTTGATGGTTTTGGTTGATATTATAGGAGAAAAAAGGGTAATAAAGTTGTTAAGTAGGTTTGAAATTTTGTGTGTTTTGACGTTGTTTATGGTTGTTTAGTTGATTTTTAGGGTGATTATGTTGTTTATATATTTTTAGGGTGATTACAACTTATGTTATGATTTCTAGGGCTTGAATAGTTGAAAACTAAAATTGAAACATTATGTTATGGAGCGATGAACTTATGTTATATAGAGAATGAATTGCTTAAGAAATTAGCTTTAGATGATATTTTGAATAGATTTCAAAAAATGAAAACCCGTAGGGCATCGACGTTTTAATTATGTTTGTAACAAGGTTTGACATGTTTTTGATGATTATATAAATTTAGTTTGATGTTCTTTTGTTTTACATGACCCGACCCGATACGAACCAATTTTTTTACTTATATACCTAGGGGCCTAAAAATTTTAAAAATATTCCGCACCCCCATGGAAAAATTTCTGGGTCCGCCACTTAATCTAGCCCACTCATTTTGTAACCTCTGATTACAACCACATATATGAGGAAAATGTGAGCAGAGTTCATCGATCGTGTGGACTCAACTCAAATATAGAGGAAATCATTTATACCAACTCAAATCTTAACATGTTCATATGGATTATATATATTACCAACCAGTTAAATAAATATAACATATTTAAAAACTAGTCAAACTATTTTATACTAACTTGGCCAAAACACACCCCTTGTGTATGTATTTTGAAAGAAACTATAACTGATGAACGGACTTAGGGAGGAGGGGGCGTCCTTACGGATATGGCATGCGAGTGTGAACCTGACTTGGTTACACCGCTGCCACCCCCTCGTATATGTGCAGCGAGTTCGAATCATTTAAGTGCAATTTTTTTTTCATAACATCACCATTTCACCAGCTATATTTAAATCATTTCACCTCACCATTTATATTTAAACCATTTCACCATCTCCATTTATCAATCAATTTCACCACATTTGATTTTCATGGAGGTGGTTATCCGATTGAACGTGCGGGACCATCGTATCCTTGACGACATCTCGCCGCCGTGCAAACCCTCCACTTTCAAAACTTCGGTGATCATCCCGTCCTCGTGCAAATCCTTAACCTTCCAACCCTCCAGCTTTTGAAGTCTACCGTCCATAGTATCCAAACGATTCGACTGCAGAAGAGTTGAACTGGGTATATGATTATACTTTAAGTCAACTACATTTAGTTGGAATAAGAATTCTGGAGAGGCATCACATTCTAGTGGCAACACTCCTACATTGACAAACTCTATTCCGACACAAGAAGTCCTAATTTAGGCCGGAGGGTATGAAACTAATGTCGGGGTGGAATATGTACCAAGGTCGGATGGAGAAATGATTTATCCATGATTCGAAAGCTCCTCTTATCGATACGATAGGTTGAATATGCGTGATAGTGATCGTGACTGCTCGTCGTCCAGTTCCCGCTTTGGTTATTTATTTATGTAGTTGTGTGTTTAAATGTTTAAATTATTATATATGTAATTGTGTTTTTAAATGTTTAATTATTAACCTATTAATTTTTTTTGGGCATGCATTAATTTAATTGTGTATTTAAACGTAATAATTTATTATTTATGTATTAGTTTTAGTTTTAGGCTTAGTCATGTATTTTTTCCCTATTTTGACGTTTTTTTTAATTTGAATTATGTTTTTTTTGTTTAAATCAAGGTTTCTTTTGTGTTTAACTGTTTAATTTATTTTTTGTTAAAAAACAAAAAATGAGTGTTGGGCTGTGATTTTGCTGTATTATGATAGTTGAGAATAGCAAGTAACATTGTTGGATTGATGTGTTCTAGAAAAAAAAATTGCCCCCTCCACCCTTGTAAGTTATATTAATATCTTGCTATTATATATATTATTATTATATATATTGTTATTGAAGGACCATGAATAGTAATTTTAAATTTAAAATAATATATATTTTTTTATATTTTATTATTTTAATATTATAATATCTTATTATTATATTTACTTTTAACATATTTTTTTAAATCATGCCCCCTTTTTTTCATTTACTTTTTTATTTTTCATAATTTTTAATTTTAATGATATTGTCTTTATCAATTAATTTAATATTTTTTTAATAATTTCCGTTTGTTAATTAAAAAGAAACTTAAGTATGCAATTGTGTTTATACAAGTGTTGTTAAATATGAAGTTGTATTCAAACTATAGTATTTATTTGGTATCATTTTACGGTACGATAATAAATTAAACCAATTCTACAGTTTGGCTTTCGAACCAACATTCTTCATTTTCAAATATCGTTTGTTGAACATTATCATTTGATCCGTTTCGCCGCAACACGCGACGCTAATAAAAACTAGTTACTTTTGAAATGTCATTTAACTAGTAGATGAACCCCGCGCTTCGCGGCGGGACACACTAACATACACATAGAGGAGTGCCCAATAAATCTACAAAGCTTCCACTCCTTTATTACATCAATGTCTAGCGGCAATTCTTCCATTAAGTTTTGTAACGCTGAAATCGGGAAAACCTGAAATGAAAACACCAAGAAATATATGACTTGCTTGCATAAATTTGAGCATTCCCATAATATAAGTTTACACTAATTCACTCTATCCTTGGGTAACTGTAAAAAAAAAGAAGCTTTTCAGGCATGACTACTAACACACACTACAAATTCAGTTAAAAATATATATTTTTTTAGTTTTTAGTCCTGACATCCTTCAACTGCTTAGTTATAAAAGCATGCTTCACAAATTCAGTAATAAAATGTATTTTTTTAGTTTTCAGAACTGACATCCTTCAAGTGTTTTCTCTTTTTAGTTCAATGTTGTTATCAATTCAAATTTGATTTGTTAGAAAATTCCTAACCTCAGGCACTGCTCGTTTAGGCTTACTATCATTGTAACATGGGTGTTTAATGTTTTCAAATAAGTGTAAAGTAATACACATATACCATGTGTTTTCATATAAATTACAAACATGATGATAAGTTTAAAGAACTTTGTACCATGTAATCTATGCATATTTGCCTAGCCAAATCATAAGCTTGACACCACAAAACATGCAATTTTCATCTTCATTCATGTGTTTTTAAGTCAAAACCTTTAATGCGTCTAATATTAATCTCAAACTGATGATCCCATTCCTGAGATAGGTATCAAATTAGTTCAGCAATATAAATGGCATACGAATTACGACTAAGGTCATTATTTAGCACATAGAGGCCAAAAGTAATAATTCAACAATTTCTCAATGTAAACCCTACTTCATCTAGAACTTCAAAGTAATTAAGTTCTCCTGGTGAATGATACTTACAACATTATCAGATGATGATCCAAGCAAGGGATATGTTCATCGACACTATTATATCCCTCATCATCACCATGAGACTTTGGTGATCCAATTCTGCTCCTCAAGTTGGAACTTGTTGAATAAGGTTTTGAACCGCCTTTGATATCCTCAGTAGCGGAGCTTGACCAAAAGTTTCGAGAGGGTGTAAAGTGATAGGACCAAATTTTTTTTTCCTATCCTTATGTTTCGGGTAGGGTTGGGTTGGCTATTCGATTCAAATCGGGTCAAATAATAATAGTTCCAAATAAAACAAAATGTATATCTACCAAACTACCCATCATTTATATACAAAGTTTATAAATATTTAGGATATACAATTTAGGAAAAATAATCAGGGGGGCGATCCTATATAATCACTACAAGAAAGTACATCCTTTACCGGCGACACCAATAGCGGCGACAGGTCTGTCGTCGCCGCTATTGGTCGATCCGTGTCAAGCCAAATTACATCCGTTGATCAAAAGCGTGATCTGACGGTTGGAAATTCTAGAGGCAATAGCGGCGACAAGGCATGGGCAATACCGGCGACAAGTTAACTCTTGTATCTGGTCAACCGACAAAAATCTAACCTCTGGTCAACCGGCAGAGGTAATACCGGCGACGGAAGGAGTATTACCGGCGACAGGCTGTCGCCGCTAAAGGTCAAACACAAAAATACCCTATACAGCGCCAATTTCTCCCTCCTCCTTCATTTTTCCCCAAAAACACCTCGGAACTGCGCTGCTAAATCGCGATTTTTGTCCAAATTGGTTAGTTTCACTTTGTTTTTGTAAGATTTCTTCTCTATTTTGTTATATACATGTTCTAGGCTTTAATTTTTGTGTATTTTTGTGCTTATGGTAGAGAAATCCGATCACCTCCATCACTTCTCCGGTCACCACCATCACTTCTTCGGTCACCAAATCGTCTCCGCGGTCTACATCTCTTGGAAACTTGAAAATACGGGTAGTTTTATATGTATTTTTTTTCAAAGTTTAGAAATTGTATAATGTTTGGTTTAGGTGTGTAAATGTGTGTGTAAGGATGTATGTTTGTATGGCCAATGTATAATGTAGGTGTATTTGGTGAAAATGTGTATATGGAAATCTATGTATTTGTGTATCTAGGTGTATGTAAGCATGTATGTGTGTATGTAAGTCTACGAATGTATGTATGTTGGTGTATGTTAGTATGTCAAATGTATAATGCAGGTGTGTTTGGTGAAAATGTGTAAATGAAAATCTATGTATTTGTGTATGTAGGTGTATGTAAGCATGTATATGTGTATGTAAGTCTATGAATGTATGTATGTAGGTGTATGTTAGTATGTAGGTGTATGTAAATGATGAACAATTGGTGAAAGTAAATGTTTGCAATTGGTGAAAAATGTGTATGTTGTATGTTTGTACAAAGTATGCAAATGTGTATGTAAGTATGTATAAATTTTATATTGATTTGTAATTGATAAACACTTGTTTGAAATGTTTATTTGAATTTGAGTTACATTTGTTGTACTTTCCCTTAATTTCTATTAGATACACATGCTGTAACATTTATAACTTTATAGGGATTATGTTTTCGGTATTGTTGATATTCGCTTATTTGATGGCGGATGTGGCCCCCTGGGGACATGGGGGTGACGGCGCTGGTGATCCACCGATTCCTCCTGGTGGATTTCATGGCACACACGAGACAGACGGTAAGTCTTTTACTAAATTATTTTGTAGTCCTTATATTTTATATATTATAAATGTTGTTACTAATTATTTTTGTTTTAATTGCAGCGGTTCCCCCGAAAAGGAGGGGGAAAGCAAAAAACGAGAAACTAAGGCGTCTGGTAAAAGCGGGGGGGCCTGTATCACTTACGTTTGACAGGCACGTCACGTATACCCCCGTTGGTAAAACAAGAGATATGTTTTCACGGGAGGCCGGCCTGTATATGTGGCGGTCCATCCCGTTCGATAAAATTGGATGGGATAACGTTGAACAACATTACAAAGACGCCCTCATGAACCACTTACGGGTAAATAAGTTATATGCATAAAATTTTATCAAATATTTAAGCACATGCAAATCTAATTTATATATGATATTGTAACTTTTTTTATTTAATTTGTAGGAAAATTTCAATTTTGATGAAGTGGAACGTGATATAGAGGCCGAAAACTTGACGGGTGGCATTAGGGCTGTGCTTATGAAGCGGTACTCTGACCGCAAGTACAGCGCTAAAAAAATATTTAAGAGCAAGGGAGGTTACAATGATCTTGAGAGTGCAAGGGCATACCATCCACGGGATATGCCCTATGATAACTGGTTGAGAACCATCGAAGGTTTTCGGGAGGCAAAATATATTAAAAGAAGCGAGGCCAACACACTAGTACGCGAGAAACAACAATTCCCATACCGTGGGGGGACATCGTCGTACGGTAGCACCGCCTATAAAAATGTAATGTTTTATGTATGTGTGCGCGTGTGTAAGTTTTTTGTTTATTTAATGTCTAATCTAAGTTTAATGTTAAACAGGATATGGATTGGGTACCTACGTATGCTAAAACCCACACGGACAATCAAGGGAATTGGGTTGATCCGGTTGCTGAACAAAATTATGTAAGTATTTCTTTTAAGTATTATTTTCTATAACAAATATATATATATATATATATATTTAATCATCTTCGTAAAATACAGCGGAACATACAACAGGCCACAAGTGAATGGAGCGGTGAGGGTCCGCCAATTGCCCCGTATCAGGAAGCGTTGGGTGATCGGCGAGGATGGTACCGCGGGATGGGGCCTAAACCTTCTTCCAACACGTCCTCGCACTCGTCATCTAACATGTCGTCTTCGCACACTCAAACGCAAGAACCCTTTTCCGAGGTAAACTACGCAATTTATAAAATGACAAACGAACGCATGTTTCCTTGTTAAATATATGCTAATATACGTTTTGTTATCTATTATTGTAGGATTTTGTTAACAGCTTATTCCAAACCCCGTCCTTTTTGAACCAACTTAACAATTATCTTGCTTCACAAGGAAAAGGAAAAGGAAAGTCAAAAGGCTACGATTCTGATGACTTATTCGATAATGAATCCGGGGGCGAAGAGTGACTTGTTTTTAATGTATGATTTAATTAAACGTTGTAGGATTATAATGTACGACTTAAACGTAGTCTTTAACTATATTTCTTTGAGTATATGTTGATTATGTTCATGTTAGAAAACGTGTATGCTTGCGTTGTTTGAAAATTGGCAGGTTTTGGTTTTTCGGCCAAAAAAACTGGCTGGGCAGCTGGTAATACAGCTGCTGTATTAAAAAAAAATTTGACCTTTAGCGGCGACACGTGTCGCCGCTATTGCTCTTGAACATTTAGCGACGATAGTCAATACCGACGACTTGTTAGCGACGACAGTTGTCGTCGCTAAAGATTGACGACCAATACCGGTGACAAGAACCAATAGCGGTGACAACATGGCAATAGCGTCCTAGCAATACCGGCGACGCAATACCGGCGACGTGTCGTCGCTAATACCAAATAGCGGCGACAAAATGCACCAATAGCGGCGACACCTGTCGCCGCTAAAGGTACCCCGTTCTTGTAGTGAATTTTAAAATTTTCGGACGAAAAATCAGAACTTATACACTTCTAACCGAAATATTGGGGTGGGCGGGTGCACCCCCGGGCATCCACAATACTTCGCCCCTGGATATCCGGCAAAGCATAATCATCACACTCTGAAACATCATTCCCTTCATCCCCCTCATCAATTACCCTTGGATCAACAATCCTTGTTCTGCTTTACCCCACCTGGCAATAAGTCGGCCCTGACCCAGGTATTATAAAGCAAAACTAAGCTAAAAAATGTTGAAGTTTCGGAAAAGGGTTTTGTTAACAGACGTTGAGGGTTCACGTCTAGGTTTATGAATGATCGATTTTAAGATTGAGTTGATTTTAGAAAAAGTTTATGCCGCCATGTGACAAGAAACGTACGTGAAAACAAATATGAACTTATGTTATGAGTTGTATAAGAAAAAAACATTATGAAAAAAACATTCCAGACCATCAAGTTGCGTAGATTCAGAGGCTCAGAGGGTGTAAATGAAAGAGATAACCGCGGCTGCATTGGAGGTTGCTGGTGAACATCTACCATCTCTCAAACATGCCACGCCACGGTTAAATCCAAATCTCGGTTTACACCAACACAATCATCATCTCCTAACTCAATAACCAATACGCCAAGTTATGGTCGCATAAAATCAACAACAAATACAGAATCATAAACCAAATGAATGCAAAGATACGACATAGGCGACCTAGGTTTTCATAAATCAAATCAAGGATCTCAGATGAAGAAACCCAATGACATCGATAAACCGTAGATAAAAGCAACCACCACCCATCAAAGTCGGTTAGAGTCTCAGCATAGGAAATCCTAGAAATCATCGACACTTGACCACGAAAACCCAAAAATAACCACAATCAACAACAATGAACAAAGAAGATAATCGGAGAGACGAAACAATAACCGCTACCATAGGGGCCGCTGAACGCACGCGGCAAAAGCCAACGTCTTAGGCTAGAAAACCCTAACCATTATCGAGTAGCCACAGTGAAAACCCCCTAAAACCAAAAGGCCTGCAATGATCTAGGGTTCCGTCGAACGTAGTACTCCAAAATCCAGATGTTATGCCACAATCGATCGAGGGTTCCGACGAATGCCATAGGCACCTTTAGACCGACGAACACCTCTGGTGACGGTGGGTCTCTAGCCTACGAACCAATATACCACCGATGACAATAGTTTCCTCTCACTTGTCTTTGCCAGGGGCCTTCTATGCGACACAACAAAGAACACAAAAAAAATAATGATCGACAAATGTGGGTTAGGGAAACCTGGGAACCGGCACTGTTCCTAAGAGGCTACCCTAAATGTTATAAAGGAATAATATATTAACTTTGAATGAGACTAAAACCCAAATGGATGTCCGTTGACTTATCAACTCGACCTATAATTTTAACCGACCCATTTTTACTTGTTACATGACCTGATTAGTTGACTCATTGTAATTTTAATTATGGGGCGTGATAATTAACTTTCTTGCCGAGTCCAGATCTGAAATTCAAAATTCATTTCATCAAAAAAACACAAAGTGTCAACAAGAAAAAACATCAACCGATAATAAACATTACAAGACTTCAAACAACTACATGAGTTCATGGAGTCTTGACCCTACGAGATCCACGGTGTCTTGATGCAAACCTATTAAACAACGCAAGTGCGTTGCTCGCAAGGTGTTTAACATTCAATACGCGCGCCTTAATTATCCCCTTCTCCTTGCCCCCTATGGCCTTATCCGATATCCTATCAAGGCACGTTGTCACATCCGTTAATGCGGTGCTAACCCATGTTTGCACATTACTTTCGTGCCACGAAAAATACTTCTCCGCATCATGCGCCATTCTTTTTTGCTCCTTAAGGGATTGAGTTATTTGGTTTACCCCATCATTTATTTGAGATAAGCAATCTGTCACGGCTTCATAGTATCGCGCATTCTTTGTTTTATTGAATTCTTTCGCGACTGTATTCACATACGCCTTTGTGAGTCGAGCTTTGATTAGGCATGTGGTTAGGGAAATCCTGGTTAGTTGTTCGGGGTCTGGTGCATTTGATTTGCTAGCAAAGGGTAGAAGGGTTCGTATGCATAGGTTAGTGTATAGCGTTGGACGACATTGCTGCTCGATATATGCCCGAGCTCGAGAAGCACACTTGACCGTCGGGTTTAAGGTGAATATAGTCAGAAGGATCACAAGTAGAGAGAGGAATGTATGTGCCATTTTGTTTTGAACAAATGTTATTGAGATGTAGATATTGAAGTGGTTAATGTGGTGTTATATATAGGGAGTGTTGTCACATTCGTTGCAAGTGGAGTGTAATAATTTAACCATTTTTTTTAAATATATAACGTTCTACACGTAATATAATAGTCGTGTTTGATTCAAATATTTAAATAATTATCTTGATTTTAACAAATATTTTACGGGTCAATATTTTTTACAGCTTGTAATGCTGCTTAAAACATTTGGATCCATATAATAATGTTGTGTTTTTGTCTGAATACATTTTTAACCATACAAAAATAATACTGATTTTTTTATGTTGTACTTGAGTAAATCTAATAATTACTTTTACTGAAGTTCGCAAAAAAATTCCATTATTTTGATTAAAAATATTAGTAGAAAGTCTACGTTTATCACATGCACGTGCCACATGCTTCTAGAGGTTTTTTTTTTTTTTTTTGACCTAGTTGTAATTAGTATTAAACAGATAATTTAATATAAATTAAAATTACAACAGATGATTATCGTTCATAGTTATTAGTAACTAAGACCCTTTCTTGTTCGTCGGAATTTCGTAGAAAAAGTGTCGACATTTTCGTTAGTAGGAAATGTGTGATAGGAATAGTAGCATTTTTCTAGTAGTGATTATTAATTTATTAAAACTTCATATATACTATTTAAAACTTCATCTCAATGGTTAATATTGAATATCGTTCACAGCTCATAGTTATTTTTATTTTTTTAATATATAATAAATTCAATAATTTTATTTAAGTATATATAGATACATATATTAAAATGATGTTTTAATTTGTTGATGGGTTGCTCTAAAGTAGTTACGACAGTGTGTCCAAACTTGTCTATGTATTTAAAGTATTACAACAATGCGTCAAATTTCTCTAACCATGACACATCATCATCATACTCAGTAGATCTCATCAATAACAAAGTTAAGGTAAGCTCTGATGAGGGTAAGATGTAGATAACCTTATCTCTATCTCGTAGAAATAGAGAGTCTGCTTCTAGTGAGACCTCAGAGTTGATAGTAGTTTTATATCAAGCATTGGACACAAGTATTATTAAAGTATCATGACACATGAATGAATTAAAATATTTATAATGGTTCATTCAAACCATCACAACACTATAAAAATTGTAATTTCACATACACGATACTTTTTCAACGTAACATAACATTTATCAACCAACAATTCATGTTACCGGCGACCATAAAGTATTATTAAAGTATCATGCATGGGAGTGCATTATAAGAAAATATTTGATTCTTTGGCAGTATATAGGATGACGAGCAAAGAGATCTATTAACCAACATAATCCTTTTATTAAGCTAATAATAATAATATCTTCATACTTATTTATTAATCTTACTAGTGTGCTGTATGTATCTACATATTTTATATTCTATAATTTGATTAGGTGTTTATAAGAATGTATGAAATGTATATCTAAGTTTAAAATTTGATTAAAATGTGATTTATAAATTAATAACAATAATGCTAGATGATTTAGTTCTCTAATCTTTTAAACATCTTCATAGTTAACCAATTAATTATTGATCTAGTTATATGGTGTATGACTCTCATAAAAGTTGTATGCACGTGTTTAAATCCTTATAAGTACAAAGGTTATATGGTAATTAGGTTTAAACAAATTGTTTTTAAAAAAAAATGATAGTTAAGAAAAATTTTAACGTGCACAACGCAATTAATGATTATAGAATTCAACTATTACTCCAGCTTAATTATACCCAAAAATACATTTCTATGCCAAAGATATTTTGATCTGTATAATTATATCATGATATCACAAATCCACATTAGTTACATAAACTGCTACAATTGTCTTAAAGTGCATAAAACCTAGCTCACAAATCGTTGGTGATTTAAGTGGTTATCAATGTTATTTTAGTATAATTGAATTTACTTAAGACCAGTTGAGAAATATGTATAAAAATTGAAATGAGTTATTATAATGTGCGAAGCATAAGCGCGTTCTAGACTATTTTGATTCCGGACACTTAAAAACCTCTATGGGCAAAGCCCCCTAAGATCATGATGGGTTCCAAGGGGGCACCACCCTAGCCGATTATGCATCAACTCAGGTTTGTCCAAGGAACAACGCCCTTGACAGGGGTTGTGCTGAAGTTGTTTCAAATTTGCATGGTTGGTGAAAAATTACATGAAAAAGATCACCGTCCGTGCTGATTGAGACAAGCTGGAACATGGTCTACCAATGGTAAGTGTGATCAATAGTAAGTTAATACTAATCAATGACAATTTGATGGCCATTGATAAGTTACAACATATCAATCGCAAAACTAGGATCAATGGCAAGTTGACCTAGCAATGGTGACTTTGAGTAGAAGTAACAGAGTTACTAATGGAGTAAGAGTTACTACTAATGGAGTTTTTGCCAAGAGTTTTTCATTTATGATTTTTTTTTATTTGAAAATTCTAAGAGAAAAAAAAAAGAGAGTTTGGTATTTGTTTAGAGTCTTTTTAAATAAATAAATAAATAAAAATGTTTATAAATTCGATGTATATTATTAAATAAATAAAAAAATGTTTATATAAATGTGTCTTGCTTACTTCAATTGAGACCTTGAATTAATTAATACTATTAAATAATCTACTACTTCAGTTGAGACCTGCACCAAGTAATACTCAAATTTTGATATTTGAATAAACTTATATTCGCAAAATATATATTAGAATAAGTGAAGCAGCGACAGGTTAATATGCGGGAAATTAATGCAAACCTCGTGCGATTTATACCGACCAAATGTATGGTCCTTGAAACAAGGATCATGAGGGAATGGTCAGCAACACCAAAGGAACTTTCGTAGCTAAAGTTTAGTCGAATAAAGAAATCGAAGTTGACTAATGACAAATAGTATTAATATATTCTTTTTCAGGACATAGTTAATATATAAATGTATGCGCGTACACACTTAACGTGATGAAAATTTAATGATCAAAATAAAGAATAACTTAAGCAACTAAAAATACGTGAAATAACTAGGGAAGATGTTGAAAAGAACTTTAAACTTCTGATCACGGATGATGAGACAAGAGGTTGTAACGCGTCAAAAAAAATATTCAAAAAGATTGGTTTAAGATTGTAAAACATCACAAAGATGTTGATTCTTACATTTGACGACCTAGTGAGCAGGGGCGGATCTAGACCACTTTTGTGGGTTCTCAGGAACCCATTCGGTTTAGAAAAAGTGGGAAAAATTAGTGAGAACCCCGTATGATTTGGAATAAAATAGTGAGAATCTAGCAAAAGAAACCTAGTGAAAAAAGTTCTTAGATCCGCCACTGCTAGTGAGGACACAAGTTCCTGTATGATCAAGTCGAGTGTGCCAAAATGCAGCGACAACAACAACTAAAGAATCGTAATCAAGAGTATAAAGTGTTTAGATGTTGCTCAGACTAGGTGGAAGATGATGCAAAATTGTCACTAGCAGTGAATGAAAAATCAATGGCACAATATTATCTCGAACGAGTTGAATAATTGGACATAAGATTTTCAGTTAGACCAAGGCCTATAAGACATTTGTAACAAACTGATACAAAGGATACAGGTTAAGGACACATTTTTGTTCAAAGTCCTAACGGGCCCAAACTATGTGGAGGTCCATTAGTTGTTTATGGCCCAATAGAAGAACCAAAAAGACCCAACATGCAACAACGAAGACCTCTCTCGGAACGCAAAAAATTTTGCTCTCGTACACAAAGTGCTCAATCACAAGCATCCGTTTCGTTGTGTCGGTTCCTCAAACGAGCCAATCGTTGTGAGCTTTATAGAAACGCAAGTTGAAGAACGTATACACGATGAAGAGTTGTAAGAGGGACAAAGTGATCCCCTATCTAACGAAGAACTCACTTATGATCGATTTGCATAAACAATAGTTCAGGAAAATAATAAACACAAAAAAAATAATAATAATAACAAATGCGTTATTAATAATTTTATTTTCTAGAATTATGTTTTTTTTGTCTTTTTATATATTTTCTTATTTTGTAAATTACAAATGCATTATTAATAACTTTATCTTTTAGAATTATGATTTTCTTTTATTTATTTTTTACAAATCAAGAGGGTGAGTGAAATTGACCAAAATACCCTCACGTGTTTGCGTCAAGAAAACATAAAACAAAAGTCGTCATATGCATGTGAAGTTGACAATCTAACACTGATAAATAATTTCTTATGATGAGCGAATGGAGTTGGGATCATTTTAGGGGTGAATTTTCGAAAGCCACGAATCAAAAGCTTCATTGAAGTCGACCTGTAATTTACATGATGATCCATGTCATGTAATTTATGATATTAAGCCCTTTTATATATTATTTTTGAATGACAAAGAAATATATTCCACCAATTAATTAAGATAACCGATTACACCATTCTCTTGTGAATAACATTTGTTTGTGCAACGATTGCAGGTTGAAAACACATAAACCGAATGTAAGCTACACCAAGAGGATATCTTCTGCCAGTGACGGCAGGGCCGTCTATCAGGGGTGCAGGAGGTGCCTGCGATTAGAACCCAAATCAATATAGGGCCCGAAATTTTTTTAATATTATATATATATATATATATATATATATATATATAGAAAGTATAATGTACTTCACGCCTTAACGTACATTAACGTACTTCACGAAATATATAACACGCGTTGTTGGTGCACTACATCTGTCGACTTCGTCTTGTATCGAGTCTTAGACTAGCTAGAATAGATCAGGGCACGTAAATCGAGAGAATGAGAGAGAGTTAGCAAGATTTCGCTTGAATGAATGTGTATGAAAAGGATTTCGCTTGAAGCAGCTCAAGCGAAATCAACATGTTAAGATTTCGCTTGAGTCATGCTGAAGCGAAATCTCAATCCCTATATATAGGAGATCAAGGTCAAGCGAAATCATAAGTTGTTTTTGTGAGATTTCCATACCGAGGTGCTGCCGGTGTGAGAACTGATTTCCATACCGAGGTGCTGCCGGTGTGAGAACTGATTGTAATTGCTTTCATATCAATACAAATCAGTGTTAAAGTGAAGATTCAGCTGTTTATAGGTCAAATACTTGTTTTCCGCACCTGTATTTGATGGAATTCCTCTGAACCGACTCATTTAGGTCGCAAACCCGATCCTTACAATTGGTATCAGAGCCAGTTGAGGAATTCTGAAGGATTTCAGCTGAAATTGACATCGTTCTTTTACTTCTACACCTTCTTTTATCAGTTCAGAAATTTTTCATGGTCAAAATCGATTCAATTTCTCACGGATTGTTTAAAAGTACAAGATAACAAATCCTTGAAAGTTTCACAGCCAAATTCAACCTAAAAGTGATCAAAATCGACCTTCGAATGGATTTCGCTTGAAGAACATAGCTTCATTGGACGATTTCGCTTGAAACTTCAAGCGACACTTATCATTTCGCTTCAAACAGGATTTATTTTCGCTTCAAGGTTTTCGCTTCAAGGTTTTCGCTTCAAGATTCTCTCTTCAGGAAGTTTCGCTTGAAGTGTTTCGCTTCAAGGATTTCGCTTCAGAAAGTGTTAAATTGAAAGTTTCGCTTGAATCATTTCGCTTCAAGGATTTCGCTTCAATCAGCTTGATCATTTCGATTCAAAGATTGTTCACTTGACCAGTTCGCTTGAAAGTGATTAAAACATGGATAACGAGTTTCACAATGCGTTTGCAACACCGTCTAGTTCGTCTTCCATTGCTCAGAACATGAATTCAGAAAACGAAACGGGGACGACTCAGAAACCCCCGAAGCTAATGGGAATTGAAGAATACTACGGATGGAAAGATAGATTCGAAAACTGGGTGCAAGCAAATCATCTAAGATCATGGGAATGTATTCTGACAAAGTATGCTCTACCACGAACTGAAATGCAGACTGAAAAACAGCTTTCAGATCTTAGTAAGGAAGAACGGGAAATATACCGAGCTGAAAAGATGATGATCAGTTTGCTTCAACAGGCCATCAAAGAAGACATCTTCATACTACTTCAACATGACAAAACATCACAATCAATATGGGATGCTTTAAAAATCAAGGTTGAAGGCAGTACAAGTATGATTAAAAGCAAGAAGGCATTGATTAAAAAAGAGTTTGATTTGTTCACAAGTTTTCCCGGAGAAGATACGAAGAAACTTATTGAACGATACTGTCACTTAGTACGAACAATGTCGATGATGAACATCACAAAAGAAAATGAGGAATGGGTGGATAAACTTGCTGATGCATTACCTCAGAAAGAGTGGGGAACTTATTTGATGATACTGAAAAATACTGGAGTTTATGATAGGTTGTCAATCTCTCAGTTCATTGAAAAGATTGAAAGTCAGGATTTGGAACAGCAGAAGATTGCAAGGATGAATAATCCAAGTGGTCAACAAGATGTAAAGATGTATTACAAGGGTGGTGTTCCAACTTCAGAAATTGAGAGAAGTCAAAAAATTCAGACTGCATATAGTGTTGGAGATACTACTAAAAAGATTGATCAAAGCTCAAACAAAAACAGCAGTGGATTCTCATCTTATCCAAGTGTCAATCCAAAGACTTCATCAGAAAGTTTTCAGTCTCAAAGCACAAAGATGGGAAATGGTTGTGTGATTCAATGCAACATAGCTCTAAATCTTCCAGAAGGTCAAAGTTTTTCTGAAGACATTGCGAAAGATCATATGGCATTACTTGGTTCCGTGCTTATCTCATATGAAGGTTTAGTGGCTGGTCGAATTGGAAATCCTATGCTTACTAAAGAAGATTACGACCAAATAGATGCTGAAGAGATGGAACTAATGGATATCAAATGGTGTCTTGCAAGTGTTCTTAGACGTGCTGAGAAGTTCAAAACAATTACTGGGAGAAATGACTTTCTTGATGCTTGTGTTTCTACTTTAGGTTTTGATAAATCTAAAGTTACTTGTTTCAGGTGCAGGGAAAAAGGTCATTTTAAGCGGGAATGCAAAAACAGAGAAGTTAGTGGTGCTCAGAATCCATTTGGAAAAGATGACTACTACCGGAAAGCCATTTATCAGCAAGTTGGTCAGACACAAGAATTACAGACGGCTCATGGTAGAAAGATTGAAGATTCAAAGAAAGGATGTTTGGTAGATTTCAACTGGAACAACTACATTTCTTCTAACAGCACAGCATGTATAGTGGACCAAAATGATGAACAACTACCTGAAGGATTCAGCTGGGATATGTTTGTTGATGAAAAGGGGGATTTCAAAGCTTTCATTGCAAAGATTGTTAGAGAACCAAATTTGTTTGCTACTTGGATGAGATCAATTGATGAAACAGTGAAAGATCAATCGATTACATCTGAAGAAAGTTCAGAAAGTGCTGATTCTGAATCATTAAGTACAGATGAGAGTGTGCAAAATGAGGATACTTCAGAAAAAGAAGTTGTTTTTGATCAAACACCATCTGATTCTGGTATTTCAGATGCTGAGTCTGAAAAATCTGTAGAGTTTGATCAAACACCGATTGAGAGTAGCAGTGATGATGAGGAAGAGAAACATATTAATATTGCTAAAAAACATCTTTCTCCTGAAAGTTTTCATTTTTATTTTGCAGATCGCATGGAGAAACTGAAGGAGAAACAAGCTGCAAAAGAACAACAACAAGATGAGAAGGTTGAAAATGTTGTTCAAACTGAAGAAGTTAAAAGTGTGAATGAAGAAAAGGTGATTGAAACTGAGAAAGTAACTGGAGTAGAAAAAGTAATTGAAGTGGTAAAAACAATTGAGGTAGAGAAGATTGTTGAAGTTGAAAAGCCTTGTAAGAAATGTTTGGAAATTTGCAAAAGTTGTGAAGAAAAAGATGTGACTCTGTTTGATAGAGAAAGACTGATAGAAAAGCTACTATCTGACATCAGCTATGTGAAAGAATCGTATAGCGTGTTAAACAGAACTGTGACAGGTCTTCAAACAACGAATTCTGAAAGAGAAAAAGCTTTAACGATGACGAATTCTACGTTGATGGCAAAGCAAAAGGCAATTAATCATTACATCGAAGAAAATGCTAATCTAAAGCAAGAGTTGGAGAAAGAAAAGATTGAGAATGAAAGGATCAGAAGGTTATTACTGAGTTATTCTTGTTCTGATTATGTTATTGATCGAGTTTATCCTACTGTTGCAGGTTTTGAAGCATTTCAGGATGAAAAGACAAAGAATGAGACTGGTAAGAAATCGACTGTTAAATACAACAAGTGTCCGCCTCCTATCTGGGAAGGTTATTCTCCTAGAAAACCAAATGAGGAGCAAGTCGAAAAAGCAGTCAATATAAAGTTAAAATCCGAGACAACTGACGTTTTACCAGATAACATCGATATCACGTTTACCTCGTCTGATACTGATCATGAGTCTGAGTTAATCAAAAAGGTGGTCGATCAGGTGTTGGATACTGAGGAGGTGTCTGAGTCAAAATTTGAGTCTGGGTGTTCAAGTTCGTCAGTCAACAGTTCAAAGTCATCGGAAAAACGGTCTTACAGTAAAGAATTTTTGCTATCAAAGGCAAATTTGGATGATGAAACATTTGAAGTTGCATATACTTTAAATGATTCAGACAAATTATACTCTGACAAAGAGTTTCCGATTAGAAGTGTTCGTTTTGACATGATTAAAAAGGTTTTCAAAATGACGGAAATTAATTTTTCTGAAATTAAGGATCTAAAATCTATTGAAAAACCTAAAAAATACACTTCTAGAGTTCAACAAAGGTTAAACAAGAAAAAAGGAAAAAAGAATTACAATTCTGATTCTAGTTTTCAAAAGAAAACAAATCAAAATTGTAGTTACAAAAAGAAAGGTCTTGGTTTTACTCTATCTGAAAATCGTAAAAATGAAAAATATGTTAGAGATTTTAAATAAAAAATGACATATGTTGCAGGAAAAAGCTATGAAGAGGAGTCAAATAGCTTATTTTGGAGAAAATCAAATCAAGAGTTTCTTGCTGAAAGGAAAAGAACAGAAATTGGAGTTTTTCAATCAAAAGACACAAGAACTTGTTTTCAATGTCAAGTTGTTGGACACATTGCTCACAATTGTCCAAACAAAGTAAACAAAAAACAGGGAGTATCCGAAAAACTTAAAGAAAAAGTGGTTGAAAAGAATGATTCACCAACTACAAACTTCAAAAATTTTGAAAATTCAAAGAATGAATTTGGTGAAAATTCTAAAAGATTGTACAAAAAGAGTGCAAAAGACAACCAAAAATGGATTGTTAAAAAATCAGATGAAAAATCTGACGATGAATCTGATTTCACAAAATCAGAGGAGTCACAAGATGAGATCAAAGATTTGATGAATGATGTTGACATTAAATCACTGAGTGTGGAAGAGATTAAACAAATGGTTGGTAAAATAGAAATCTCAGATTTTGATATTGAAAAAACATTTAATGAAAATGTTAAGAAAATTTTCAAGAAAATGCTTGATGGGAAAGTAAAGGGGGTTAAAGATTTTTATGCAACTAAAACGGCAACTTACAACCCTACTGCACAAGAATTGGAAGCCACCAAGTCTAAGAAGACTTGGGTGGAAGTTTGTTTTCCATGATAGTCTAAGGACTATGCCGGAGATCCCAAGTTTATATCGTGGATCAGGAATCGGCATTTTTCTAATATTTGAAGTTTTTGGTTGAAAGTTTTTGATAGTGTTTGGATGTTTACAGGTTGTATGACTACGCCGGAGCTTCCAGGTTGGTAAGTTCGAAGCAGGAATCGGCATTCTGATTGGTAAAATGGTGATGTAGACGTAACATTCCTACAAGTGATATTGTGTTCTACATGTGGTTATTTTTACAATTGATTTAGAGGTTGCTTGAATGCAAATGGTAAATCAGGGACATTAATTTGTACTTGATTTACTATATATGTCAAGAGACGAACAAGATGATGAACCATATCCCCGTTCTTAAAATGATAAGACTTACAAATGGTTTTTATCAACACAAATTCATTTTCCGGAAAAATCATTTTGATTAAAACAAACTTAAGTGTTTTGAAATCTAAATGAGAAAATGGTTTGTGATAGGGGGAGTTCTGATTGTTTATGTCGAGTGAATGGCGATTTGATGCGATTCGATATCAGTTGTCAAGATTATTGTACAGTTTGTCATGTTTTCTGTATAGTTTGTTTTCAAATTTCCTAAAATGTGTTTGCATTTTAGGGGGAGTAAAATTTTTAGAAAATCCAAAAACATTTGAAAATTTAAAAAAAACAAAAACATGATAAAATTCAAAAATGAGTTTTTGTTGCATATAGAGGAAATGATAGTACATCAGTGGACTATCACAACATGCTAAAGAAATGTAAAGTAAAAATGTGATAAACAATCTTACTGCGGATATGTCAGTAGGTTTTTGCACATTTAGTAGATTGTGACGAGATATAAATCTAAATTTCAAACTTGCTTGTTTTGTGGGTTAACACAAACTTGGATATATAGGTAACCCCTGAAATCTTGTTTGAAAGGTCCCTTATTCTGAGATACTAGGTCTTTATGCTCAGTGATATCTGGGGTATTATCCCGGGACTTCTGATTTTGCGGAAGCAATGGCCTAGTCCCCGGAGAATACTTTACATTTGCTTGAAATATAGCTCCCCCTCAGCTAAAAAATGATGAAACATTGAAAAATGCTAATCATGGCTGTTGAAACAAAAGATCCTCTAAAGGGGACACACCGAAAGTCGAAGCCGTCATCTCTCTGCGTATACGGGAGTATCGACCTGAGCTCTCACGGCCCTCGTACTATAATTTATTTCCCTGACAGATATCATCTGTGGTATATTCACCTGTAAGACTGAATATTGGGATCTGGATACAGGAGTATATTCAAGTAGTGGGACACACGGATAAGTTTAAGTTGCTTAAAACATTAACAACATATCTCGGATCAGTTGAACTTGGTGTGAAAATTTAAGTGGACAAACATACTGACAATCTAGGTAAATTGTTTAGAACTTAATATGAAATGAATCTTAACGGTGTTAGTGATCTGTCTCAGAAACTGATATGATCCTCTTGCACAAACTCACAAAAATATTGTTTGTAAATATTTCTTTATTGTATTCCTTTACAATCAAAAATTACAAAAAGATTTTAGTGTGTTTTAGCATAAAATTTTGAAAAATACAAAAAGATTTTCGACAACTGATAATTGGAAAGCTGATTGTCAAAATTTCAAGTGCTAAACATGATGACTTGGTTGTGAGGGGGAGTGAATCTTAAAATGTCAAAAGGTTTGTTAAAATCCTTACAATTGGTATTTTAAAAACCTACTTTTGGTTCATCATTGATTTGTGATATGAGAGAGAATTATCTGATTATATCAGATTGTTGGTGCATTTAAATTGTTAAATTTAGAAAATTTATTTCTGGGTTAAGATTGTTACAGGTGAGCCAGATTAATTCATTCAAAGCTTATGAAAGTCAGAATCTGATTATGAATCTAAAAGTTTGCTAGCTACTGATGCTGATGAACTTAAGGAATCAAGAGATCTGATCAAGAGAATTAGATGAGATCCAGGCAATGATCTTGTAAACAACATTTGAGTCAGGCATCGATCCTAAAGCAGATGTTGCTGAAGAACAAATGAATACCAGCAAATCGTGAGGGGGAGTCTGATAGAGCCAGGTGATTCTGGAGAAGAAGATAGAGAGAGAAAAGCCCGGAGACTGATCAAGAATGAAGATGTGAAGATACAGCATTGATGTGACTCGATAGTCGACTCGTCAACATCTGAGGGGGAGTCTGTTGGTGCACTACATCTGTCGACTTCGTCTTGTATCGAGTCTTAGACTAGCTAGAATAGATCAGGGCACGTAAATCGAGAGAATGAGAGAGAGTTAGCAAGATTTCGCTTGAAGCAGCTCAAGCGAAATCAACATGTTAAGATTTCGCTTGAGTCATGCTGAAGCGAAATCTCAATCCCTATATATAGGAGATCAAGGTCAAGCGAAATCATAAGTTGTTTTTGTGAGATTTCCATACCGAGGTGTTGCCGGTGTGAGAACTGATTGTAATTGCTTTCATATCAATACAAATCAGTGTTAAAGTGAAGATTCAGCTGTTTATAGGTCAAATACTTGTTTTCCGCACCTGTATTTGATGGAATTCCTCTGAACCGACTCATTTAGGTCGCAAACCCGATCCTTACACGCATAATTATTTTTTTGACCAAAATAACGTGCTTGATTTTGGATCCCATGCGTGATTATGTGGTCCCATGCGTGATTATATTTTCCATGCGTGATTATACCCCTGATCCAACGGTTACCATTGTCTCCAACGTGAAGTATGATAAGCCGTGAAGTATGTTAACCTTTCTCTCTATATATATATAGTGGAGAGTTCAAATGAGAAGAAATTTTTTGTAAGAAGAAAAAAAATAAATTTCAACCAATAAGAATGGTTTATTTTACTTTATTTAATATAAGTATCTAATGTTACTATAAGGGTATATTGGTAAATCTACATAGGTCATTAATTTGTAGTCTTCCTCTTTAATGGCTAACTACATTAAATAATTTGTAACTTATCTTCAAAATATATATTTTTTCAAAAAAAAATAAAATAAAATAATTTAAAGTGTAGGATAAATTACGAGTTGTGTAGAATGAATTTCGAAATATGTAGGATAATTTTTTATGTGTGTAAGCAAAAAAAAGTTAGTGTGGAGGATAATAGTCTTTATGACTAATTAATTAGTAAAAAATGATAATAAATGATATAAGTGAAAAAAACTATTTAATGTTTTACAAAATTACCCTTTATTCTTTTTTTTCTCAATTAATTTTTCTTCTTAAATGAACATTCCCCTATATATATATATATATATATATATATATATATATATATATATATAAATTTCTGGTTGTTTGTATAAATAAGGGCCTGCTAAAAGACCCAAAGTTTTTTAAATAAGGGCCTGTTTAAAAGTTTTAAAAAATGGCCCAGTTAACAAGCCTAAGTGACTAGTCTAAACAAAAATAAAGGTCTCCTAGATCAGGGAAAGGACCCAATTTTTTTTATCTCGAACAAGTCTAATTTTTTTTTTTGATTTCGAAGATGGCCCTGGATGACGGTAGCAATAAAGCATGATGTGAAATAGGGCTGACAAATCGTGTCTTATCGGGTTTAACAGGTCTCTAACGACGCGTGTAACACAAGTATTAAACATGAATACAACTCATTTAAGTACTTTATATCTCACGTTTATAACAAAGTTTTACGTTTTATGTACCAATAAGAAGAAATGATGGATCCTAACCTCATAATTATATTTATTTTTAAAAAGTAAAAAAAATCACGTTGTGTACTTTTTCAGTAAACAGGTCTAATCGTGTTGTATACAGATATCTATTGCCAGCCCTGTGAATACGTAGTCCACTGATTCCACCATGAGTTCCAAGAGAAATAGAAATCACTAACCGTTGAATGTGATCCGATCAGCAAGTTCCGGAAGTTTGGAACTTGGAAGCAACCACTATCATCCCTGCACCAAACCCATACCTGAGAGATTTGAACTTGGTTAATGAGAAACCCTATCACTCATACTTGAACTTGAGACCTGGAGGGGAAAACTCACCCGGGCCCACCATAGGTGGAACTTAAATATCCATGGCCACCACTAGAGCACTAGTGATGGTTGATCGGTTTAGTTTGGTGAAACGCCCTAACACGTAATAACTTAAAAACGATGCAGCGGAAAAATATGAGCCAAAAAATTTCGTTCTTTATTAGACACATTACTTACATGAAGACTCAAATACAAAATACCATACATTCATTAGAAAGGATTCACAACATTCCATTATATTAATGCTTCAAGAAATATCTAAATCAAACTATGTGACCGTTCTTTCCCGTACAATCCTTGCTCTCAACTCGATCTAAGTCCGCTTCTCTTCGCTAGTGGTAGAAGAAATCCGTGTAGTACCTGTGGACATCACATACAACTTAACCATTAGTCGTTAACAACATCATACGACATTATTCTCATATAATTTAATATCAAATAACATGCAAGAATATAAACTTTGATTCATTCAACTATCCTCTCGCATTTTCTCATTCCGAGTTCAACTTCGATACCTCATGAATCCGATGTTCCTTTACCTGCATTACATTTCAACTTCAAGGCACACATTAGCAATCGTCAATGCCCAAACATAATGAAACCATTCCTTCATACATTTATAACATCTCACATTCATACATGTATACTAATTCCTACGTGCATTCATAGCGAATTTCATTCATATATGCATACATTTCCTAATTCTTACATGCATACAAACATATACACCTACATATATACGCACACATACATACGAACTCTCGCTTACCACTATTATTCACATATACCAATACTTCTTGTCATAATCACAACTTTCCATAATATAGGTTTTATACATATTGTCTTGCATACCTATTCGTTCCTAGACTCGGTTACTTTTGGATTTCCTTCACTAAAAAGAAGAAAACTCCATAATATCACTATCCGGAGACTCATAACATCTCTCATGTACAAAAACCGGCTTTTAATAAGTTATGAAACATTGAAAATCATCCAAACATCGAGTCTGGATACAAAAACGAACAAGAAAACAAAAATCGCCAGCTTCTGGCTTCCTCGCGGGGCGGGGCGCGACGCCTACGGCCCCCGGCTCTCGCGTGGTGCGAAACCTGTCGCGTTGCGCGATGGTGAATCTGAAATGCTGTCGCGTAGAGCGACAACCCTATTTCTACAGAATGCTTCCTTTTTGCTGCTGCACTTTTGCTCAACTATCATTTTAACCAAAACACTAACTTCTAAATTCATAACTTTCGATCTACATATCCAACTCACATGATTCTTGTTTCTATGCGACCGTAATTTAATTACGGATCTGTTTATCACCTCGGGTCGCATCAAGAGCTAATTTATAAGCAAATGGCTTATAAATCCATTATACCATTAATTGACCCGTTTAATCCTACTAGTTTACCTTCATTATAAATAACTCCTTTGTTATACTAAAAATAATACTTACCTTAATACTCTCATTCATTACATAATCCTTGCATAATTTTCCACACTCATAAATATTAAATTCTACATACGTACTAAGAAGTGAATCGGAATCACTTACCTCGTGCGTCCGAGTTCGTGCATAGCTTCCGTATTTATATTTGACCCATTCCCCTTCCATGCTCGTGTCCATGTTGACATGGCTCCTACGCTTTCAGGTTATCATCAACACACTCTTGTTAGCATACATCCTTATACTTGGTAACGATCATACATTTTCATAATTTCACATTCAACTTGCATTAATCATTCCTAACAAGCATACGACATGTACCCGATTTCACATCCTTTCAAACCCATATAATCCATCATGTCATTCCATTTATCACATATTTATATACCATGTACCATACGATTATCTATAATCTTAGAATCAAAACAACAAGTCTAGCTATGTTCCTTATGTGTAGTTGACTTTCAGATTCAACGATTTATCATTTTAACTTTCGGCATAATCTCATATACTCATGACATCATCATAATAGGTTGTTTTGGGACGTCTGTTTACTATACTTACGAGCTTACAAAAATTACAATCTTTTTATGTGATGTGCCCCCCGGAGGGGTTATCCTTGTATTAAATTTTCAGAGTCTAACTCTCTACCAAAAATTTATAAAAATTCATTTACTAAGCTGCAATCAGATTCGTCACTTCTGACTGGAGCTTACGGAAAAATTCATTTAAAATTCCTCGTTTATCCGATTGATGAAATTCTAGTTGGAGATTTTTGGAATCACCTGAAGCTACCTACAGTAAAAATTTGAGATCATAACTCAATTCCTAAATTGAGTTATGACATTGGTAATGGACTGCAAATTCTGCCTGAAAACTCTGCCTGAACCTTCGATACGGAAAAACTCATAAAACGTTCATTTTTCGTCAAAAAAATGCAATTCCAGTTGGGTTTGAAAGGTTTTTCCTGGGAGTTCATCACAAACTCAATAAACATCAGTTCTTGACAAGATTTGACCCAGTTACAGCCAATTACATTCGGCTGTAACTTTCTGGACAGATTTAGTTTCCATCAAATCTTTTCTAAATATCTCTTATTCTAACTTCTCCTAGACATTTCATCATCACCTTGTGTGCGTACTACCATCTAAGCCTAATGTACAAGTATTTTCATTCTTTTTCTTCCTAGTTCTTTACTTTTAATTGTCAACATAACAAAACATCAACTAACTTCATACCATATTCAAGCTAACTTGCAAGAATTCATCATATACAACATAATATCTCAAGAATTGAACAATGATTAGACATGGGTGACATACCCATGTCGCCATCTTCACTATCTATGGTGGGTTTCACCTCCAAACACCTAATTGATCAAAATCATGCATAACACATGTTCCATACGAGGATTATAACACTTATTCATGCTCAGTTTTTGCATCAATTTACGGATTAACCATAACCTATATCATCAAACATCACCAAAACATAAAATTAAACTTACTTGATGTAAAGAACACATGGATGATCAAGAATCCTTGTACATGCAATAGAATTGAGCCTAATTTCCTTGTCAATTTGAAGATTCTTGTGAATTAGGGTTTACACCCCTTTTCTTCTGCTTTGTTTGATCGACCAGAGACGCACACACACAGTGTGTGTGTGTGTTTTAATTTTCTTTTTATTCTTTTATTTGATTTCAAGTCTCCACTTTGGCAACCTTAGTCCCTTAAGTTTATAACACCATCATAATTGCCACTAATTTCATTCCTTTACTTATCTTGTTAGGTACTTAACTAAGTTTAATAACCTAGTTATTGTATTTCATTTAATTAAACATGGTGACACACCTATGAATTTAATAATTCGAGTTTTGGGGTGTTACATTTGGATTAGCGGATTCCAGTGTTTGGATAGCCCCATGCATGTTGGCCCCAACTTTGATTCTCATGTACCCGAAAGGAAGCTTACATTGGTTTGTAATTTAATGTAACAGCCCAGCATAACCGCACCATGATATTGTCCGCTTTGGCAGCCAGCACGCCCTCAGCGCCCGCCACTCACGGTTTTAAAACGCGTCATGATGGTGAAGGTATCAAGCCCCTTATAAGGAAGCCTTCATTCCCCTTCACAACCAATGTGGGATGTCACAAGCCACCCCCTTACGGGGCCCAGCGTCCTCGCTGGCACACCAGTACGGTCCCTGGCTCTGATACCATCTGTAACAGACCAGCGTAACAGCACCATGATATTGCCCGCTTTGGCAGCCAGCACGCCCTCAGCTCCCGCCCCTCACGGTTTTAAAACGCGTCATGATGGTGAAGGTATCAAGCCCCTTATAAGGAAGCCTTTGTTCCCCTTCACAACCAATGTGGGATGTCACAATTAACTTGGATGCCCAATTTTGTACCTCGACCTCCATACAAATGCCAAACAATGTGGACTAATTAATGTTGATTTTTAGCCCGGAAGCTAAGAAGAAACACCACACAGATCTTGCTGTATATTGAACATTTGCTTAGTTAAAATTATATATTATAATTTTGCAACATGTTTGTGCATTAGTGTCACACCCCAACCGATGGCGGAAACATCAGGATGTGGCACTAAGCGACGAGATTGCTCTAGAAAATCCATAACACGAAGATTGTGACAATAATAATTAATTTCTTTTCATGGAAAAACTAATGTCATACAAAGTCAAGTACAAATAGTTCAAATGAGAGATGCAATAGACTGATAATAGTCTAGGCGTGTATCTAAAGTAGCCTAATCTTGATTCGAGATAACCTGCGATTAACCTGCAACATACGTTAAAATAATGTCAATACAAAAATGTATTGGCGAGTATACAGGTTTGATATAGTAGGAAAATAGATAAAAGCATAGCGAATTTCCACATACATAAACGAGATACAACACAACATATATACTAACTAGACAATCACTCAAGCTAAGTCCCGAGATGACTGCGAAGGAGAGGTGTGAAGTATCCTTAACTAGACCCCATCGGGTGTGAGTCGAACTATAGAATCATACTAGCTAAGGTGGAACATCAACGAGTAAGAGTCCTAACACATATGTATCGAGCATCGTATGTAAATATGTATGTCAATCATTCGCATGTGATAATCAGTTTAGAGAGTGAAGTGTGTTTTGATAAGTGTGTTTTAGATATGAACGTATGTTACACCCAAAAAGTGCGTTTTAAAGCGAAAATGGGTCAAGTATACTCACAGTGCGTGTTTAACAGTAAAAACGGTTTGGTATGGAGTGAAGGGAGCGTCAGATCAGCCTGCGTACGGGAACAGAAGTCCATCAGTCTTCCAAGTGCTGAAACGGTCAAGGTTGGAGTGTCGAGTGGGAAACAGACTCCTTGTATGAAGGGAGTGACTCCGTATGAAGGTGGTGACTTCGTACATGTCGCTTGCTTCCATGTTCAAAATCGAGTGTTCTTCGCGTCTTGCTTCAGGAAATCGAGTGTGCATCCCTCCAGCCTTAAGTTACTAATTAAAGTTAGAGCCAGAGAGGTCTTTTGAGCGTTTGAGTCACATGTGGAAAACAAGGCTGGTTTGTACGAAGGTGCCTTCGTACAAAGGCAGTGCCTTTGTACGCCTTTGTACGAAGCCGGGCTTCGTACAAGCCAGTCCGGCTTCGCATAAGCGGCTGTTCAGGGTCTTCGAGCGTTCGGATCTGTGTTTTCGCCTGAATCAGATGTATTTTCGAGTCCTTTTCACGACGGTTTCGACACCACTTCGTCCCACTATCCAGTGAACAAAATATATGTCGGTTTTGGTCCGTTTTTGTATAAAAATCGAGTTTAAAATAGTTTTTCTTTGGATTAAACACTTGGTGAGTGCGAGATTCTCAGATCCACATTTTGGGAAGCAAAAGCTTAGCCCAATACACTCATTTAAGTGCAAATCCGAGGTAAAATAAGAAGTTTTGATGAAAAAGATTAGGGTTTTAATAAAAATAAAGAAGTTTAGATGAGAAAGATGAAGTTTAGATGAAAATAAAGAAGTTTGGATGCAATCGAAGTGAAACTCGTGAAAAATCATAGTGGAAATCGTTATGAAACTTGTAAAAATAGTAGATCTTACTTGGGAAATCGAGAGACAGCAGGTTGTGAGTGTTTTTGTGAGAAATGGCAGCAAGTGATGAAAGAATAAGTGGTTAGGTACTTATAGAAAGGCGCTGGTGGATCTGTACGAAGGCCCTGCCTTCGTACGAATCCACTGGCTTCGTACGAAGCCGGGTGTCTTCGTACGAAGGGACCAGTTTAGTGTGGAAAATTCTCGTTTCGCGTGTCGGATGTTCGTTAGGTGCGTTTTGTTGCATTAATTAGTTCTAGTACTTTAAATATTTTATCGAGGTACTAAGTATCGTGTTGCATTCCGTTTACTGTGATAGATACATAGATAATAATATATATAACTAATAATATAATATAATATATATATAAGTAACCGCGTTTTGAGTTTGCGTTGCGTTGGTGCGAGAGCGAGCGAGTAGTTTAGATACTCACGTGATGTAGTAGTGTAAGCGAAAGCGTCATAAGCGTAAGTGTTGTGAAGTGCGATATAGCGTGCTGAAATTAGCGATGTAGTGCAAAAATATGTGATGTAATGTAGTAAGCGATATAGTTCACATTATACTCCGAATCTCGGGTACTAGGCGTAACGAGAGTAACGAGCGCGAAAGTGCGGGTTGTTGCAATTAGTGGGTTGTAACTTTTGCTTTTTTGACGTTTCATGCTAATGTTTGTTGTACATTTAGTTGAGGTTGTTGTATTGTTTGTGGGGCACGTGTTGTTTTTTCTTGCATCAAACATATCTCTTACCACCACCACAAGCACACCCACTCATGTTGCCTCTTTTCTTCTTCATGATTCTATTAAACACCGCCGGCTCCTAATAATCTTCCTACACCCCTGGATGACTCTCTGAATCCCTAACTTTACAAATCAAAGCTTCATCCTATTCCATGATTACTCATTCAACATCTCAGAACCCTAGCTCAGATCCCTAATTTCCCCCAAAAAACCTTAAACCTTAAATTTTTGGTCAGGTTTGTTGTTCGATCCTGATAAGCATTTTTCAATCCATAATCGATTGTAGGTTCCTTCAGGTCTGTATTCCTTTCGGCTGATTAATTTAGTAATGTTTGGTTGTTGATTTTAATTTTCTGTTTGTTCAATTAGGTTTGCTGGAGTTCTTGTAGTTAAGAAAATGATCACTTGTGAGGTCCTGGTTCTTATTAGAAAGGAACTGAGCCGCTCTCTCAGTATGTTTAAATAGCCAAGATTTAGCTTTTATTATGTTGTGGGGTTGGTTTATTGGCTCCAGGTTCTTGTCTGTTAAAGAGTGGGGTTTTGTTGAATATTTTGTTTATCACATATGTAGGTTTGGTCTTAGTGTTATGTCAATATTGTGAAAATTATGTTGTTTTGTTTATGCATGTGTATCATGTGGATTAAGTCAATAACGACTTTCTTTGATCGATTTCTTGGTCAGGTGATTGGGTTTCAATCTCGGTTGGCGCTAACGTTATGCCTCATATCATCAATGTGCACACAGCCCCATAGGAGCGGTAAAATTTAGTGTTTTAAGCTTTTGAAATCATTTAGAGTGGAACTGAATGTAAGTTTTCTTTTTCGCTGAGAAATATATATTTTGGGTTCTGTTAGGTCTTGACTATGAAGGTTATCGATCTCTCAACAAGGACCTGGTGCGATTTGCATTCTATCTGCAAATGGTGCAACTTCCAGTCTTACCCTTCGCCAACCCGACTCATCGGGTGGTACATTCACTTACGAGGTGACATATTGACCTATTTTAATCGTTTATCACTTGATATTTTAAGAGACTCTTTTGTAGGGTATAAGAAAAATTAAATGTGATGGGTGTTTTCTCGAAAGTTTAACACTTTCTTTGTTTTTAAGGGCCGATCTGAGATACTTTCACTGGCGAAATCATTTATTCCATTTGACAACGGAGGAACAAGGAATAAAGTTTGAACTAACAAATAGTTTACTATTTGAAGGTTAAGGACAATTTATTTCATAGTCATTAGTTTTATTAAAATATTGGTAACTTTATGTATGGTTGTGATGATTGAATGGTATTTGAGTCAAAATTGGGTTAATATCTAAGATTTGAATGACATTATCAAAGGTCGCCGAGTTGTGATGGAACCTTAAATCCAGAAGGGATGATAATCAATTTTTTCAAAAGAATAATGGGTCAGTTTTGAGGATTACTCGAGTTCTTTTATGCTACAAAGTTTCTCTCTCTACTATCTGATATAGTTTGTGAATTCTATAGGGACGTTTTATTCTTCATGATGGCCCTCCATATGCTAATGGTGATTTACACATTGGACATGCATTAAACAAGATTATAAAGGATATTATTAACCAGTACAAGGCATAGTTGCAACACTCACTTCGTTCTGTTATATATGAGATAGGGTGACAAAAGGATCTGCTTCATTTGATCCATGTGGATAGAGGTATAAATACTGTGAATTTGATGAATGTGTCACTTAACTTTTATTACTTTTCCCCATTTTTATGTTTATGGCAGCTTTTACATAATTGCAAAGTTTAGTACATTTATGGTTGACATCATAAGCGTTACTGTAACGCAAAGAAGTTACCCACGATGAAGTTAAAAAGTCTGTTTGATATCATAAGTTATAATGCGTATTGGTGATGTTTCAGCTTTGTAGCTCGCATCGCAACGCGCGCGGGTCTAATATCTAGTTGTCGATAAAAAAGAAAGTGCTTCGTTGGAGTTAATATTCACACACCCCTCCACTCTATTTCTCTCTCTCTCTCTCTCTCTCTCTCTCGATATATATATATATATATATATAGATATATACGGGATCAGGAGAGAACGGTGAAAAGTGTGAGAACTGATCCTAGCCGGCCACGTGGTATAGCGCTCTAAATTATGTGCGGGGGTATGATTGTCATTGTCCACTTCCCGCTAAACAATGGCGTTATGATTCCGTTGCCCAAAAAAATTAAATAGAAATGGCGTTTTCATCTTTATGCTAGTTTTACATGGCGTTTTTTTTAAAAGTATTTTTTTACGAATGGCGTTTATGTTTTATGGCGTTCTATTGATATCCAACACATATGGCGTTATTGTGTTTTTTACTTGTTTTAATTTAGTTTTTTAACCTTTTTTTAATGTTGTTTATGTTTTAAATGGTTACTATTTGTTAATTATTCTAATCATGGAGTTTTCATTGATTTGCACAAATATTATAGAAAATCACACAACCAAACATGTAGATGTAATAATCTAAAGAGTAAAACACATTAGTCAACATTAAAATTTTACAATCCATGGCGTTTAAGCTAATCTACATAATCTGTCATCCTTTGTGCTATTCTCTTGTCCGCTGTGACAAACATTTCACGTATTTTTTGTCCCCCTAAAGCCAAGAATTTTGTTACACATTTTGTCAACTGTGTTCTGTTTTAATTTTCGCTATGAAGCAGGATTTTTCCAATGTATTTTACCCTTAGTTCATTTAGCTGTCTTTGTTGTAGTTGATTTGGGGCATCTTCTTTTGCCAAACCACTACTCCAACCAGCTATATCCCACATGTATGTTTCCATATGCCTCATTGCGAAAATCCCACAGTCGAGCACGTTAGACGTTGTCTTCCAATCCATCTGTTGTCTGACAATCTTCTCCTTGCTCATGATCTTATGCTTTGGGTGTTTTTTAATATGCAAGTAGTTTGCAAAAGCACTGTGCTGCAATTTTACATTTTTTTTGCATATATTAGTTTGGCGTTTTGTCAACATAGTTCCTATATACAAAGTTTTTAAGATACTTACCAACTTTCCCACCCATCCAGTATACTTGTCTTTAATGTTGACGTCATCCCCTGCACCGCTGTTGTCCAATACATCCACTCTTTCATGTTTTATGTTGAAACACACAACATAGAAATGTCTTTCCCATATTATTGGCACGAAGACTAGTTCATAATCTTTGATGGTTTTATTTTTCTTGTCTCCTTTGAAATGTGTATTTTTCAGAACAGTTTCCATGTTTCTGTTGAATTCTTTGTTTCGTATATTTTCTTTTGTCGTTTCGTCGTATGCCGGAGTATTCTGTAAGTACCACATTTTAAACAACAAAACAATGTCCTATTATAATTTTTATCAATTAAAAATAGCAAAAGAGTTACCAACAGTAATTCTACGCAGAATAACCTTAAGGGTGATTCTAGAGCCTTGTATCTTTCTTCATAATTCAGGATATATGCCCAACATAGAATAATTGAGACGTGTGCTTGAAATCCTAGTTTCATGCTCTCACAAATCACCCTCATGAGAAACTTTTCTCCCATCTTGAACACTTCAGTCCTAAAAAAATTCATTTGGCGTTTTAGTTATACAACTCATTCTATTATAATACTTGGCGTTTTAATCGTTTTTACATGCATATTCAGGTAAACATTAGAATGGAAAGTTTGGCGTTTTATTTTGAGAGAAGTGTACATACTCGTAATCGCTGTATCCAGTGAAGATGTATGTGGAAATGTTATTTTCAGGGTTTGTCTTTGGTTCATGTATAACCACTTGCCTCCTTGCATAAGGTGACAAACATGCCCTGCTCAATTTCTCTTCTCCTTTTCAGCCACAGTCTTTTTGTTTATATTTTTATCTTCTTCATCATCTTTATCAGCTTTTTCATCACTAGGAAGCTCATCAGGGTTTAAAATTGTATTTTCTTGCATCAACTTTGTGATGTCTGGAGTTTTGTCCTCACACCTTTCTCCTGCACATCTGACCTGTTCATAGCGTTTTATTTTATGGCGTTTAATAACACAATGATACATGTATGGCGTTTTATAAATCAATAACAGAGGATAGATGTTGAATAAGACAATAACAGTTAAATGGCGTTTATAACACAAACCACACATGTTTTGGCACTTAGTAACAAAGCTATCGAAAGATACATGTTTGTGGCATTTAGTAACACACGAATGACAAATGTTTTTTCAATAAGAGAATGACATATATGTAAAATTTCGTTCTCATACATTGTTAAACAAACGATACAAATTTTGGCGTTTTGGCAACAAAGTATCAAAGTGTATTTTTACATCACGAAAAGTAACATTCTGTACCATGTCCTCTTGTTGTCTTCTTTCGTTGCTCGTTGGGTTTTTGGCGTTTTGGAGCAAATGACCCTTCCCCTTCCACACTTGTAGAAACTGCAAATTTATTGTTAAAATTAGAACGCCAAAAGCGGTATAAACTAGCATAATGTAAATCGAAGTTAACTCACTATGTTTTTTGCCTCTGGATCTGGTTTGATCTTTCGACACCATAGTTTTTGTTGTTTCGTGTTTTCTAGGGTTTTCGCGTTTTACGTTGGTTTTGGGGAGGTTTCTCTGGGAAGTATATATGTTTCGGTCACGCTTTGATGTGTTTTGTAGATGAACATTTACCTTTTTGCCCTTATGAAAGCGCGCCCCCTTTGCCGGGAAGTATATATGTTCCGCGCCATCTAGTCTATAGATTCTTTTGATCTGACGATCCATAATCGTTCTCACCGTTCTCACACTTTCACCCGTTCTCTCTAAATCCTGACCCTATATGTCGCAACCCCCGTCCCCTAATTTGCCGGGAACGGGCGGCCGCGGCCAGTTTCAGTGGTATCGGTGTTTATCAGTTTGGCAGCGGAAATTACATCAGGACCGTAGTTAGGAAATATTTGATCAGAGTAAAATACCATGCTTTTATAATATTAAACACATGGGAAATTCCCAAGTTTCTAGTACACACATTTTCATAGGGATAAACCCTATTTTATTTAAACAAAAACATCTCTTTATTTAGGTAACTTTTATAGCCACTTTTCCAAGCCTTCAGTGCTCTCCAGCTGTTTGGCTTTCACATTTTGTTACTTGAAACGCGTTCAAAAACATTTTGTCAGTGGGAAATACTGGTGAGTGAATCCTAGTTTAATCAAGACAAGTAAAACCGTTTACAGCATTGAGGGCGGTCGCGCAATTACATTTGTTTACGTTTCTACTTTAATTACCACCCACGGTACTGTCAACCCGACTTGTGGTCATGTTACTACTCACAGTGTAGTAACAAATTTTGTATAAAAAACCCCAACATACCGACGATAATTGTAGAATTACAAATACTCAATCACTGTTTAATTTCAATGTAAAGCATTGAGGTTTTGTAAAACAGTTTGCAAAAAGGTTTACAAAAAGAGGATAAACTCACATTGTTATCTTAGGGTTTTCCTTTGTGATTTCCTGGTGATTATCTATTAATTATACAATGCACATGCATTAGTATAATAACCCAATATTTACATTAGTAATACCCTCCCCGAGACAGAACTCCAACGACTACGTCGGGCAGAACCTCGACAGCCGTTACAGAGCCTTAAATCAATCGGGCAGCGTATCTAATACGTAACCGGGGGTTAAAATACTTACAACGAGGCAGAACTTCGTTATTTTAGTGGGTATAATACCCGATTATAGTGTATACTATGCAGAAATTGAGAGAGAGACCGAGGGAATGCGCAACGAATTTGAACTGCCGATGCCCTCTTCTTATAGGACTGATTCGGCCGTCCCTCGCGACCTGCGTAGACCACACAAGGGGCCTTCGCGCCCCGTGACCTATGGTCCGTAGGGCCTAGTTTTGATTTGTCACCGATCTAGCTTCGCCACGTGTTGACACGTGGCGGCTTCCGGGTTATGCCGCATGTCCAGGTGCTCGCGGCCCGCCAAAGATGGAGAGTAGATCTTCGCGGCCCACGATATATCATAAAAATTGATTTTTATTTTATTTTTATTAAATTAAAGGTATTTAGGCTCTTTTTTCATATACGGGATGTATTTTAAGACGTCTAGTGGTATTCTAAATATATTAGGGGTATCGAAAAATAATTTTGGAGGGTTGTTATATCCTCCCCATCTTGTTTTAGAACTCGTCCTCGAGGTCTACGGGAATAAGTGTGGGTATTTCCTTTGCATCTCTGATTCAAGCTCCCATGTATTTTCTGGTCCTCTCTTGGAATCCCATTTAAATTTGACTAGAACCAATCTCTTGTGTTTGAGATTCTTGACCTTTCTGACTTCAATTTGTAGAGGCTTTTTTTACAAACTTTAGCTTTTCATTCACCTCTATATCCTTAAGAGGTACTACCAGTGATTCATCAGCTAAGCATTTCTTGAGATTAGATACATGAAATACGTCATGTATTCCTTCCATCTCTTCTGGTAGTTGTAGCTGATAAGCTACAGGTCCTATTCTTCTAATAATCTCAAAAGGTCCGACATACCTAGGGCTTAGCTTTCCCCTTTTGATGAATCTTACTACTCCTTTCCAAGGAGAGACTTTTAATAATACCTTGTCTCCTACCTGAAACTCCAATGGCTTTTGTCTGTTATCAGCATAACTTTTCTGTCGATCGCGTGCTGCTTTTAGTCGTTCCTTGACTTGAACAATCTTGTCCGTTGTTTCTTGTACTATCTCAGGTCCGGATAGTTGCTATCACACCCCGATATTTCCATGTATTACCGGTGGGCCCGGTGGGGAGTATAGTTGATATCATCATGGTCAATAATCACAGTTCATTGCACAACGGAAGTCTAAAAGTAAATTATTATGCAAACCGAGTTGAAAGTAACATAAAATATTACACAACGGATTGTAAGTGGATCCACAGGCGGATCTAAAAATAAAAGAAATATTGTTCAACAGATTTAAGCATCAAAAGCTTGCAAGACTCTTTATTTGATACTAGGAGTAGCCAGCCTATTACGAGTAGTACCTGCACTTAACCTTTTGAAAAATACGTCAGTTTACACTGGTAAATACAATTAACTGACTCTTTTGAAAAGTGTTTATAAAAATTGATTTAAATGCACAAGGCATAAATATTCTTTATTAACTTGGGACAATTATTTAAAAATAATCTTGTATACAGTTTTACATGTTTGTCGTCCATTTAGGACCCGGTTAGAAGAGCCGGTTAAGATTAATAGACACACCACTTGGTATAATACCCACAAGAAGTTTCCTTACGAGTGGGGTACCTTTTTACATACGCAACTGTCAGGTGTATGCCTACACACCGTGCTTAAGTCGTGGCCATTTCTAATGAATGAGCCGAGGATATCCAGGACATGGTCATTAACCCCCCAAAGGCATTGAATCAAACAAGACAGATTAAAACGGGTTATGCATCTTTTTAATCACATTCCGATTGTGCGATTTCATACCCGACCAAGCGGTATTATTATAATACCGTATCCCAAGCCCGTATAAGGAAAAATAAGTTAAAAGTATTTACCTGAGCAAAATTATAAATTTTAATCACAGCCGTATATCAATCAGCAAACACAGGTAGCTTTTACTGGGCTCCTAATCTGGAATGAAGGTTTTAATAACCTATTAGATTCCTAACGGGTCTTATTTAAGTCTTAACTTAGACCGGTTTGTTTTAATGAAAAGTTTACGATTCAAAACGCAAGATTAAGCGAAGACCGGATTAGAATGTGATTTAGACCCGACAAGTATGAAGACTTGTATAAAATGAGTAAACTAAACACATTCTGGATTTTGAAACAAAAATGATAGGGTTTGACCCGTTTCGGTTAATTTATGCAAACTAGTTACATAAACCGCACCGAACGTGAAAAATGCATAACAGGTAACCAAATGAGTCATGTTTATGTTCCAAAAGTTAATATGCTTTAAATATGTTGTGATATCAGTAGGATACCTTCCATTATGCCCAAAACGAATTTAAAAACAATTTATGCCCTGTAGGGGTATTTTGGTCATTTTAAAGTTCATAAAAGAGGTTAAATAGTAATCTGAGTTTCTGGTCTAAAATAATCAGTAAAAATATTTATATTAATAATTCATATCAGTAAGATATCTTACATATGTGATATTTATTATTTATGGTCAAACTATGCACCGTAGGGACATTTTGGTCATTTCACATTTGCTTTAAGGGTCAAATTTGGAAATCTGAGTTTAAAACTTATACTTACTATTAAAGTATAAAATTTTATTCATAACATCAGTAGGTAACAAACCTTAGGTGCCAAATATGGTTTTAAACCATACTATGTACCTAAATCGCATAAAAGTCGGTATTTGACGGTATTCGGGTTGATTACGGAAATCTGAGATTTTAACCAGCCTTTACTGTTTAAAATAACTTATTTAATATATAAAATCAGTAGAAAAAGGTTTGACATGTAAAGGATGTGTAAAACTCATTTTATTAGCAAAAGGGCATTATCGTCAATTACCGAGTCTATGCAAGAACTCTATGTTATGATCAGTTTAAAATTTAATAAAAATTTCCAAAAATCTATAAATATTATATTACATCAGTGGAAAAAAGGTTTGGTGTTAAAATTTGGGTTTAAATAGGATTTATGTCAAAAATGCCATTTAATTAATAAAAAGCTTTCATTTTACGATATCGAGCATAACTCTCATTTCAGACCATAAACTGATGTCAAATTTTAGGACATACTTAAATATCAGTAATAAAGGTTTTTGTCCACTCACATTTTCAAAAATCTCGTTTTTATATCAAAAGGGCATAATGGTCAACATTTAAGCAATTAACGGAAACATGCAAATGAATCGGATTATTAAGGAACCATATAGTATAATCTCAGAGGGTTATACTATCACGAAATATGGTCCTAAAGGAACCTTAAGGCATATCTAAAACAAGCTAAATCGGGTCAGAACTGAAAGTTAAAGCAAAATTCCACTTTTGCGACTTTCGGTTGCGAACCGAGCCTAAACTCAGAATTGTCGGGTTAAACATGTCTAAACATGTTCTTATATTATTTACCAAGTTATTTTAGTGTTAAAACATGTTCCATAACCTCTGTATTATCAGTTATGAATTTATTTGTAAAAATTGCTTCTGTTGACTTTTTATAAATAAGTTTAACCCGACAATTGACCAAGTTAGAGTGATAATCAGTAGGTGCCCTTTTAAGGGTTTATTACCTACATAATTACCAACTCATAGCCACTTTCAATTCGAATAATGGCTGGACCATTAGTGATTAATCACTAAGTCAAAGCTTAATTACGATAACTTTAACTTTCGGTCATTAAGCTAATAAAACTTGAACTTAGGGAGCTAAGAACACTTACTATGGTCCTTAGCACGAAAATAGAACTAGAGAAAGCTTCCTTAAGCTCCAGGAGGCTTCAGATAGTGAGCTTGAGTGAAAAGTTTGAGAATGTGCAAATGAACATAAAACTACAAGGCTCTTATATAGGAAAATTGAAGCTCTAAGATCTTAGCACCTGTCCCTATGTTGTTTTCAGATGATCCCATGTGTCCCTCGTGCATGAAAAACCATTTGCTCAGGCCCTGGTATAAAAAACAACCATGCAAAGGCAGTGGAACTGGCTGAACCTGCAGCTATGCAGGTTTTTGTACGCTTGTGACTTCTACGCGGGCCGCGTAAAACTCAGTGTCACACCCCGATATTTCCACGTATTACCGGTGAGCCCGGTGGGGAGTATCGTGACGTAGTTGATATCATCATAGTCAATAATCACAGTTTAAATGCACAGCGGAAGTCTAAAAGTAATATTATTACAAACCGATTCAAAGTAAGATAAAATATTACAAGCGGTTGTAAAGTGGATCCACAGGCGGATCTAAAATAAAGAAATATTGTTCAACAGAATTAAGCATCACGAGCTTGCAAGACTCTTCATTTGATACTAGGAGTAGCCAGTCGATTACGAGTAGCACCTGCACTTAACCTTTTGAAAATACGTCAGTTTACACTGGTAAATACAATTAACTGACTCTTTAGAAAAGTGTTTACAAAAATTTGATTTAAATGCACAAGGCATAAATATTCTTTATTAACTTGGGATAATTATTTAAAAATAATCTTGTAAAAGAATTATATGTTTGTTATACATTCAGTAGCCCGGGTTAGAAGTACCGGGTTAGAGATTAATAAACCACCACATGATATAGTCCCACGGCGAGTTATTATCAACAAGTGGTTATATCTTCTTTACATACGCACCGGCATGTGTATGCCTATACCCCGTGCTTAAGTCATGGCCATTTCAATGAATGAGCCGAGGATATCCAGGACACGGTCATTAACCCCCCAAAGGCTTAACCCCTATGTTTCGTAAGATTCTCAATTTAAGCACGAACGGTTTTTTTTATGTCCGACAATTTATTCATTAAAGAATACGAACATCTTATGAGGTCATTCAGAGGCACTAATTTGGCATGATGACACATTTGATCCTTTTACTTACATATTTACATTGTTTGACAATTTTAGTCCCTCGAAAACAATCCATTAGACGTTTAAAGTCCGTGACACGTGTCTTTATTATATTGGACGTGATTTTGCGAGGTGTTACATCCTCACCCCCTTAAAAGAAATCTCGACCTCGAGATTTACTGAAATAAATGAGGGTACTTCTGTTTCATTGTGGATTTAACCTCCCACGTGTATTCTGGGCCTCTACGAGCATCCCATTTTACTTTCACAATCAGTACACGCTTCCTTCGAAGCTTCTTGACCTGTTGATCCTCGATCGACAAAGGTTTTTCAACAAATTTCAAGCTTTCATCTATCTACACGTCCTTATGCGACATTGCTAGCGACTCATCGGCTAGACATTTCTTTAAGTTGCAGATGTGGAATACATTATGTATTCCACTAAGCTCTTCTGGCAAATTTAACTTGTAGGCCACAGTTCCGACACATTCGATGATCTCGAATGGTCCAATATATCTTGGGCTTAGCTTGCCCTATTTGCCAAAACGCATCACCCCTTTCCAGGGTGATACCTTAAGTAACACTTTATCACCTACCTCGAATTTCAGAGGTTTACGCCTTTTATCTGCGTAGCTTTTCTGCCTTTCCCTGGCAGCTTTGAGACGATCACGGATATGAACAATCTTCTCTGTCATCTCCAGGACTATATCATGTCCTGACAGTTGGACATCTCCAACTTCCGCCCAACAAACGGGCGTTCTACACTTCCTTCCGTATAAAGCTTCGAAAGGTACTGCTTGAATGGTCGAATGATAGCTATTATTGTACGAAAATTCAATCAATGGGAGATGGTCATCCCAACTCCCTCCTAAATCAATAACACAAGCTCGTAGCATATCCTCAAGCGTTTGAATCGTACGCTCGCTTTGCCCATCCGTTTGAGGATGATATGCAGTGCTGAAGTTTAGATGAGTGCCTAACGATTGCTGAAAGCTTTTCCAGAAGTGAGATGTGTATCTAGTATCCCTATCATAGTTAATAGATACCGGTACTCCGTGGAGAGATACTATCTTATCCACGTACAGCTGAGCTAACTTACCGGAGCTGTGAGTTTCTTTAATAGGCAAGAAGTGGGCTGACTTGGTCAATCTATCGACTATAACATAAATAGTATCATTCCCATGTTTCATCTTTGGTAACTTAGTGATAAAATCCATTGTTACCATTTCCCATTTCCAAGTGGGAAGTTCAGGCTGTTGTAGCAAACCTGACGGTTTATGATGCTCGGCTTAACTTGTGCAAATGTCAAGCATTTAGCCACATAAGTGGCTATAGACTTCTTCAACCCTATCCACCAATAATTTGCCTTTAAATCCTGGTACATCTTATCACCTGCTAGGATGAACTGAATATTTGGAGCTATTAGCTTCTTGAAGAATCTCATCTCGAAGTCCTCCATAAATTGGAACCCATATTCTACCATTCAATCTTAGGATTCCATCCTTGCCATATGACAATTGATCGGCAGTCACTCCTAACTTCTCATTTGGATAGTTAGCTTCTAATACAGCTTCCTTTTGAGCGGCTAACAACCTTTCATTCAGGCTGTTTTTCAATTCAATGCTCTTAGCGTTGATCCTAATGGGTTTAACCTTTCCTTTCTGCTTAGAGCATCAGCTACAACATTTGCTTTGCCTGGATGGTAGCGAATTTCACAATCATAATCGTTCAAAGTCTCCATCCAACGACGCTGCCTCATATTAAGGTCCTTCTGATTAAACAGATGTTGAAGGCTCTTGTGATCAGAATAGATCACACACTTTGTTCCATATAAATAATGTCTCCAAAGCTTCAGTGCAAACACAACGTCACCCAACTCCAAATTGTGGGTGGTGTAATTCTTCTCGTGCACTTTTAATTGACGAGATGCATAAGCAAAGACCTTGCCTTTCTTCATAAGCACACAACCCATGCCAGTGTGTGATGCGTCACAGTACACAACAAACTCCTCAATTCTTGCTGGTAATGTCAACACAAGAGCATTGCTTAATTTCTGCTTAAGAATGTCAAAGGATTCTTGCTGCTTGGGACCCCAGTCAAACTTGACATTCTTGCGAGTTAATGATGTTAAGGGTGCAGCAATCCTTGAAAAGTTTTCAATGAATCGTCGATAGTATCCTGCTAGACCCAAGAAGTTGCGTATCTCTGTAGGTGACTTAGGCTCTTGCCAGTTCATAATTGCTTCAATCTTGGCAGGATCCACCTGGATACCACGCTCGCTCACCAGATGTCCAAGAAATTGTACTTCACGAAGCCAAAACTCACATTTTGAAAACTTGGCGTAGAGTTTCTCTTGCTGTAGAAGTTTAAGGATACACCGAAGATGTCTTTCATGATCAGCCTGATTCTTTGAATATATAAGTATGTCGTCAATAAAAACAATGATAAACTTGTTTAATACGGCTTACAAACGCGATTCATGAGATCCATGAACGTTGCAGGTGCATTAGTGAGCCCAAAAGGCATCACTAAGAACTCATAATGACCATAACGAGTTCTGAATGCAGTCTTATGTACATCTTCATCTCTGACCTTCAACTGGTGATAACCTGATCTTAGATCAATCTTTGAAAAGTAACTTGCTCTTTGAAGCTGATCAAATAGATCGTCGATCCTGGGTAACGGATACATGTTCTTGATTGTAACCTTGTTCAGCTCGCGATAATCAATGCATAAACACATTGATCCATCCTTTTTCTTCACCAACAGAATCGGTGCTCCCCAAGGGGATGAACTAGGTCGAATAAAACCCTTTGCCAACAAATCATCCAACTGTGTTCTTAACTCTTTCATCTCAGTCGGTGCCAACCGATAAGGTGCTCTTGCAATTGGTGCTGCTCCAGGAATAATGTCGATTGAGAATTCCACTTGCCTATCTGGAGGTAATCCAGGTAGTTTGTCACACCCCCAAAATACCACATGCGAAATCCCCCGCGAGGCGTGTGACATACCAGGATCTAGCCACTAATCACATTGAACTCACAACAAGATTTCAAAGAAAAGCTTTCATCCATTAAGATATAGTGTTACAAACGTTATTTATAACTCGTTGTGTTCAGCGGAAGCATAATACAAAGTTTAACCCAAACCCAAGTGTATGTAATCAACTAGTCTCGTTTCAAGTATCCATGTGCCTCGACCCATGACCACTCCAGCATCCCAGACAGCAAGTTCCACATCCACACATATCAATAACCTACGAGCATGCACACACGTGTATCAGACAACGCTGGTGAGTTCATAGTTTTACGAAAACGTTAGTTACCAAGTGTTTAGATCAGTTCATTGATAATAATTCCGAAAGTAATGTTGATAATAACTCGAGTACCGTACAAGATGGCTACCAGATTGTTTTGCCCATCCCCAATGCCCCCTATCTAAGCATTGGTCATGATTTAAGGTCATTAGTTCACGCCTATCCTCTCAGGTACGGTGTGAGGTTGCCAAGCCTAATAGCGCTATCAACTAACACCCCGTTACCTCTCAGGTAACTATTCGGTATAAGATGGGACTTAAAATGATAGGAATGAGTGTATTATCTAACATTCCAGTTTTTACCCACAAGACATATTCCTCTCAGGAATACCCAATTGATTTACCCAAAAACCTATCCCTCTTAGGGATACCCAATGACTGTCCCAACCACCAGTTCGCATGCTCAAGAGGAATGAACTCACCTTTGGTTTGCTCGGTAAGATTAGTTATTTGCTTATCAGTGGATCAAACACGTCCTAACATGGTTACCAGTAACGATCAGTTCTATGCACATAAGTCACGCATTCTATAATCACATTACACAGGTAACATACAAGTCTTGCACATAACGACATGCTAATCGTAACAAGGAATCGTGCTATATGCAGAGCATAACATTCATTGTAATAATCGGTTTTTGCATACCATGATATCATATAATAAGTGTCTTGGATTTCCCCCATACAGTTAATTCACATGATTTTATTTCAATTACAAGTTGACATCCATAAACATCTATCATGTAACAAATGCTTAGTCTAATACAAAGTCCAACATCATCGGCCCAATTTAATCCCACGGCCCATAAGGAAGATGTAATCAGCTGAAAGTGTGCAACCCTTTACTCGGTCCAGCCCAAATACAAGGTGCGACCCAAAAGAAGGTGTGTGTGTCTGTTTCAGCTTATGGCCTATTGGCGTATCTCGGCCCATTAAAGTGTGTGGCCAGATCTCATTTGTGCGACCAGTTGGGCTTGTGGCCCAGTATTTATGATGCGGTTCAGTTTCATGTTCAATCCAATGTGTGTGCGGCCCAACATTAGTAGGCCGATTTAAGTGCGCGTGTTCAACAGTTGTGTGCAGCCCAACTTATCACGAAGTCCACAATACTGTGCAACATCCCCAAGAGTGTGCAACCTAGTTTTCATGGCGGGCCCAGTATCCAGGAGTGGCCCAAACAAGGTGTGTGACCCATACTCGTTGAATGGTCCAAGATGATGTGCGGCCCAGTAACTGTGCGACCGATTGGGTGTGTGTGTGGGTTCTGTTGGACCTCCCCATGACTTGCGGGTCAAAAGGTAACCCCCTCCCCTTTACCCTATTATTTTCATAACTTCCCAAGTCTCAATTATCCGTTAGTTAATTTTATTAATTAGTAATCAACAACAATTATCAATACCCACACTCATTCTTATCCAATTAATCTATTACCCATTCAAATGTCACAATCCCAAACATACTCTAACAGTTCCATCTTGGCTCATCACCCAATAAATTTTAGCAACAAAGTGATAATCTCGATCATTATCCCTCTTAGATTTCTAACGCATGATCATGTTTTCATTCCACATGTTTTTACCCATAAACATATAATCAACAGTTTATCAAATCAAGCCATAACCAATGCTTAACATAAATCTAGTGATTCAACATGACAAAGAATTATCAATTATTTATCAACAGGAAACATCCAAATCGGATCACACAAAATCATCGCATAGAGTCCTAGTTTGTAATCAGCATCCATACAATCGTAATCATACCAGTTCTAGCAAAACCTTAAATCATAGTTATTCTTTTACTAATAACATATTGATCAACAAGTATAGTTTCAGCCAATTGTATCAAGAAATCAACTCTAGATAACAATATTACACTAACCAGATTATGAGGCGTAGGAGAGAATACTGGATTCGAGGGAGAGTAGGGCTTCGAAGGGAGTGGCAGTCGCCGATCACCAAAGGGACGAAAGATTGTGTTAGGTTTTGTTGTGGTTTCCAAATCACAATCATAACTACGTACGTTTTAAGTGTGCACCACCCTTCGAAAGGTTTGGGCCCAGAATATCTTGGACTTCGATACACACTGGGCCGAGAGTTTAGATAAGATACACACCGGGCCAAGAGTTTAGATAAGATACACACCGGGCCAAGAGTTAAGAGAGAGTGTTGAGTGTGCGGTTACTCATGAGGTGTGCGAGTGAACCAGAGTGTGTGACAGTATCGATGTATACATACATTATTATAACAATCAACTGTGTTTAACTAATTTAATAAGTAACAAGCACTCACCGTAACGTATGATAAAACGTAGTGTGAAAAGGAATAATACAAGATTAAAGGTTATGAGGTTAGACGACACTAACCTTGAAGGTGCGGATTGTCACATCATCCCCAACTTGAAGGAAATTTCGTCCCGAAATTCGATAGGTAAACACAGAGAAGTGAAGTGATAACTCAAGATTGTTGCAGATTTTCCTCAGATGCCACATCATCCCTAACTTGAAAGGGAATTTTGTCCCTAAATTCTCCAGTTGCATCAGGATTTTGACTCAGAAGTGTAGAATAATGGGGGCTACTTGAGCTTCATCTGATCCTCACATTTCCACGTGAGTTCCGGTCCACGTCTTGAGTTCTAACGAACTCTCGCGATTGGAAATAGACTATATTAACGAACCTTAACTTCCTGGTCCATGTTTTCAATAGATTCCTCGACAACTGCAACTTGTCGTTAACCTTAGGCTCTAGTAAGGGTATCACAAGTGTTTCATCAGACAAACACTTCTTTAGATTCAAGATATAATGACATCGCGAACGTTACCCAATTCGTCAGGTAACTCGAGTTTGCAGGCCCTGTTACCGATTCTTTCCAGAATTTCGGAATGCCCCAATATAATGTATATTAAGCTTGCCACGCTTCCCAAAGTGTTTCCTAAGTTTATCAGGTTTCCTGGCGATCATGCGTTGTCGCCATACGATTTCCGATGTAAATAATCTTCCCAAGAGTTTCGAGTATAAGTTTTGGATATGCGATCAGGTTGTCACCCACCTTAGTCCAACAAGGAGATTGGCATTATCGCCTATGCAATGCCCCAAACAAAGCTGTCTGAATACTAGAATGGTAACTGCTGCAGTAGGACTCATCCAAAGGTAAGTGTTCTTCCACTCTTTACTAAAGCCAATCTCACACATGCTCGCAGCATGTCTTCAAGCATCAGGATGGTTCGTTTACTCTGACCGTTTGTCCTACGGTGATAAGCAATGCTTATGTCCAAACATGGCCCACAGGATTTGTGCGCTGTCTGCCAAAAATCGGGTATAAATGCAGATCGCAATCAGAGGTAATAGAAGTTCGCACCTCGTGCCTAGAAACCGCCTCTCTCAGAGGAATATTCACAAGCTGTGAAAACTCGTCAGTTTCCTTGATTGCAAGAAAGTGTACTAAGTACATGAGACATTCAACGATCACCCAGGTGATATTGTTTCTGTTCCGAGTTTTAGGTAGGCCAGTGATAGTCTGTTCTCATTTCCAAATTAGTGTTTCTGGTTGCTGACACAACCCAGAAGGTTTCTGATATTCTACTTTGACTTTCGCACAAGTCAAAATCCGTTCACGTACATTACTATGTGGGCCTTCCTGCCCGGTTGCCAGTACCAGATTTATAGATCCTAAAATCTCCTATCAAAATCCAGATGACTAGAATACCAAGGCTGGTGTGTTTCGATCAACACACATTCCCTTGGATTTCCGTATAGTGAGTCTCCTATTCGCTCCATGGGGTAATGAATGTCGTTCGATATTTTCTTGGCTACAAATTGTTTTTCCATGCCCCGCACGGATCCAGCTGGGAGGTTCTCATCCTTCAACACTTCGGTTCGAGCAGAACAGATCTGATCAAATGGGTTAGAGTCGTTGGTGTGTGGCAAGGCTCATACGCGTCTGGGTTTCACAGTCAAAATCATTCCAAGGTTTCATCCAGCAATACCATCTCATGTTTGGCTCTTTCGAAACAAGGGTACATGGGAGGCTCTTGTGATCGGTCTAAGTAGTGCATTTGGTACCGTCCAAGTAATGCCTCCAACTTAAATCCAAAGACCACGATTTCCACTGCAGGTTGTGACTTGTGCCATTCCTCTTGTAAGTCCACCACATAAGCCATCACCCTCTCGTGTTGCATCAGCGTGTAACTGGGACTCTGATTCGAACCATCATGGTATACCACTAGATCACCCGTACCCTCGGGTAAAAATGATGCTCAGTGCATGGTGGTGTTGGGTTCTGAAAAGCTGAAGAGACGTCCTCCTGTTTTGTCTCTCACGAATACACAGCACCCTGCTGTGCTAAGAGATCAAAGTTGCACGATCTTCAAAAATCCTGAGTTGAATCTTGCGATAGTATCTAGCTGGACCAAGAAATTATGTATCTCTGATGGACTATTTGGTGCCAATCAATATCTAATAAAATGGATCTTTAGTGAGATCTACATAAATCCCCACTTCGTTGACTACGTGACCAAAAAAGTGTACCAACCAAATCCTGAAGTCACACTTAGGTAGACTTCGCGTGGAGTTGCTCCTCCCCTAGGAGCTCTAGGATAAAATACAGGTGCCGTTCATGGTGTTCCTTTCCCCTGGTAGTGATTCTAAACATCACAGATAAATGTGGTCGACGAATCTGGCGAAACAAGGTTGACTTATATTACTCATGTGATCCCTAAGGCTGCTGGTGTGTTGGATATCTTAAATAACCTGAATAGAAAATCGTAGTGGCCTTACTGGATCTGTAACTCCATGTTAGGAATCATCCTCCCCATGGTCTTCCATCAGATAACAGTCCGGTCTTAAGTCAGTTTCCGGATAGATTCTTGATTATCGCAACGGGTCAAGCAGGTTGTCGATGCGAGGCAGGGGGTGAGGGTCTATGATAGCCACCTTGTGGTAGTCTGTACACGCACGAAAGGGCTCGTCCTTAGTTTCCACAATAGAGCTCAGCTTCCCCGAAACGAGGAGCTAGATCGATAAAACTCCCATCCCGTAGTTCCTGAAGTTGATTGCGCAGTTCCTTGCAACCCTCCAGGCGCAAGACGATAAGGAGTACGAGTAATCAAGGTTGCCTCTGGTCATGAGATCAAACTGAGATTCTGCCTAATCAGTTGTAGAAGTAAACCTGAAACTTCCTCGAGTAGCACACTGAGAGGGATCACGAACAATTGGTGGATCCTCGATCCTCTTCCCTTAGCTTTAACATTAGTAACGGTTGCAAACATAGCGGGGTAATACCTCCGTAGACACTCCTGGGCTCTCATTGCTGAAATGATACTAACCTTTACACCACTCTGATGCTTTAGGGCAGACGACGATTTTCCACTAGGGAGAGGGATACGCAAAATTTTCTCCTCGCAGGGTATATCTACGCGATATCTGGATAACCAATCCACACTAACTACTTCATCAAAACTATCAAGGGTAGCAGAAGGAAGGTCGATGCCGAACACTTGTCCCACAAGGTCGAGTTTGCATTCCACGAACATATGAGGTTTCAATTGACATGCCATCAACCGATTACACAACAGGTTCGGTTTCAAGAAGCATCAGGGTTAAACAGAATAGAGACGAAGCGGTTAGCTACCCATACAAGCTACCATGTTGCTTTTATGCCTGACGTCGCCCACGCCAATCCTAAATGCCCTTCCATGAACACCACTACTAGTGTTGTTGTTACGGTTACGAGGATTTTCCAATACTGTCAGTGTTCCCTTGGTTGTTGACATTTTGACTTAACAATAGTCAATCCTTGTCGAAGTCACCTCTGATTCCACACTGTAAGCTACCATTATGAGTACCTTGATGTCGCTGTGTCTGTTGCCTCTAATGTCGCTGCTTGTAACGGGGTCCTGTGACCTTTCACCAACAAGGTCTATCTTTTCACATTCCATGTCACGTGCTATGGCACTACTCACTGTGCGGGAAGTTACACCTTCCACTTTATAGTCAATTGTCATCGTTCATGTCCCGATTGATTCGTAAGAGTTGACTCCCATAAGTCGCTGTCTAGGGTTACGGATTCGATTGAAGTCAATTTACTGGTGTTCGTTGCTGGTACCAAGGCCGTTATAATACCGAGGTCGGTGGGATACTACGCTCATCCTCTTGTCCATCGTCCTTGCAAGTTGATTGAGTAATACACGGTATGTTTCTAGAGTATTGCAGAAGTGATCGCACTTCGGGATCTAAGGTGTCAATACATTGAGTTCCAGCAAACGAAGAGGAGTGAGAAGGGTATAGACCAATCATTTGACGCTGCGACGTCCAACTCAGGGACGTTCGCACAAGCACCTAACATTCTACATAGTTCGCTAGGCATTCAGATGAGTGTTCAGGTGATACTCGATAGCCTCGAGATTCATAAGGATTCAGAGGGGAGTGAAAAGATCACGTTCAAGTAGGAGACAATCACTACTATGACCCCTATAGGTTTGTTATGTTTCTCATTCATCGACTAACGGAACATAACCCCTTTTTCACTTGTTAAGCGTCACTGGGACTCGCATGCACCCCACATTATTATTATGTGTGCACCCACAATAATATTGCGATTTGCATGCTCATCTCAGTTCCTCCTAACTCATGTCAAATGGTTCCTCAAACTCGAATTCCAAACAAAGGTTATCAAAACGATAAGATCACAAAGATCTAATGACTACGCCACACCAACTACGCATCATAGAGTAAACAAGAAACTCATGTAATTATGCTATAGTGAAGAGTGTGTGTCCGTATGCTTCATAACCAATGCTTAACATAAATCTAGTGATTCAACATGACAAAGAATTATCAATTATTTATAAACAGGAAACATCCAAATCGGATCACACAAAATCATCGCATAGAGTCCTAGTTTGTAATCAGTATCCATACAATCGTAATCATACCGGTTCTAGCAAAACCTTAAATCATAGTTATTCTTTTACTAATAACATATTGATCAACAAGTATATTTTCAGCCAATTGGATCAAGAAATCAACTCTAGATAACAATATTACACTAACCTAGCATAAACAAACAATACTCTAGCATAAACATCATTGATAAGAAAGGTACATGTTATCACATTGTCATTCTGAATGGATTCTTGTGCATTCATCTGAAAGACCCGAGTGTTGGTCTTCTTAGCCTCATCAGGATTCTTCGCATATTTTGGGCAGTTAGTCTTGATATGCCCCTTCTCGTTACAATTGTAACAAGTTGCATCCTTCATCTTTTTGCAATCCAAGGTCTTATGCTCCTTGGACTTGCAGATCCCACACCCAAACGGCTTTGATTGCGACTACGAGTGTGATTTTGAATCCAACCTACACTTTCCAAAATGATGTTTCTGACATGTTTTACATTTGGGTTTCTCACCCCGTCTGCTGGTTATCCTTTTTGAATCCAGAACTCTTTCTATGATCAGAGTTCCCCTTATGTTTCTTATCAGATCGACGTGAGTTCTCATCCTCACGTTTCCTTTTTCCTTCATCGGAATTCTTGAGCGATAAGGACACTTGCCTTGATTTCCAGAGCTAAACCTCCAATAAAACGAGCTATACGTTTTGGTTCCGGTGTGACCAAATAAGGAACCAATCGAGACATGGTGTTGAAACTTGTAAGGTATACTTGACAGTCTAAATTCTTCATGACCAAGGTTAAGAAGTCTGTCTCAATTTTCTCAACTTCATGTTGAGGACATAAATTTTATTTGATTAGAGAAACAAACTGATCCCAAGTCAGATTATACAACGGGATCTTCCCTGTAGCTTGGATTAGAGACCTCCACCAAGCTAAAGCTTCTCCTTTAAAAGATTGTGAAACAAACTTCACAATGTCCTGCTCTGCACAACCACTAATATCAACCACTGTATCCATCTCATCGAGCCAAGTCATATAATCAATGGCTCCTTTCTCTCCTGTGAAGTCTCTGGGCTTGCAGGAGACAAAATATTTGTAAGAACAGGTTCTAACACGTGGCTCTTGATTGAGCACAATCTTCTTAGATGGGATACTTTGCTGATTCGACGAGTGACGAGCATCGTCCTTCTTTGACTCGTGCGTTTTAGAAGGGGGCTTACTATGAGCCACATATTGAGTCTTAGTGCGTGTACCACTTGATTCCTTGAAATGTCTGTCAAGAGCTCTAGTAACAGCATTGTCTATCAATGCTTGAAGATCTGCACCGGCTACGTTAATTCTGGTGGTATCATTATTCTCTCTTGGGTGACTGTTAACCTATTCTGATTCAGCCATGTAGCTTGATTGCTACAAAACAATTGACAATATTTTATTTAGAGGTTATTATGGAATCATCATTTTTGATGATTTATTAACCATGGTAATATAAACCATATTTGTTAATTTGTTAATCAAGCTTTTATTTTAAACTTTTTGTTATAATTAATCCCTAGTTATAAAACATTAAGGGCATTATTAATGGCACATAAGGCCTAGTCACAAGGACATTTTTAAGCCATGATTTCATAGAATCGAGGCATTAAGGTTTGAATGTAGTTCATTACCTTTTATTGACAGGGAGTCGTAGACCACAACTGTCTTTTGTCTTATTTGACAATTATCATGGCCCGTAGGCACTTCATCGCTAATGGATGTTTCGTATATGATCATCTTAATCGATGATTTGAACCCATGATTTCTAGATCATTAGGCTCGGAAGAATCCAATATAAGGATGACATGTGTGACTTTTACTGAATCACATCTGCCAGGAGTGCTAACATGTTTTCAGATGTTAACAAGGATTTGAATCTTTTTAAATAGGTTTTACCATCATGGCCAGGTCTATAATGACATTTAGGCTAGGTTATACATTTTAAGATTCTTTTTAATATATATTGGCAGATTAAATACAAAAGGAATGATATTTTGTTTTATATTATATTATATTTATGCATATAATGATAAATGAACTTTAAATTAAAACATTCATAATAAAGGAGTACATAGGTGCCCTAAACGAGACTTTTAAATAAATAAATTGTCCGCATAGGGACGAAAAGGAAATACTAGTCCTCGCAGGGACCTATTACATAAATAAAAATGTCCACGCAGGGACTTGATTGAAATTAAAAATTACAAAACAATTAAATTAAGGAATTTCAATAATCCCTCTTCTTCTTCCCCTTGATTAGGTCTGCCAAACCCTTAAGTAGACCCTGGCGGCTTCTACGCTCCTCCTGAACCTCTCGTTCCACCTGGTTCAACCTCTGAAGAATTTCCTGCTGCGGTGGTTGGATCAATGGCGGCTGCGGCGGCTGTTGTTGCGGAGGTTGAGGAGGTGGCGGGTATTGATACCCATATGCTTGGTACCCAGACTGGTATGAAGCTGTGAAAGGCCCTTCTGGATGGAGAGCATTGTAGTTAGCCGCCTCGAGGTACGGGTCGACGGCAGGGGCATTGTAGTAGTTGTAGCCAGGATAATCTGGCTGCTCAAAAGGGTTATATGTCGCTGCACCGGCGTAAGAAGGAATTGGGTTATCATAACCCATGTGTGGTGGTGGTGCGACTGGCGCAGAGTCGACTTCTGAAACTAGGTTTGAAGGCCCACCCATTTGCGGGTCTTCATACAGTGGCGGGTAGTGGCTGCCACTGGAGTCTTGAGGGGTGCTGAAGTGAAAATCCCCTCTTCGTACGGACATCCGTGCACCTGATCTTCTTCGCCTTGGAGGTTTCAGAGGAAGTTGTTGCTCTAGCGGTGGCGGTGGCGTGACCGCCTTAAAATGTGGGTCCTCAGAGGGGACCTGTTGGTGTGGTGACGAGTGGTGGGAAGGTGTATACTCCTAGTGATAATTACTCCACCATTGGGCAAAGGAGTCGGGGCCTCTATATGGCAAACCATGGAAAAATGATCCATCAGAAATCTCTATGGGATGCGTTGGCGTCCCAGTTGGTGGCTCGGCAGGCTCTGGATCCTCGTCCATATCCATATCCTGGGCTCTAGGAAAGTGGTCTTCAGGTCCCAATGGGTTATGGCCCATTGGTTCTTCACTCACGTTCGCCGGGTTGAACCGGCTCTGAAAGTATAGGGTCGGGTCCTGAAAAGCCCGGTGTGAACTCGACCGCTGCAATTGAAGGAAGGAGTGGTGAGAATCATTGGGCTCGTTTTCTGAGTGTGGCCCAAAGGAGTGGTGATACGAGGGCGAAGAGCTAAGCGAGACAGAACGCCTCGCGGGTTCCAAATATGTTCTCCAGTCTTCTTGAGGACTAGAGCTCATGGTTGCTGAAGGAGTTCGCCGGTGTGATGGCCCGGCCTCGTGGTCATTTGGAGCAGTGATTGGCGCATTGCCTCGTCCACCTCTTCCTCTGAATCATGGCAGCATTGTCTTTTGTTCCTGTCAAAACAAACAAAAGAAAACAACAAAAGAAAACAATAAGATTAGTATTAGTCCTATGTCCTTAGCCTAGACTCGGAGGTCAAGGATGTGCAAACTATGTCATTGAGATTAAACACAAAAGGCTAGTGTTTAATTCACTCAATGTTGGCTCTGATACCAATCTGTCACACCCCGATATTTCCACGTATTACCGGTGGGCCCGGTGGAGAGTATCATGACGTAGTTGATATCATCATGGTCAATAATCACAGTTCAATGCACAGCGAAAGTCTAAAAGTAAATTATTATACAAACCGAGTTGAAAGTAACATAAAATATTACACAACGGATTGTAAGTGGATGCACAGGCGGATCTAAAAATAAAAGAAATATTGTTCAACAGATTTAAGCATCAAAAGCTTGCAAGACTCTTTATTTGATACTAGGAGTAGCCAGCCTATTACGAGTAGTACCTGCACTTAACCTTTTAAAAATACGTCAGTTTACACTGGTAAATACAATTAACTGACTCTTTTGAAAAGTGTTTATAAAAATTGATTTAAATGCACAAGTCATAAATATTCTTTATTAACTTGGGACAATTATTTAAAAATAATCTTGTATACAGTTTTACATGTTTGTCGTCCATTTAGGACCCGGTTAGAAGAGCCGGTTAAGATTAATAGACACACCACTTGGTATAATACCCACAAGAAGTTTCCTTACGAGTGGGGTACCTTTTTACATACGCAACTGTCAGGTGTATGCCTACACCCCATGCTTAAGTCGTGGCCATTTCTAATGAATGAGCCGAGGATATCCAGGACATGGTCATTAACCCCCCAAAGGCATTGAATCAAACAAAACAGATTAAAACGGGTTATGCATCTTTTTAATCACATTCCGATTGTAAGATTTCATACCCGACCATGCGGTATTATTATAATACCGTATCCCAAGCCCGTATAAGGAAAAACAAGTTAAAAATATTTACCTAAGCAAAATTATAAATTTTAATCTCAGCCGTATATCAATCAGCAAACACAGGTAGCTTTTACTGAGCTCCTAATCTGGAACGAAGGTTTTAATAACCTATTAGATTCCTAACGGGTCTTATTTAAGTCTTAACTTAGACCGGTTAGTTTTAATGAAAAGTTTACGGTTCAAAACGCAAGATTAAGCGAAGACCGGATTAGAATGTGATTTAGACCCGACAAGTATGAATACTTGTATAAAATGGGTAAACTAAACACATTCTGGATTTTGAAACAAAAATGATAGGGATTGACCCGTTTCGGTTAATTTATGCAAACTAGTTACATAAACCGTACCGAAAGCGAAAAATGCATAACGGGTAACTAAATGAGTCATGTACATGTTCCACAAGTTAATATGCTTTAAATATGTTGTGATATCAGTAGGATACCTTCCATTATGCCCAAAACGAATTTAAAAACAATTTATGCCCCGTAGGGGTATTTTGGTCATTTTAAAGTTCATAAAAGAGGTTAAATAGTAATCTGAGTTTTTGGTCTAAAATAATCAGTAAAAATATTTATTTTGATAAGCCATATCCGTAAGATATCTTACATATGTGATATTTATTATTTATGGCCAAACTATGCACCGTAGGGGCATTTTGGTCATTTCACATATGCTTTAAGGGTCAAATTTGGAAATCTCAGTTTAAAACTTATACTTACTGTTAAAGTATAAAAATTTATTCATAACATCAGTAGGTAACAAACCTTAAGTGCCAAATATGGTTTTAAAGCATACTATGCGCCTAAATCGCATAAAAGTCGGTATTTGACGGTATTCAGGTTGATTAAGGAAATCTGAGATTTTGACTAGCCTTTACTGTTTAAAATAACTTATTTAATATATAAAATCAGTAGAAAAAGGTTTGACATATAAAGGATGTGTAAAACTCATTTTATTAGCAAAAAGGGCATTATCGTCAATTATTGAGTCTATGCAAGAACTCTATGTTATGATCAGTTTAAAATTTAATAACAATTTCCAAAAATCCCTAAATATTATATTACATCAGTGGAGAAAAGGTTTGGTGTCAAAATTTGGGTTTAAATAGGATTTATGTCAAAATGCCATTTAATTAATAAAAAGCTTTCATTTTACGATATCGAGCATAACTCTCATTTCAGACCATAAACTGATGTCAAATTTTTAGGACATACTTAAATATCAGTAATAAAGGTTTTTGTCCACTCACATTTTCAAAAATCTTGTTTTTATATCGAAAGGGCATAATGGTCAACATTTAAAGCAATTAACGAAAACATGCAAATGAATCGGATTATTAAGGAACCATATAGTATAATCTCATAGGGTTATACTATCACGAAATATGGTCATAAAGGAACCTTAAGGCATATCTAAAACAAGCTAAATCGGGTCAGAACTGAAAGTCAAAGCAAAAGTCTACTTTTGCGACTTTCGATTGCGAACAAAGCCTAAACTCAGAATTGTCGGGTTGAACATATCTAAACATGTTCTTATATTATTTACCAAGTTATTTTAGTGTTAAAACATGTTCCATGACCTCTACATTATCAGTTATGAATTTATTTGTAAAAATTGCTTCTGTTGACTTTTTATTAATAAGTTTGACCCGACAATTGACCAGATAATCAGTAGGTGCCCTTTTAAGGGTTTATTACCTACATAATTACCAACTCATAGCCACTTTCAATTCGAATAATGGCTGGACCATTAGTGATTAATCACTAAGTCAAAGCTTAATTACGATAACTTTGACTTTCGGTCATTAAGCTAATAAAACTTGAACTTAGGGAGCTAAGAACACTTACTATGGTCCTTAGCACGAAAATAGAACTTGAGAAAGCTTCCTTAAGCTCCAGGAGGCTTCAGATAGAGAGCTTGAGTGAAAAGTTTAAGAATGTGCAAATGAACATAAAACTACAAGACTCTTATATAGGAAAATGGAAGCTCCAAGATCTTTGCACCTGTCCCTATGTTGTTTTCAGATGATCCCATGTGTCCCTAGTGCATGAAAAATCATTTGCTCAGGCCCTGGTATCAAAAACAACCATGCAAAGGCGGTGGAACTGGCTGAACCTGCAGCTGTGTAGGTTTTTGTTCGCTGGTGACTTCTACGCGGGCCGCGTAAGACTCAGAGAGAGTCTACGCGGGCCGCGAGGCTCCCCCTAAACCGGAAAACAACTTTCAAACTTTGCAATTTTTGTCCCTGGTCCATTTTAAGTTTATTTAACTTCCATTTATTGCACTTAGGACCCCCATAGTTAACTATTAAGAGCCTTGGGTCATATATTAACTCCGTTAAGCTCCCGGTTAGTTGTAAGGTCACCCGAAAAGTCTTGTTTTCATCAAAACTCCATAAAATTACTATCCAATATTCTCGAGAGCAAAATATACAATCATTACAATGTTTTTGGGATCGTTAAAAGGTCACTCAGAGGTAATATTTAACATGTTGACACTTTTAACCCCTATGTTTCGTAAGATTCTCAATTTAAGCACAACGACTTTTTTTTATGTCCGACAATTTATTCATTAAAGAATACGAACATCTTATGAGGTCATTCAGAGGCACTAGTTTGGCATGATGACACGTTTGATCCGTTTACTTACATGTTTACATTGTTTGACAATTTTAGTCCCTCGGAAACAATCCATTACACGTTTAAAGTCCGTGACACGTGTCTTTATTATATTGGACGTGATTTTGCGAGGTGTTAAAGTTTCTTTTCTCCAATTTCTTCCCAGTAAACTGGAGTTCGGCACTTTCGTCCATAAAGTGCTTCGAATGGTGCAGCATTGATACTGGTACGATAGCTGTTATTGTAAGAAAATTATATTAATGGTATATGATCATCCCAATTACCTCCGAAATCAATTACACAGGATCTAAGCATATCTTCCATTGTCTAAATTGTCCTTTCGCTTTGTCTGACCGTTTGAGGATGATAAGCTATGCTTAGATTTAGGTTGGTTCCCATTGCTTTTTGGAAACTTGTCCAAAAATGAGAGGTAAAACGGCTATCTCTGTCAGATACAATTGATAAAGGAATTCCATGTAATGAAACTATTTCATTTACATACAGTTTAGCTAATTGCTCCATACTGAAGGTTTCTTTCATTGGTAGAAAATGAGCTGACTTAGTTAGCCTATCTACAATCACCCAGATTTTATCATTACCCTTTCTTGTTTTGGGTAATTTGGTAACAAAATCCATTGTTATCAATTCCCATTTCCAAACTGGTATTTCTAATTGTTGTAACAAACCTGAGGGTTTCTGATGTTCAGCTTTAACTTGTGAACAGGTTAAACACTTAGAAACATAAGCTGTTATATCTTTCTTCATTCCTATCCACCAAAAATTCTTTCTTAAATCCTAATACATCTTATTACTTCCAGGATGCATCGTACACTTAGACTTGTGGGCTTCTTCTAATATGCGGTGGCGTAGGTTTCCTAGTTTAGGTATCCATATCCTCTTCTTATGGAATCTCCAAATTCCATCTGTTCCTTGTTCTAGTTCTTTAATCATTCCTTTCAATTTCTCAGTATCATCCTTGATTACTGATTCTTGTGCTTTTCTAATCTGTTTTTTTAAATCTACTTGTATATTTAATTTAAGAGAACGCACTCTTTTTGACTTTTCATGATACTTTCAACTTAAAGCGTCATCGACTACATTTGCCTTTCCTGCATGGTACTGGATATTGCAATCATAATCACTAAGAGTTTCCATCCAGCGTCTCTGTCTCATATTTAATTCCTTTTGCCCGAAAACATACCTTAAACTCTTATGATCGGTGAAAATGGTACAGTAAAGGTAATGTCTCCAAATCTTAAGGGCAAAAATTATAGCTCCTAATTCCAAATCATGAGTTGAGTAATTTTCTTCGTGATTCTTAAGTTGTCTAGATGCATATGCTATAACCTTTTGACGTTGCATCAACACACATCCATAACCTAACTTAAAAGCGTCACAATAAACTACAAAATCTTCTGTTCCTTCTGGTAATGCTAATATGGGTGTGTCGGTTAATCTTTGCTTAAGAATTCTAAAGGCTTCTTCTTGTTTCGGTCCCCATTCAAACTTAACAGATTGACATGTTAGCTTAGTTAAGGGAATGGCTATTCTAGAAAAATCTTGGATAAATCTTCTATAATAACCAGCCAATCCTAGGAAACTTCTAACCTCGGTTGCTGACTCAGGGGTTTTCCATTTAGTAATCGCCTCAATCTTTGTGGGATCCACATGAATTCCTTCGTGGTTGACTAAATGTCCAAGAAACTGTACTTCTTCTAACCAAAATTCACACTTTGAAAATTTTGCATAGAGCTTTTCTTCTCTTAATAAACTTAGAAGTGCGTGCAAATGCTTTACATGTTCCTCTTTGCTCTTAGAATAAATGAGAATATCATCTATAAAGACAATTATGACTTTATCCAAATATGGTTTACATATTCGGTTCATCATGTCCATAAATGCGGCTGGGGCATTGGTTAAACCAAATGGCATGACAGTAATTTCATAATGGCCATACCTTGTTGTAAATGCGGTCTTAGGAATGTCCTCTTCCTGTACCTTTAATTGATGATATCCTGAGCGTAAATCGATTTTTGAGAAAAATCGAGCTCCTTGCAATTGATCAAACAAATCATCGATTCTTGGTAATGGGTACCGATTTTTAATCGTGACTTTATTCAATTCACGGTAATCAATGCACATTCGCATTGACCCGTCTTTCTTTTTGATGAATATAATCAGTGTTCCCCATGGCGATGAACTTGGCTGTATGAATCCTTTCTCCAGTAGTTCGTCTAATTGTTTCTTTAACTCTTGCATTTCAGCTGGTGCCAAGCGATAGGGTGTTTTGGCAATTGGTGCTGTCCCTGGTAGCAGATGAATTCTGGATTCAACTTCCCTATCTGGAGGTAGCACTGGTAACTCTTCGGGAAAAACATCTGAAAACTGAGATACTACAGGAATATCTTTCAGTTCTTTTCCTTTAGTGTTAATGATTATGGAAATCAAATACACTAATGATCCTTTTCTTACATAACTTGTTGTTTTCATCATATAGATGAATTTTGTGGATCTAGATGGTCTATCTCCTTTAATTGTGATCTTTTCGCCCTTTAGTGAATTTACTTGGATTGACTTTTGATCACATAGAATACTGGCTTTATTGGCTACCAACCAATCCATTCCTAACACAACATCAAATCCTGCCAGATTCATTGGATACAGGTTTGCAATAAACTTTTGATTTAAAAATTCTATTCTTGCTCCTTGCAATATTTCGATAATTTTAATGGTTTCCCCATTTAATGTTTCTACTAGGCATTCTTGTGGGAGTTTAGTTAATGGTTGATTGAGAAGTTTGAAAAATGAAGTATTAATAAAACTTTGGTTCGCACCAGAGTCAAATAATACTTTAGCAAAAACATCATTAACTAAAAACGTACCGGCGATCACATCCGGGATCATCTTGGCTTCTTCTGCAGTCAGAAAAAATGCCCTAGCATTTTTAGTATTCTTGTTGTTTATGGCCGGAGCTAATTTCGGACAGTGTGGCTTGATATGACCTTTTTCTCCACAGTTGAAGCACACTCCATTACTAGGTTCACTACAAAAAAAATGACATCTAGTGGCATGCAAAAAGTGCCACAGAAAAACAAGAAAGTGCCACTAAAGAACCTTGTAAGAATGGGCGGCACACAAAAAAAGTGCCACAAGAAGCGCTGACGCTAAAGCCTTTTAGTGGCACTTTTTCAATGTGTCGCACAAAGTTTTTAGGCTTTTAGTGGCACTTTTTTATTTGCCAATACAAACTTTTGAGCTTTTAGTGGCACATAATTTTTGCCACAAAAATCATATCAAATTAAATGTCATTGACATTTATCATATTAATTTTAATTAATTACAATTATCATTTATTTACATTAAAAAATAAAAACAAAATTGTAAAATGTAGAAATCATAAAATAATCACTTCAATTAGAAGTTCAATCAATCTTACAAAGATTCCAAATGTCTATTAAATGTCGATCTAAGTCAAATGATCAAACATATTACCTAAATAAACTAACAAGTTTATGAATAAAAACTCAAAACTTCATTGTGTTCATGAATCTCTTTCACAATCTTCATGCGAGTTAAATAATCATCGTGTAAACGTTTTCTTAGTAGTCATACTTCCAATTCATAGTTTCCGGCACTTACTACTTATTGTCGCTACATTAACCAACGTACTATACTCAACCTGAAATTTCACAATTCATGTTAAATTGATTAGATCTTATAACCATAGCTATCAAATATGTAAAAGTAGTTAATAAAAGGCAAACTTACTTCTTTTGACATCACCATAATGTCCTCGCGATCTTCACGTTGATATCATGTCAAACATATAACTAGTGACGTTGCACCTCGAATCCCATTCAAATATCTCACCGGTACGTACATTACCTGATAAAAATACAAATGCACATACTTGGTTACAAACTAGTAACTCAGTCCTGAATAGATTCATAATGTAACCCTGAATAGATTCATAATGTAACCTAAAACCAATCGGATTTGCGTACTGACCGAGGTATCTACAGGCGCTCCGACATCAAAACTGTGATCAACCCACAGACTAGAGACTAATATCTTCCCACCTTGTCTGGCAGCAAAACATAGGGGATCATCCTACAAAAACAGAACACAGATAATCCTCCATATATCTATTGCATGTGGATTCCAATCTATGTCAAAAATGATGACTGTATCCGCAGCTTGAAGATTCACTCCAACACCTCCTGCGCGAATGCTAGGGATATAGAACACTTTCTAATATAATTATTATATTGATCATAAGAAAAACACACAAATACAAAGAGCTGAAATTCATTAACATGTCACCTTTTCAAGCCTTGCTACCTCTTCTAGAGTTGACTATTGCAGCCTGCATATAAGAATTAATGTTATTGAATTGTAAAACTGTAGCTTGAAACAACAGAGCATGGAAGTTAGGTAATAATGGTTATTGGGTTAAAATCGATGAGGGTTGACCTGCTAACACTCTTAAGATTTATAAAAAAAAAATTCAGTGATATAAATATATCACAAAAATTATAGAGAAATGCCATTTTCGTCCCTGAGGTTTGGCCAGTTTTTCGACTTTCGTCCAAAGGTTTGATTTTTCCGCATCTGGATCCAAAAGGTTTGAAATCTTGCCTTTCTCATTCGGCTCGTTAACTCCATCCGTTTTTCTTTGTTAAGTGAGGGGTATTTCCGTCTCTTTTGTTAACTTAAAGGGCAATTCAGTCTTTTTCACTCTATGTAAAAAGACCAAATACCCCTGAAAAAGACTGAATTGCCCATTAAATTAACAAAAGAAACGGAAATACCCCCGACTCAACAGAGAAAAATGGATGGAGTTAACGAGCCAGGTGAAAATGGCATAATTTCAAACCTTTTGGATCAAGATGTGGAAAAACAAACCTTTGAACGAAAGTCGCAAGACTGGCCAAACATCAGGGATGAAAATGGCATTTTACTCAAAATTATATTATGAAAGCAAAAAAGAGCAATCTTTTTAAAATAAAAAGATTTAAAAGCATTTTAATGCACTTTTGACCCATTTGACCGGTTTCCTTGATTGCTATGTTCTTTCCATTCTACCTGTTGCTAATAGTATACAACCCGAAATCAACCTGATTACATTTGAACGGTTTAAATCTGCATGCATATGAAGATGACAGTACCTTTATAGCTATGATTTGCTCAGGTGTAGGGCCCACTGGTTTAGATGGCTCCTCTTCCTTAGGTTCCTCTGTCGGAACTTCGCCAGGTACAAAAGTCTTCACAGATTCCTTTTTAGCCTCCTCTTCAGCCTCTTTTGATGCAAACAATTTGGCTGCTTCAATTCGCTCCTATCAATGACGACACAATATTAAATGCAACCCTTCTAAAAGTGAATGAATAGCAAAAGACAAAAAAGAACAACAAAACAATATACTGAGAATTCAGATAGAATAGTAGTGGTTCTATAAAGCAAGCATCAAAATGGCTGCATCTTCCTTGTTTTTAAAATGTGTAACGCGTTTTGATCCCAAAAGCTGATGTGCAATGCGTGATGCGCACGAATCACGTATGTGAGACGTTTATTATTTTAAAAAAATATTTATACATAATATTTTAACATGTTAAGTTTTAAACACTAAAAATTTAGAGATGAAAATAAATAAATACAAGTAAAAAAGCTTTCATACCAGGAAAGAAGTTCTATATAACCAAAATAAGCCTTGAACCCTTATGTGTACAAGTAGTCTATGCAAAAGGTACAAGTAATCTATGCAGGAACACACTTAACAACTTCATCAGCTCACTGTACCAGCTTATTAAGCTCATTGTACAATTTTACTCTATAGTGGTCGATTTCAGAAAAATGTATGCATCAAGGCGCATCATGCGAGTGCATCATGGCATTGCAACGCATCGCACCAACTGATGTGATCTCATCAGCGCATCGCGCATTATAGGCTCCTGATCCGCGCATTTTTTAAACCAAGATCTTCATATGAGAGACTTGCCATACAAGGGTTCAAAAACAAACAGGTTTAATTTGAAAGAAATGGGCTTAGTATTTGTGTCTTAAAGTCTATGTTGTCAAAGACACAAGGCGCAAGCGAGGCGCATCGGCCTCGCCCGGAGCCTAGGCGCAAGGCGCAAAAAAAACGTGGGTTTTCTTAAGAAAAGCGCACATATAGAAAAAAATATGTTATGCTTTAAAAAAATAAGATTCCACATATAAAATAAAAAAAACTATTATATATGCCATTTAAGATCATGTAGCTAATAGTTAGTAGCAAAAGTTTAGGACTTATACACACGTAGTGATACCAAAAGTTACTAGGACTTTACAAACGTTTGTGGTTACTAAATCATTTAAACTTTAAAAAGGAATGGTTTACAGCTGCAAAAAAAAACTTTAAAAATAACATTAAAACAGAAAAGTGCGCCTCATAGAAAAAGCCCGCGTTTTTTACTCGTAGCGCCATAGTTGTTAAAATCCATCTCCTCTTGCGCCTAGGCCCATTTTTCAGGCGAGGCGATGCAATTGCGTTTTAATTCTCCAAGTGATGGTTCATGCACACATTCCGGCAAGATTCCTAGATTCCGGAGAGTTTCCGGCCAAATTCCAGCTAGATTTCTAATATTATCTAAGGGAAACTACTTTTCTACACCAATACCCTAATATTTTAGAATTTTTGGTACTAAATAGATGAAATTAAATGCTTTATAATAGCTTTTGTTTATTTTATTTAAAGAATAGTATTATTTTTCTAATACATAATATTAGACATAGTTTAATATTATGTTATATTAGAGGGATTAGAGTGTAATATTGTATTCTATATATACTCATGTATATTCAGCAATTATAATCACAATTCAATAACAATATATCTTTACCGAGTTTAACTTGGTATCAGAGCTGAGGATCAAACCCTAATTCTGCCGCCATCCACAGCTCTGTTGTCCTTCTTCTTTTTTCTCCTACTACTTTTTTTTTCTCGATCACCCAATCACCATGACTACCCTTGTCGCCTTCTCCCAATCAGAAAAGACTAACCACAACTCTCACAAGTTTGGATTTACCCTATCTCCCACCAATTATGGTCATTGGAAGACTATGATTCATCCGTTTTTGGTCACAAACAACCTGTTCGGTTATGTAGATGGCACAATTCCATCTCCAACGCCTACTATTCCTGTTTCATCTTCTTCTGGTAAAGACAAGGAAGATAGTCTCCCACAACAACCTGAACCGAATCCTCAGAATGCAATCTGGGTCTCTAATGATGCCCATATTCGCATGCTCCTGCTGTCCACAATCTCTGAAAGCTCTTTTCAGCATGTGCAGGGCTCTACTTCTAGGGAGCTTTGGCTGTCTCTGGAACGTGCCTATGCTCCTCATACGGATTCTAGAGAATACACTTTGAAGACTCAACTGCTGCGGATTGAGATGCAGCCTGATGAATCCTCTTCAGCCTATCTGACTCGGGCTCAAGAGTATGCGACTGCCCTGGCAAATATTGGTGAACCGATGAAGGAAAAAGATATCGTGATGCTAGTGATTGCTGGTCTTCGTGAAGAATACCACGGCCTGAAGACAACAGCCCTTACTCGCCAATTGGTGTTCAACGAGCTTCATGCTCTGTTTGCTGATCATGATTACATGTTAAAGAAAACAGCAGCCGCTATGCCTCCCACACAAGCCTTTACTGCAGCCCGTGAACCCGTTGCTTCGGCCACTGCTGCCCCGACCGGTTCACTGCCTCATTCTGATGCAGTTAAGGCTGTCCAACAGCTAGCTGCCCAGCTAGGGTTACAACTACAATTTCCTTCTTCCCCGTCCCCACAGGCCAACTATACAGCCCGCAACACAAACCGCAACCCAAACAATAGACAGGGAAACAACCATGGAGGACGTGGCAATTATAACAGCTCCAACAATTGTTCCAACACAGAAGGTAATCGAAATCAATTCAGTTGGGCTTCTAATCAAAATACTCTGTATGGTACTTGTAACAGGTGTGGCATCGGTCACATACCGTCTCAATGTCCCAACCGTGATCCTTCAACCATACGCTCAAGACAGCAACCATCTGCCAACTTTGCTGATTACCGCTCACAACAAGAATTCACCAACTGGCTCAACGATACCGGATCGAGCCACCACGTAGCACCGAATCTCTCCAGCCTCGATAACTCAGAAGCCTCTAATGGGGGTGACAACCTTCATGTTGGCAACGGTAAGGGACTTCCCATTTTACACATTGGTTCCACTCGTTTTTCCTCACCCACAAAAACCTTTAATCTTAAAAACATACTTCATGTTCCAGAAATTAAACAAAATCTCCTTTCTGTCCAACGTTTTTGCCATGATAATAATGTTTATTTTGAATTTCACGCTACTCATTTTGCTGTGAAGGACAAGTATACACACACTATCCTCCTCACGGGTCCAAGTAATGGCGGTCTGTATTCCATCAAGCTTCCGCGGTTACAACCTGTTCCTAAAGTTTCCTTCTCTGCTGTCTGTGCTTCCACTTCCACTTGGCATCAACGACTGGGGCATCCTCATCCACAACTTTTGAAGTCAATGCTTTCTACTTATCATTTACCTTTAGAAAATAATGTTTCCAGTACTGTTTGTGATTCTTGTTTTGTTGGAAAATCTTCAAAGTTACATTTATTATCTTCTACTTTTAAAAGTTCAAGTGTTTTGGATCTTATTTTTTGTGATGTATGGGGACCTGCTCCCGTTACGTCCTTTGAGGGTCACAATTATTTTCTCTTGTGTGTAGACCATTATTCCAAATTTATGTGGATCTTTCCCTTTAAACGAAAGTCTGATGTTTTGGAAATTTTCAAACAGTTTATCATTATGGCTGAGAGACAATTTAACACCAAACTCAAATCAGTGCAAAGTGATTGGGGTGGAGAATTTCGTAACCTATCTACCTATCTCACCACTTTAGGCATCACCCATCGTCTCTCTTGTCCACATACCAGTGAACAAAACGGCATCGTGGAACGCCGCCATCGTCATTGTTCTGTTGATGCACAAGAATGTCTGTTGACTGCATCTTCATCAAGTCTTAAATCAAGAAAATCAAGAAAGTCAAGATTAGGGTTTTTAATTGTTAATTTCGCTTTAATGAACAATGTTGATAGGTGATTTCGCTTTGAAGGACACATGTGATTTCGCTTTAATAGACTTGACATATAAGCGAAATCAGTTACATGTGATTTCGCTCATATGGTCATGACCATTGAAGCGAAATCAGACTTAGTATAAATACCATACATGTGATCGTTCATGGGAACTATTGGAGCGAAATCAGGTCATTGTTGCTGTAACCGAACTCTGTCAAAATGCATTCCGAAAAGCAATAAAGTGAAGGAATTGAATAGGAAAGTTGTTGTTACGTTGCGTATACTGATTCCGCCTTTATACGTGATGTTGAACTACCTTGACTGATCGTTTAGGGTCACGACACGGTCCAACAAGTGGTATCAGAGCTTCAGGACGAGGAGTTCATACTACATCAGCTGATTCGACACTATTATCTCATTTCTACTCACTTTCTCTTTTATTTTATTTTTTCGGATTAAACAAGTTCCTACGGAAAGAATGATTTGAACTTCAAGTATATTGAGCGAAATTGTCTTTTAATCAATCTATAAAAGTATCAGACTTTAAAACAAAGTAAAACTCAATCAATTTTAAGAAAATTCAATCGGTTCACGAACAGAAACTTCATTTTCAGATCTGGAACGAATTTGCGGTCAAAATTGAACAATAATCATATCATTGTGTTCGGATTTAAGTATAGATCATTCCTTGAAAGTTTCAGATTGTAACTTGGATTAAAACATGGTGAAAATTGGTTAAAAGCTGATTCCGCTTTTACGTACATCACTTGATTTCGCTTTTGTGTACATCGAGAGTTAATCAACTGATTTCGCTTTAACGGACATTAACAATCTGATTTCGCTCATCCGGACATACTAATTTCGCTCATACGGACAAAGTCTGATTTCGCTTATTCAGACATTGTGATTTCGCTCGAGTGAACATTTGTGATTTCGCTCGAGAGGACATTGTTGTTGATTTCGCTCATTAGTCACTATTAGTGATTTCGCTTCAGTGTCAGTGTTTGTTAAAATTTTGAAAATTTGTCTAAGTGTTTGCTGATTGATTTTTCAGGTACATTCACGATGGATGACATATTCTTAAACCCGTTCAGTGACATGTACGCGTTTGCTGGAAACTCGGGAGATGTTTCATCTACAAGCAATGAGAACGAGAATCCACCGAAAGAGAAGAAAAAGGAAGCTTGGGAATCTGAAAGCGCATTCGGAACGTTCAATAAACCCCCAAAGCTAATGGCTATTGAGGAGTACAGTAGGTGGTCCAGAAAGTTTGAAGATTGGTTGATGGCATTCGCATTTTCTAGCTGGAAGAGTTTGAAAAACGGTTATGAACATGGAAAGAAATATGGTGAAACTTTAAGAGCAGCTGAGGAAATTGATTCGTTTGTAGCTGAACAAAAGTGTGTGGCATTGTTATTCCAGTCAGTCCGGGAAGACATTATTGCCTTGATTGATTATTCAAATGCAAAAGATCTTTGGGAAAAGTTAGAAAAGAAATGTATAGGTAGTCAAGAAATTAAGAAAAACAAAAAGAAACTTCTTAGAAAAGAGTTTGATCTGTTTGGATGTCTAAAGAATGAGTCAGTTTGTAAAATGATAGAAAGATTTGGTCATCTGAAGCTGGAATTAGTTAGACATGATATCGACATTCCTGAAGAAGATCTTATCGACAAATTGTTCGATTCATTACCTGATGAGATGGATTGGAGATATTATGCGCTGATGCTGAAGAATACCATCAAAGAACCAGAAAAGTTGACATTAGATTTGCTGATTGAGAAACTCGAAAGTCATGAGTTGGAGTTGAAGAAGACGTACAAAGTCAATCACTCATCTTACCAGCAGAATTTAGATTTGTATTATCCAAAGAGCATGATGCCAAAAGCAACTTCTCCAAAAACTGCGTTTTCTGCTGAAAATGTTTTGACAGCCGGCAAAGAAAGTCAAAGTGGTCAAAGCAGTGGAAGTCACAGTGGTTATCACAGTGGATCTTCATCTTCTGGAGGTCATTCTGATGCAAAGAATCGTTTTCAATGCAACATCGCAATAGACTTAAAGAATGCTCAGAACTTTGATGAGGAATCGGCTAAGCAGCAGATGATCTTCCTAGCATCGGTGTTGGAATCGTATGAAGGGTTGGTAGCTGGGAAGATAGGCAACACAAATCTGACGAAAGAAGATTACGATCAGATTGATCCGGAGGAAATGGAACTGATTGATATCCGTTGGGCTATGGCAAGTGCTGTTCGTCGTGCACAAAGATTCATGGAAATTACCGGCAGAAAAACAATTGGTGGTGCATCTACCAAGCTGGGATTCGATAAATTGAAGGTTACTTGCTTCAAGTGTAAGCAGAAGGGTCATTTCAAACGAGAATGCAGAAATGCTTATGCTGATGAGTCAGAGAACCATTTCAGAGATGATTACTACAAGAAGGCGATTTATCACCAGAATAAATACGAGCCGCCTAGATTGAAGCAGGTTGAAGACAACAAAGATAAATCTAGAGCTCTTGCAGTGATTTACGATGATGAGGGTTATGATTGGAGTCAAGAGGTTCTACCAGAAGAAGATGCGGTTGGTTACGCATTCATGGCGAAAAACGATGAACCTATTCCGTGGAAAGACGATCGAACTGAAGAGCAAAAGTACAGATACAGAAAAATGATAGCTGAAAACAAAATCATTAGAATATCTCATATCTTTCTAGAAGCAAGGAGAGCCAATAGATGGGATCCAGATAGAGAGTGCTATCTTGATGAGTATGGAAATATTGCAATTGATGATAGCACACTTGATATTGAAGCCATAATTCAGCAATACAAAGAAGATGATGAGTATTGGCAACACAAATGGTGGGGAACTCCAACCGAGAAAATGAAAGAGGAAGCGAAGAAAGAAAAAGAAGAAAAGGAGATGAAAGAAAAAGAAGAGATCGAGAAAGCAAAGAAGATTGATACTGGAGTTATTGACACAACGCAGGAGTTGACTGCTGAAAATCTTGGAAGAATGACTGACAAAGTGCTAGCTGCTAAGGCACTTGAGGTAGACTCTAACTCCGTGTCTGAGTCAAAAAGCCAGGTCAGTTCAGATGTGTCAACAAATGTGTCAGGTAAGAAAATAGATGGAAATGCTGATTGCAAAAATTGCAACAAAGAGTGCAAATTTTGTAGCACAGTCACGTATCTCAACGGAAAGAAAGTTGATGATCTGACAGCTAAGGTCAGAAGCGTTGAGAATCAGATTCTTGATCGTGACAAAACAGTTAAAGCTTCAACTGAACGGATAAGAGAATTAACTAAACAAATTGAAAATGATAAAATTGATCATGATAAAGTTAAAAATGAAAATGAAAAGTTGATTCTTGAAAATCGTCAGATTTCTGAAAAATTTGAAAAACTCAAAAGCACAATGAAAGATTGTGATGATCGAAATGGTAAAACTTTTAAAGAAAATGAACATTTAAAAGCAGTGCTTAGAGTCAAAGAAGAATCAATCAACCAACAACTGGATGAAATCGCTAAATTGAAACTTAAAGTTCAAGAGGCTGTAATTGAAAACGAGCGAATCCAGTTGAAGCTTAATAGTTATAGCTCCGCAAGCTTTGTTTTGCAACATATCATTCCCAAACCCATTGGGAAAGACAAAGCGGGCGAAGATGTGTATTCTGATGGAACCGGGGTGGGTTTTCATCAAGTTCCACCACCTGTTCTGGCTAACTACACGAAAAAGCAATCTGGTTTGGTTGAAATTGAGGAAGAAAGTGTAGTTAAACTTCCTGAAAACATTGATGTTACTTTTACATCATCTGATGATAGTGTTCAGACAGAGATTGTTAAGAGCACAGCCGAAAGTGTTTTGATGTCTGATTCAACTGAAGATGATGGGTGTTTCTTGGACAAATACATTCAGAAATCAAAGTCCAAAAACAACTTAAGTGATGAACCGGGTCTTGTGATGTACAAGATGGCTGGATCTGATAAGTTGTATTCGGATTCTGAATTTCCCATTGAGAATGTTAATGTGAAAAAGTTGACAAATATTTTCAAATTGGTTGAAGTTGAGTTGTCAGAAGTGAACAGTTTGAAACAAACAAAAAGGCAAATGAATTTTGAGAAAGATAAAGCTTACTACAAAAAGCCTGTTGTTCCACCAAGGTTTTATAATAACAATCGAAATAACTGGTCGGGTGGTTATCAGGGTGGTAAGAGTTATCAGCAAAGAAGGTTTCAAAACAAAAGGTTTGCTGAAAAGAAGGTGTTTGTGAACAGTTCAAGTTCACTTTCTGATGAGGAAAATGAATTTTTTTCAAAATCAAATAAAGAGTTCTTTGAGAAAAGAGCTTCACATTATCAGTCTGAAGGCACAAGTTTAGTCGTTGATACTCGAACATGTTTTAAATGTAATCAAGTTGGTCACACTGCACGGAAATGTACCAATGTGAAGCCTAAGACTGAAACTGTGAAGATTCAACAAAGGAAAGTTGATGTGAAGGGTAAAACACCTATCGTTGTTGAGAAAAAGAATGTGAAAAATGACAACATCAAAGTGAAAAATGAACCCGTAATGAAAGTGGTAACTAAAAATGACAAATTTTATAAGCGGGTTGCATTATCTCAACAAGTTTGGAAACCAAAAACTGAAATGAAAATTTCAGCTTCTGAAGTGAAAAAGGCTGAAGAATCAATTTCGGTTGATTATGATGCAAATTTTCCACCTTTGAAGGCTGAAAATTTCAAAATTCAAATTGCTAGAGTCAAGGTTACACCTAAGGCTGATGAGGCCTGGGTGGACACCATGTTCGAATAAGCAATTTGAATTGCCGGAGCTTCCTTGTTTGCGAAGCATGAATCGGCATCTTTATTATAGTTGGTTAAATTGAAGTGTGTTTTGTGCAGGATCTTCCACAACTGGTATCCAGATGGATTATGGATAGTGGTGCATCTCGACATATGACAGGAAAAACCGCGTTGCTGTATGATGTAAGAAACATTAATGGTGGTTATGTGGGATTTGCTGGTCATGAAGGAGGTAGAATTGTTGGTGAAGGAACGTTATCCAATGGAATTGTGACGTTTGAGAGAGTTAACTACATCACTGAGCTGGAGAATAATCTGCTTAGTATCTCCCAGATTTGTGACAACATGTATACTACTCACTTCACTGATAAAGAATGTTTGATCTTGAAACCAGGTTTTGTTATCCCTGAAGAATGGATTATCATGAGGGCACCTAGAGTAAATGATTTATATGTGTTAGATATGTCTGTAGCAACTACAACTACTGGTCAAGCACATTGTTTTGTGTCTAGAGCAATTGAGAAAGAATCTAGATTGTGGCACCGAAAGATGGGGCATATACATCTTAGAAAAATGAATCATTTGGTGCACAATGATTTGGTATTGGGAGTTAATATCAAAGGTTTTCATCTGGAAGGGGAGTGTATTAGCTGTGTCAAAGGCAAGCAGAAGAAAAAGTCACACCCTACAAAGCAAGTCAATTCAGTTTCGAGACCTCTGGAAAGACTTCACATGGATTTGTTTGGTCCAGTGAATGTCAAAAGTATTACAGGAGACTACTATTGTTTGGTCATTACTGATGATTATTCCAGATTTTCGTGGGTTTCTTTCTTGAAGACGAAAGATGAAACATTTGACAGTTTGATGGGGCTGTTCAGGAAGATTGAGAATTTGTACCAAAGGCGTATCAAGAGAATTAGAAGTGATAATGGTACTGAATTCAAGAACAGCAAGATGGAAGAATTTTGTGATGAAAGAGGTATTTTGCATGAATTTAGTTCTCCGTATACTCCGCAACAGAATGGAGTCGCAGAACGCAAAAACCGGACACTAATCGAGACGGCTAGAACTATGCTCGCAGATTCAAAGTTACCAATTAATTTTTGGGCTGAAGCTGTTTCTGCTGCATGCTATACGCTCAATAGGGTTCTCACAGTCAAGAAATTCAACAAAACATGCTTTGAGTTAATCAATAACCGCAAACCGAATTTGAAGTATCTAGAACCGTTTGGGTCACCCTGTACGGTTATAGAGCCTTTTGGAAAGTTTGGTCCGAAGTGCATTGAGGGAATATTTGTTGGTTATGCAAATCCATTGCGACGTGTCTTCGTTCCAAGTGAGAAGCGGATTATTGAAGCTGCAAATGTTGAATGTCAAGGTTATACTATGCCGCCGCAGAATCCTAGTGATTCATGGCGTTATCATTATGACAAACTTTGGGATTCGTTTGACATTAGAGAAGAATCAGAGGATGATGAAGATTTCTTTGATGAGTTGGATATTTTGCGTGAATATAAGTCACAGCTAAGGTTCCCAGCTGAGTATTCGAGGAGACCACGGGAAACTTCAAATGATGATGAAGCGGGTCCAAGTAATGCTGGTGAACATGATGATGTCCAATAGAATGAAGTTGCTCAAGATAATCAGTCGGCTCAGAATGATAATCTAGAAGCTGAAAACATGCCAGTATTTGATCATGGTGACTCAGATTCAGATTCTGAGGGGGAGCAAATTCAGATTTTAGGTCAAACAAACCAAGTTGGTGAACAAGATGCAGAGCAGAATGTTACTAATCTGGAGGGAAATGTAGATGTTCCGAGTGAAGTGATGTCGCGAACTTTTTCATATCATCCAGAGGAGTTGATCATAGGAGAATTGCAAGCTGGAGTTCGCACTCGAAATCAGATTGATAAAGGGCTTACATGTTTTTATACAAAAGTTGCTCCTTTGCAAACTGAATTCTCATTAAGTTGTTTTATCTCGCAGGTTGAGCCAAGAACTTACAAAGAGGCGCTTACTGAAGACTCTTGGGTCAATGCAATGCAGGAGGAACTTAGTCAATTCGAGAAATTGGGAGTGTGGAAATTAGTTGATTTGCCAAATGGTCAAAGAAAGATTAACACTAAATGGGTGTTTAAGTGTAAGAGGGACGATAGAGGAGTTGTTGTAAGGAACAAAGCTCGACTCGTTGTTCAGGGATTTAGTCAACAGGAGGGGATTGATTTTACCGAAGTCTATGCTCCTGTAGCACGACTAGAGGCAATCAGAATTTTCCTAGCATTTGCGTCTTGGAAGAACTTCAAAGTTTATCAGTTGGATGTTAAATCGGCTTTTCTTTATGGGAAGGTTAAAGAGGAGGTTTATGTCGGTCAGCCACCGGGCTTCACCGATCCAATCCACAAAAACAAGGTCTACTTATTGGACAAAGCGCTGTATGGTTTACACCAGGCCCCGAGAGCTTGGTACGAGACTTTGTCTCAACACCTACTAGCCAACAAGTTCATTCGTGGAAAAGTGGATGCCACTCTCTTCACTAAAGAGGTCGATGGTCATCTTCTGATAGTTCAGATTTATGTGGACGATATAATCTTTGGGTCGACAAATGAAAATCTATGCAAAGATTTTGAATCAGTGATGAAGCAGAAGTTTGAAATGTCATCAATGGGGGAGATGAAATTCTTTTTGGGATTACAAGTTGAACAACTTCCTGAGGGAATTTTCATTCATCAGTCAAAGCACGTTCATGATATTCTAGAGAAATTTGGGATGTCAAGTTCTACTCCAGCTGCTACCCCACTTGCAACAAATCTTGGGATTCACCCAGATCTAACTGGAGACAGGGCTGATGAAACGTTTTACCGTTCCATGATAGGTTCTTTAATGTACCTAACTGCTTCACGTCCTGGTATCATGTACCCAACGTGCCTCGCAGCAAGATTTCAGTCTAACCCGAGAGCATCGCATATGATCATTGTGAAGAGGATATTGCGCTACCTGAAAGGAACTCCTTCATTGGGGTTGTGGTATCCTAGAAAAGGCGACTTTACGCTCGAAGGGTATTCCGATTCGGATTTCGAATGCTGCAAAGTCAATTCAAAATCAACAACTGCAGGATGCCAGTTCTTTGGTCCTAGATTGGTTACCTGGCAGTGTAAGAAACAAACGTCTGTGGCGTTATCTACATGTGAAGCGGAGTATGTTTCTGCTAGCAGTTGCTGCTCTCAGATCTTGTGGATACAGCAACAGATGCGCGACTACGGTTTGCAGTTTCTTAACACACCTCTTTTTGTTGATAATGAGGCCGCAATAAATATAACTAAAAACCCAGTACATCACGCTAAAACTAAACACATAGAAATTCGTCATCACTTTATTCGTGATTGCTTTGAGAAAAAGTTGATACGAATTGAGAAAATCCACACTGACGAACAGAAAGCTGATTTACATACCAAAGCTTTTGATAAAAATCGGTTTAAATATTTGTTAAAACTGAACGGTATGAAGCTTCTTTCGGTGTCGGATGGCATAATTGGCGTTGATGAGAGTACTGTTGCGGATGAAGACGAGAAACAATCTGCAATGGTTTGTCGAATTTTTACTTGTTTTGGTATTTAGGGGGAGTAGATGTTTGTACATAGTTATTTTCAGAAAATACAAAAACAATAAAAAATGATAAAATACAAAAACATGATAAAATCTGAAAAAGAGCTTGTGTATATAGGGAAAATGATAGTACATCGGCTAGACGATTACAGTATGCTAAAGATTTGAAAAGTATAAAAGAGTTAAACAATCTCACTGATGATGTGTCGATAGGTTTTCACACATTTAGTAGATTTATTCAGGATATAAACGTAAATTCAAACTTGTGAATTCGTGGGTAACACTACTTGGATATATAGGTAACCCCTGAAATCTCGTTTGAAAGGTCTCTTAATCTGATATACTAGGTCTTTATACTCAATGATGTCTGGGGTATTATTCCGGGACTTCTGCTGAACGGTGGTTCTGACCTAGTCCTTGGCTAATACTTGCTGCAATGCTTGAAACACAGCATTAAACCCTCAGCATGCTGAAACAATAAAATTGATAAATGCTGCTGTTGTAAGCAAAAAGATCCTCTAAAGGGGACACACCGAAAAGTCGAAGCTGATATCTCTCTGCGTATACGGAAGTATCGACCTGAGATCCCTCGGCCCTCGCATACCTAAATTATATACAGATATCATTGTAGTATTCTCACCTGTAAGACTGATTATTGGGATTCTGGATACGGGAGTATATTCAAGAGGTGGGACACATGAATGATCTAAGTTCATAATTCATCTAAATCGTATCCTGAGTAGATTGAAATTTGTATGAGAATTTAAGATGGATCAGTATATCGAAAATCGAGGTGAATTTTTTAAGTCTGAGTATGAAATGAAGCTTAACGGTACTTGTGATTTGTCTGAAAAGCTGATATGATTCCCTGACACGCTCACCAAAAATATGTTTGTAAATAGTTTACTTTGTTTACTTTCTGCAATTTAAGTTTTCTGTATTTCATTTCTTAGTTTAGAACACTTTTTGATAAAATCCAAAAAGATTTTATTTCTGCTTTATTTTCCGACAAACCAAAGTGGAGAGTTGATTGTTGGATTCTCAGATGTTTGAAGCAGATGCAGGAGATTCTGAACTGAAGAATGAGGAGAGCTTACTTTGATGAAGTTTGAATTGTTTGAAAAGTCAAACACAAGTTCATTGATTTGATACTTGTTATTTTCAGAAAATGTTTAAAATTGTTGTTTTAAAATCAGTTTGATTCGTCAAATAATCAACCAAGGTCATTAATTTGGACTTGGTAGATTAATCAAGTGATCAGGGTCATTAACTTGAACCTGAATACTTGAGTGGATTTCTAAAACTGATTAAGTTTATGAGTTATGTTTGAAAGATAGATTTGTAATGTTTATTGGTTGAGTAACAGGTTTGGATTTCATTATTCCCAATGGAAGCTAATTGTCAAAGCTTGAACCAGATTTTTCAGATTCTAGTATATCGAGAGGGGGAGTCTGTGAAAGGGGGAATCTGGATCAACAGTCAAAGGGAAGATGGAAGTTAGAGACAGGTTGTGTTTCTGAAGTTTGTAAAGACAGAGAGTTAGAGAAAAGACTAAGACTGAAGACTCAGGAGCTGAAGACTACGTCAACATCCAAGGGGGAGTCTGTTGATGCACAAGAATGTCTGTTGACTGCATCTTCATCAAGTCTTAAATCAAGAAAATCAAGAAAGTCAAGATTAGGGTTTTTAATTATTAATTTCGCTTTAATGAACAATGTTGATAGGTGATTTCGCTTTTAAGGACACATGTGATTTCGCTTTAATAGACTTGACATATAAGCGAAATCAGTTACATGTGATTTCGCTCATATGGTCATGACCATTGAAGCGAAATCAGACTTAGTATAAATACCATACATGTGATCGTTCATGGGAACTATTGGAGCAAAATCAGGTCATTGTTGCTGTAACCGAACTCTGTCAAAATGCATTCAGAAAAGCAATAAAGTGAAGGAATTGAATAGGAAAGCTGTTGTTACGTTGCGTATACTGATTCCGCCTTTATACGTGATGTTGAACTACCTTGACTGATCGTTTAGGGTCACGACACGGTCCAACAGTCATGTTGTCGAAACAGGTCTTACCTTATTAGCCCAATCCCACGTTCCATTACGTTTTTGGAATTTTGCTTTCGACACGGCGGTGTACCTAATAAATCGTATGCCTTCTCGTACAAATTCCTCAATTTCACCATTTGAACACCTCTTTCATCGTCCACCTGACTTCTCCTTCTTACGGGTCTTTGGCTCTCAATGCTTCCCTTATCTCCGTCCATACAACAAACACAAAATGGATTTTCGGTCCACACCGTGTGTTTTTTTAGGCTACAGCCCTACCCACTATGGCTATCGCTGCTTTGACCCAAACAACGAACGCCTCTACATTGCCCGACATGTTCGCTTTCATGAACAACACTTTCCTTTTCACAAACAATCCATCCCACACCCTCCCTCTCATGAATTTGACACATATGTCTCGTCTTATCCTACTACCCCTCCTACACCACTCAACCCACCAACACCACCTACACCAACCAACCCACCCCCACCCCCACCCCCACCCCCACCACCTCCACACCCTCCTCTTATCCACACCTATGCCCGCCGGCCTAAACCCAACACGGCAAATTCCACAGAATCTGCTGATGCAGCCCCTCCAGAACCTTTCACCCAATCTGCAGCCCCTCCTACGGCTGCTGCATCCTCTCCTACAGCTGATTCAGCCCCTCCTACGGATGCTGCAGCCCCCCAGACTGCAACTCAGCAGCCTCTCTCAGATCTGCCCGACTCCCCTGCTACATCGCATCCCACACCAGCCCCTATGACCCGACCACCTCCCCGTTCCCGGCCACCTAATCTTCGCCAAAACCCCAAAACTACCAAACCTTACAACGCCTCCTCCTTTCACTCTACCACACATAATCCCGACACTGAACCTACCTCCTTTACTATTGCTAACGCAGACCCAAAATGGCGTCACGCCATGGCTGATGAGTATTCGGCGCTGCTGCGAAACGGTACGTGGTCCTTGGTACCGCGTGTTCCGGGTTCTAATGTGGTTGATTGCAAATGGGTCTACAAACTCAAACGAGACCAAACAGGGGCTATCACTCGCCATAAAGCACGTTTAGTCGCCAAAGGTTTTCGACAACAACCGGGCATTGATTATCAGGAGACATTTAGCCCGGTTGTAAAGTCTACCACTATTCGTGTCGTACTTTCTTTAGCTGTTGCTCAACAATGGAAACTATGATAACTTGATGTTCAGAATGCATTTCTACACGGCGACTTAAACGAAACTGTCTATTTACAGCAACCACCAGGTTTTGTTGACCCACTGAAGCCGGATCATGTGTGTCTTTTACATAAGTCCCTTTATGGTTTGAAGCAAGCCCCCAGAGCCTGGTTTCACAAATTGTCTATGGCTCTTCAGGGGCTTGGTTTTCGGGGCTCCAAGACAGATTCTTCTCTTTTTGTTTACTCATCGGGGGGCACGTTATTGTATCTACTTGTCTACGTAGATGATATTATTCTCACAAGTAACAATTCACAGGCCATTGATCAGGTGGTTCGCAATCTCAGCATGTCATTTGCTGTCCAGGACATGGGCAGACTTTCCTATTTTTTGGGCATTGAGATTCTTTACAGTGGCCAGGACATACTATTGTCCCAACAAAAGTATATTAACGAGCTCTTACAACGTGCCGGTTTGTCCAATGCTCACCCGGTTGACTCGCCTATTACACCGGGTGTGAAGTTGGCTTTGGGTGACAGCTCCCCATTTGAGAACCCGGTTAAATATAGGCAGGTTGTGGGTGCCCTTCAATATGTCACGCTTTCTCGTCCAGACATTACCTATGCAGTCAATAAGGTATGTCAATTCATGCACTCGCTAACAGAGAATCAATGGTCAGTTGTTAAGCGCATTCTACGGTACTTGAAGGGTACTGCCACACATGGTCTTCTACTTAAACAGCAGTCTCCTCCGGTTCTTCACGCCTACACGGATGCTTTTTTCAACAACTTGAGTGCCTTTTCTGATGCTGATTGGGCTGGGTGCCTAGATGACCGTCGATCCACCGGGGGGTATGCTATATATCTTGGGTCTAATCTTGTGTCTTGGTCAGCCCGTAAACAAAAGACTGTCTCCAGGTCATCTACAGAATCGGAGTATAAAGCCCTTGCAGACACGGTTGCTGAATTAACTTGGTTACGGGCACTCTTGCATGAACTGCATGTTCCAGTACGATCAACCCCAACATTATGGTGTGACAATCTTGGTGCAACATACCTGTCAGCAAATCCCGTCTTTCATGCACGTACAAAGCACGTTGAAGTCGACTTTCATTTTGTCCGGGAACAAGTTGCTCAACAAAAACTCTTGGTGCAGTTTATCTCCACAGAAGATCAGATTGCAGATGTTTTTACCAAGGCTCTACCCTCTCCAAGATTCTTGTTCTTACGATCCAAGCTAAGAGTCGCTCCCCGGCCTTAGCTTGCGGGGGGATATTAGACATAGTTTAATATTATGTTATATTAGAGGGATTAGAGTGTAATATTGTATTCTATATATACTCATGTATATTCAGCAATTATAATCACAATCACAATTCAATAACAATATATCTTTACCGAGTTTAACTCATAACATATTTTTTATTTTTTTATGGTGCGTTATTTTTCTCAGGCCCTCGCTTTTTTTGCGCTTTTCGCCTAGGCCCCAGGCGAGGCTTATGCGCCTTGAGTGCGCCTAGCTCCTTTAATAACTATGCGTAGCGCCTTGTTTTGGGCGCGCGCCTAAGCACCGTTTTTACAAAAAAAAAAAAAAAAAAAAAAAAAAGCCCATATTTGTGCCTAAGCTACCACCAGGCGCTATAGGCTCGCCTCGTTATGCCCGAGCGCCTAGGCGCGCGCCTTTTGCGCTTTTGACAACTATGCTTAATGTTAAGAATGTTCATCATTAAGCCCCACTTGAAGAAGGCAAATGGTCTAGATGTGAAAAAAAGGCTCTGCAGTCGTATGGTGTGATTGATATGCACATATTATTTTACTTCTTTGCTAATTTTATCACTTAATCATATAATATTACCAAAGATGACAACAAAATCAACTTTCAGTTAAGATATTTGAATCATTAAGAAACCTACAACTAACAAATAAACAGAAGGGGAATACACCATGAATATCCGATAACCAAACAATCCAATAGACATAGAGGACATAGAGATATACAAAAGTAACAAAAAGTTAACTGACCTTTTGTTTGACTTTCTTGAAATCAAGCACACGCAGCGCCTTCAATTTCTGAATAACATACAACCAATAGTTCGGTTTCTTCATGATGTTATTGTCCAGCAAGCTTAAGTACTGCAGCTTCGGGAGCGATGCAAGTGGATCAATCTCAACCAAATTAACAAGCCGATTGTTAATAAGAACCAAAGAGTGCAATTTCGGCAAGAATTCTGTAAATTTAAACAACGCAACTTGTTATAGAACCATCACAAAACCAAACAAACAAAGTTTCAAATCATAGAACAGCATTTTAGTACCTCCGATGTTAGGGTTTATACGAGTAATCGTGTTGTTATTCAGCAACAACGTTCCAAGTCGATTCAAATTGGGAAAGTTTTCGAGCTTAACAGTCTGGTTGTCTGAAAAATCAATAATGTCAAACTGATCCTGTTTATCAAAGATATCAACTTAAATGACCCATCACTAAACCCAAGCCTCCTGCCATCTTTATGAAAAAACGTTAGAGGGAGGGAGGACGGACCTCTGTTTTACTAACATACACTCCGGAACAATATGGATTAATCAAATCTGGTAATTCACTAACTACAACCACAGCTTCTATCGTTGTTTCAGTATTCTTTTTACTTCTGCAGACCACCCCACTTCCAGTTTTCAGGTGTTCCCTAACAAAATCAAGAGTGCAACAAGTCAGAAGACTTAACCATACAAATATCATATATGTATATACTATATACACACAGATTATTAATTACTAAATATGTTTTGGAGTTATGATTCTAGTAATGGTCACTTTGTAGTCAGAACAACAGTCATGTACTAGGCAAAAATTTAGTATAAGTTTCTTATATGGAAGACGGTATGTACACATACCTCTACATATATGAAGAACCTGTATGAAATTATGAATTACCCCTAATGGGTCAAAAGGTGTGAAAATAAGATTTTGAGGTGTGAGTGTGTGACTTTATTAACACCAAATTCAAATCATCAACAAGCACACACTGAAAAACATTAACATAAACTATAATCTGCATCATATCAAACACATTCAAGTCACTCAACACATCTACACCTTCCATAAAAGACACTATCTTTACACAAACTCATATCAAACTAAAATCATCATATAAATTAAACACACATATACCTTTCAAGAAGACGAGTGTTTTTTACCCTCACACTGAGGACTCTCATCAAAATTCTTAACCGGATACTTAGCAGTCACCGTCCCAACTTCAAACACAAGATCATCATCGTTAATTTTAATTCCATTAATCCCCCACCATTGGAAAAAAGCCCTAACCCTAATCCCCTTAAGTTTGGTAATCCGATTCTCAACGATCTTACCGGTGACTTTCTTCGAATAGGTTGCGAGATAGTGGTAAGGGGGGAGGATGAGGCGGCAGGGAGTTCCTAGGTCGATGGAGAACTCGTCGGCGGTGGTGTTGAGGTTGTATGAGAAGATGCCGGTGAGGAGAAGACCGATTGGGAACTCGTTGTGGGTGAGGATGGAGTGAGAAGTGGTTAACGACGTGGATGAGAGTGAAGATGATGGTGATTTGGTAGGGTTTGAAGAAGATGTTACAAAGATGAGGAGGGTGAGAAGGAGGTTGAAGAAGAACGTGGTTTTGAGACTACTCAAGTATGAAAACCTAATTCAATTACTAAATTAACCAATCGTAACCCTTATGGTCGTCCTAGGTAACTCTTCGTTCACTGGCGCTTGAATCCTTCTAGCGATTGAACAAGTCGTCCAGTTCGTCTTCACTTTAATCACTGGAATTAAGTATGAGTATTGCAGTTTGATTACGAGAAAGAGGGAAAACAAAATGTTTCAATCCAAATTGCCGCCCAATTCCTTTTAAGAATCAGAACCCAATTAAAAAGTTAGATTTGAGAAATTTAAATCAATTATTTTACATATTTCATATTTCCATTTATCTAAATATTAATCTTAATTTTAAATATATACATTCTTTATTGTATTAATTTAAAATTTTAAATATATAAATTATTTATTGTGTAATTTGTCTAGAGTATTTCATAAAAATTTAAAGGTTAAATCATATTTAGAGGGAAACCAAAATAATGTATGCAAAAAAAAAAGAATTATTAAATCAATTAAACGGGAAATATATATTTATTTTAAAACTGAAATTATTGTCATTTAAATTCAGTGAGGCTCATTGATGGTCCTTTAGGCACATCGCTGGTTACGAACAATGATGTTTGATTAAGTCACTAATTTGTGAGCTACGAATAATGATAACATTAGGCCATAGAAATTCAGTACGCTCAAATCACTCTTAAATCCGGACCCTACAACGCGGGGAAAATTAATCTAGTTTTATTAGAGTATTTCAAGGAGAGAAAATAGAAGATTTCAGAATTTTGAAGCACTTAGAAAATAGTGGCATACGTAAAGTACCACTAAAAATTATCAAAAAATTTAGTGGCATATGGAAAGTGCCACTAAAACTCTAAATTAGTGGCATAAGAACTAACTGCTACTAAAAATGTGTGTTAAGCAAATGTGGCATACGTAAAGTGCCACTAAAACCTAAATTAGTGGCACAAAAGCTAAATGCCATTAGAAGTGTGTGCCACCAAATGGACTTTTTTTTGTAGTGGTTTCTTCCTACAATCTTCTTCCTTGTGTCCTGGTATCTTGCAGAAATTGCAGTAAGTGGAACATTTTCCCGAATGCTTTTTCCTACAGGCCTTGCAGTAAGGTGCAGAGGTAGAACCTACGTTTCTCCCATGGTTGGAATTACCGTAGCGAAATTCCTGGGTAAGCCTTTTTGCTAGGTTTCTCCTCTGGTTTTCTTCTTGTGTACGCACTAATTCATCAGTCAAGGTGTTTGCTAATTCTATAGCTTCTTATATGGTTTGGGGTCTAGCTGCCTTGACTACATGCCTAATCTCGCTGATTAATGCCCACATGTAACGGGAGATTAATACTGGCTCTGGTGATGCAAGGGTCGGCACTATCCTAGCATATTCGAAGAATAAAGTAGCATAACCCTTACTATCTACTCCAGTCATTCTAAGGTTTAAGAACTTATTTGCTATCTGTTCTTTTTCATTGGGAGGGCAGAATTTCCTTTCTACCATGTTCTTAAATTCCTCCCATTCCATATTGTAAATCCTGTCACTTCCCCTATATTGGAGAATAGTGTTCCACCATTCTAAGGCTGAGTTTTTAAACAGATTGGAGGTAAACATTATCTTATCCTCTTCCACACACTTACTTATTATCAAGACTGCCTCAGTCTTTTCTATCAAGCGTAGACCTGCAACGGCTCCTTCATTGCCTGAGAATTCCATTGGTTTACAGGACCAGAATTCTTTATAAGAACAACCATAAGACATGGTTCTTCTTCTTTTTGGAATGGGCACTTGGTGTATGGGTCCATTGTTTATGTTGTTTTCTGGTTCGGTAGGTCGTTTACTGCCATTATTACTTTTATTATCCGCTTCCTTAGCCGTTTTGATAATATATGGCATTGCGTCTATAATCCCTTGTGCCACTATGTGTTGGATGGCACTGTTATCCACTTAGTTTCCATTATTATTGTTATTCGGGTTATCTTTATTCTGGTTTTCCTGGTTCACTTCGTTGTCCATCTGAATTTTAAACGTTTACCACATATTAATTTCACAAGACAATATCCAATACAAACAATCACATCACAAGCATATTGATCCAAAATCGTCGTCATTGCGACCTTTACTCTTTTTATATATTATGCATTTAATACAAACTGAAACTGAAATATAAGATTACAATACTATTATGCATCTGTAGCTATGGTCTAGATTTTTTTTCAAACATACACACATATTATATGTATATATATATATTATTAATGGTACGGGTTCATCCAAAATTCCATATTACGCTCGTTATATTTCCAGACGAGTCGTTCTCCTATCTGCCTCATTCTCTCACTTTCTTCTAAAATCTCCTCACCAAAGGTTCAGAGTTCTTGCACATTCTCTGTGCTCATGGGGGTGCGGGGGCTGGTATTGGGTCTGGGAACTGGGGCATGGGTTCTTCGTAAGGGTAAGGGTTTTCTAAAATCTCCCTGATGTATTGGTCATTATCATAATACGGGTCTAGAGGATCCAGGTCTGGGTAAGGTCCTACTAGATCTTGCATGGGCTCCTCTATTGGGATTGGGTAACGTTGCTGGTAATCCCTGTGGTCGTCAAACCACGGGTCATAGTCTGGGGGATGGGGTGCTGGTACTCTAGGTATCTCAGCTGGGTCGAAATCAGACATTGGGATTTGGTTTTCTGGGTTGGCTTCAATTTCCATTGGTTGTGTGGGAAACATTGGTAATGGCTGGGGTGCTATGAGTTGCTCTAGATTAGGGTCTTCAGCTGTAGTTGTTAAGATATTAAAATTTTCTAGACTCCTATTGAGCATATCTTGTGTGTGAGCATCTGTTTCTCTCTTAGCGGCTGCTAAAGCTCGCTGTTGTTGTAACTTTTTCATCCTTTTCCTACGTTCATGCGTTCCTCTGTTGAATCATCCTCTCTTCTTGGGAGGGAATGGCTCTTCAGATTGGGCTTTGAACACGAATATCCCATCTTCAGTATCAGCCGAATACCCTGAGAGGGTAGGCTGTGAAGAGGTGCCTTCGTCCCTAGGTGAGCTGGACAACTGACGGTAAGCGTTTGAAGGTCCTTGGTTGCTCATACTGTAAACTAACAAATAGTCAAATAACACACAACAATGATATACAGATATGCACATGTCATTTCCTAACATATTGAATAATATTTTGGTGTCAACAGAACACTTCTGTGGCTGAATCAGTGGCTTAGCTCTGATACCACCTTCTGTCGCAACCCTAGTCCCCTAATTTCCCAGGAACGGGCGGCCGCGACCAGTTTCAGTGGTATCGGTGTTTATCAGTTTGGCAGCGGAAATTACATCAGGACCGTAGTTAGGAAATATTTTATCAGAGTAAAATACCACGCTTTTATAATATTAAACACATGTGAAATTCCCAAGTTTCTAGTACACACATTTTCATAGGGATAAACCCTATTTTATTTAAATAAAAACATCTATTTATTTAGGTAACTTTTATAGCCACTTTTCCAAGCCTTCAGTGCTCTCCAGCTGTTTGGCTTTCACATTTTGTTACTTGAAACGCGTTCAAAAACATTTTGTCAGTGGGAAATACTGGTGAGTGAATCCTAGTTTAATCAAGACAAGTAAAACCGTTAACAGCATTGAGGGCAGTCGCGCAATTATATTTGTTTACGTTTCTACTTTAATTACCACCCACGGTACTGTCAACCCGACTTGTGGTCATGTTACTACTCACAGTGTAGTAACAAATTTTGTATACAATCCCCAACATACCGATGTTAATTGTAGAATTACAAATACTCAATCACTGTTTAATTTCAATGTAAAGCATTGAGGTTTTGTAAAACAGTTTGCAAAAAGGTTTACAAAAAGATGATAAACTCACATCCGGGTTATGCCGCATGTCCAGGTGCTCGCGGCTCGCGTAAGATGGAGAGTAGATCTTCGCGGCCCGCGACAGATCATAAAAATTGTTTTTTATTTTATTTTTATTAAATTAAAGGTATTTAGGATCTGTTTTCATATACGGGATGTATTTTAGGACGTATAGGGGTATTCTAAATATATTAGGGGTATCGAAAAATAATTTTGGAGGGTTGTTACACTATATATATATATATATATATAAGGAAGGGCTAAGTGGAAAACCCCATCTTTTTGAGAAAACTCTGAAAACACAATATCAACCATTGATTATGTTTCATCTAAATAGATCAATGGTTCTCCTATTTTTAGGTAAATATTAGTTTTTAAATAATTCTTATATTAGTTTCTAGTACAACTAAAGGGCAATTTGGGTAGTGAAAAGGGTGTTTTTTGTGCTTTTGAACATTGAAAGTGACTTTCCAGAACCATCAAATCATCATATCACTTTCTCTTTCTCTTACCTCTTCCTCTTTCCAATTTCTTCACCCTAATCTTGAAGACAAAGAATGAACACTCTTCAAAATCGGGAGAAATAAACAACAACCACCACCAGCAACCACCTCCTCCGGCGAAACTCACCGGGCTTCTTCTTCGGCCCTCTCTCTCCTCAATTTTCAACTCATCTAACAACCATAGCCACACCAATATCTCTCCTCTCCGTCTAATTCTACAAAAAGCTTCAACCTTTAGAAGCAAATGAAGGGTCTGAATGTCTCTATAATTTGTTGTTTTAGAGAGAGAACAATGGCATGATGAATGTTTTTAGAGAGAGAGAGAGTTGATGTTTTAGATAGAGAAATAATAATCTTTATTTTTTAGAGAGAGAGAGAGTTGAATGTTCAAGTGTGTGTGAGAGAAGAAGGTTTGAAGACCTTCTTCGTGTTCATCGGATGGTTCTAGATCCGGTAAGTGTTCTTGAAATATCATTTCACAATTGATTTTTTGTTGAAATGGTTGTTAATATGTTTTTGTGGGCTGAAAGTGTTCTAGTAATGGTTAATGTTCATGTATTTTAAATATATCCAAAACTTTAGGATGAGATTTTGAACGGGTTTTTTTGTTGGTTTGGTTGCTTGTTTGGGGCTTTTGATCTCAACAATAATTGTTTTTTTGTTGGTTTGGTTGCTGGTTTGGGCTTTTGATCTGAACAATAAGTGTTTTTTTGTTGGGTTGCTTGATTTACAGAGACAGGCCCATAACATGTGTTAAGCACCTGTTAGAATGATATATAACATGTGTTGTTTTACAGAAACAGATCCATAAAAGATATTCAATTGACAAGCTGGATGGATGTAGGCGACGTTAATGCGAGGACATTGAATAAGTCACATCCTTTGGGAAAGAACTCTTCGTTCATTTATAACATGTGTTAGTGGTTCATGTTGTAACAGAACACCATGATGTAACCTGACATGTGTTCATGTATAACATGTGTTAAGCCCCTGTTAGAATGATATATAATGTGTGTTAACCTTTTGTTAATTAAAAAAAACAAGTAATATCTATTTTATTTTTGTTGATGTTTAAAATATCCGATAATGTGGATACTGAGCGTAAAACTTGTACAAGTAATAAATGTACAAGTTAGTATGTAACGTGTAATATGAAACGAGCCATTTATGGTAACACATGTACCGGTAATTTTGGAATATATAATATGAAACGGGTCATTTGTTTTGCACATTTTGGAATGTATAACATGTGTTAAGCCTCTGTTATAATCTTTTTGTAACCTGACATGTATTCATGTATAAGCTAGTGGTTTACAAAACACCATGATGTGTATATATACTGATCTAATATGTGTTACAATTTGTCTGTTCGGAACATGTAATTGCTTAACATGTGACAAGGGTGAAAATAGTCGACGGGGGCGATGAGTTTAATGGTGAGCTTAGTTAATATCGTAATCTTGTTGTAACCCCACTTGTATACATATGATAACATGTAAGCATCCATTATAACCCGACTTGTATTCATGTATATGAAAGTGGTTTGCAAAACACCATGATGTGCATATACTGATCGTAACACGTGTACAAGTTAATATTGTAACACTGTATACCTGGGATAACATGTGTTAAGCCTCTGTTATAATCTTGGTTTAACCCAACATGGTGTCATGTATAAGCTAGTGGTTTCCAAAACACCATGATTTGTATATACATACATACTGTAACATGTGTTACGCGACTGACATGTATAACGTGTGTTAAGCCTCTATTATAACGTGTGTTAAGACTTCCAGAATGGATGCATAAACTCCAATAGTAACTTAATAACAACATAGTATACCCGATATAACGTGTGTTAAGACTTCCAGAATGTGTTAAGTCCATACCGTTTTAACATCATGTACTAGACAAAACAATAAGAGTCTCACATTACATATTACTAGTAAACGAAAATACACAGCACTAAGAAAAATGGTGGGCCGTTTACTATACCCATAACCGTATAACTGATATAACGTGTGTCAAGCCTCTATTATAACGTGTGTTAAGACTTTCAGAATGGATGCATAAACTCCAATAGTAACTTAATAACAGCAGAGTATACCTGCTATAACGTGCGTTAAGCCTCTATTATAACGTGTGTTATGACTTCAGAATGGATGCATAAACTCTAATAGTAACTTAGTAACAGCAGAAGTACAAACACGGGCGACTCCAACACAAAATGTTTTAAGTCCATACCGTTTTAACATCATGTACTAGACAAAACAATAAGAGTCTCACATTACATATTACTAGTAAACGAAAATACAAAGCACTAAGAAAATGGTGGAGCTTCCTTTGACAGTCTGCCTTAGCTTTTCAACGGCTACCTTTGCTGCCTTAGCTTTTCAACGGCTACCCTTGCTTTATTGTTTGGGTCGGTCTTGAAACGGTTTGTAAACATGTGGGTGTGCGTATGCCAGGGAAGTTATAAAAATGTGTTTTCATGTCACACGTAACACGTGTTACGTTGTACATGGGTTTCATGTCACATGTAACACATGCATGTCCTAGAAGTTCAAACTATAACACGTGTTAGTTGTGTTGTGCTGTAACATAAACATGGTCATGATCCTTGAGCATCTGATCCACGTTTGATGAAACCAACGGTCCCGAGAATTGGATCTTATTTCCCTTGTATCCATCACCATCCTAATAACAAAAAGATAAGATAACCGTTAAGTCGTTAACCAGACATAAATACTAACACATTCATAGCCAGAAAATCTTTTTTCTCAAATAACATCACAAAAACAGTTACTATTCAGATCAAAAGCCCCAATCAAAGCAACCAAACCAACAAAAAACAGTTACTATTCAGATCAAAAGCCCAAACAAGCAACCAAACCAAGCACAACTTTTTAACACAAAAATAAAAACCTGCAAATTACATAAACATTTACCCCTTTTAAGAACCATTTTAACAAAAAAAAAATCATGTTTCATCTCTAAAACAGCCATTACACAAAAACCTATTAACAACCATTTTAACAAAAACATCAAGTGTGAAATGATTTTTTAAAATAAAATACTCAAGAGATTGTTGTTTCTCTCTCTAAAACAGCAACTTTCTCTCTCTAAAACACTTACCGGATCTAGAACCATGCGATGAACACGATGAAGATCTTCAAACTTGCTTCTCTCTGTGTGTTCTTGGTGTTCTTGATAAACATGATAAAGATTGTTGTTTCTCACTCTAGAAATCAATTTTCAACAAGCATGAGCACAACCGAGATGAAGATGACGACGTGAGATGAAGCATGAACACACCCGAAAATCAGCTTCGAAATAAGCATGAACACACCCGAGATGAACAAGATGAAAATTGTTGTTTCTCTCTCCAAAACATTAGCTTTCTCTCTCTATAACACCAAGAACAAGCTTCATCATGTTTGGGATCAGACGATCTGGTGACATTAACTCATGCGTTGTTGGTGGAGTCTCCATGGACATTAATGGTGGAAGGAATATATGTTCTAGAGATGAAGTTCATGGACTCTACTCAAATGTCTTTATTATAAGGTAAAAGATAAAGATGGAGGTTTTGAAAGTACACTGGGAAGTGAATTGTATAATTATGGTTGTCAAATCAAAGGTAGCAAGTAATCTTCTTGGGTAAAGTAAGTTAGAAGTAAAAATACAGTTATGCCCTTCTCTACAAATGTAAGATGATTTGTTCTATGCACACGTGGATAAATGTGGACCATGCATTGGGTTTGCAAGGTTTTCCCAAATTCAAGGGTTTTCCATATAACATTATCCTATATATATAGTGAGATTCTCTCCATTTACTGCATATAATTTGTATTCAATGTTGTTAATATTCGCACTCGCACTCAATGTACCATTTATTAACCAGCCATGATCCTCTCCATTTACTGCATATAATTTGTATTCAATGTTGTTAATTTAGTCAATAAGTCTTGTGTAACCTTTGCTTATTTTCCTCCTTGATTTATGCCTTGTACTCCTATATAGGAGATTGTAATTCTGTACATTAATGTAGTACATTATATGATGTGTGTTTTATCTTTTATATAAGGTGTTGTGTTACGTTATACAGTCAATTTCCAATTCGGTTTTGACGATGCACTATTTGGTAGTTTATACTTAATAACGTTAGAGACATGTAGTTTTTTTTATTCGTTGAAAAGTATAGGGATTATAATATATACTAGGATCCTGCTAATAAACAGTGTCCAGCCAATTAACTACATCAGCATACTAGATGTTTTTTGGAGTCTAAAAAAACAAAAAGCGACCAAATTTTTGACAATAATATAAACCCCAAAACAAGAGCAACAATATGCTACGTCATGATAAAAGTTTAAATGCGTAAACTATTTGTTCTAACAGGATGTCGATGTTTTTGCCGTCTACCTACAGGTTACCATCCAACCTTTGACAAATCCTCCAGACTGCATTCTCTTCAAGTTTCACCTTGTCATCCTCGTCTAAACCTGCGAATTCTTTCACTTCTCTCTCTACCTGGACCCGCACGATGTTCACGTCACTAAGAAGCATTTTAGAGATGTACTTCTTATGCAGATCCGCGATTTCCTTTGCTTGATTACCCAACACTTCTCCCTTGATGTTTCTCTCAGTTGAGAAACCACACCTCCAGTCTTTCACACGTGTTCCTATACAAGCCAAAAACACGATTTTCATAATTGGTATATATTTTTTAGAGTTAATTGTCAAAATCGTCCCTGAGGTTTGGGCAGATTTTCCATTTTCGTCCAAAATGACACTTTTGTATCAAATTGCCCCCAACGTTTGTAACTTTTTGCCATTTTCATCCAAACCACTAACTTAGTTTATTTTTTTCTGTTAAGTTGAGGATATTTGGATGAAACTGGCAAATATAAAACCACAGGGACGATTTTGGCAATTTACTCAAACTCTTTTAAATTTCTTTTATTTAATTAATTTTGTTACATATATAATAAAAAAGAATATACATGCAATTTTTATATGAAAAAACAATATCTTTATCACATAATTTTTATAAATTTTCATCCAACCACTAACTAAGTTAATTTTTCTATTAAGGCGAAGGATGTTTATAAACTAAGACAGAAATTAATTTCTAATTTTTTATATAGATCAGTTTTATAAAAATAAAATCTAATTAAACCTCTAAATTTTATAAAACTAAAATGATGGTGACCTTATTGAAAAAGGTCAAATAAAAAAATCTTATCATATGTACCAAGTTTGTAATTCATCTTCTACTCTTTTAAATTCGCTTCTAAGGAAAAACAGAAGCCAGTGCCCCCCCCCCCCCCCTATATAAAACAACGTATCGTTACCAAACCTTAAAATTACCCACCAAATTGTAATTATAATGCTATGAACCAAAAATTTCTTTACTCAAGCCACTCAGAATAAGTATTAGTTAGTTACCCTCATAATCTTAATTAAATAAATAAATTTTATGTCTGCCAATATATTTCCTAGGTGCTCAACACATTTAAAAAATATGTAACGTTTTACAATTTTTTTCTATCTCTACAACTGATAAATACTAAAAGTTGTAATCGATTGTTATTTGTTGCAAACCAATGACGTTTTCTCTTTATAAAACTGATTTATATAAAGAAGCTGTAAATTAATTTCTGTCTTAATTTATAAAATTTAAGGCATCCTTCACCTTAACAAAAAAAATAAACTAAGTTAATGATTTGGATGAAAATTTATAAAAATTATGTTACAAAACTATTAATTTTTTTTCTAAAAACTCCATGTATGTTCTTTTTTATTATATATGTAACAAAAATAATTAAATAAAAGAAATTAAAAAGGGTTTGAGTAAATTGCCAAAATCGTCCCTGTGGTTTTATATTTGCCAGTTTCATCCAAATATCCTCAACTTAACAGAAAAAATAAACTAAGTTAGTGGTTTGGATGAAAATGGCAAAAAGTTACAAACGTTGGGGGCAATTTGGTTCAAAAGTGTCATTTTGGACGAAAATGACAAACGTGCCCAAACCTCAGGGACGATTTTGGCAATTAACTCAATTTTTTATATGTATTACAGGTGTTTTTTAATAAATGAAGTGACACGTAGCTTACCATTGTAAGTTGTCATATGTCGCATCAGGAAAATACCACGATCGATGTCGTCATATAGTGTTTGCCATGGGAATTGCAGTCTAACGGGTTTAGTAACCCTTAGTTTGGCAGCGACTACTAGTTGTATCTGACTAAGAGACCCACAAAACGTACTTATCTGCAATGATACATTTTTTTATGTTAAATATTATAATTTTTTACACTCTATGCAAGTTATATATCTATCTAATTCAACCTTACCATCTTCTCCACATTTTTGTCGTGTCTTTCTTCTATTCCCGCATCACCTTCTATGTTGTCAATAATCAATATTTGGGTTGTTGACAAGTTGAAAAAGAGAAGATAGTAGTGATCCCCAGTCAAGATAGGTATAAATACCATCGGGAAACCTTTAAACGATTTTGGTTCCGTCCCAGCCAGCACAGAGTTCATGTTTCCAGTAAATTCTGCTATTCGGTCCTTCTCAGACAAGTTAAAATCTTTCTCCAGGTGCGTTTCAAAAGATTGTAAAACAAATTAAATGTTATGGTGTTATTAAAGTATAGACAGTATATGGAAAAGTAAATGATTGAAAGCATATTCCTCCTTACCTTCTAAAACACCCGCTGCGGGTTTTTTTTTTTTTTCAACCTATATTTAAAGAAACTGGGATTCATTTTCTTTGGATTCATATTTTCGGCACATCTGGGTAAATTAGCATAATGTAGTCTTTTGTTTGTTTACCATTGATGTTATTAGACCCCCATACAGTATCCGTGGACATTACAAGATTGGTTGCACATGGGCAAAGTAACTATTGAATAAAAAACATATTACCTATAACACCCGACATATTCGTGATAAAAATATATCTCACACCAATATATATTTTACGAGTAAAGATCCCGTACAAATAGACTTATTGTACAAAACGTATAAATGGGTTGAAAAAGTAAAAAAAATGACGTTTTCGTAATTATTTTACTCGTAGGGTAATTATCAAAATTACCTTACAAGATCATTTTACAAAGTTACTCTACCTCAAAATTATCCTACAAAATCATTTGTAGAGTAATTTTGTTATTACTCTATGAAAATGTCATCGCGTTTTTTACTTTTCCACGTTATTCGTATGTTTTGTGTACGATAGTACTTTCTTTTATCTATATTTTACGGCTCATATCATTTTGAGAGGGTTGGTTGTTCAATCTAGGGTAAACGTAACTAGATTTGACTTTATGGCTCCCAATAATGATGAAAACATTCTGTCAAATTCTATTAATAGCACCTGAGAGTTCTATTAATAACAATATTCGCAGATAACGCAACACGCAACCAATAGGAATTCCTTTCTTGTACCAATAGGATAATTTTGAGGTAGGGTAATTTTGTAAAATGATCTTGTAGGATAATTTTGATAATTACCCTACGAGTAAAATAATTACGAAAACGTTACCGTTTTTTTTTACTTTTTCAACCCATATTTCAAATTTCAAAAATATAACTGAATATTTAATAAAAATGAGTTTCATATAATACAACATATATGCTTTAAAAATAAAAGTTAGTAAAATAATAATTTGATTGATCTTAATTTGTTGTATAATTATATTAACACCATAATAAAATCTTTCACGAAGTTAATAAATGATAATTACAAATTAAAGAATGTTTAAACTTGATTTAGATATCTTTCATAACTAAACATATTTCAAAATTCAAAATTTTAAAAATATACATAACTGAATATTCAATAACAATGAGTTTAATATAATATAATATTTATGCTTTAAAATTAAAAGAAACGGTGACTTCATAGGTGACAGACTTCATCCAGGCGCTCCGTTTCTCTATTCCTCCTTACCTTTTAAGCACGTCTCTACCAAATACATAGAGGTACTTTTAGATCTAGCTAGTGTTTTGATCAACATTGTTGAAGGAGTTGGGTCGCCTGTTGCTACTGCTCCAGCGAGTTATTTCTCGGATCCAATTGCGTCGGTCCATGACTGGAATTCAAGGTATATTGTTGAAGAAGATGCACTCACAACTGAGGAATGCGATTATTCAGAAAACTCACTTAGCCATGGTCGTTTGATGTCGCACAGTGTTAATGGAGTTGTATCGGATGACCTACAATGGATGTTGGGCTCTGACACAGTGGTAGGCTGCGGTGAGGAGCAGGAAATTACTGTGGGTCGGGACTCTCTAGCTTTGGGCCCGTTACGTGTGACAATTCTACCAGCCCGACTTAGCTCCAATATGGCTGGGTTGCAATGGAATTCAAATTCACTTATGGGCGTGCCTACCCACTATGTTGGTCGACTTGGGGGTTCCGAGGAGTTCCTACTCACTTTACTTATGTTTTAGCGAACTCTACTATTGGAAATACAGCTTCCGAGGGCAATGGTGGTGTCTACGTTCAAAATTGGCGATAAGCGCCTTGGTTGGAAAAGGCGGTACAATACCTTTGTTTTTTAGTCCATGTGTCACTCTTCACAATTCCGTTATTGAGTTACTTGTTGGATCCTATCATCTATGGGTGGTGCATGGGCATGGTCGGCCACCAAACGTCGTAATCGATCCCAGTCTTGAGGGTAAGACTGTTTTGAAGGGGGGAGTAATGATGGGAATCAAATATGAGAGGGAAGTGAGTTATAGGTATTCTTAAGGGGCTAAAGTGTAATATGGGGTAGTATAAATAATAGAGACTAAGGCATGTTAAGAGGTAGGATTGAGTTTATTAGAGTATTAGGGCTCCTGCGTTTGTGCAGTGAGAGAGGGCTAGGACCTGGATTATCTCTGTTTCTATTATTCTTTTATCTTTTCGTATATCATCATCTTGTAACCTGCCTTTGATCATTCAATAAACCGTTTACTTTTCCTGATTGTATTGCCCTAATTTCACAAACCCTATCAAATACTTACTTGATAACGACGGGTTAAGATTCGATGATTATAAAGGTCGTCGATGGAGTTGGTGAAGGAAGTAAAGATGGTGGGCGTTGGATTAGGGTAGAAGATGTGAAGCGTTGAAGGCAGAAGTAATTGATAGGAGATGTGAAGCGTTGAAGGCAAAAGTAAAACTTAATGTGGATTTAAGGCATGTGGTTTAAAAGTAATTGATAAGTAAATAAATTAAACGTAAATGGTAAGTACATAATTAATGATTCGATGGGATATGCGCAAAATCATTTTATTAATTCAACTCCTTGTTATTTAAAGTCTTAAATGGTGTGGTTTTTTTATGTGAACACGGTCGGTTATTAAGAAGTTGGTATTTAAAAAACGTCTTCTTGTTGTTATATACAAATGACATGTCAGTTAAAATTCGATGCATAACACATATCAATTAAAAGGAAGGGATGTGTGTTACTTTTTGTATGTATACGAGTTGATGCTACCCTCACGTTGCGGCGAGATGTTGGTTATGAATATTTATTATTACTATGTTAGATAGAAGCTAAAATTCTTTTATTTTGTTCTCTAAGCAAGATGGTATTTGAAGAGTGACGATGCCATCCGTGGTTTAGATTAGAGTTGCGACTTTCATTCTAAATAGCCGCGAATCATGTAAGTCGATTGCAAAAAACAAAAAAACAAAAAACATGTGACGCACCGTTTGAAGAAGTGTTGGTGTAAAGGTTTTTAATATTATTGTTGATACACTCAATGTACAGAATTACATTCTCCTATATAGGAGTACAAGGAATAAATCAAGGAGGGAAATAAGCAAAGGTTATATAAGACTTATTGACTAAATTAGCAACAATGAATACAAATTATATGTAGTACATGGAGAGAATTATGGAGATTGACTAAATTAACAACATCGAATACAAATTATATGCAATAAATGGAGAGAATCATGGCTGGTTAATAATTGGTACATTGAGTGCGAGTGCAGAATCGTTCAAAAGAAAAAAAGAAAAAGAGTGCGAGTGCAGAAGAATTGACCAGACATCGAAGGGGCTAGGATCTGCCATAGTATCATCCGTATGTCTTTCGTTTCCTTTTAAGTGTAGTAACTTTTCTGAGAGTGGCATATGTTGATTTTCATCTAGCTACCTTATAGGTTTGTTTGGATAGTGATGAGTAGGGATGTTCAAAACAATCCGTATCCAAAAATCCGATCCGAATTATCCGATATCCGAGTCCGAAATATCCGAAAATTCGTATATTTGAAATTTCGGATATCCGAATTTTCAAATACGCATAGTGATTTTAAAAATTTTCGGATATTTCGGATATCCAAAAATTTAATTTTTTTTTCGGATATCCGAATATCCAAAAATATCCGAAGTATCCGAAAATATCTGAAAAAATATCCGAAATACACGAAAAATATCCGATAAATATCCGAAAATTTATATTCGGATACCCGAAGCTATCCGAAATATCCGGTTCCGAATATTAAAAAGTAATAAAAAATAAAAATTAAATAAAAAAATGGATATTCGGATATCCGATTCACTATCTGGTCGGATATCCGAAATTTCAGATACGGATTCAGATAGTGAAATCTGGTATCCGGAAATTTTGGATATCCTAATTTTCGGATATTTTGTTTTGAACACCCCTAGTGATGAGGAGCTTCTGACAACAAATATTCCTCGTACTGGAAACCAATAAAGTTTCAAGAAAGGTTTCTTAACAATATTAACCTTCGTCACGTGGTATGTTGTTTGCTCATCACGTAACCGGTATGATTCAAAATTTTAGACAACACGGTGTGGGCGTGGATTTGTGGCGTTTTGGCCAATCCACACCGCGCACACCAAACCGCACACGGTGTTGTTACTGGCGTTGTTTAGTGGGCGGGAGGAATTCCACCGGTGTGGAAGGGCAAGTAGGTGCAACGTGGCATGCTTCTATTGGATGTGGTAAGTAGCCGTTGCCCCAAACGGCGAGTAAAAATAAAAAATTTACTCCTCAACCCATATATAATACACCACTTCTCAACCCACATCACTTCTTCCATTTTACATGTCAAAACACCCTACAAAAAACACTTGGAAATGTCGGTTATTGCATGGAGCATAGAAGAGGACATTGTGTTATTCGAATCGTGGGTCATGGCGGTGACCAACCACGAGGCTCTGTTACCCACGTCTCTATTTTGAGATTGAGTTTACCATTAATTTTGTATACGTAGGGGTGAGGACAAAGACGATGGTGAGATAAACGAAGACGACATCATCCAAGTCACACTTTGTTCACGTTTTCGGATGATTCATATGGATAGTGTGAGATTTGAGGCGATTGTTAACGGTGTGGACAAAGATGATGGTGAGCTAAATGAAGATGACATCATCCAAGTCGCTTGTGTCGAGTACCATAACAGGTACGGTGGTGACTTTAAACACTACGCGGCGTGGCAAACAATACGTTTTTTTGTTAATATTTTATTTTAAGATATGTAATATTTTTTTTTAGTTTTTAAGTTATGTCACGTTATTTGTTCAATTATTATTAAGTGGTTTTTATTTAAATTTAAAAGGTGTGTGCCATGTATTGAAAAACGCCACGTCTCCATGCTAGGGGTCACATCATCTGTTTTAGCACCACATCGCGTTCTGACGCATGATCCATGTGTTGCATAATGCCCCATCTTCAAACCCCTCCATACCGTGTAGTCTTACAGTAAAAATTGTTATTTAAAAAAATAACATTCATCATGTGAATTAAAAGGGCACTTTGCAACCAATCCTGCTCTAATGATCAATCTATTTATGTAGAAGCCTACTTTTTACTACATTGCAAATACCTTCATCCTCATTATTTGATGTATCTGAATCGCTACATACGACCGGTGTTTCATTAGTGTTTATGAAATTAGATTTGTACATTTTCCCTTTTTAGACGTTGGCTTGACCTGACTATAGAAAACATTCAAACACTATATTTAAACCACTATATCCTATTTCAATAACAAGTACAAATACCCAAAACCATTTTCAAACCTTTTACAAAACCCTAATTTTTCAACACTTACAACACTATATAAGACATTATCCACATGACATCCTCTCACAAACCCATTTATAACACCATATAACACCATAACTAAACCGGATTTTTTCAACATTAACAACACCATATAACATCATATACGACACCCTATCTACATACCCATTACATTCTAAAAACACCATATTCATCATAACAAAAACACCATCTTACAAACATTCCGTTACAAACAAAAAACACCATTATCATCATAACAAAAAACACCATGTACAAACAACAAACACCATAACCATCATACACATCTTATAACTGGTATCCCCATCATATACAACACCCTATCTACATCCCCATTACATTCTAAAAACACCATCATCTTCAAAAATTACAAAAAAAAACTCTGTTTTACAAAAAACACCATTATCATCAACCCATTTTACAAAACCCTAGATTTTTTAATATAAACACCACTTATTCAGTTCGGTTAGGATTAGATTTCAAAAACATTCTTAACAAACAAAAAACACCATTATACCCCCAAATCATCCAAAAGAAACGACGAACCTTTTCGTTTCTGAATTAGGGTTCTTGTTTTCTTCTTCGCCTGCAGATTCTTCCAACCGTCTGTAGTGTCTTTCCGAGTTGCAGTAGGAGCTTCACTTATTTTCTTCATCCTAATTCACAAATGTATCTTCAACAAATAAGAACAAAATATTGGATAAAAAACATAATGAAGCTTTAAGGAGATTATTACGAGTAAAGAACAATGTGCTTTAGGGTTGATTATTTTCGATTTCAGATTAAATCCCTGTTGAAGAAACACCATGATATTTCGAGTGGAATGATCGCAATTCTGGAGGGTTTGGAGTTATTGAGATATGGTTTTGATTTTGAATAATGGTGAAAGCCCTATAATACCCCTAAATAGTCAATCAGTCATAAAATACCACCACACTATTTACAAGATTGCCATCAAGACACACCTTTTTTACAATAACGTAGATTCTTTCTTACCCTTCTCACAAAACACACATTTTTTACAATAACCCCACCATATATATATATATATATATATATATATATATATATATATATATATATATATATATATATATATATATATATATATATATATATATATATAGGGTAGGGCTCTAGAGTGAACACTAGTGTATTTGCAAACTGAGTGAACAAATCCTAGCCATTGATTTACACTCGTGTATGGCCAGGATTTCATCATCAAATCGTAAAATACACTAGTGTATTTCATCATCAAATCTTGGCCATTGATTTACACACGTGTATAGCTAGGAATAGTTCGCTCAGTTCGCAAATACACTAGTGTTCACTCTTGACTATTTATTTACATTATTAGTGTATTTTCATCATCACATCCTGGCCATTGTTTTATACTTGTGTATTAATAATCAAGGGCAAGAATTAGTTCACATAGTTCACTTTTAAGGGGGTTGTTCACAAATGAACGTAACCCTGTATATATATATAAAGGATCTTTTTTATGATAAGTGTGAGAAGACATAGGAATTGACATACATGCATCATGTTTTGGACTTAGACATGATGTTTTGGCAAGAAAAACATCAAACATAACAATTTAAGACACAATACAATGAATTCTAGCCATGAAACTTAAAACACAACTAAAACACACTGTTTGACACTTAAAACACGCAACTTAACATTCTTGGCATGGTGTTTTAAGTTTTAAGCATATAATTCATTACATTGTGTCTTTAGTTGTTATGTTTGGTGTTTTTCTTGCCAAAACAACCCAAAACATCATGATTAAGTCCAAAACATGATGCTTACATGTCAAATGATATGCCTTCTCACACTTCTCATGAAAAACAAACTCAGCTTGGCCCTTGATCTAGTTTAAAAAAAATAAGGGATATTGGCATCTAATAATCCCTACTAGACGTCATTGCCCATTGGCAATCTCACCATTTTTTATTCCCTCTGACAGTCCCATCTTTCAATAATTTTCCTCCACCGGTGCTCAGTTAAAAAAAGTTAATGGAGTTAAGTTTCTTTTCGAATTACAAACTGACATTTTATGGCTTTTGATCAGATGAGGATACGAGTCTATTGATGTAAAACTTACCTCAAAACGGTTCTCCAAACGACTTGATTTTTGTTAAATGGAAGTTTAAACACCCGAATTAAAGCACCATTTTCGTCGTTTGGAGCACAATTTCAATGTAAGTTTTACATCATTCGAATCGTATCCTCGTTCTGATCAAAAGCCCTAAAACGTCAGTTTGTAAACCTAGTAAAATATACAATGCAAACGAAACTAGGTTAGTAACTTAATTCAACATTTACGATAATTCACGAGATCAAAACTCTCATGACGAATGACAAAGTATAGCCCAATGTAGGCAGCACTTAAACATCCATCAGATCGGTTTTAATCGATCGGACATTGTATCGTAGCAGTGATCGAGTTATTACCCTGTTATCGTAGTAGAATGTCGAGGGTGAGATGGTATTTGGAAAGAACAGAGCATAAAGTAACGCACGAAATGAGTTTTTTATGTCGTAACAATCAAACCATGCAAGTGCCAAGTCTCTGGGTTTTATACTGGATTTGGGTCTCCCCCGCGTGTCGCGCCGACTACCCTAGTCCCTGCCGCATGTCGCGACGGTGACCCACCTAGGCTAGGGTAGCCTGGTGTCGGGTTTAGCCTGGATGTGTTGTCACAACTCGAGATTACGTGTCCTAAGTCCATTTTATAAGGATAAAATCAATTAGGGGATCCCCCCCTTGAGTTTCCCTGTTGTTGGTTTTGTTCGTTTTCAAAATTTCGGGTTGCACCATACCACTTAGGGGTCTCAATTAGGGTTTCTTAGTGCATTTTTTTTGGAAATAGGAAATAAAAAATTTTGCGAGGTTGTTACATCCTCCCCACCTTGTTTAGAATCTCGTCCTCGAGATTTATTGAAACAGATAAGGATATTTCCGTTTCATTTCTGATTCCAGCTCCCACGTGTATTCGGTTCCTCTCCTTGAATCCCATTTTACTTTAACCAGAAGCAATCTCTTATGTTTGAGATTCTTGATCTTTCTGTCTTCTATTTGGAGAGGCTTCTCAATAAACTTTAACTTTTCATTTACCTCTATATCTTGGAGAGGTACTACCAGTGATTCATCAGATAAACATTTCTTAAGATTAGATACATGAAATACATCATGTACACCGGCTAATTCTTCTGGTAGTTGTAATTGGTACGCGACTGGTCCTATTCATTGGATAACTGTAAATGGTCCTACATACCTTGGACTTAGTTTTCCTTTCTTACTAAATCGGACTACTCCCTTCCAAGGAGAAACTTTCAATAGTACTTTGTCTCCAACTTGAAATTCTAATGGCTTTCGGCGATTATCCCCATAACTCTTTTGGCGGTCTCGAGCCGTTTTCAGCCTTCCCTTGACTTGAGTTATCTTGTCGGTGGTTTCCTATACAATTTCGGGACCTAATAATTGACTTTCTCCTATTTCTGCCCAACATACTGGGGTTCGACACTTTCGTCCATAAAGTGCTTCGAATGGGGCAGCATTGATGCTTGTGTGATAACTATTGTTATAGGAGAATTCTATTAATGATAGGTGGTCGTCCCAATTTCCATCGAAATCTATAACACATGCTCTTAACATGTCTTCCAGGGTTTGGATCGTTCTTTCACTTTGTCCATCTGTCTGGGGATGGTATGCGGTACTTAAATTCAATCGTGCTCCCATTGCTTGTTGGAAACTTGTCCAAAAATGCGAAGTGAAACGACTATCCCTATCTGATACAATGGAGAGTGGAACTCCATGTAGCGATACTACTTCATCTACGTATAGCTAAGCTAGTCTTTCCATACTAAAGGTTTCCTTCATTGGTAGGAAATGAGCTGATTTGGTTAATCGATCTATAATCACCCAGATTGCATCGTTACCCTTTCTTGTTTTGGGTAATTTAGTAACAAAATCCATTGTCATTAATTCCCATTTCCATACAGGCAGTTCTAACTGTTGAAGTAAACATGAAGGTTTCTGATGTTCTGCTTTAACTTGTGAACAAGTTAAACATTTTGAAACGTAACTAGCTATGACCTTTTTCATTCCTATCCACCAAAAGTTATTCCTCAAGTCCTGATATATCTTGTTGTTACCAGGATGCATCGTATACCTAGATTTATGGGCTTCCTCTAATATTCTATTTTGTAGATTCCCTTGTCTAGGTACCCAAATCCTTTTCTTATGGAATCTCCAAATTCCATCAGTCCCTTGCTCTAATTCCTTTATCCTTCCTTTCATTCCTTCAGCATCATCCTTGATCGTTGTTTCTTGAACACTTTTTAGTTGTTCCATTAAATCTAACTGTAGATTTAATCTAAGAGCACGAACTCGTCTTTGTTTCTCATGGTACTTACGACTTAGGGCATCGGCTACTACATTTGCTTTTCCTTCGTGATATTGAATATCACAGTCGTAATCACTTAAGATTTCCACCCATCTTCTTTGCCTCATGTTCAGTTCTTTTTGCCCAAAAATATATCTTAAGCTCTTATGATCTGTAAAGACAGTAAACTTACTACCATACAGATAATGTATCCAAATTTTAAGGGCAAAAATTATCGCTCCTAATTCTAAGTCATGAGTTGTGTAATTTTCCTCTTGCTTTTTCAATTGCCTTGATGCATAAGCGATAACTTTCTTACGTTGCATTAACACACATCCTAATCCTAGCTTAGAAGCATCGCAGTAGACTTCAAAATCTTTTGTCCCTTCCGGTAAGGCAAGAATTAGGGCATTTGTTAATCTTTGCTTTAGAATTCTAAAGGCTTCTTCCTGCTTAGGTCCCCATTCAAACTTAACAGTTTTACAGGTTAGCTTAGTTAATGGAACAGCTATTTTAGAAAAGTCTCGGATGAAACGCCTATAATATCCAGCTAATCCTAGAAAACTTCTGACTTCTGGAGCTGACTTCGGGACTTTTCAACTGGTGATAGCTTCTATCTTGGAAGGATCTACGTGAATGCCTTCATGATTAACCATGTGTCCCAAAAATTGCACCTCTTGTAACCAAAATTCACACTTAGAAAATTTAGCGTAAAGCTTTTCTTTTCTTAACAGGGTTAAGAGTGCATGCAGGTGCCTACAGTGTTCATCCTGGCTTTTGGAATAAATAAGTATATCGTCGATGAAGACAATTACAAATTTATCCAAGTACGGCTTACAGATCCTATTCATCATATCCATGAATGCTGCAGGAGCATTCGTTAATCCAAATGGCATGACTGTAAACTCGTAGTGACCGTACCTAGTCTTGAAAGCAGTTTTAGGAATGTCCTCTTCCTGTACTTTCAGTTGATGGTATCCAGAGCACAAATCTATCTTAGAGAAATACCTAGCTCCTTGAAGTTGATCAAAAAGATCATCAATCCTAGGTAACGGGTATCGGTTCTTAATAGTAACCTTATTTAACTCTCTATAATTAATACACATTCGCATTGACCCGTCTTTCTTTTTCACGAACAACACCGGTGCTCCCCAAGGGGATGAACTGGGTTGTATGAATCCTTTGCCTAGCAATTCATCTAGTTGCTTTTTCAGCTCTAACATTTCGGTTGGTGCTAAACGATAAGGTGCCTTAGCTATTGGAGTAGTTCCAGGTATTAGATGAATTCTAAATTCTACCTCCCTATCTAGTGGTAATCTAGGTAGATCTTCTGGGAATACATCGGGGTATTCGGATGCTACCGGAATTTCTTTAAGTTCTTTGCCTTTAGTGTTAATGATTACTGAAATCATATACACTATGCCTTTCTTTCGTTCGTAATTAGCAACTTTCATTACTGAAATGAACTTCATTATCTTGCATGGCTTATCTCCTGTAATCAGAATTATTTCCCCTGCTGGCGTACGAATTTCTAAGGAATTCTGATCACATAGAATTCAAGCATGGTTGGCGACTAACCAATCCATTCCTAACACGGCGTCGAATCCTGCTAAATTCATAGGTAGAAGGTTTGCTGAGAAATTATGTCCGGAGAGTTCTATTTTTCCATCTTGAAGTACCTTATCTATACTAATAGGGTTTCCTTCTGTCGTTTCTACCGTATAAACTTGCCTAAGTTTGGTTAAAGGTTGCTTAAGAGCTTGGTAGAATGAAGTATTTATAAAACTTTGGTTTGCACCAGAGTCAAATAATACTTTTGCATAGACGTCATGGACAAGGAACGTACCAGTTATCACGTCGGGAATCAGATCTGCTTCTTGCATTGTCAGCTAAAAGGCTCTTGTATTCTTTTTATTAGTCCCATCGACCGCTTTTGCTTTATTGTCAGCTGTCTTGACCAATTTAGGGCCATTTGGCTTAAAATGCCCCGCTTCTCCGCAATTGTAGCAGACTGTGGATTTCTTCCTGCATTCCTCCTCTCGGTGCCCCGGTATTTTTGCAGAAATTGCAGTATGCCTTACATTTTCCAAAATGCTTTCTTTTACAATTACTACAAAACAGCGGGGTGGAAGACTGCCCGGCTCCCTTTTTCTTGGAGGTACTATTATTACCCAAACGGAAACCTTGGGAAATCTTTTGTGCCAATTCCTTCTTCCTATTCTCTTCTCTCGTATGAACCAACCCGTCTGTTAAGGTATTAGCCAATTCGACTGCATCGTCGACCGTCCGTGGTCTAGCAGCCTTGACTATGTTGCGAATATCGCTAATCAATCCCCAAATGTAGTGAGAAATAAGTACAGGTTCTGGCGAAGCAAGAGTCGGTACTATCCTTGCATACTTGAAGAATTTCGAAGTATACTCACGATAATTAACATCCACCATCCGGTGGTTCAGGAATTGGTTTGTCATTTGTTCCTTTTCGTAGGTAGGACAAAATTTCCTTTCTACCAGTTCTTTAAATTTTTCCCAGCTCATGGCATAAGCCACGTCACTTCCTTTGGCTTGCAGCACCGTGTTCCACCATTCTAATGCTTCTTCTTTGAAAAGGTGGGATGCATACATCACCTTGTCTTCTTCTGCGCACTTACTTATTTTAATCACAACTTCTGTCTTTTCTAACCAGCGTAGTGTAGCAGTTGCTCCTTCATTGCCCGCAAATTCGGTTGGCTTACAGGCGAGGAATTCTTTGTAAGTGCAACCAGTCGTCATTACCTTCATCTTTTTAGGTAATGGGGCTTGAATTATATTATTATTATTATTATTGTTGGCTTCATTTATGCTATAACTGAAATTATCGCCGCGGGTGCGTTTGCTATCGTTGGCTTTGGAAGGTTCAACTGGACTCTTAACAGCTGCTACGATTGCTGGGATAACATTAGCTATACCCTGAACAATTATATTTTCTATATCTTCTCTATTGAGAAAATTTTCCTGATTATTTGGTTCCGATTGATTAACTTCATTTGCCGATTGGTGAACTGAATTTGCCATCTGAATTATAAACAATATACACGGATTAATATCACAAAGTAGATGGCAATTAGACACAGTATGGCAATCACAAACACAGCTAAGTCAATACATACAACCAAAATTGTCGACCTTGCGACGTTTTCGATTTATATTATTATATATATGTATCCGTACAAGCCACGTACTTACAGATGTTTTATTTTAGTGATATTTAAATTATTATACATTATATTATTATTATTATTAATATTATTATTATTATTATTTTCTTTTTTTTACATATTATTATTATACAAAATATCTATTTTATGGTTAACAGTCTTCAGAAATGAAATTCCCTTTCATCGTACTTCCAAGAGATGCTCTCACCCACAGCTCGGATCTGATTCCCTGCATCCACCAACTCTTCGCCGTAGCGGCGTAGTTCAGCAACATTTTCTGGGTTCATGGGTGGAAAAGTAGCGGGAGCAGGTTCAAACTGTGGGTAATAAAGGTTGAGATTGTTCATGATGTTTTGGAAATACCAATCACTGGTCCACCATTCTTCCATTTGATCCGGAAGAGGTTATGGGTTGACAATAGGTTCAGGGATGGCAGGTTCCAGGTTGATAGGAAGTTCCGATTGAGCGGGAAAATTCATAAGGGTTTCATCAGCTGGGCCAAGAAGGTCGCAGTTTACCAGTTTCCTATCTAGTTTCTCCTAGGGTGGTAAAGTTGGAGCTTGGCCGGAACTTTCTCCCACTTCTTTCTCTTTTCCTTTTGGCTCCATAGTTTTCTTTACTTTTTGAGCTGCAGGTTTCTTCTTTCTCCCCCTTTTCCAGTCTAAAAGCCTCCTTTTCTTTTGAGGTTTGGGTTTTTCCTGGGCTTGGAACACCATTGGCTCATCTGCATCAGCCTGGTACCCGGTCTAGTTTCCGGTAGTCTCCATCTCAGTGGAATGTATCGAGAAATTTCGGAGAGCTTCCGATAATTCATTCATGCTGTTAGTCACACATAAGGAAACACAAAATTCTCAATTAAAATTTAATTTTTACAGAAGCACAAAAGTTCCTGTCTAAAATTTAAGTATTTTTCAATACTTAATTTGCTTAAACCAATGGCTCTGATACCACATTTTCTATCACGACCCCCGACCCTTTTGTCCGGTTCAGAAGTCACGAGACAGAAACCTGTGGTATTAGTATTTAATTGGCAGCGGACATTTTTAACAGGACCGTTTAAAAGAAAACACCGAATTATTTTATTATTAATATCGGGACAAACCCCGTATTTTACAAGAAAGGAATTTCACTGGGACATTCCCTGATTACAGAAAACATGTTTATTTTTATTAACTGAGCCACTTCATCCAAGCTGGGGTGCTACGCGGCACCTTTCCTTTTCACGGTAAATAACCTGAAACATGTTTTGAAAAGATTTAATCAGTGAAAAATACTTGCAAGTGCATTCAACTTATACAAAAGACACAATGTTATAATTTTATAGTATTAAGAACGATTACAATTGTTTCTGTCTTATAATTAGTTGACCCAGTTGCCACTCGACCGGATCTATGACTGTGGTCATATCACTATTGGGTCCGTTCACCCAAAGTGACGTTATCACTATTTACGTCCGTTCACCTATAAGTGATGCTAGATAAGTAATGTATACAAAACCCCACGTATTGTCAGTAATTTAAGATAACAAAGACCTAATCACTGTAAATATAAAGGAAAAACATTTAGGGTTGTGGAAAGCAATTTGATAAAAACAGAATGACTCACATTGCAGATTGAAACGGTCACGGATAGCCTACTGGTTATGATGGTAAACCTAGTAAAATATACAATGCAAACGAAACTAGGTTAGTAACTTAATTCAACATTTACGATAATTCACGAGATTAAAACCCTCATAATGAATGACAAAGTATAGCCCATTGTAGGTAGCACTTAAACATCCATCAGATCGGTTTTAATCGATCGGACATTGTATCGTAGCAGTGATCGAGTTATCACCTTGTTATCGTAGCAGAATGTCGAGGGTATGATGGTATTTGAAAAGAACAGAGCATAAAGTAACGCACGAAATGAGTTTTTTTACGTCGTGACAATCAAACCATGCAAGTGCCAAGTCTCTGGGTTTTATACTGGATTTGGGTCTCCCCCGCGTGTCACGCCAGCTACCCTAGCCTCTAGCGCGTGTCGCGACGGCGACCCACCTAGGCTAGGGTAGCCTGGTGTCGGGTTTAGCCTGGATGTGTTGTCACAACTCGAGATTACGTGTCCTAAGTCCGTTTTATAAGGATAAAATCAATTAGGGGATTCCCCCCTTGAGTTTTAGGGGCCCTGTTGCTGGTTTTGTTCATTTTCAAAATTTCGAGTCGTACCGTACCACTTGGGGGTCTCAATTAGGATTTCTTAGTGCATTTTCTTTGGAAATAGGAAATAGAAAATTTTGCGAGGTTGTTACAACCAATAAGAAAAAGGGGTATTTTGGTCATTTACCCCAAATGTCAAATCTCCCCTCTCTCTTCATTTAAAGTCACTGACTTTTTTAATACATCTTTCCTCTCTCATCTCTCATTTACATCTCTCATATCTCATCTCTCAGAATCATTCTCATCTACATCTCTCATCTCTCAGATCCATTCTTCAGAACCACCATTCTTCACCAACGACACCACAAACCCACCCTTCTCCGCCACCCACAACCACCCTCTCTCTTAATGTACTATTCTTCACCGGCGACACCTGGGATGCTCCACCGATAACCCTATTCTCTGTTCGTTGCTCCACCGATAACGGTGGTAACGGCGAGGATATGACGACGACGGTGGTGGTGGGTCACCCACACCTGTGACGGCGGCCCCCACGTTTTCTCCGGCGATGGTGGTGAAGGTTGTCGGTGAGGATTAATGGCGACGGTGGTGGTGGTTTTTTGACAGCGACGATGGTGTTCCTTGATTCTGATTTTTGTAAGCTGTTTTGTAACAAATTATGATTTGTGTTTCTTTGATTCTGATTGTGTGAGCTGTTTTGAACACAAATTATGATTTGGGGTTTTGAGATTTTGGCAGTGATAGTTTTCTGATTTGTGTTTTTGAACACAAATTAGGAATTGTGTGTTTTGATTATGTCGGTTTTGTGTTTGCATAAGTGATTTATTGTTGATTTGTAGCACATAGTTCTTTGGGGGTTGATCTGTGTTGATTCTTTTTTGTTGTTGGTGGGTTGATCTCAGTTGATATGTGTTTCTCTCTCTAGAAAAAATGGTGGGTGTTTGATCTGTGTTCTTGATTTTCTGGTGATTTTTGAACAGTGAACTTTCCTTTTTGTTGTTGGGAGGTTGATCTCAGTTGACATGTGTTTCTCTCTCTAGAAAAAATGGTGGGTGTTTGATCTGTGTTCTTGATTTTCTGGTGATTTTTGACCAATGAACTATGCGGGTTTGATGTGTTGGATTTGGGCGGTGATGATGCAAAAAAACGCATATTTTGATGACGATGGCATGGCAAGGATGGTGGAGGGTAGGTTTTTGAACCTGCAACCCCACTTTGCAGCCTCTGATTATCGGAAAATCTGAGCCAAACCCCCGTTTTTTTCAAGAATCCACTCATTGTTTGATTTTTGTTTGTTGCCTTTTTGTTGAGGCGTCGATGATGATAGCAATCTATCTAAGACACCTACCGAGTTGCGATTTTCTGGGTGCGTTCGTTTTGTGTAAAAAAGTTTTTGAAAAAATAAGTTAAAACCGTAAACTTTTTAACGTAAAACGTAAATTTTTTAACGTAGAACGTAAACTTTTTAACTTAAAATTTAAAACCGTAAACTTTTTAACGTAAAACGTAAACTTTTTAATGTAAAATGTAAAGTTTTTGACTTAAAACATAATTTTTTTAACGTAAAACGTAAAACATAAAAAGTGTAACATAAAACGTAAAAAGTTTAACCGTTAATGTAAAATGTAAAAAGTGTAACGCAAAACGTAAAAAGTTTAAAAAAATCTGTTAAAAAAATCTGAATTTTTAAAATTTAAAACCGTAAACTTTTTAACGTAAAACGTAAACTTTTTAATGTAAAATGTAAAGTTTTTAACTTAAAACATAATTTTTTTAACATAAAACGTAAAAAGAGTGTAACATAAAACGTAAAAAGTGTAACGTAAAACATAAAAAGTTTAACGGTTAACGTAAAATGTAAAAAGTGTAACGCAAAACGTAAAACGTAAAAAGTTTAAAAAATCTGTTAAAAAAATCTGAATTTTAAAACCGTAAACTTTTTAACCTAAAACGTAAACTTTTTAATGTAAAATGTAAAGTTTTTAACTTAAAACATAAATTTTTTAACGTAAAAAGTTTAACGTGAAACGTAAAAAGTGTAACATAAAACCTAAAAAGTGTAACGTAAAACGTAAAAAGTTTAACGGTTAACGTAAAATGTAAAAAGTGTAACGCAAAACGTAAAAAGTTTAACGTAAAAAGTTTAAAAAATATGTTAAAAAATCTGAATTTTAATACTTTTTATAAAATAATATGTTTAAAAAATAAAAACTAATTTAATAATACAAAAAAAGTAATAAAAAATAATAAAGAAAAAAAGACAAAAAAGAGTATTTTTACTAAACTGCCCTTTTTCATTAAAATATTAAGGATATAATAAGGCAAAAAATATTTAATATTATTTTTTAACTACTTTTACGCCCCGCTTGCGGTATGCTCATATAATGTATATATGCGTGGGCGCTCGGGGGCAAAAGTGAAAGTGCACTAATTTTAACGTTATTTTACTAATTTCGTGAAAATAACGTTAAAAGAGGGGGACGGTTAATCATGCATCATGTGGTGGCGTTGATAGCCAAAAGACAAGGGGGTGCATGCACTAATCGGCGTTTGTCTCAATTGCTGAGTGTTATGTGCCTTATGTCCAAGGCTTGATGCAAAACCACAATCGAGCCGGGGGTTTCATTGGAAGCAGCCTCTCTATTCCTACGGGGTAGAGGTAAGGCTGTCTACATCTCACCCTCCTCAGACCCTACCTTAGCTTTGCTATTGGTGGGATATACTGAGTATGATGATGATGATTTTTTAACTACTTTTAATCTTATACACCCATCTTGAAGATCTAATGGTTGTAAAGTGGTTCTCTCGGTTCTTACAACTGGGGGTGGTTTCATTTTAGCGGTCCCCGCTAATGATTTTACCATATTTTAAAACGTACATTAATTTTCTAATTAGTAATTAAGTTCACATATTTAAATTAAAAAAAACTAGGGTTAAGACCACCCGCCCGCGTTGCGGCGGGGGTACATCGTAAATATTGAATGGTTTAGTCCAAACGTTATATGATGCATAAACCATATGAAAACACATATTTTGACGTATCCAGTTGAACTCAGTGTAACCTGTATAAGCATTGTGATTGGATCAAACGTAAAGTAAATGGAATTCATATCGAACAATCATAACGTATTATATGTGACTCAACTCATACACAGAAAAGTAACAGGTATGAAGGAAAATATGCACATGTAATCGAAAGGGATTAATTAGAGCTTTCGTAAAAAAGGGAGAAAAAAACCATAATTTGACTCCACTCGGTTCGAAACAAACTTTACGAAACATACATAAAATAAACACGAAAACATATTATATTTGACCTAAATCATTTCCCAAAAAAGTTTACCTCAAAACATAGAACAACTTGAATTTATACCAAAACATATGTAAAAATATTCACGTAAAAATGGTTTCTTTAAACGAAAATGTATTATATTTGACCTGACTCGTCTATAAAAAAGTTTACGTCAGAATATAGAACAAATCATATTTATACATACCGGTACATAAAATATGCACACAAAAATTAGTTTTTAAGTAAAGGAAGAATAGGGGTAAACCGAAAGAAAATATTAGTAAAAACTTTAATAGGTTAAAAACGTTCGTAAAACCGTGCCAAGTAGTACCAATGCCACAACGACATCGACTCTCAACATCGTAAAAATAAAATAGATAAAATGGTAAAAATTACACAGAACGAAAGTAGACTAAAATCGTTGAACCATGCACACCCGTTACAGTGTCTTAATGCGAAGAAATTAAGCAGAAACGTAAAATGTAGAAAATAATAACTTAGTTTATCTACGACCCGCACGTTGCGACGAACTTTACAAAAGGGGAAAATGGACGCGTTGCGACGGGTCTGTCAAATATGAAAAAAAAATAGAGCAAAAACGTTGAATCTCACATGTACGCTACGACTTGCGACCCGCCGCAATGCGGCGGGGATTCTTTAGTTATAACTAAGTCAATATAGGACCCGCATGTTATGTTAAACCTATCAAACAGGGAAAAAATAGACGATGTAAAAACGTTCACCCACACACGCACGTTGCGTCGTGTTAACTCGCAAAATTTAGAACGAAACGTAAAAACCTTAAACCAAAGACGCACGTTGCGATTTGTTAAGTCACAAAATTTAGAACCAAGCATAAAGAGAAAAATTTGCGGAAAATAAAAACTATTTCGTAAACAAAGTTATGAGGATAGATTGCAAAAGAGAAGAAGTTTTGGGTTAAAAGTAAATAAACACAAATAGTTTTGTGTTAAAAGTAATTTATGAAATACTTTTGGGTGAAAAGTAAAAAAAAAAACAATTTTTTTGGAAAACCCCCAAAGCCAACGTTACGACAACCATATGCATAACCATTTTTTCTTTGAAAACCCCCCAAAACACACCCCGTGTTGCGTCGGGGCGTAAAACGGTGTCAAATAGTACTAATGTCACACAAGCGTCATCGACCACCAACACTGACTCGACTTAGGATATGCGTGTTGCGACGAACCTGTCAAACATGGAAAAATAGAGGTAAAAACGTTGAACCACACATGCACGTTGCGTCGTATTAACTCGAAAAATTTAGAACTATACGTAAAACGAAAATTTGTGAAAGATGAAAAGTATAAGTGACAAAAGTTGTGAAGTTAAATTGCAAATAATGAAAAGTTTTGGGTTAAAGTTAAAAAAACAAATTACATAGGGTAAAAATTGTAAAAAGTAAAAACCCTTAGGTTTAAAATAGAAAATTAACTTTTTTTTTTTAAATCACCCAAAGCATAATTTACAAGTGACAATGCACAAATATGTTGCAAACTTATATATGGGATAATGAACCAGCTTTTAATCTTACATACAAGGATTTTATTACAAACTTTAGATTTTAATAAGAGTAAACAGCCATTTTGGTCTCCTGTGGTTTGGGCACTTTTAACATTTTAGTCCAAATCTCAAACTTTTTAAATATGGGTCCCTGTGGTTTCACTTTATTGCCATTTTGGTCCAAATCTCAAATCAGGTCAGATTTCTAAAGAAAAAAAAACCTGGTTTTTGTCTTTTCCTCAGGGGTAATTTGGTCATTTCTTTTATTATTTTAACAAATTAGACCTGTTTATTATAGCATCCCCCAACCCAACATCATCTTCTCCAACCCTAATCTTCCCCAAATTAAAATCAGACCTGTTCATCGCCATCACTCCGGCACCACGAGCAGAAAAACGATTGCCGGAGACGTTGAGACAACCATTCATGACGCTGCATAACCCCCATGACCTGCATCTACACCATAAACCTCTGTCGTACAAACCCCACAACCACGACCTGTAACGAACACCCCACCACCACCACCTCCACCACCACACCTCCACCGACGCTGCAAAACCCCCACGAACGCACCTCCAGCCCGCTGCAAAATCCCCACCACCGCACCTCCAACCCCGCTGCAAAACCCCCATCACCGCACCTACTCCCCCATTACAAAACCCGTTGATGACAGATGATGAAACCACAGCCACCTCCTATAACAACTCTCCTAAAATATTTCTGACACCCCTATACATCCTAAAATACACCCCGTATACGAAAAACGGCCCGGAATACCTTTATTTTTACAAAAATCAAATAAAAACAATAATTTAAGCCGCTCGCGGGCCGCGACCACATTGGTTATGTGCTTCGCGGGGCGCGACCTAGTGCCACCAGGCTCAACCCGGTTCCGTCACGTGGCGGGTGACTCGATGTGGCTACAACCCTGACTCAACAAGGCTAGGACCTAGCCTAACCTTGTCGCGGACAGCGAAGCCCTTTGATGTTTTTGTCGCGGGGCGCGAGAAAGGGTCGATTAGACCCTATAAATATAGGAGATCGACTTCAGTTGAGAATTCGTTCACAAATCGATTTCTCTCTCAAAATTCTGAAATATTAGAAGTAATACTCGGGTTTTATACCCCCCTAATTAGCGAAGCTCTGCCTCGTTGTCGGTTACGTATTAGATACGTTGCCCGATTGATTTAGTGCTCCTTAACGCATGTTGAGGCTCTGCCTGACTTGGCCGTTGGAGTTCTGTCTCGGGGAGGATATAACTAATGTAAATTTTAGGTTATTATACTAACGCTTGTGCATTGTTTAAATTAATAGATTATAACCAAACCTAAAGTAGCAATGTGAGTTTATCATCTTTTTAAATGCTTTCCATAAACTGTTTTACAAAACCTCAAATTATTTTACATGATATTAACAGTGATTGAGTATTTGTAATTCTACAATTATCGTCGGTATGTTGGGGTTTTGTATACAAAAGGAGTTACTACACTGTGAGTAGTAACATTTCCACAAGTCATGATTGACAGTGCCGTGGGTGGTAATTGAATAGATATAAACAAATGTAATTGCTGGATTGCCCTCAATACTGTAAAATGATAAAACTTGTTTTGATTAAATTGGGATTCACTCACCAGTATTTCCCACTGACAAATGTTTTTAAAACGCGTTTCAGGTAACAAAATGTGAAAGCCAAATAGAAGCCATCTGGACAACACTGAAGGCTTGGAAAAGTGGCTATAAAAGTTACCTAAATAAAGAAGAAGTTTTATTTGAATAAAATAGGGTTTATCCCTATAATCTTATTATGAATGGAAACTTGGGTTTTACCCATGTGTTTATTATTTATAAAATGAGGTGTTTTACTCTGATAAAATATTTCCTAACTACAGTCCTGATGTAAATTCCGCTGCCAAAATGAAGTAAACACCGATACCACTGATACTGGTTCGCGGCCGCCCGTTCCCAAGGATAGGGGCCGGGGGTTGCGACACCTCCAAGTCTCCAACTCCACCACCACCGCCGCCACCTCCTCCCCCTTTCTCACCACAGCTGCCACCACCACCTCCTTCTCACCACATGAACCATCTCCTTCTTCTCAACATAACAACCGTTCCCCTCCTCAACATCACCAAATCACCATCATCATCCCCCTTTTCCCCCAAAATCAAAATCCTAAATTCAACCCTCTATCAACTAAATCCACCCAAAATCAAAACCCTAAATTCAACTGTCTAACAACTGCAATCACCACCGCCTCCAACCAGAACCGTCACTCTCTCTCTCTTTCTCTCTCTCTTCCGATTACTCTCTCTCTCTCTCTCAATCTTTTTGAAGCCACAGCCACCGGTGGCTATGTGACGATGGAGGTGCGACAGTGGAGGTGGAGGAACGATGATAGAGGTCCGACGGTGGAGGTTGATCTGATTGGAGAAGATCAGGGGTTGGAGAAGATGATGTTGGGTTGGGGGATGATATCTGCTGCTGAGTTTCTTTTATAATTTTAGAATTAATTAATTTAATTATTTTAATTAATAATTTGTTAAAATAATAAAATAAATGACCAAATTACCCCTGAGGAAAAGGACAAAAACCAGGTTTTTTTTAGAAATCTGACCTGATTTGAGATTTGGACCAAAATAGCAATAAAGTTGAAACCACATGGACCTAGATTTAAAAAGTTTGAGATTTGGACTAAAATGGTAAAAATGCCCAAACCACAGGGACCAAAATGGCAGTTTACTCTTTTAATAAAGTTCAAAATTATTTCATTCTTAAATAATTTCGTGACATGACATTTTAGTCATTATTAAATTTAAAGTTTTCTCAATTTTCTTTCAAAGTATCATATTTTAAAATGTAAATTAATATTTGAGTCTTCAATAAAACCATGTGCAAGTTTCTCTCTCACACATGTCTCTATCTATCTGATGCAAGACCACCACACCGCCACCACAACATAACAAGCACCTCCATCTAACTACCTCAACAACAACACCGCTGAAGACTTTAAAAATCCTATCATTTTCATTTACTCTATAAACATCCAGTTATAGTTTTAGTGGTTAAGATGGTTGGCTCTATTCAATTTTCGACGAGATGTAGCGTACCGATATTTTAGTACACCGATTTGGGTCGTAACCCGCCTTCTTCCGCCCCGAGTAGCTCCACCACCATCGGCACAACGGATCTAGCAGAGATAGGGACACCGCCACTCTGTAATCAATTGAAATCCTTCTACTAATTTTGTTTTTCTAACCAAGGATCAGAGAGAGAGAGAGAGAGAGGTGAGATGGTAGATTGGTGGTGTTGAGTGTTGACCAATCAAATTCATGGAATATTGAACAGCAAATACTGAGGGAGAAAAAATTTGCTAAATTAAAGAGGGGAAATATATACTGGTTAATTTAACCGGGCAATGCATATGTTTTCTTTCAACATAATTTTTTATTATTAATTATATAACACTACATTAATCAACTCATGTAATATATGGAATTGTAACATAGTATACTTGTATATAGGTTCTAGTGACGCACACAATTGACCTGTGTATTTATTAGAGGGGGCAATTCTTACCCAAATAGCATACAATGGGTTAGTCTGAGTCATTTTTAAATTATATTGGGTGAATTTGGGTGAGGAAGTTTAGACAAGGGGGTCAAAGTGGGTTATTTAAAAAATAAAAAGTTTCATTCACGGGTTATACAGGGTTGAGAAATTAGAACGGGCGGGTCAATTAGGGTTGGAAAAGAAGAAAGCACGGGTGAACAATGGGTCATCTTCTTCAATCTGATTGAATAAATCATAACTTTCCATCAACGCCTCCAGTCCTCTGCCTTCTCCTCCGCCATCTCCTCCGCCATCTCCTCCGCCACAGACCTCCGCCGTCGATACATCATCTTCAATCTTCAACCTCTCCTTCAAGAAATCCTTCTTCGCTCGTTAATCTCTCGGTCTGCATCAACGATTTCTTCACATCGAATCGGACACAGGTTCAAAACCCTAATCATTTTCCACATGAATTCATCATTTCAAAATATACCCATTTGCCAAAAAGAAATGATTTTATACTGTAAGATTTGTTTAAATTGGGTTGTGGGTCTTTTGATTTTTGTGTTTTTAGTTGAAAATTGACAAAATTGTTGGGTTAGGGTTTGTGTTTTTTGTTTATTAAAATGGGGGGAATGTCGTCTGATAATGTTCATGGGCTTGTGTTAGCTGTGTCTTCAAGTGTGTTTATAATTATAAGATCCAGCTTTATTATTAAGAAAAAAGGTCTCATGAATGCTGGTGCTACAGGAATTAGAGCAGGTTATATACTCATTTGCTGATCATTCTTCTCGGGTTATATACTCAAGGATTTAAAAGAAATGATTTTATACTGTAAGATTTGTTTAAAATACCCGTATTGACCCGTAGTTACCTTACTTAACACATGATTTTTGATACCCGACTAACACATGATTTTTGATAACTAATTTGGGAGGTAACTATGATGATGATTTGGCCCGTAGTTACCTTTTGGATTGACCCGTAGTTGATTATATACTGAACTAACACATGATTTTTGATAGATAGTTTAAAAACGTTTATGTTAATCTCGGTTGATTATATACTGTAAGATTTGTTTGATTATGTTAATCTCCGTTCTGACCCGAACTTATTTGTGTATTGTAGAGTCGAAACTCTGTCCGGTTCGCGTATGTTCAGAGCTACGGAAGCTCTGCGTGTAATCGTTTGCGAAATCGAACGAGTTTCGGTGTAATCGAATCGGATTTCGGTTGAGTTCGGATTGTTTCGGTTAATTTTCGATGAATTTCGGACATCTCAGATGTGTTTTGATTGATTGTTGATGTGTTTCGAACAAGTGTTGATCTGATTCGAATCGAATTTTGTTCGTTTCTAACTGTTTCGGCGAATTCGGACTGAATTCGTTTGTGATTTAAGTGCAAGTTTCAATCATTTCGAACATAATTCATTTAGTTTCAGTATGTTTTTAGGATGAACTGAGATAACATTTAAGAATCACTATATTGATTGTTATCACTTTTAGTTGAAATATACATGTGATATTCAAGAAACAAAACGAGAAAAAGGTTTTTTTTTTTTTTTTTTTTTTTTTTTTTTTTTTTTTTTTAAAAGCAGTAGGTTATACGCTGATTGTTTGAATTTGAAACAAAGAAAATTTGTTTGTATTATACAATGATAGAACAAGAAGTCGGATTTCAATTGTTAAGAAATAACGATGAGAGAGAAAGAAATCTTGATTTACAATCTCTTTAAAAAAATATTTTTAACCAACCCGACCCGAACCCGTTCCGACCCGAACCCGTTCTGACCCGAACCAAAACAACCCATTTTTTAATTGACCCGTTTTGACCCGAACCCGTTTTGACCCGAACCCGTTTTGACCCATGACCCGATCCGACCCAACCCGACCCATTTGCCAGGTCTAGTATTTATATATACCTAATTAATAAGTAACTGAGCGCAGCATGTGTGAGAATTCTGTGACCAAAATCCTTTTTTTTTAATTTCTCTTATCCCACCAATCATGATCTATTCTTAATTTAATATTTTAGTTGCTCAACTCATGTAATACATGAGTTTCAAACCTAGTTGAGTAAATTTATATTCTTATTTAGACATTAATGGCTCACACTATTAATAATCAATACAAATTTATATTTTGATAATCTCATATTAATCATAATAATCATCTTTTAAGACTTTAATGACACACGCTATTAAAAATATATACATTTATTGAGTAATATATACATTTAAAGGACTTAAAATCATTATTTGCTACGCAAGTGAAACAATGGCTACACGCCCACTATAAAATCCGAATGACCCTCAACTAAATTTGTATTCAAACCCTCTTGTCTTTCCTCCCTTCATTTCGAGGTTCAAACTTTAAGCTCCATATTCAGTTGACACGGTTGATTCCAATTTCTAATCATACAATTTATGTTTTGTGCCAAGGAATCAGTTCTACCATAAACTTTAACATCCCAATCATCAGGGGCGCAACTTAAGAGTTCTATAGAAATTTTTGGGTATATACGTTTTCGACCCCCTGGTTCTATAGAAATTTTTGGGTTTTTCGACCCCACGTCTTCATTGTCAAGCTTCTCCAGTGCCAATCATGTTTAACTTCCACGTACGAGATTGTGGGCCATTTAACTACTCAATGGTCCCAACTATACGCATTGTTCATAAGCGTATGTGGAATGATGGCGCAAACAATTGCACAATATGCTGAATTTACGCTAGGTGAAATATGATAAGAACGGGATTCGCTTTTTGAACTCTCACCGTGAACGACAACGTCATGCTAGCTCGGTGGGTTACCCTTGGGCAAGTGACCATAGCAACAAATTAAACAAAAACATTGTATTTGCAATATCACATAAACCGTGTCTCCATTTCTAGCATACTTAGTCATATTAGCGCACAAGTTCACATGGTTTGGGTTTTCATGCAATATCACATAAACCTTGTGAAGACAAGTGTTGTGGTAATAGGATTGAGTATGCTAGAAAGAAGGCGTGATACATATGATAATTAAAATGAAATGTTTCCATTTATTGTGTTGCATCTGGTCACTTGTCCAAGGGTTAACCCACCGAGCTAGCATGACGTTACTTGGCGATGAGCGTTCGAAAGTGACTGCAATTCTTAGCATGTTTCTGGGTGTAACTCAAAGATCGTGGTGGTTTGCTTCGTGCAACATTTATGTCTCTACAATAAAATAACAAAATTGAAAAGGATATCGATGACATTTATTTCTCCATGTTTTAATTTTAGGGTCCTAATAATTCCACATGGTATGATCTTATTCTAACATGGTTGATACTGGCCGTATAAGGTTATTCTTAGAATGTTATTGTTAGTGTGGTCGTATATATATTATACGACGATGTTATACGGGTCGTATATACATATACGGCCCGTATACAATGAATTTCGTTTATTTTATTGTTTTATTACTATTTGACGCGACGTATTATTCCTCGATTCACGTGCGAGTAGACGTAAGATTCTCTTATTCGATGTTATATTCCTCGATTCTCGTGCGAGTTATGTTATTAGACGTTAGATTCCTCGATATTCGTGCGAGTTATTTGATTCGACGTTAGATTCCTCGATTCACGTGTTAATCATTTGAAACGATGTAATATTCCGTAAAATTCTTTATATAAACGACACTAATTTCATTCATTTTCATTCAACTTCTATTCGTTTCTTCTATTTTTCTCTGTATTCAAATTATCTACGCTATAATGTCGGGTTGGGGTGACTTTTTTAATGTCTTTGATAACGAGGCGAATCAGGGGAGTTATGATAACAATGAAGATAACAAAGCGGGCGTGTTTGATCTGAATGCTCCGTTCGATCCCATTCTTGCGTCTGATGCAGGTCAGGATACTTGGGGTTTGGATGCCTTTCAGCCTAATTATGCTGGTTATTATCCATCGCAAGACCCGGTTAATTTTGAAGCCCCTCCTGTTAGTGTTGGAGCGCCGACTGATAGTTCTCATTCTCCTCCCATAAGTGGTGGACCGCCCGAGGGTTCAAATGCTGACCAGGAACCTAGTGAGTTTAAAAACAAGGAGGTATAACATTTAATTATACGTTTATTTGTTGTACGCTAACTATTTTAGTGTTTTTACGTTTGATGTTGTTTTTATTAAAATCTTATATTAGGGTTGCTCAACGGGTCGTGTTCGCGGGTTGGTGGGTTCAACCCGACCTAAACCTGAAAATTTTACACAAACCCGAACCCGACCCGAACCCGAAAATCGTATCATACATAAGAACTCGAACTCGACCCGAAGTTTCATGGGTTGACCCGAACACGACCCATTAAACCCGAATTTTTTTTCTTCTGAAATTAATATATTAAAGTTAAAATTTACTTAAAAAACACAAATATATATATATATATATATATATATATATATATAATATCATATTTAAGTTATAAAATCTATGTTAATTTCTCTTTTTAACTTATAATCATGGCATAAAAATACGCACCCCATTTAATTTATGACGTAAAATATATTGTAAAAAAATATAATATAGTATAAATGTGTAACGGGTCAACCCGCCATCCCGACCATGTTGACCCGAACCCGACCCGTTAACCCAAACGGGTTCGCAGGTGCAACCTGAAACTGACCCGAACCCGTTTATACTAAAACTAAACCGATGGGTTAATCATTTGAGCTAATCATTAATTGACACATATAAGTGTTTACGTTAGAAATTCGCTAGCATGGATGAATTGGTAGAGTGGTGTAGAGACGTCGGACGCGTAAATGGCTACGCCCTCGTCACCAAACGCACCATCTACGATAAACCCCCTAGCGGTCAGCCGGTAAAAATTTGGCTTACGTGCGATTGTGCCGGCAAGTACAAATCAACAGCCACGGTCAGACGCAGCGGGACTAGGAAAACCGGTTGCAAGTTCCAACTGATCGGGACATACAGAAAGAGGTTAGGTTATTGGGATCTAAGGGTTGAGGAAGCTAAACATAACCACGAACCATTTCTGTATCCAGAGGGTCATCCGTCCCTAATGAGGCTGACTCCATCGGAAGAGAGGACAGTGGTGCAAATGACGCATCAGAACATAAAACCACGAGACATTCTTGCTGCCATTAAAGAACAGAACCCCCATAATGTCTCAACAAGAAACATCATATACAACGCTCGGGCCAAATTGGGTCGAATGGAACAAGTCGGCGAGACTCCAATGCAGATACTTTTCGACCGGTTGGAGAAGGTTGGGTTTGTTTTTTACCATAGAACATCTCAAAACGGCGAACGGGTCGAGGATGTTTTCTTCATCCACCCAGAGTCGAACATGTTGTGGCGCGCCTTCCCGCATGTGTTGCTTATAGACTCCACCTACAAGACGAATCGGTACAAAATGCCGCTAGTCCAGATTATCGGTGTTACATCCACGTTGATGTCGTTTTGCATTGCTCATGTGTTCGTAAGCAACAAGAAACGGGAAAACTTCACATGGGTTCTATAGAGGTTGAAACACTCATTAGACAGTGTTTTGGAACCCCGTGTAATAGTAACGGATAGAGATCGCGCCCTAATGAACGCATGTGCAACCTTGTTTCCCAGGGCTAGACATTCATTGTGTAGGTGGCACATACAGCAAAACATCTTCAAACATTGCAGGCAAAACTTTAAAACAGATGATAGCTGGGAAAGGTTTCTTTACAAGTGGGGCCAGCTAATTAACTCAACGGCCGATCTTGACTACAACTACTGGTACGAGCGAATACGATCAAAGTTGCCAGGCAAAAAAACCAACGGTAAGTTTTATATTATTTTTGTTTAATAATCGTATTTATTTGACTTGTCTTAACTACACTTGACTTTGATTACAGAGATTATGGACTATTTGGACTCAATCTGGTTACAACCATATAGAGACCGGTTTGTTTCGTTCTTGAGCGACCAACATCTGAACTTCGGTCAACGTACAACGAACAGGGCAGAGGGTCAACATGCCCTTTTGAAGCAGTACCTAGGCGACTATAATTACACCCTGGAGAAAGTGGTACCACTTATCGATAAGCTCATAAGAAACCAGGTGACAGAAATCAAAGGCAGCATTGAAACAAGCAGAAGCCGAACATTGGGTCAACATAACAAACCAATATTTAATCTCCTACTAAAGAAGGTTTCACATGCCTGCCTAGAGTTGATATCCGACGAAGTAAATGAAATAGAAAAATTAAAGTTATCTAACGGTACATGCGTGTGTCGTTTGTATACAAGCTGTGGGTTGTCGTGCGCGTGTCGGTTGGAACCGTATACAACGAATGGTAATACATTATTCGACCAACCACATTTTATAATCATAGCATTTCATCACGCAAAATCTTATTGACGTTTTATGTTGTTTGTTGATATGTTTCTTAGGTCAAATTATCCCGTTGGAGTTGATAGACCCTTTTTGGAAAAAGTTAAATTTGGACTCCATACTGAAACCAAGCGAGGTGGACTCTTTCGACTTAGACGGCGAACTTGCGCTTCTCAAACAACATTTAAGTGCCCAGCCGAGAGAACTCAAGAAAAACCTGATTCAAAAGATGAAGGAGTTGGTACAACTCAATAAGACGAAGCTCAAACAACCAGTTGTGCAAAAAAAAAAACCACGGGGTCGTCCAACTTTAAAAGCTCAGCAACAAAGGAAGGATGATTCGTTTACGGAGCCTTCAAGACACAGCTTTTTTACAACGCAGGACCAGTATAGTGATTCACCCGTTGGGTTTGGCACACAAGAGTCAAAGATCGAATGTAACAACCCTCGGTAAAATCATCGCCCTCATAAATATTTCCGACGCCTTAGTATATTGTAAAAAGTCCCAATATGTCTTATAATACACCCCGTATGTGAAAACCGAACCCGAAATACGTTATAGTTTATAAAATAAATTAAAAACATGAAAAATTAAGCTGAGGCGGGCCGCGTAGACCCACCCCATGTTTTTACGCGGGCAGTATCAAGGTGGATACCAGATTCCTTTGATTTCTTTAGTTAAAGTGGGTCGTGTAAGAGTTCTCGATAGTGTACGCGGGCCGCGAGAGACCTACAACGCGGAGACACCAGATGCCGACACGTGTCGACATCGTGTCAAGCCTAGTGGTGATTCGGACAAGCTATGCGTTGACCCTCGGTTTGACGCGGGACGCGTAAGGCTTCGCCTTACCTTACGCGGGCCGCCTGGGAACCAGATTTCAGCACTATAAATAGAACGCATCAGTTTTCGTTTTCCGTCGCTCATTCCTTTCATTCTCAATCACAATTTCTGTAGTAGAGTTATAATACGCGGGTATTATACCCCTAATTAGCGAGGTTCTGCTCCGTTGTAAGTATTATAACCCCGGTTTCATAAGTAGATACGCTGCCCGATTGATTTAGGGTTCCGTAACAACTGTAGTGGTTCTGCCCGACGTAGTTGTTGGAATGCCGTCTCGGGGAGGGTATCATTAATATTTACAAAGGGTTATGATACTAACCAATGTACATTTGTATAAATTATAGATTATTCCCAGGAAATTCTTACGCGAAGTCTAAGATAGCAATGTGAGTTTATCCTCTTTTTGTTAATCTTTTTGGTAATGTTTTACCAAACCTTAAATGTTTGTCACACCCCGATATTTCCACATTTGACCGGTGGGCCCGGTGGGGGAGTATCGTGACGTGGTTGGCAACATTACAGTCAACAACACAATATTTAAATGCACAGCGGAAGCAAAAAGAAAGATATATTTCAACCAAATATAATTGTAATATCAAGTATCACAACAGTTGAAATTAATCCACAGACGGATCAAAAATAAATAGGAAACATTGTTCAACATAGAACTACATGCTAGAATTACATAGAACTTTGCTCGTGGTATGCTTAGATTACATTGCCTACTATTCGTTACTGCTTGAAAACGCTTATGTGCTTACTCTCTTCTGTCATCGCACTATTCGCGAACCTCTCTCACTTACGTTATCTTTACTATGAAGATCATGTCTGGACGTATCAACATGACTCAGGACCAGTTGACGGCCCTCATTAACGAACGAGTTACTGCGGCGGTTGCAGCCGCACAAGCAGGAGGTATACCCTGCAGTTACAACCCACACTAGGATCCTTAGATCCTACATTCCTAAGTCAACTCTTGTGTTTAACATTACACTGATTCTTACACAACAGGTCAACCACCTGTTTGCACTTTCAAGACATTCATGGACTGTCGTCCTACTACTTTTAGCGGCACGGAAGGAGCCGTAGGTCTTCTCCACTGGTTCGAGAAGCTAGAGTCTGTGTTTGAGATGTGTGAATGCCCTGAGGCACGCAGGGTGAAATATGCTACTGGCACTCTCGAGGGTTTAGCCCTCACATGGTGGAAAGCTCAGGTCCAAATACTGGGGTTGGTTGCTACTAACGCCACCCCATGGAACAATTTCAAAGAGATGATCAAGGAGGAGTACTGCAGTCGAGATGATATTCATAAGCTGGAAGTCGAGTTCTTCAATCTCAAGATGACGGGGTCTGAGATTGAGGCGTACACCAAGAGATCGAATGAGCTTGCATTACTGTGTCCTACTCTGGTGGACAAGCGTATCGAACTCTATCTTAAGGGTCTAGTACCGGAGATCCAAAGTCATGTGACTTCAGCAAACCATGCTACCTACCAGCAGGTTGTTCAGTTGGCTCACCGTCTCACTGATCAGGCGGTGGAGCAGAACAGGTTGCCTAAACGCATCAACGCTACTACTACCGCTACCACTTCAGTTACTCCTGCTACCCCTAGTGACAATAAGAGGAAATGGGATGGGGATTCCAGCAAAGGTTCAGCTACCATTCAGTCTCAAGCCCAGCAACGCAAGACCAATGATTATCAGGGTCCGAGTCAGCAGTCATCTGGTAGTCACGGACAGAGAGTTTATCGAGGAAACCACCCCAAGTGCCACAATTGTAACAGGCACCACAGTGGCCAGTGCAACAAGGGTCGCTGTCAAAGATGTCTCAGGATGGGTCATGAGGCCAAGGATTGTAGGAGCCCACGACCTGTAAATCAAAACCAGCGACAACAGCCACCAGCTCCACGAAACCAGCCGCAACAACAACAACAACCAGGAATCAGGGGATGCTTTCAGTGCGGGGCTGAAGGTCACTTTAAGCGGGATTGCCCTCAGTTGAACCAGAACCAGCATAACAACAACAACCAGGGCAATGGGAACAACAACAATGGGGGAAACAACAACAACAACAATGTTGCTAGGGGTCGTGCATTTGTGATTGGTCAGGCTGATGCAAGGAACGATCCTAATGTGATTATGGGTAAGTTTCTTCTCGACGACTTTTATGTTACTGTACTATTTGATTCGGGTGCGGATACTAGTTATATGTCTCTGAATGTTAGCCAAATGCTTAAACGTGCACCAACACGTTTGAACACTAAACATGTCGTAGAGTTAGCTAACGGTAAAAGTTTAGAAGCCACACACATAGTTCAGGGTTGTAATCTCATCCTCGCTGGTCAAACCTTTTCCATCGATCTCATTCCTATAACTCTGAGTAGTTTCGACATTGTCATCGGCATGGATTGGTTATCCCAACAACAAGCAGAGATCCTATGCAAGGAGAAGATTATTCGTATTCCACGATCTGGTAAAGAACCTCTCGAAGTTCAAGGCGACAAGAGTGGTGTCGTGAGTGGCATCATTTCTTTCTTGAAGGCTTAGAAGTGCTTACGAAAGGGCCACACGGCTGTTTTAGCTCTTGTTACGGATACATCGAAGAAGGAGAAAAAGATTGAGGATATTTCTGTAGTACGTGACTTTCCCCAAGTGTTTCCAGAAGAGTTACCTGGGTTACCGCCTCATCGCCAGGTCGAATTTCAGATCGAGCTTGCTCCAGGAGCAGCACCCATAGCTCGAGCACCTTATCGCTTAGCTCCAACCGAACTGGAAGAACTGTCTAAGCAACTGCAAGAACTCTTGGAAAAGGGTTTCATACGACCTAGCTCTTCGCCCTGGGGAGCTCCAGTGCTATTCGTGAAGAAGAAAGACGGTACATTCAGAATGTGCATTGACTACCGTGAACTGAACAAAGTTACTGTGAAGAATCGCTATCCACTTCCGCGTATCGACGACTTATTTGACCAGTTGCAAGGGTCGAGCTACTACTCCAAGATAGATCTGAGGTCAGGTTACCATCAGTTGAGAGTCCGGAATGAGGACGTCTCCAAAACAGCGTTCAGAACACGCTACGGCCACTACGAGTTTCTGGTCATGCCTTTCGGGCTAACGAACGCGCCTGCGGTTTTCATGGATCTTATGAACAGGGTGTGCAAACCCTATCTCGACAAGTTTGTTATCGTTTTCATCGACGACATCCTGATCTATTCGAAGAGTTAGGAGGAGCACGAGCAGCACTTACGACTTATCTTGGAACTCCTTCGAACGGAACAACTATACGCTAAGTTTTCAAAATGCGACTTCTGGCTTCGTGAAGTCCACTTTTTAGGCCACGTGGTAAACAAGGATGGGATTCATGTCGATCCATCCAAGGTAGATTCGATCAAGAATTGGCCTGCACCTCGTACACCAACTGAAATACGCCAATTCTTGGGTTTGGCGGGATATTACAGAAGGTTTATTAAAGACTTCTCGAAGATGGCTCAGCCGCTCACACTACTGACGCAGAAAGGTGTGGTTTACCGTTGGGGTAATGCACAGGAAACAGCGTTTCAGCACTTAAAGGATAGACTTTGTAGTGCACCTATCCTCTCATTGCCTGAAGGCACGGACGATTTTGTAGTCTACTGCGACGCATCTATCCAAGGTCTTGGATGTGTATTGATGCAAAGGGATAAAGTCATTGCTTATGCTTCGCGCCAACTTAAGATTCACGAACGGAATTACACTACACACGACCTAGAGCTGGGAGCGGTCGTCTTTGCACTTAAGATATGGCGACACTACTTGTACGGTACCAAATGTGCTATCTACACTGACCACAGAAGCCTCGAGCATATTTTCAAACAGAAGGAACTAAATATGCGGCAGCGACGATGGGTCGAACTGCTAAATGACTACGAATGCTCAATCAGGTACCACCCAGGCAAAGCCAACGTTGTGGCTGACGCCCTCAGTCGAAAGGACACCGCGCCTAAGCGCGTACGAGCTTTACAACTCACTATACAGTCTAGTCTTCCTTCCCAGATACGAAATGCTCAGGTAGAAGCATTGAAACCAGACAACGTCAGGGCTGAAGCCCTACGTGGCTCAAGGCAACGCTTAGAACAGAAGGAAGATGGTGCTTATTACGTAACAGGACGCATTTGGGTCCCACACTATGGCAATCTACGCGAGCTCGTAATGGATGAAGCTCATAAGTCTCGCTACTCGGTACATCCAGGTGCGGATAAAATGTACCACGACATCAAAACTACATACTGGTGGCCTAGCATGAAGGCCCACATAGCCACATATGTTAACAAATGCTTGACTTGTGCGAGAGTCAAGGCAGAATATCAGAAACCGTCAGGACCACTCCAACAACCTGAGATACCACAATGGAAATGGGAACAAATTTCCATGGATTTTGTTACTGGCTTACCTAGATCTCAGCGTGGGAACGATACTATTTGAGTGATCGTGGATCGACTCACAAAGTCTGCTCACTTCCTGGCTATTAAAGAAACAGACAAGTTTTCTACCTTAGCAGACATCTACTTAAAAGAAGTGGTTTCAAGGCACGGGGTGCCAACCTCCATTATCTCTGATCGGGACGCACGTTTTACTTCAGAACTGTGGCAAGCAATGCATAAATCTTTTGGCTCTCGTTTAGACATGAGCACAGCTTATCATCCTCAGACCGATGGGCAGTCTGAGCGCACTATTCAAACTCTAGAAGACATGCTTCGGGCGTGCGTAATTGACTTTGGCAATGGTTGGGAAAAAAAAATCTGCCACTTGTGGAATTTTCATACAATAACAGCTACCACACCAGCATTAAAGCTGCTCCATTCGAGGCATTGTACGGGCGTAAATGCCGGTCACCTCTCTGTTGGGCAGAGGTGGGAGATAGTCAAATCACAGGTCCAGAAATGGTAGTTGATACTACAGAAAAGATTGCTCAGATACGACAACGCATGGCGGCAGCTCGTGACCGTCAGAAAGCATACGCCGATAAAGATAGAAAACTACTCGAATTCCAAGTTGGGGATCGAGCGCTACTCAAAGTTTCGCCCTGGAAGGGTGTGCTTCGTTTTGGCAAACGCGGCAAACTTAATCCACGATACGTTGGACCTTTCGAAGTTATTGAAAAGATAGGCAGGGTAGCCTACAGATTGAACTTACCAGCTGAACTCAGTGCAGTTCACAACGTCTTTCACGTGTCGAATCTGAAGAAGTGTATGTCAGACGAGACCCACATAGTTCCCTTGAAGGAACTCACTATCGACGAGCGGTTGCACTTCGTCGAGGAACCTGTTGGAAATCACGGACCGGGATGTTAAGGTCCTCAAGAACACGAGAATCCCTCTTGTACGAGTTCGTTGGAACTCCCGCCGCGGCCCAGAGTTCACCTGGGAGCGTGAAGATCAAATGGAACTCAAATATCCCCAGTTATTCGGAACCAATGCAACTACTACTGAGGCTGAAGCTACCACTACAGAATTTCGGGACGAAATTCCAAATCAACGGGGGGATGATGTGACACCCCAGGAAAACCAGTAATCTTCGCAAACCTGCTCGGGGAGCCGCGATACGGTACAGGTAAACAACGTCACACCACTAGCTTCCTCAGTAACTGCATGCTAAATTTCGGGACGAAATTTCTTTCAAGTTGGGGATAATGTGACAACTCGTATTTTCCGAACCTATCTTTGTACTTTGATGTAACCTAGGTGAACGTAATTCGATTATATGAACTTGATTGATTTATTGAATGTTACGATTATGTGTCTATGTGTATATATGAAAGTTGTAGTCGCACAACACAACCCAACCGCACAAGCCTTTGGGCTTTACAAATCTCGGCTTACTTCTCTTGAACCCGAACCAAAGGGGAGCCCATGTGAAGGGTTCGGCCCACCCCCACCATACGCCTACATGGATCCTTTGAGAGTTGTTTCTCATTATTTGCAATCACACAACACACCCACAAACCCTAGCTCTTCTCTCTCTCTCTCGTTACCCTTGGAACCCGACGACAGCCCCTCTCGGTCGAAGCCAAAACCCTCCTCGTTTGACCGCTGGTTAGTAACATCACATGTTTAATTGTTATGTATGGATATATGTGATTATGCACAAACTCTTATGCATATTGTCATGTGAATTGCATAGATAGTGCTGCCAAAATATTGATGTTTGCATGTGATTGTATGGAAATGGTCGGCTACTTTGCAGGTGACCACATATTCATAATTAGCTAGTTTGTTGTGTAGCATATAAATGGTCAATGGACATGTGGGTGTCATGATTATGCCTTTTATGTTAATCGATTAATATCACATGTATGCCTAATCAATTACTTGCATGAATTGTTAGTATTGAATGATGAACAATGATATTATGTATAGATGTTTAACGAATTGATCTGGAACCGAATGCTTGTTAGATCGGCTGATATGTGTATGCTTCGGAATGTTAATCATGTGAGGTTTGTATATGATTGTTGACCGTGTGATGTTACAAGTAATCGGCTGTTAGATATTAGGTTCGAATGATTGTTGAGTTGTCTTGATTTGGAATGCATGCTTGTGATCAAAAGGGTAAATTATGTTAATATATGATGAGGAGTATGATTATTGTTCATGTTTTATTTTGGATTAAGGTTCATATGAATTAGTGAGGATTAATTGGTTTGATCGAATAATTTCTAAATTGGATACTGTTTGTTGTTGATTGGTTTTCTACAAGTATGGAAACTGTTATTTTGAGTCAAACGAATTTAATTGGGATTGGTAAACTATTGCATGAAAGTAGGAAAAATTGTTGACCACACAAGCCTCTTGATCGTACAAGAGACTTCAGTCGCACAAGACCTTCTGGTCGCACAAAGAGTCCCTTCGCACAAGGCTGTTATAGTCGCACAAGCAGTATGTAAGTAAAGTGGTTGGGCCGGGCGTACATGTTGGGCCAGGCCTGATCGCACAACTCTTGTGGCTCACACAAGTTATTTGGTTATTTGTTATCTGGGCCGTACGTTATATGTTTTGGGTTGGGAATCGAGACTGATCACACAAGATGGATTGATTGTTTATATGTTGGGCCGAGTGCTATTGGGCTTATTTAAATCGCACAAGTTGAATGTATTGTTTGACTGTTAAAATGCTGCCATGATCTATACGTGCTTGAAACCTGTTAGTTATGCGTAAACTTATGTGCATTACTTGAGTCAAAACCTGACTTGTATGGTAACCCTATTAGGACGCGGTTGACCACTCATAGTTCAAGAAACCCTTTTGTGTATCTGCCGAGCAAACCAAGGTGAGTTCACACAGCCAAGGCATGGGATTCCCGGGTTGGGAATTGGGTTGGATTATTTGAAATGGATAACTACTCGTACTTACGCTATCGCTAGACTATAGACCATCGTCCTCAGGATAGTCAGGACACTTACGTAAAACCTACGTAACTTAGTATCTACCATTGTCTCCCGGGTCGGGAGGACACTTACGTAAAACCTACGTAAACTAATACCTACTACTGTCTTCCGGGTCGGAAGGACACTTACGTAAAACCTACGTAAACCCCACACGTACCACTGTCCTCGGGGAAGGGCACTCACGTAAATCCTACGTGACCTTGTACGTATTCCTGTTCTCGGATTTAGAAGAACACATGGTTGCAAATAGTCTAGTAAGTACAAACATGGGAAGCCCCCATTAGTAAAGATAAACGTGGGAAACCCCCACCAGTAATACATACGACCATGGGAAACCCCCACTATTAGCACATACCTACATGGGAAGCCCCCACTAAATGCATATACGATTTGTTATAACAAACTTATTAACTGTGAACTCGCTCAACTAGTTGTTGACTCTCTGCTGCATGCCTTGCAGGACCTTAGGTACAATTGGAGCTTGCACAGGGAGGATCAGGTCGTTGTGGGACATGGATCGATGATGCCATGTTAACTATCTAAACATTGGAATTTATGATTTACTTTGGGTTTACATACTTATGCTTCCGCTACACACTTATTGATGTTTGGTTTTGAAAACACCTTTCGTATTGATGAATGACTTTTACTATTTACTTATATGTTCAATATGATTGGTGGCTTGATCCTGGTCAGTCACACCTCCAAGCAGTGATACTCCGCGTGTGGATTTTGGGGGTGTGACAGCTAGGAGAAAGCCAGCCTAGTTCACTTAGTACCTGCACTTAACCTTTTTGGGAAAATACGTCAGTTTACACTAGTAAATACATTCAACCGACTCATTTTGAAAAGTTTAACAAAATTGATTTGAATGCACGTGGCACAAACTTTTTATAACTTGGGATAATTATTTAAATATATAATCTCGTAAAAGAATTACATGTTCCTTATGCGTTCAGTAGCCCGGATCGTGCCGGGTTAAAGATCAATAGACACACCACATTATTTATTCATGCACTGACGGGTGTACGCCTACACCTCGCGCTTAGGTCGTGGCCATTTCGGAAAATGATGCCAAGGATATCCGGGACATGGTCATTAACCTCCCAAAGGCGTTAAGCAAACAAAACATATTTAAACGGGTCATCTCGATAATACTTAACCACCAATCAATTAAGGTCGAATGCCCGACCAAGCGATATTTTATATACCGTACCCCAAGCCCGTATAAGGGAAAATAAGTTAAAAGTATTTACCTTTGCAAGTATAATTCACAATTAGCAAATGCGGGTAGCTTTTACCGGTTCTCCTATTCTGGAACAAAGGTTTATAATAACCTATTAGAATCCTAACGGTCTTTAGTTAAGCTTAAGCTTAAACCGATTAGTTTTAAGGAATGATACGGTTCGAACGCTTGATTAAGCGAAGACCGGAATAGAATGTGATTTAGACCCGACAAGTTTGAAGATTTGTCTTATATGGGTAATCTAAACACATTCTGGATTTTGAGATAAAAACGAAAAGGTTTGACCCGTTTCGGCTAGTTTATGCAAACTAGTTACATAAACCGAACCGAACGCGCAAGAGGCGTAACGGGTAACCATAAGAGCCATATACAGGTTTCCTAAGTTAATATGCCTCAAATATGTTGTGACATCAGTAAGATATCTTTTATTATGCTCGAAACGAATTTAAACTCAAACTATGCCCCGTAGGGGCATTTTAGTCATTTATAAGGTTATAAAAGAGTTCAAGTATTAACCTGAGTTACAGGTCTGATATAATCAGTAAAAATACTTAATTTGATAAGTTATAACAGTAGGGTATTGCATATATGCGAAATTTATCAATTATAACCAAACTATGCACCGTAGGGGCATTTTGGTAATTTCACATAAGCCGAAAAGCTCAAAACTGAAGTCTGAGTTAAACAACTTTTGCTTACTGTTAAAATATTATAATTTACCAAAAATATCAGTAGGTATCAACCCTTGTATGTTTAAAATAGTTTTAGTACATATTATGCGTTAAAAACGCTTAAAAAGGCGATTAGAAGCCGTTTCCGGGTTCTATATAGAAACCTGATATTTTTTTATTATTCCAGAAGGTTTAAAATAATTTATTTATCATATAAAATCAGTAGCAAAAGGTTTGGGGTCAAAAGATATGTAAAACTCATTTTATAGCCCAAAAGGGCAAAACCGACAATTACCGACTCAAGCTTATAACTCTAAGTTATGCTCAGCCTAAAATTAATTAAAAATCTTCAAAAATCCCAAAATAATATATTACATCAGTGGGTAACAAGTTTGATTTCAAAAAGTTGGTTTAAATAGGCTATGTGCTAATTACGCCGTTAAATCGCTAAAAAGCTTTCTAATTACACTAATGAGCATAACTCTCAATCTACACCTCAAACTGATGTCAAATTTTGGGTACAAGTTTATATATCAGTAACTAAGGTTTCTACTCTTTTACATTTTCAAAAATCACGTTTTATGGTGAAAAGGGCATAATGGTCAACATATGAGCAATTAACGGAATCATGCATATTAATTGGATAACTATTGAACCAAGGTGTATAATCATAGAGGGTTATACTAGCATGTAACCTGGTCCAATTAAAGCTCTAAGGAATTTCTAAAACATGCTTAAACGGGTCAGAACTGAAAGTCAAAGCAAAAGTCAAATTATGCGACTTTCGGTTCCGAACCGGGTCTCTATTGAAAATTGTCGGGTTGAACATGTTTAGACATGTTCTTACATTAATTACCAAGTTATATTAATGACCAAACAGGTTGTATGGGTTCTACATTGCTAATTATGTATTAATTTGAAATTAAGCATCCTGTTGACTTTTTTTAATTAACTTTGACCCGACAAATGGTCTAGATAGAGTGGGAATCAGAGGGTGCCCTTTTAAGGGTTTAATGCCCACATAATTACCAACTTATAACTACTTTCAATTCGAATAATCACTGGAGCATTAATGATTAATCGCTATGTCAACCGTTAATTACGACGGTTTGACTTTTAACCTAAAACTAAGTAAAAACTCAACTAAGAAAGGTTAAGCATACTTACAGAAGTCCTATGCATGATTAGGAAGGCTTAGGGTCTGCTCTTAAGCTCCAGGAAGCTGCAGAAATGCAGAAGGAATGAGTGATCAAATGGTTGCAACTTTGGCACTTTATATAGTGCTTAAAATCTCATAGATTGTTGACAAACAAGTCTATCATGTGCCCCTGATCACCCACAAGTGTCCTAGGAGTCTAAAAAGCAAGTAGGGGTTGTCCAAAGATGTGGAAAATCGATTATAAGTCGGTTATTGCGTTTATAACAGCCCCTGCCCGAATTACTGTCGCTGGGAACCCCTTACGGACCGTAAGGGGGTGGCTTACGATCCGTAAGCCATCTACAGAAGGCAAAAATCTTTGCCCTTTCAAGCATTCGAACAGGAAACCATGAATTTCGAATTTGGGACATGAATTATCAGTATGGGGCCTCTTATTTGGGTCTTGAATAGTTATATACCCTACCATTTTGCAATGTTTTATTGAATCCTTTTGAAAGTGCCGTAAATGAAGGTTTATCGTGCATTTCTTCGTAGGAGTCCACCCTTGCAATTATGGTTCAATTATTGCTAGAAATCACCGGATTTGAATATATACCAGATGTTTATTAGTCTTGGGATTCATAATGAGGTCGTTCAGAGGTGTAAAATTAACATGACGACACTTTTTAAATCCTGTCATACATCTTTAATTATATCCGGGTTTATATCACTTTTGTCTTACATGACACGTGTCGTTATTTCATTAGACACGAATTTTCGAGGTGTTACATCCTCACCCCCTTAAAAGAAATCTCGACCTCGAGATTTACTGAAACAACTGAGGGTACTTTTCTTTCATTGTGGACTCTACCTCCCACGTGTACTCGGGACCTCTACGGGCATCCCATTTTACCTTTACAATAGGCACATGCTTCCTTCGAAGCTTCTTAACCTGTCGATCCTCGATCGACACTGGTTTTTCAACAAACTTCAAGCTCTCTTCTATGTGCACATCTGTATGTGGTATGACTAGTGATTCATCAGCGAAACACTTCTTCAGATTGCAGATGTGGAATACATTATGAATACCACTGAGCTCTTCAGGTAAGTTTAACTTATAGGCAACTGATCCGACACGTTCGATGACCTCGAAAGGTCCTATGTATCTCGGGCTTAACTTGCCTTTCTTACCAAATCGCATCACTCCCTTCCATGGTGATACTTTAAGCAACACTTTTTCATCTACCTCGAATTTCATAGGTTTACGCTTTAGATCTGCGTAGCTTTTCTGCCTATCCCTGGCAGCTTTCAGTCGGTCACGAATCTGGACAATCTTGTCCGTCATTTCAAAGACTATTTCCGGACCTGAAAGTTGGACATCTCCAACTTCTGCCCAACAAACGGGCGTTCTACACTTTCTACCGTATAAAGCCTCGAAAGGCGCAGCCTTAATGCTCGTATGGTAGCTATTGTTGTAAGAGAACTCGATTAATGGCAGGTGGTTATCCCAACTACCACCTAAGTCGATCACACATGCACGAAGCATGTCTTCCAATGTTTGGATTGTACGCTCACTCTGCCCGTCCGTCTGAGGATGGTAAGCCGTACTGAAATTTAAGCGCGTGCCCAAAGATTGTTGGAAACTCTTCCAAAAATGTGACGTGTATCTAGTATCTCTGTCAGAGATAATAGACACAGGTACGCCATGTAAAGCTACAATCTTATCTACGTATAATTGGGCTAACATGTCAGAGCTATAGGTCTCCTTAATGGGTAGGAAATGTGCTGACTTAGTCAGTCTATCCACTATCACCCATATCGTATCATTGCATTTCCTTGTCTTTGGCAACTTGGTGATGAAATCCATCGTCACCATTTCCCACTTCCACGTGGGAAGTTCAGGCTGTTATAGCAAACCTGGCGGCTTTTGATGTTCTGCTTTGACTTGCGCGCACGTCAAACATTTTGCTACATAAGCGGCTATAGACTTCTTTAAGCCTATCCACCAAAAATTTGTCTTTAAATCCTGGTACATCTTATCAGCTCCAGGATGAACGGAATATTTAGAACTATGGGCTTCCTGGAGGATAACATCCCGAAGTCCTCCATAAATAGGAACCCATATCCGTCCATTCAATCTCAGAATTCCGTCTTTGCCAAGAGATAACTGCTCCTCAGTTACTCCTAGCTTTTCATTAGGATAGTTAGCTTCCAACACAGCTTCCTTCTGTGTAGCTAACAACCTTTCATTTAAACTGTTCCTTATCTCAATGCTCTTGGCATTGATTCGGATAGGTTTCACTCTTTCCTTCCGACTTAAGGCATCAGCAACCACATTTGCCTTGCCTAGATGGTATCGGATTTCACAATCATAATCATTCAACGTCTCCATCCATCTTCGTTGCCTCATGTTTAAATCCTTTTGGTTAAACAGGTGTTGGAGGCTCTTGTGATCAGAATAGATCACACACTTGACACCATATAAATAGTGCCTCCATAGCTTCAGTGCAAAAACAACGGCACCCAACTCCAAGTCATGGGTGGTGTAATTCTTTTCATGCACCTTTAACTGACGTGATGCATAGGCAATAACTTTTCCTTTCTGCATAAGCACACATCCCATGCCAGTGTGTGATGCGTCGCAGTAAACCACGAATTCTTCGGTACCTTCAGGCAATGTAAGTACAGGAGCGTTGCTCAGCTTCTACTTCAAGATATCAAAAGATTCTTGCTGCTTAGGCCCCCAATCAAACTTAACCTTCTTCCTAGTCAAAGAAGTTAGGGGTGCAGCAATCCTTGAAAAATTCTCAATGAAACGCCTATAATATCCTGCCAATCCCAAGAAACTGTGAATTTCTGTGGGCGTCTTCGGCTCTTGCCAGTTCATGACAGCTTCAACTTTAGCGGGATCCACTTGGATACCACGCTCACTAACCACATGTCCAAGGAATTGGACTTCTCGAAGCCAGAATTCACACTTCGAAAATTTGGCGTAAAGCTTCTCCTGTTGGAGTAGTGAAAGAATACAAAGAAGATGCTTCTCATGATCAGCTTTGTTCTTCGAGTAGATGAGGATGTCGTCAATGAAGACGATGACAAATTTGTCCAAGTAGGGCTTGCAGACGCGATTCATGAGATCCATGAATGCGGCAGGTGCATTAGTGAGCCTAAAAGGCATCACTAGGAACTCGTAATGACCATAACGAGTCCTAAATGCAGTCTTGTGTACATCTTCATCTTTAACCATCAATTGATGATAGCCTGACCTCATATCGATCTTAGAGAAGTAACTTGCCCCTTGGAGCTGATCGAACAGACCGTCGATTCTGGGCAATGGGTACCTATTCTTGATAGTGACCTTATTAAGCTCACGGTAATCGATGCACAGGCACATCGATCCATCCTTCTTCTTGACAAATAAGATTGGTGCTCCCCACAGAGACGAACTAGGTCTAATGAAACCTTTGGCTAGCAATTCATCTAGTTGCGTTCTCAATTCCTTCATTTCTGTTGGTGCCAACCTATAAGGTGATCTAGCAACAGGTGCTGCCCCAGGGATGATGTCAATTCTGAATTCGACTTGTCTATCTGGTGGTACACCGGGTAGTTCTTCAAGAAAAACTTCAGGGTATTCAGAAATGACGGGGATATCTTCCATCTTCAGTTTCGGCTCATCAATAGTCACTTGTGCCATGTAGATGACACAACCCTTCTTCAAACACTTAGAGGCCTTGAGCATAGTCACTTGCTCAGGCAGTCCATAATGGGTATCTCCCCGAATGGTAAGTGATTCACCAGATGGAGTCTTAATCACCACTTGCTTCTTATTGCAGACAATCTGGGCCTGGTTATGAGATAACCAGTCCATTCCCAAAACTATGTCGAAACCAGCTAACTTCAAAGGAAGTAGGGACAAAGGAAAAGAGTGGTTCTTAATGGATATAACACATCCATCTAACACATTTGAGACGGTTTCTATGGTGCCATCTGCTAATTCCACCTCGTACTTCACACTTAAGGTTTTAACAGGTAAGTTCAGCAATTTACAAAACTTATTATCTACAAATGATTTATCAGCGCCTGAATCAAAAAGTACTCTTGCATAGACATCATTTATGAGGAAGGTACCTGTAATCACGTTGTCGTCCTGGACGGCTTCCTTTGCATCCATCCTGAAGACCCTAGCATTGGTCTTCTTTCCTTCATCAGCTTTCTTTGCAAGTTTTGGGCAGTTGGACTTGATATGCCCTTTTTCGTTGCAACTGTAGCACGTTGCGTCCTTCAACTTTTTGCAATCCAAGGTCTTGTGCTCCTTGGACTTGCATATCCCACATGCAAAAGTTCTCGACTGAGTCTATGAGTTTGATTCATACCTGCACTTCCCGAAGTGCTGTCTCTTGCAGATCTTACACTTGGGCTTATCACCAGATTGATGCCCATCCTTCTTAGACTCAGACCCTTTCTTGTGGTCATTGTTTCCTCGGTGCTTCTTGTTTGACCTTCGTGAATTATCATCTTCACGTTTCCTTTTCTCGGCATCCGTGTTCCTCAGCGATCTCTGTCGGACCGCGTCCAGTGTGAGGGACAAGGATATATCAGTTACCGATCTGAAAGTAGTTGACCGAGAGGCCTTAACGCTTGCCTTTATCTCTGGGGCTATACCCCCAATGAAACGAGCTATTCTTTTGGGTTCCGGGGTCACTAGATACGGAACCAATCTCGACAATGTGTTAAAGCTCGTAAGGTAAGCTTGGCAGTCAAGGTTCTTCATAACCAACGATAGGAAGTCAGACTCAATCTTTTCAACCTCATGTTGAGGGCAGTAGTTTTCTCTGATGAGGGCAATAAATTGTTCCCATGTCATGTTGTACAATGGAATCTTTCCAGTAGCTTGAATCAATGATCTCCACCAGGCTAAGGCCTCACCTTTGAACGATTGAGACACAAACTTTACCACATCCCTCTCAGCGCACCCGCTGATATCAACCACGGTATCCATCTCATCTAGCCACGTCATGCAGTCTATGGCCCCCTTTTCCCCAGTGAAGTCCCTGGGTTTACGTGAAACAAAGTATTTGTAGGAGCAACCCTTATCACGGGGTCCTTGATTCAGCATGATCTTTTGAGATGGATCACTTCGATGATTTGAAGAGTGACGATCGTCATCTTCTTTCCTGGGTTCATCCTTCTTGGAGGGTGGCTTGCTGTGAGCCTCAGAGTGAGTCTTAGGCTTTGAATGCGGTGTAGATAGGGTCCTACTTCGGGTTCCGCTATATTCTTCATACTGCCGCTCTAAGGCCTTTGTAACAGCGTTGTCTACTAACGCTCGCAGTTCAGCACCCGTTATATTAATTCGGGCGTTATCATTATTCTCCCTTGGGTGACTATTAATTTCATCCGAGTCAGCCATTTTAATTTAAACTGTTACATAAGACAATGACAATAGTTTATTTGGGAGTTTATTATAGAATTGTCTTTTATGGCAACTCATTAACCACGGTAAACAGAGACCAGATTTGGTTAATTTGTTAATCATATTTATTTAGGATTTTCATTATAATTTATCCTAATTACAAAACAATAACAGTGTTATTAGTAGCACAAAGGCCTAGTCACAAGGACATTTTTAAAACATAAACTATGATTTCAGAGAATCAAGGCTCTAAGGTTTGAACATAGTTCTTTACCTTTTTCTGACAGAGAGTCGTAGACTACTACTGTCTTTTATCTCATATGAAAATGAGTATGGCCCGTAGGCACTATATTACCAATGTATGGTCAAAATATGATCATCTTAATTGATGATTTAAACCCATGATTCATAGATCATTTAGTTGGGTTAGGAATCTTTTGAAGGATCCTTATATAAGAATGACGTGTGTGATTTTAGCGAATCACGTCTGCCAGGAGTGTTAACATGTTTTCAGATGTTAACAAGGATCCGAATCTTTTAAACAGGTCTTACCATCTTGGCCAGGTCTTATAATGACACGGAGGCTAGGTTATACCGTTAAGATTCTTAATTAATATTTAAATGGGCAGATATATTTTTTTTTAAAGGAATGATTTTGATTCATTTATTTCATATATAATTTATTCATGCATATAATGGCAAAAATGAAATTTATAAACTTAACATTCCATTAATTATTAAAAAGATTACACATCGCCCTAAACGGGACTTTTTAACAGAACAACTTACCCACGCAGGGGTCACACTGAAATACTAGTCCACGCAGGGACTTAAACAAACAACATACCATCGAAGGGGTTAACAGAAAGATAGGCCCACGCAGGGGCTCAAAAGACAACCATACCCACGCAGGGGTCAAAACATCAAGACAGACCCACGCAGGGGCTCAACTGAAACAAGGAAAATACAATCAATAATTGAAGGATTCAATGGTCCTTCTTGCTCTTCCCTTTTATTAAACTTGTCAATCCTTGGAAGAAACTTTGTCGCTCCCTGCGATATCTGTGAAAGTCTCGCTCGACTTGGTCCAATCTTTGAAGAATTTCTTCCCGTTCGGGTGGGGAAAACCGTGGCGGCTGCGATTGTTGCCGAATTATAGGTCTAGCAGGTATTTGGTACCCATGGGTTGGGTACCCTACTCCCCAAGGAGCTCCATAGGGTCCTTCCGGGTGAAGGGTGTTGTAATTGGCCGCTACCAAGTATGGGTCGGCTTTAGCGTAATTATAGTTGGTGTGAGCCGGCTGCTTAAACGGGTTGTACGCCATTGAACCTGTATATGCAGGAATCGGGTTATCAAAACCCATCGGTGGTGGTTGTGGTGCAACTAGGTTTTAAGGCCCACCCATTTGAGGGTCTTCATGTAGTGGCGGATAATGACTGCCACTTGAGTGATGAGGGGTGCTGAAGTGAAAATCCCCTCCACGTGCGGATATTTGCTCGCCTGTCCTCCTACGCCTCGGCGGTTCTGGAGGTGCTTGATGAACTGGCGGCGGTGGAGGCGGTGGCGTGACTGCCACAAAACGTGAATCACCAGAGGGATCTTGCTGCTGCTGTTGCTGCAGGTGGGGCGATGAATGGTGAAAAGGTGTGAAGTACCATTCATGCTGGTTGAACCTTGCCTGGAAACTGTCTGGACCACCGTAGGGTGATCCGTGAAAAGATGAGCCATCCGAGACCTGGATAGGATGGTTGGGGGTCCCAGTTACAGGCTCAATAGGGTCGGTGTCCTCCTCCATATCCATGGCGTTATCGCCGAAAAAGTGATCCTCCGGTCCCAATGGGTTAAAACCCACGGGTTCTTGTATGTAGTTCGCCGGGTTAAACCGGCCCAGAAAAACAAGAGTGGGGTTACCAAAAGAATTGTGCGAAAGGGATCGCTGAAGAGGTATATACGAAGGTTGTGGGTTATCGGGCTCGTTTTCTGACTGTGGCCCATAGGAGTTACGATAGGGAGGCGTTGAACTATGTGAAACAGACCATCTAGCGGGCTCCACATTGGTCCTCCAGTTCTCTCGAGGATCAGCACTTACAGTGGCAGAAGGAGCTCACCTGTGCGAAGGCCCGGCTTCGTGATCATTGGGGGCGGTGATTGGCCCCTTGCCTCGTCCTCTTCGTCTAAAAAATTTTGGCGGCATATTTAGACCTGTCAATATAACATAAGATAACAACAAGAATATATAAAATAAAAGACAAAGTTAAAAATAAATTGAAACAAATTTGGATTGTTCCTATGTTCTTTGTCTAAACTCGAAAATTTTGGAATGTGCAATTGTGTAACTAAAATTAAACACAAAAGGCTAGTGTTTAATTCACTCAGCGTTGGCTCTGATACCAACCTGTCACACCCCGATATTTCCACATTTGACCGGTGGGCCCGGTGGGGGAGTATCGTGATGTGGTTGGCAACATTACAGTCAACAACACAATATTTAAATGCACAGCGGAAGCAAAAAGAAAGATATATTTCAACCAAATATAATTGTAATATCAAGTATCACAACAGTTGAAATTAATCCACAGACGGATCAAAAATAAATAGGAAACATTGTTCAACAGTTTTTTACGTCCGAGCTTGCGAGACTTATTTGTGGACGCTAGGAGAAAGCCATCCTAGTTCGCTTAGTACCTGCACTTAACCTTTTTGGGAAAATACGTCAGTTTACACTGGTAAATACATTCAACCGACTCATTTTGAAAAGTTTAACAAAATTGATTTGAATGCACGTGGCACAAACTTTTTATAACTTGGGATAATTATTTAAATATATAATCTTGTAAAAGAATTACATGTTCCTTATGCGTTCAGTAGCCCGGATTGTGCCGGGTTAAAGATCAATAGACACACCACATTATTTATTTATGCACTGACAGGTGTACGCCTACACCCCGCGCTTAGGTCGTGGCCATTTCGAAAAATGATGCCAAGGATATCCGGGACATGGTCATTAACCTCCCAAAGGCGTTAAGCAAACAAAACATATTTAAACGGGTCATCTCGATAATACTTAACCACCAATCGATTAAGGTCGAATGCCCGACCAAGCGGTATTTTATATACCGTACCCCAAGCCCGTATAAGGGAAAATAAGTTAAAAGTATTTACCTTTGCAAGTATAATTCACAATTAGCAAATGCGGGTAGCTTTTACCGGTTCTCCTATTCTGGAACAAAGGTTTATAATAACCTATTAGAATCCTAACGGTCTTTAGTTAAGCTTAAGCTTAAACCGATTAGTTTTAAGGAATGATACGGTTCGAACGCTTGATTAAGCGAAGACCGGAATAGAATGTGATTTAGACCCGACAAGTTTGAAGATTTGTCTTATATGGGTAATCTAAACACATTCTGGATTTTGAGATAAAAACGAAAAGGTTTGACCCGTTTCGGCTAGTTTATGCAAACTAGTTACATAAACCGAACCGAACGCGCAAGAGGCGTAACGGGTAACCATAAGAGCCATATACAGGTTTCCTAAGTTAATATGCCTCAAATATGTTGTGACATCAGTAAGATATCTTTTATTATGCTCGAAACGAATTTAAACTCAAACTATGCCCCGTAGGGGCATTTTAGTCATTTATAAGGTTATAAAAGAGTTCAAGTATTAACCTGAGTTACAGGTCTGATATAATCAGTAAAAATACTTAATTTGATAAGTTATAACAGTAGGGTATTGCATATATGTGAAATTTATCAATTATAACCAAACTATGCACCGTAGGGGCATTTTGGTAATTTCACATAAGCCGAAAAGCTCAAAACTGAAGTCTGAGTTAAACAACTTTTGCTTACTGTTAAAATATTATAATTTACCAAAAATATCAGTAGGTATCAACCCTTGTATGTTTAAAATAGTTTTAGTACATATTATGCGTTAAAAACGCTTAAAAAGGCGATTAGAAGCCGTTTCCGGGTTCTATATAGAAAGCTGATATTTTTTTATTATTCCAGAAGGTTTAAAATAATTTATTTATCATATAAAATCAGTAGCAAAAGGTTTGGGGTCAAATGATATGTAAAACTCATTTTATAGCCCAAAAGGGCAAAACCGACAATTACCGACTCAAGCTTATAACTCTAAGTTATGCTCAGCCTAAAATTAATTAAAAATCTTCAAAAATCCCAAAATAATATATTACATCAGTGGATAACAAGTTTGATATCAAAAAGTGGGTTTAAATAGGCTATGTGCTAATTACGCCGTTAAATCGCTAAAAAGCTTTCTAATTACGCTAATGAGCATAACTCTCAATCTACACCTCAAACTGATGTCAAATTTTGGGTACAAGTTTATATATCAGTAACTAAGGTTTCTACTCTTTTACATTTTCAAAAATCACGTTTTAGGGTGAAAAGGGCATAATGGTCAACATATGAGCAATTAACGGAATCATGCATATTAATTGGATAACTATTGAACCAACGTGTATAATCATAGAGGGTTATACTAGCATGTAACCTGGTCCAATTAAATCTCTAAGGCATTTCTAAATCATGCTTAAACGGGTCAGAACTGAAAGTCAAAGCAAAAGTCAAATTATGCGACTTTCGGTTCCGAACCGGGTCTCTACTGAAAATTGTCGGGTTGAACATGTTTAGACATGTTCTTACATTAATTACCAAGTTATATTAATGACCAAACAGGTTGTATGGGTTCTACATTGCTAATTATGTATTAATTTGAAATTAAGCATCTTGTTGACTTTTTCTAATTAACTTTGACCTGACAAATGGTCTAGATAGAGTGGGAATCAGAGGGTGCCCTTTTAAGGGTTTAATGCCCACATAATTACCAACTTATAACTACTTTCAATTCGACTAATCACTGGACCATTAATGATTAATCGCTAAGTCAACCGTTAATTACGACGGTTTGACTTTTAACCTAAAACTAAGTAAAAACTCAACTAAGAAAGGTTAAGCATACTTACAGAAGTCCTATGCACGATTAGGAAGGCTTAGGGTCTGCTCTTAAGCTCCAGGAAGCTCCAGAAATGCAGAAGGAATGAGTGATCAAATGGTTGCAACTTTGGCACTTTATATAGTGCTTAAAATCTCATAGATTGTTGACAAACAAGTCTATCATGTGCCCCTGATCACCCACAAGTGTCCTAGGAGTCTAAAAAGCAAGTAGGGGTTGTCTAAAGATGTGGAAATCGATTATAAGTCGGTTATTGCGTTTATAACAGCCCCTGCCCGAATTACTGTCGCTGGGAACCCCTTACGGACCGTAAGGGGGTGGCTTACGGTCCGTAAGCCATCTGCAGAAGGCAAAAATCTTTGCCCTTTCAAGCATTCAAACAGGCAACCATGAATTTCGAATTTGGGACATGAATTATCAGAATGGGGCCTCTTATTTGGGTCTTGAATAGTTGTATACCCTACCATTTTGCAATGTTTTATTGAATCCTTTTGAAAGTGCTGTAAATGAAGGTTTATCGTGCATTTCTTCGTAGGAGTCCACCCTTGCAATTATGGTTCAATTATTGCTAGAAATCACCGGATTTGAATATATACCAGATGTTTATTAGTCTTGGGATTCATAATGAGGTCGTTCAGAGGTGTAAAATTAACATGACGACACTTTTTAAATCCTGTCATACATCTTTAATTATATCCGGGTTTATATCACTTTTGTCTTACATGACACGTGTCGTTATTTCATTGAACATGAATTTTCGAGGTATTACGATGTTTTACTATGAAATTTAGCAGTGATTGAGTCTTTGTAGTTCTTCAATTACTGCCGGTATGTTGGGGTTTTGTATACAAAATTTACTACACTGTGAGTAGTAAGTCGAGGATGACAATACGTTACCATTGGACAATGAGTTAGCCAATGGGTAATATGACCCACAAGTCAGGGTTGACAGTACTTATGGAGTAATTTTGTAGACATAAACAATGTGATCGCTCTCAATACTGTTCATTGTGACTTTTTATTTAAACTTGATTAAACTGGGATTCACTCACCAGTATTTCCGACTGGCATATGTTTTTAAAACACGTTTCAGGTAACCCAATGTGACAGCCAATTAGTAAAAAGCCAGTTGGAGAGCACTGAAGGCTTGGGAAAATGTGGCTATAAAAGTTACCAAATAAACGATGTTTTAAAATTCAATAAAATAGGGTTTATCCCTATAAATGTATTGTAATAAGAAACTTGGGTTTTACCCATGTGATTATTAATATTAAATGAGGTGGTTTTACTCTGATAAATATTTCCTAACTACGGTCCTGATGTAAATTCCGCTGCAAGATTAAATAAGCTGATACCACCACCACTGAGTTCGCGTCCTCCCGTTCCCGGGACAGATAAGGGATCGGGGGTTGCGACATCGAACCTACCAGGCACAGCTCGTTTATCGAGTCACAAAGTTATTGTGCTGAAACACCTATGTTCTTCGGCGAGATTGCGAAAGGTGCTAAGAATTCGAAAACAAAAAAGAAGGTCGCAAAATCAAAGGAAGAGCAACCAGACTTACCTTTGCTGCCTGTCGCACAAGTTAATATGTTCATGCACTTCCAAAAGTTCATTCCACCTTGCTTCTATCCACACCTCGGTCACATACAAAATGTGCAGGGTGATGGTAATTGTGGGTTTCGATCTATAGCGGTCGGGTTATCGCTTAAAGAGTGGCAGTGGCCGTTCATGCGGCAGCAGCTTCATGATGAGTGCAACCGGTTCCACGAATTATGGAAAAAGATAAATGGACCTGAGTATCAACAAGTTCTAGACTCATTAGTTTGGTCCAACCATATAGACGGAGCACCTGCACATAAGTGGCTACAAATGCTATTCACGGGGCTTCTGATAGCAAACCGATGGAATGTCATTTGTCTCTTATTAAGTGACCTTGGTTGTGCTTCATTTTTTCCCATGTTCAGAACAGCTGAAGAAAGTATTCCGCATCGAACAGTCGCGCTTGTACATGTAAATAGGAACCATTTTATTCACGTCAGATTAGAAGGGGAATATCCAATGCCAACCCCATCAGGATACTGGCGACAACCGACACGGAATACGTCAGCAGAAAGTTGGTATCACTATTACAAGGAATGTATTGACCAATATAATACGATCGTTGATGAATACAGGACCAGGGATTACGTGGATTTAGGTGCCCTATGAATATAAAATGTTATTTGCATGTTTTGACAATTTGTAATGATGAGCATACACGTTATATAAATGTTTTGGCAACTTGTTGAAATTGAACTTGAAAAAACGTTTAAACGAATCAATTTGCATGTTTTGACAATTTGTAATGATGAACATACACGTTATATAAATGTTTTGGCAACTTGTTGAAATTGAACTTGAAAAAACGTTTAAACGAATCAATTTGCATGTTTTGACAATTTGTAATGATGAACATACACGTTATATAAATGTTTTGGCAACTTGTTGAAATTGAACTTGAAAAAATGTTTAAACGAATCAACATTAAGACATACCGACCGTATCTTCGTCAGTTCCGCATATAGTAATTGAAGAAAAATGAAAAATACTCAATTGTATACGGGCCGTATAAACGTATACGCCTCGTTTATAGTGATCTTATATTAAGTATACGACTGAATTAAAAAATATTAAATTATTGTATACGGGTCGTATACATTTATACGGCCCGTATACTAAGGAAAAAAGATCGTATAAGTTGTATACGACCTTATTTCCACCTTATTTCCACCATACGGCCCAGTTTGTTATATTTTTTTCGTATCCGTGACGTATAATACGTGCGTATAGTACTTGCGCGTACGGTCGTATACTTCATGTTTACGGATCGTGTACGAGATGTATAACACGTGAGTATACGAAACCTATACTTGATGTGTACAAAGCGTATATGATACGTACAATACGTTCGTATACAAGAGCAGTAGTCGTATAATACATTAACGCTAATCGTATAGTGATTGCTAAGTTGTAATTGTTATTTTTACAGACGATATGGTTGAGTCATCAGCAGCTGGTGCGCCCCGTAGAGGTCGAGGTCAGGGTCAGGGTCGGGGCCGTGGACGTGGACAGGAGGAGGAGATTGTGCCCGATTTTACTGAGAGGGGTCAGTTTATTAGAGATATCCCCCGAGGTACGGCTGCCTATAGGCTTTTGGGTAGATTACGGGAGATGGTGCTGGATGCGCCTCAGACCATTGATATTCAGTTTTTGACCGATATTGGAGCGATCAGTCGGGTCCGGGAGCTCATGCCAGCTAACTCCCCTTGGGACCGCTTATTTGATGGCTGCATCCTGAGACCATGGAAAAGCTTCAGCTTTTTAGAGGAGATACTATTCTGATTAAGGTAGTTTTTTGTTTGGATTGCTGATCTGATGTTTTGTTGTTTTAGAGTATTGATTTGTCATGCTGCCATGTGATGTTTCTGAATAATCCCTAATTTACGAACTTGATTCAGATTTGTATGTGATACAGAGATGAATTGAGGGGTTGTGATATTTTTTACACAAGAGTCCCTTGCTATAAGTTTACACAAGAGTCCCTTGCTATAAGTTTTTTACACAAGAGTCCCTTGCTATAAGTTTTTTATACAATAGTCCCTAAGGATGTAAAATGACAAGAGTGCCCTCATGTGCAAGGCACATGACCATATTTAACCAAAAAATCTAACTGAGTTTGGCCTAAAGGACAAAACCTGCAAGATTTTGAAAGATAAAGGACACCGCCTGTCAACTTTTGCGCTAAAGGACAGCGCCTGAAATTTGATGTAAACATAAAGGACAAAACTTGTAATTTACTCTATTACGAGTCTCGATCTAGTGAATAAAATGTCAAGTGAACCATTTTGGAGTTGGAATAAAGAATGCTAAATTGGATGGTATGATTCATATGAGACTCAAAATATAAGCTAATGTGATTATCGATAGTGGAGAAATTAAATTCCAAAATGGTCTAGATGACGTGAGTTGGGAATTCGATCGACTAATCACATTGAGTTCTATCATTGTTTTAGGATCTCGTTTAGAGTTAGGTTAATGTGATTGTTGATGATGGGGTATTTAAATAGCTCGAGCTAATTTGACTTGAGTTCTTTTTGAGCTAATTTCAAGCGAGTTTAGAGTTAAAGGCTATTTGAATGACTTTCTTGAAAAGAAATTAACTTTTAACATGTTAAACAGGCTATTTGAATGACTTTTTGGGAAAAAAAAATTAACATGTTAAATTGATTTTTTATAATATATTTAACAATTAACATGTTAAATGCACTATTCTCTGGTTCCCCATTTTTCTAATGTCTCGTTAACAGGGAATTTTTTTAATCACTTTTGTCTATGTGACTTGAACCAAACACCCCCTATCAAACCCAAGTGTTCAAAGGATTTGCATTTGCCAATTGACCACCACTCCATTGGTATTAACACATTCCCGTTTTATTATATTTTTAATAAAATATGTTATGTATTACTAAAATATATACACATTTTATTAAAATACTAATAAAGGTTTACTTATTATTTTTCATACTTTTTATTTAACTTGTATTATTTCAAACGGGTTTTCTCTATGTAGAATATTGTAATGCGTAAATTCAATTATCAGAAGTATTAAAATATTTTTTAATATAATTGTTTTCATTATTTAACCCGTGTAATACACGGGGTTTTAACCAAATGTGTGTATTATATATATATATATATATATATATATATATATATATGGAAAGGGTAAAATGATTAAATGGGAATCATATTAGGGATGAGATTTTTTACCGAAATACCGGTACCGATACCGGTACCGTACCGATACCGAATCTATAAATACTGTACGGTAATCGGTATCCACATTTCCTCAATTTCGGTAACGACATTTACGGTATCGGTACCGGTATCGTACCGATCTCATCCCTAAATCACATTGAGTTGTGAGAACCATGAGAACTGGGCCTTCAAAAAGTTTTTTTGAGAAAAAAATATAAAAAAATCACTTGTTTCAGCAAAAAAAAAAAATGTCGCATGCAAAAAATTACATCAATGTAAAAGTTTTTTATCGGTGATGTCATCGTTCCGTATACAAAATTTACACCAGGCATAACTACTGATCGACTCGATAATTTTTTTAAAGATGTACTTATAACATTTTCATCTATGTTAGTACAAAAAACGGTGGCCCAACTCGCACGGAGAGTAGGAGTTCATATAGTTCTCACAACTCGTAGTAGTTCTTAATTGAACTGAATCCTATATATATACATATATATATATGTGTGTATGTGTGAGAGAGAGAACTTGTAGTGATTCTTAATTAAACTGAATCCTATATGTGTGTGTGTTTAGAAATTAATGACTCACACTGTTAATCAATACAAATTTATATTTAGATAACCTCATATGCATCGAAATATATACATTCAAAGGACTTAAAATCATTATTTGCCACCCACGTGAAACATTGGCTACATGCCCACTATAAAATCCGAATGACCCTCAACTAAATCTACACTCAAACCCTCTCGTCTTTCCTCCCTTCATATCATGACTTTAATTTTCGAGGGTTTATCTTTAAGCTCCACATTGAGTTGACTCGGTTGATTCCAATTTCTAATCATACAATTTATGTTTTGTACCAAGTGAATCAGTTCTACCATAAACATCAACATCCCAACCATGTTCAACTCTACGCAATGTTTGTAGGGGTAAGGCGCATGATGGTGCAAAAAACTGCACAATATGTTGAATTTATGCTATGAAATATGATAAGAACGTGAGCCGCTTTTGGAACCTCATAATGAACGTCATGCTAGCCCGGTGGGTTACCCTTGGGCAAGTGACCATATACAACACGATAAACAAAAACATTGTATTTTCAATATTAGATATACCATGTCTAATTTTCTAACACACTCAGTAATATTAATGCACTAGTTCATATGGTTTGGGTTTTCCCTTCATACGTGCCATTATAGTGTGATTGTAGAGTTTCGTGAAAAGGTGCACACGGTACTTATCGTTGTTGGGGAAACTTCAGAAAACGGATGATCAGAGAGGCGTGTAATCACTCTCAGATCAAATTATTTCGGTGGTTTACCCGAATAATTCAATCGGATACAACTCTGATTTTGAGAAATTGAACCAGGGTATGTTTTTCGTGAATTGTATGAACCAGAAGAGAATGATCAAAAACTGTGTATTCGAATTTGGGGGTTTTAACAGATAACTGCCTCTGGCAGTTATATTTTAATTTAATTTAAATTGCATTAAAAACATGCCTTAATTTTTGTCTGAAAAATTAGGACGAATTTTCACAAATTTTATTTTCTAAGGCATTTTCCATAAAGCAATTTAATTAAAATAACTGCCTCTGGCAGCTCGGCCCCAGCCAGGGGCTCTGCCCCTTGGACCCCGCCAGGGGCTGCCGCCCCTTGGACCCTGCTCCCAGGGGCGCTGCCCCTTTGGAACCCCCGTAGAGTACGGGCTCCGCCCGTACATTTCGAATTATAATAACTCAAACAAGCGTGCACTCCCGCACCTCCTAACTTGCTTGATGTGTAGCATAATTCACTTTGATCACCAAGTCAATCCCCGATTACACTAAAATATCTAACAATCGCCATGGTAGAGGTACTGGGTACATCAAACTTCAAAAACCTATTTTTTAAACAGTTCAAGGCGTTGCTATTTTTTTCATGTGACCATTTGAGTAGCTTTTAACAGAGTTCTACTATCACCACAATGGTGTTTATATGGCAAGGAAACCCAACCTTGTAAAGTGTTGAGGTAATAGGATTGAATATGCTAGAAAGAAGGCATGATATATGTGATAATTAAAATGCAATGTTTCCATTTATTATGTTGCATCTAGTCACTTGTCCAAGGGTTAATCCACCGAGCTAGCAAGACGTTACTTGGCGATGAGCGTTCAAAAAGTGACCGCAATTCTTAGTAACTCAAAGATCGTGGTGGTTTGCTTCGTGCAACCTTTATGTTTCTGCAATAAAATAACAAAATTTAGAAAGGATTTTGATGACATTTATTTCTCTATGCTTTTATTGTAGTTTTTTTACATCTATCTATAGACGAGAGTTTGGTAGACTTGAAATTTCCAAATCAAGTTGGATCTTTGTATTTTCCGTCGTTCAACTTCTTGGTGTCATTGCATCTTTTCAAAGACAACAACATCAAATTGAAGGCGTATCTATACAATGGAAATTCCGTATTTCTTTGATCCCACATTGAAGTTGTTAGTTGGCATGAAGATTAAGCAATCATCAAGTGAAATTATTGGAGAAATCTTTGAAGTCGATAAACAAATATTGTATTCATTTAGAATGCAAAGAAAAATGGTTATGACATTAAACAACTTGGCATAAAAGTTAGCCTACAAATTTTATAAATTTCATATCTACCCTTCCTTAAATAAAAAAAATTACTCATTTTGATTTATTTTATTAAAATTGAGTTAAAAAATGACTATTTTACAAAAAAATGTTATTAAAACAATTAATTAATTTTTCAAATTCTCATATTTCTTTATTTTTAACTAGTTGTTTTATTTTATTGTTTGCTTATGGTTTTTTTATTAAATCATTTTTTGTGTATTACTAATAAGTTAGTTTGTTATAGTTAATGTTGATTAGAAACTTCGTAATAGTAACTAAGGTTGCATTTGGTATTTGAGGCTTATATGTACATCCCGACTAAGCCATGGGAAAAGTTGCGCTTCGTATCGGGTAAAGAGTTAAAACGGGTTTAGGTCAACTAGGTTAGATCAAAACATGTTCAGACCAAAATGAGTGCCTATCAAAATAAACCATTTTAAAGAAAGTATTAGTTTGGTTTAGGTCAAAATGGGTTTTGACTAAACTGGAGTCGTTTAGAAAGAAACAAGTATCAAAATACACCATTTATATTTTCTTGTATGGTGGCACTGGATGGTGGTGGGGGAAGCGTTGGCGACATAGAATTGTGGTGCACAACAAGGCTCATTTATTCGGATCCATTTTAAGTTAGCAGATTATATTGATTCATTGTATAGTTTTAGTAAACTTTCCATTAATAATTTAATAATAAACTAGATTTGTTGACGTCGTGCGTTGCCACGAAACGGAGCAAATGATAAGGTAAAACAAATGTTATTTGAAAAAGAAGCATGTGTTTTAGAAAGCATAACCGTCAGAACCGTTCAGTTCATTATCATATTGTTTTATGATAACAAATAAATACTCTATTTTGAATACATCATTATTTTTAACAAAACTTACGGAAATGTAAAGAGAAAAAAATAACGAATATAAGTTATTAAAAAAGTTTCAAATTAACTAAACATGAAATATGATTTAAAAATGAAAAAGTAATTATTAAAAATAGAAAATAAATGATAGAGGAAATATGGTTTAAGAAAAAAAAATATATGTAAAAAGAGTGAAATGAAAATATAATAGTCATGTATTACAATATTAAAATAATTTAAAAAGCTATATATTATTTTAAAAATAAAATTACTATTCATGATTGTTCGTCAACAAAATATATATAATTTGTAAGAAGCAGGGGCGAAGGATCCCCGCCCCCCCGAATTTTTCGCTCAGTAGTGTTATATATGTAGTTTTCGTATAGAAATTTGTAGGTATATACGTTTTCGCCCCCGGCCGAAAAATTCAAGCTTCGCCACTGGTAAGAAGTATAGATAATTTTGATACTTTTTCATTATAATTGTGGGTTCCACAATGGACATGTAACATGAGTTGAATGGAATCACAAGTTTACTATGTTCTTGTCCTCCATCATGACTTCGGTTCCATCAGTGGAATGGAATCTGTCTCTTCTTCCACTTTCCAATATGATCATTCAACATGGGAATTCCCATTTCCGTTGGAACGCACGAACAATTCCTTTCTTCTCAACCTTTTTTATTAAGTCTCTGGATTTCCATTTTATAAAAATATAATTTAATTTATTCTATCATACGTATACTGTATTTATACAATATAATTAATATGATTTTTAGAATTCAAGCATTTATAACTTCTTGAAAGAGTATGTAACTATGATAATATTTATAATTAATATTTTCTTTCATAGTTTACAAATTATCTATGACTTTCTTCCTTAATCCATATATATGTGTCTTCAAATTTGATTATAAATTATCAAGGATCATACTCGATATCCCTGATACTCATTTGATCATTTTTTAAATCACACTTTCAACGCATATAGATTGGTATCAGAGCCACTAGCGCTCATGATTTAAACGACTGCAACAACATGACGGCAATGCTCAGGACAAAGATCAACATGGAGCCATTAGTTTTGTGGGTTTTGTCTCTGATTCTAAGACCCTCTTTTTCCTTTTTGTGTATGTAAGTTATTTTTCGATCTTCTGTTGTTTTAGATATTCGCTTCGGTATTTCATCGGTTTGTTAAAACTCAGGTTATGAGCCTAATCCACTTTGTAGATCATTATTGGTTTTATTTTTATTTTTGGACAACCAACTAAATCACTGGATAAGTATCTTGGGATAGTAGCAACATTGAGAATGTTATAGGAAAGATATTAATTATGTGCTTGAAATATGTTTTTATCTTCTTATTTAAAAATCATTAAAGAGATCATTTCTGATCGTCTTAGTATTAGTAAAATAAAATATACGAATCTTGTAGTTATACACTAGGACTTATATATAATATTTGAATATTGATTTTCTTTTTCAGAAAAGTTTATTGTAACGTCTGACTATCGACCTGATGATGCTCTGGTCATATGTGCATCAAAAGAGAAGGTTGAACACAAGTCGAACTGGATGTAGACATGTAGTGATCTTATCATTCTAATATATAGCTTAGGTGGTAAATTGGGTAAGTTGAGGGACAAATGATTTTGTCTTTTTTTTTCTTGAAAAGTACTAAAGTAAGAATCAATGTTTTATAAACCGGTTCAAACTGGCCGGTTGTACCGGTTGAACCGTCCGGTAGAAGCGGTTAAACTGTCCGATACACCCGGTTTAACCGCCCGATACATCTGGTTAAACCGTTTTTGATCCAAATTTGATATGGTATAAAAACCGGATTTTAAAACATTGGTGATAATCTTTATTTTTCAAATAATTTTTTTTTGATAGATATTATGCATTTTGAATACATCCTAGGTGGCTTTCCACCTATTTTTTTTAACGACAAATTTGGATCACTGACGGACCACTTGAGTATCATCGTGCCACCAGCGGAACCACCCGATCATATCCATCTCCACTAGGCATAATGCCTATACATCAATTCAGGAGGAAACCCAATAAATATGGGAAAACCCCCCTTGTGGGAATCGAATCCAGGACCTATTGGTCCCAAAGCCTTATCTCACCCCTAAGATGTCACTAGACTATAAAGCCATGGACGGCTTTCCACCTATTTGACTTGATGAACCTGTTTTGTTGGATTTGAGTGTGTTTTTTTATCGATAGATCTGCAAAATACTTAGAAAACTAAATACCATTAGCTCATTAAAACCCACAGTGCATGATTGGTTCAAGTATGTTCAAACATTCCCGTTATTTACGCTAATATGTTATTTCATATAGTTATACTTTAAACCTTTATATGAAACTTATTTGTTACACTGTGTAGACAAGGGCAATAACCTAGTGCTTTAAAATCTCAAGAAATTATATATTAAGAAGAGAATTGAAATATGAGAACAATGTGTTGCATTTCTCAATCTCCATAGAATGTTTAGAATCACATCTATAAAGATTACTTACTGTCCACTACTATATTAAGTACCTATATATATTGTTTTTTTGTTATATTCTTAACAGATTTTATAGAATATGTGTTATATGTAAACGTATAGATGCCTATCATTGTTTATAACTCCCATGATTATCATATTTACTTCTTTTGATTCAAATATTGGAAATACACGTGTTTTTACATACAAATTGATTGGTAAACAGAAAGCAAGTTTTTAATATGTTTCGTTGAGCAAAAGAAACGAGGTTTCCTTCAATCTTAATTTTTCCCCATGTTCTTTCTTGGACATTAGCTGCATACATACATACATCAACATCACATATTTTACATAGTTGTTCAAAAGATTATGATTTCAAATTATATCATGTGGATAACTAGTTAAGTGAGCGAAATAATTCAAATTTTACAGCCGAAAGGTATACGACGAAATCTTGATATATTTCAATATAACAATCTCTTAAAACCTTGTTAAGACCATATAAATTGTATAAAAACAGTTAATAAATAATTGTAAACAAGGACAAAATTGTTAAAATACTTTTGGTTAGTGTTAAGTAATTCATTTATTATATAACCCTACAAAAAGCAACTTGGGTTGCCTCTCTAGAATGAAAAGTTGCGAATTTTAAAAACCACACATATATCCAATGGTTTGAATATAGACACAATTGTTTGGATGAAAGATTTTAAATATATCACACCCCTTCAAAAAAATCACAACCTTTCAAACTATATAGACATAATGGTTTGGATGAAAGATTTTAAATATATCACACCCTTTCAAAAAAAGTCACAACCTTAAGTTTTAAATATATCACACCCGTTACAAAAATCACAACTTTTAAATATATCACACCCCTTACAAAAAGTCATAAGTTTTAAATATATCACACCCGTTACAAAAATCACAACTTTTAAATATATCACACCCCTTACAAAAAGTCATAAGTTTTAAATATATCACACCCTTTCAAAAAGTCACCCCCTTTAAACTAATTTTAAATATATCACGCCTCTTACAATAAAAAAAACCCTCTTATATATACATACGAAAAGTCACAACACTTCAAATTAATTGTAAATATATCACACCTCTTAGAAAATGTCACAACTCTTAAATATATCACACCCCTTCAAAAAGTCAAAAACATTTAAACTAATTTTAAATATATCACGCCCCTTACAAAAGTCGCAACCCTCCATACACATATATATACACACACACACATAAAAATGCAATAAAATTTCCTATGAAATGAGCGACTATGTATATATAAATTACCGTGCACCAAGTAATTTACTCTAAATTTTAATTAGATATGATACATTATAATATTATAACTACAGTGAAATTGTATATTAAATACATAATTTAATACACCACATTCTTATTTTTGTTAATGCATCAATTTAATCAAAAGCTGCAAATTTTATTTCAACCGACATGCACAACAAATGATGTAACAATACTTTCTTCAAACGGTGCATAACTTTTTTGCAACCGACATATTTAGAATGAAAGAATGTATATACACTTTCTTTAAACGGTGCATCACTTATTGTTATATATATATATATATATATATAGGGAGAAGATCATGCGAGAACCACCTCTTATTGCGAGAACCAATGTGAACACAACCAAAAATGCCTAAAAATCACACAATTTTTTTTTAATATTTTTTATATAAAAATCGCTACTTTTCGAAGACAAAAAAAAAATATTTTGGCCACTAAAAGTAGCGACTTGAGCATAAAAATATTTAAAAAAAAATTAGATTTTTTTTTTTTTTTTTTTAGATTTTTTTAGGTTTTTTGGGGGTTTAGTTTTTAGCATTTTAGCTTGGGGGGGGGGGGGGGGGGTTAGGTTTTTTTTAGGTTTTTTTGGGGTTTTAGTTTTTAGCATTTAGCTTGGGGGGGAGGGGGGTTAGGTTTTTTTTTTTTTTTTTGGGGGGGGGGGGGGGGGGGGATGGGGGTTAGGTTTTTTTTATGTTTTTTTAGCTATTTTAGGTTGTGTTCACATTGGTTCTCGCGGTTCTCGCAATAAGGGTGGTTCTCGCATGAACTCCTCCCTATATATATATATATATTGCAACCGACATGCATAACAAATGATGTATATGATAATTAATTCACCAACACTTTCTTCAAACGGTGCGTCACTTTTTTTTTGTTTTTTTTCAATCGACTAACATGATTCGCGACTATTTAGAATGAAAGTCGCAACTCTAATCTAAACCACAAATGGCATCGTCTTCATATATCATCTTGCTTAGAGAACAAAATCAAAGAATTTTTGCTTCTATCTGACATAGTAATAATCAACATCCCGCCGCAACGCACGGTTAGTGTCAACTCGTTATTATACAATTGATATTTTATCGTTAATTTTATATTGAGTTTTTGTAATACACACGAAACAGTTGAAATAAATAATACAACTTTTTATCAATAAATGCTATTTATATGTCTTTATTTCAATCCACCTTCTTTGTGCTTAGAAGGGAAGCTTTTTACGGTAACAATAATAAATTAATTAAATAAGAACATGCAACATATTTATGTTTTACAACTATTTCTAATTTGATAATGTATATTTTTGTTCATTTAAGCTATAAAAATTAACTATGTAGAGTAAATTTATTGAATGTAAAGTTAACGTGAAGTAAAGAAGTATAATACTGTATGGTTAAAATGAATTTATTATTTATTATCTTTCCCTGTACATAGAATTAACATGTTATGTGTAATTAATCTTTTTTTTAACTGCAACTAAATCACCGGATTTGTATCCTGAGATGCATTCAATCGAGCAAATGCATCCACTCCTCTATAACGGTCAGAGTTAGATGCATACCTGAGCCACTAAGCCATCAGTTCCGGGAAATCCGTCCGCCTGAAAGCTCACTACGGTAAACCCGGTTCGGCTCGGTTTCGAACTAGCGACCTCCAAAGAGGCCTAGTTTTGAATTTTAATTGTCACCACCAATGTCCTTGAAAGTGATGTTATTGTGAGTTAAACTTGGGACCTTAAGACTATCCCCATTCACAACCTAACTCAACCCAACATTTAATAAAAAACTAATTTCTCTCTCTTCCACATATACAACCTAACCCAAGTCAATTTTTGACACACATTCACATTCTAACCCAACCTAATTTTTTATTAAATAAATGTAACAAATGGTTATTTTTTATTTTATTAAAAATAATAATATTAGAAACAGTTATTTTATTTCAAACAATTAAAAGTTATTTAATTTTAATATAAAAATTAAAAAGTTAAACCGTCAATATATATCATATACTAGAATATATATATTATTTTCGAACGAACTCCGTTTTTAATAAAGTTTGTATCGTAATGTTGACAATTTTTTTAAGAAATACGTTGTATTTAGTTTTTTTATTAAGTTTATACATTATAAATTATTTGAGTTATTAAATTATTGGAGGAATTGCAAATTAAGAGATAAAATGAAAAAGAAAATTGAAAGATAGAACCAATCCAATATTAACAAGTGGAAAAACAACATGGGTTGCTCTTGCAACCTTAGGTTGCTTGAGCCACCGGGTTGTGAAGGAAACTAGATTTTTTCTTTATTTTTAAATGACCATCCTATCAAAAAGGTCATGAATGGGGATGGTCTAAGAAGAGAAATCAAGTGACTAATCACTTGTCGGTCAGTCACGAGGCGTAATTAATTAATTAGTTAGACGCTTAGAAGGGAAAAGGTGATGGATGTGTTTGAATGAAACCAACTTGGTGTGTCTTTATAAAGGATAAGGAAGCGTAACTTAGAATATCACTCATGTCTCTGTTTTCCACTTCACTCTAAATAAACCCTAATCATTTCTATCCTTTTCCTTCCTTTAACATGTGATTACATCTTCTAACATCTCTTTATTTTTATTCACATCATCATCAGTTTTATTTTAGACCATGGAGTCTGCTTCAAGAAGGTATCCGTCTTTCTCCTCCACTCTACTCGACGAGATCTACCGCTCAATCGATGAAGAAGAAGAAGAAGAATCAATACCAAGCGGAACCAAATCTAGAAATGCTTGTTTTGAAGATGATGAACGTCGAGGAGCATGTTTAGTTCAGGAATGGATAGAGAACAAAGCAGCAGCAGCATCGACGGCACGTGGATCCTTAAACTTAAACATGAAACCTAAACCTATCCGTACGTGCGTCTATCAACATGACAAGCAGCAGAGGATTGTGTACGGACAAGCAGAAGATTCGCAAACAAAATCAAAATTCACCAAGACGAAATCCAAAGCACTCAAGATCTTAAAGCACCCTATTTCTCCTGGAGGTCGGTTAGCCACTTTTTTAAACTCACTCTTCACCAATAACAAACCAAATTCAAGAAAATCATCTGCCTCACCTTCATGTTTAACCAACATCACTCCATCCTCTACCTATGGATTTAATCCACACAACAACCAACAAAACAAACTCAATCTCAATGATAATAATATTGCAGAAAATTTATTCAAGAATTACCAAAACAAAGTTGAAAAAGAGAGTGATGACGGCGAAAGCAGCAGCGATTCAAGCTCAGATCTTTTCGAGCTTCATAACATCTCCGCTCCTCACATGTATCGAGATGAGTTGCCCCTATACGAGACAACTCAACTTGATACCAATCCACTCTTCATCTAAAATTTTAGTTAGACCTCTTGCTGGTTCAGTAGATATTTTTTTTTCTGAATGGTTAAGCGTTGTTATACTGACTCTAATGGTTAAGATCTTTTATCTGAATTGGTTAGATATTTGTCTTTGAATGGTTAAGCATTATACTGACTCTTAATGGTTCAAACCTCTTGCTGGTTAACAATTACTCATTTAGAAGTTGTCAAAGAGTCACTTATTCACTTGTGTTCGTGTCCAAATTTTCGGTTTGTTGATTGATATAGGCGTGTTTTAGGTTATATTATTTTAACAGTTGTAATGATAATGTAATTGTGTTTGGATGAATCAATTTATAGCCTTACTATAAGTGCACGAGATAGCTTTTTGAAAAAGCGGAAAACATTCACCAAAGGATTTTTTTTTTTTTTTATTTTGATAAGTAATTATTTATGTTTAAAAATGACGATTCAAGGCAATTATTTATGTGAATAAAATTGAAAGGAAAATGTGAAAGTTGAAATAGACATCGATTAAAGAGTAAAAAAGAGTGGGTGGAGACGGAGTTGTTGAATCCGACGATCTTGTTCACACACACCACGCTCAAATATACAAATCTACAACCCCAACTTTGTGTAAGGATATATAGACATATCTTTTATCATTCAAACTAAAAATATATATTCACTCTTCATCTTTGTCGGGTAGTTTAAGTGCGTAACTATATTCTTCCAAGTTATGTGCGAAAGCCCTTTACAAAATCATAAAATACTTATTTTGATAAAATTTATAACAAAAAGACAAATCAAAGAAATTAAACATAACTAAGTTTTCAAAACGACAAAGAATCTCACGTGTAAACTCACCTTACTTGGGGCTATGTCTAAGGTCGACTCCTCGATCGTCATGAGACTGTGCCCCCTGATGCGTGGGAACCAAATGAAATCCGTAAACCCCCGCCCCCAGTTAGGTTCGAACTCGTGATTAAAGCCTCGATTCGTCCCTTCACCCAGATGTCCCTCGAAAATGGCCCAAACGGGAATCGAACATGCGTCTCCACTAGGGAGGGCATGCCTTTTGATTACTGGACCAATATCTGAGGACAAACCCTTTAAAACAAGTTAACGTACAAAAAGTTATTAGAGAAAAATCAAATTAGATATTAAATGAAATATTATATCTATTTTCTCATTTTGTGTTATCACTAGATTTTGCCCCGCCCCCGTTGCGGGGCACTAAGACGAATATTTCTTTCTCATAACATGTACGTCTGTGTTTCGGTTACTTTTATATACTACTCATAACACGATCTCAAAAAAATTACATTAAGTCAACCAATTAAAATAAAACATTATCATACTATACTTTTGGTTAAAAACCAAATTGATGGAAAAACTATAATTTTAAAGTGGAGGTAAAATTGTAATTTTTCAAGACAAATGAGTGTATGCCAGACAGCCGCCTGACACGAATAAAAATTACACCGAGTCAACCAATTAAAACAAAACACTTTTGTCAAAAAAAAAAACTAAAACGATAGCATGACTGTAATTTTACACTAGGAACAAAATCGTAATTTGACTGAGAAAACAAACAAAAATAATGGGAAAAAAAGTAAATTTAAAATTGAGGGCAAAATCGTAATTTGACTGAGAGAAAAAAAAACAAAACTAATGGCAAAACTATAAATTTAAACAGGGTAAAATCGTAATTTTGAATAAGGGCAAAATTGTAATTTTTAGCTCGGGGCAAAAGCATAATTTTATTTTAAACTTAGGGACAAAAACATAATTTTAAACTGATTGTAAAATCGTAATTTTAAAGCAAGAAAAAAAAAATCATAAATGAATTGGACCAATAGAAAACGCCAGACTTTCTCATAGGTAATAAATGTCATGTTTTATGCAAAATCTTACTCACTTTTGAAATATGATGGGTATGTTTGGCATGGAACTTTTAGGAGCTTATAGCTTTAAGCTTTTAAGAAAAAGCTCCTACTCAATAAAAAGTCTTGTTTGGTTGAAGGAGCTTTAAGCTTTTAGGTTAGGAGCTTGAAGCTTTTGGTTGAACGCTACTACTAGTAGCGTTTAGAAGGAGCTACAAGTTTTTAGGGAAAAAATGACTATTTTAACCTCTAAAAATAGGAAACTTTTTAATGCATCAACTTTCTAAATTTTTAGTTATGTCCATTTTGGTCATTTTATACATTTTATTAAAAGCTCCAGCTACTCTACCAAACACCAAATATATCTAAAAAGCTACAGCTACTAACTACCAGCTACAGCTACCAGCTTCCAGCCACCAGCTACCAGCTTACAGCTTCCAGCTAGCAGCCACCAGCTACTTTTGCTAAACATACCCGATATCTATTTTCTCATATTGTGTCATCATAAATGTCTTGTTTTATGCAAATCTTACTCACTTTTTTTATAAGTGAAAAACTCTATTAAATTTTTACCTTTCCGAACGTATCTATTATCTATCTATATAACATTTAGGAAGTTAGATGAACAGTATTATTTTTTTATTCTTTTTAACTTTTCTCTCTTTTCTCTTTTTTTTTCTTTTTTTTAGTTTTACCTCATAGCTTTTAGGCTTTGGGTTAAATCAAATTATAATTTTATCTCCGCTTTAAAATTACGATTTTGTTAATAGTTTAAAACTACTTCTTACCTTCATTTCAAAATAAATTATGCTTTTGCCCCAGTTAAAAATTACAATTTTGCCCTCGGTTTAAAATTACGATTTTGTCCCGTTTAAATTTACATTTTCGCCATTAGTTTTGTTTTGTTCCTCTCAGCTAAATTACGATTTTCCTCTCGATTTAAATTTACATTTTTGCCATCGTTTTTGTTTGCTTTCCCAGTAAAATTATGATTTTGCCTCTAGTGTATACCTACAGACACAGGATGGGGGAATAGTGTCAGGAAGCTGTCTGACACTCCCTCATTAGCCCAACTAATTTACGATTTTATCCCTGCTTTAAAATTACGATTTTGCTATCAGTTCAAAATTACGTTTTTACCCACAGTTTAAAAAAAAATTATGCTTTTTCCCCCAACTAAAAATTACTATTTTGCCCTCGATTCAAAATTACGATTTTGATCCGTTTAAATTTACAGTTTTGCCATTAGTTTTGTTTTTTCCCCCACCCAGCCAAATTACAATTTTGCCCTCAATCTAATTTTACATTTTTGCCATCGTTTTCCTTTGCTTTGCCAGTCAAATTTCGATTTTGCCCAGTATAAAATTACAGTCATGCCATCGTTTTATTTATTTATTTTTTTTTGACAAAACTATAGTAGTGATTTATTTTAATTGTTTGACTCGGTGTAATTTTTATTTGTGTCAGGCGGCTGCGTGGCACTCGCTCGTTTATCCTGAAAAATTACAATTTTGCCCTCAGTTTAAAATTATTGTTTTCCTATCGTTTTTGTTTTTCTTAAGCAAAAGTATTATAGTGTTTTAATTTAATTGGTTGACTAAATGTATTTTTTTAGATCGTGTTATGAGTAGTATGTACAAGTAACCGAAACACATACGTACATGTTATGAGAGAGAAATATTTGGCTTAGTGCCCCGCAACACGGGCGGGAGAAAAATCTAGTTTTTCCTATGTACCAACTTATCGTATTTTCAACATTATTATGATTTATATATAATTTGTTTTCTTAACTAATATGTCAGGTTTATGATTTTAAAAGTTTCCTGGTCGTATGAATCTTCCTGGTCATAGATTATTAAGGGGGGACGGTGTGATCTCGGTAACTGGCTTCGGGGAAGAAGTTTACCGAGTGGGGAATGATCGCCGGCCCTAATTTGGTGAGTGGGGACTTGGTAATTCGGTGTATACTCACCGCTGTGGGGAAGAGGAGGGAAGGAGGAGAGAGGGGGTTTAATGGTGGGTCTCATCCCCTTTCAACGAATCAATTTTTTTTTAATTCTTTACCACTCTCTAGGTGTTTGAATCATTACCGGTGATTGAGTGCAAAATGAGGAATGAAACGGGAACTTGACATGGCATGATATCATTGGGTAGAGAATGACTCAAAGTAGAATAAAATCAAAGCGGGGTTTTAGTTTGTTTTTTTAACTTTGAAATTTAAAAATTATGTACAATGGGTCATAATCTTTGCTTCAATATTACCGATATCAACTTCATATTTTTTACTATCATCAACATTTTTTTATAAAATTGTCTCATATATTTTACTATCATCAACATTTAAAAGAAGTTAAACAGAAGTTTTTTAATTATTTCATGTGTACCATACTAGTTACTTTCATACCTTGTATAAAAGGAGTAGGAAATTCCCGTAACTGTTTGATGTTTCTATTCATATTGGAATTGTCGGTTTTCTCTCATTGACTTTTGGATTGATGCGACCTTACTTTCATATCTACTTGCAGAAAAAAAATGTTAAAAAGAGTTTTAGAATAGTTTAACAGGGGCACCTAGATACTTAACTAATTTTTTTTTGAAAGGTGAACTTCTTAATGGTGACCATTGTCACATCCGCAAATCGCAGACCCTCGCCAAGAACGTGGGCCCAGATAGCAAGGCCAGCGCTGGGTTAACCAGTCTTGGGTCGAAGGCTTTCCCCCGGAAACCGTACTGCCTCTACACGAGTTGCCTCGCTAGAGTAACAGCCGGATGAAAACCGGAGTGACGCTCAGGATCAAACCCTCCTCAGTAGGTTTTTCACCATCATTGCGCACGGGTGTCCTACCCTCTTTCGCCACAAGCGAGAGTCGAACCGGTGACCTCTAGGAGGACAAACCGGCCCCCAACCACTGGGCTATGAAGGAAGGACAGATACTTAACTATTAACAATTGCAATATATAAACACTCGAATGAGTATTTTATATGGCTAAAACTATTTGCACACCTTCAGTGTCTATTTTCATACTTTAGGGTTTATGGATGTCACGTAAAGGCCTGTACGCGGCTTATAGGGTTGTATCAAAATCAGTGTCTAACTGGTGTCGGTTTTAGTCTGACTGCTCCTATACGCGGCGTATACGATGGGTAAAAAACATTTTACCCCTGTTTTGGGTTGCGTATAGGCCCTAAACCAGGGGTAAAATGGTCTTTTTCTTATACACCCCATATAAGCCTGTGCGTAGCGTATAAGTACTTTTATACAAAAATAAATAAAAAACATTGTTAAGTATCGTATACTGCAATTGTTAATATAATATGATATAGGTCTCGTACAGTGTATCCACCAGTTGTGGCCTAGTGGTAGGGTAACTTGGGTTCTCCAATGAAGACTCAAGTTCAATCCAATGATGGATAGAGCCTAGCCTCCTTGCAGAGGTGTCAGTCTTTATCCTGAGCCCACCCAGGTTTTCGTACCACCGTGTGTTACGCCAGAGAGTTCTGCTCTTATGGTGACACAACGACTGCCAAGTGGCAGCCGACGGTATGGTTTCCCGGGGGAACGCCTAAGCCAAACTCTGAAGCCAACGTGGGCCCGGTTAAAACAACATAGTCTGGCCAGGGTGGGGCAGCGGGGCTCTCCAATTTAGAGAGTGCGGTAGCCTAATACAAGAAAGTCGTCGTTCTAAAAAAAAAGGTCTCGTACGGTGTAATATCTTAATTATAGTGTAGTATATTATCATATTATGTCGTATCGTATCATATAGTGTATTATAAGTCTCGTATTGGCTCCCTATAGGTCTCATATAAGCCTATAGGCCTATATGGGACCTGTATAGGCCTATACAGTTGTTGTATCGTATCGCATAGTATAGTATAAGTCTCGTACATGTCCCCTGTAGGTCTTGAATAGGCCTAAACTACACATGTATGCCAATATGGGACCTATACTACACCTATACACCTATACGTGTGTTGTATCTTATCCTATCGTAACGTATCATATAGTGTAGTATAAGTCTCGTATAGGCTATCTATAGGTTTGGTATAGGCCTATACGGGACCTAAACTACATCTATAGGCCTATATGGGACCTATACTAGACCTATAGGCCTATACGGGTGTTGTATCATATCCTATAGTATCGTATCATATCATATCGTATAGTGTAGTATAAATCTCGTATAGGTCTCCTGTAGGTCTTGTATAGGTCTATATGAGACCTAAACTACACCCATAGGCTTATATAGGACATGTACTACACCTATAGGCCTATAAAGGTGTTGTATCGTATCTTATAGTATCGTATAGTGTAGTATAAGTCTCATATAGGTCCCCTATAGGTCTTGTATAGGCCTATACGAGACCTAAACTACATTTATAGTCCTATATGGGCTATAGGCCTATAAGGGTGTTGTATCGTATCCTATAGTATCGTATCGTATAGTGTAGTGTAGTATAAGTCTCGTATAGGTCCCCTATAGGTCTTGTATAGGCCTGTAGGCATATACGGGTCCTACACTACACCTATAGTCCTATATTTGATTTATACTACACCTATAGGCCTATATCGGTGTTGTATCGTATCGTATAGTATAACATAGTATTGTATCTTATAGTGTAGTATAAGTCACGTATGGGCCCCCTATAGGTCTTGTATAGGCTTATACGGGACCTAACCTACACCTATAAGCTTGTATGGGACATATACTACACCTGTAGGCCTATATGGGTGTTTTATCGTATCCTATAGTATAATATCATATCGTATAATGTAGTATAAGTCTCGTATAGGTCTCATATAGGTCTTGTATAGGCCTATACGAGACCTAAACTACAACTATAGTACTATATGGGACCTATACTACACCTATAGGCCTATACGAGTGTTGTATCGTATCATATAGTATCGTTTCGTGTAGTTAGTGTAGTATAAGTTACATATAGGTTCCCTTAGGTCTTGTATAGGCATGTAGGCCCATACGAGCCCTATACGAGACTTATACTATACCATACTATACTATACGGCACAGCATGGCACGGCACGGCATGATACCATACTATACTACACTATACTATATTATACGATGCTTAACAATGTTTTTTATACTATGCTATGCTTTGCTATGCTATGCTGTACTATACGATGCTGAACAATTTTTTTTTAGAAAAGTACTTATTAAGAACGTTATTAAAACGATAAATATTGTATAGAAACGTAAAAAACCCCTTTATATACGACGTGTATAGGCCTATACGAGGGATACAAAAGACCATTTTACCCTTGGTTTGGGGTGCATATAGGCCATAAATCAGGAGTAAAATGGTTTTTTTCTATACGACGAGTATAGGCCTATACGTGACGTATAGGACCATGGTAGGACACAATCAGAGATTCTCTTGAAAATTGAAAAAATGGTTATACGCTACGTACATACCTGTCTGTACGTGGTTGTAGGTCCCGTGAGCCGTATGGATCGTAACAGAATCGTCAATCTAACCTAGAGTGCGGAATCCTCTAGATCAGATTTCACAGAAAACGAGTAGAACAAGAATCAAGAACACGATAAACTTTCAATCTGGTCTTCTATTGATTATCCAACACGAAGTTTACAATCAATTCAAGACCCACAAGAAATCTCCTAGCCACTCTCTATAGATTTCTAACAATGTCCCAAAATGTCTACCAAGTGTCCAACCCTAACCCTTATGCCAAGCCTTGTTTATATAGGACAAGGTTTGCACATGGGCTTTGGTCTGGGCCAGGCCATTCTCCAAGCCCATAACACTAAATAACTCCCTAACCAATAATGCTAAGCCCGATACAAAATATCCAAAGACTAAATAAACAAACTATTAAGCTGTTGTCACAAAACATGCACCAACAAACTCCCCCTTGACAATAGCTTCATAGTGTAACTTTGTCTTCAAACATCTTGCAGTCTTTTGGTCTTTGGATAGCGTCAGCTACACAGTTTATGACATCAACAAACTCCCCCTTAGCTGATGCTTCCAATCTCCAAAACTTTCATTCGTTGTAGATCAGCGAACTAGCAATCTTTGGTTAAGCAAGTATCTTCAAAGCTTCCATATCTCTTTCTCTTTCTGCAATGTAGTAGAAGGATCCTACCATGCATCTTCACACGTTCTTCACTCCACTCTCAATCTGCACTTTACTTGTATTCTGCACTTCATTTTGATAACTGCATCAATCTGTTTAGAAACACAAGCAAGTATCTCGAAAAACCATTAGCCTTTTTCACATTTAAAGATAAACCAATATTTTATCTTAGTTTGCAAAAACAACTACCTGTCAGTTCAAAATGGGAGATCTTTTAAAAGGAAATATTTTTGGTATTTTTGATATTTCAAAACAAACTAACAAACTAAACTAAACTCAAAAATATTTACAATACATCTTTTTGTGAGAATCATGTGCAAGAAGATCATATCAGCAAAATCAAACTGTTTCACACCATTAGTTAATTCTTTATGTTATTTATCGTGAAAAGCAGTTCAAGACGATTACCAGTATGTTCGTCCACCTAAACAAAATGCATGAACATTTCAAGTACCATTACCGTATGATACGTTAAGGTAATTTTATATCTGATATACTAGTGTGTCCCACTTCAGGATATACCCCCGCAATCAAGGTATGCACAAAGATTCATCGTAGCAGGTGAGTATACTGATTTCATCCTTTAAGATATCCTGACAATGTCTAGATCTGTATATAATCTGTTTTATCATGTTTTGATTGCTTAACAATGAACACCCAAATAAATACTAATCAATTCCTGGAAATATAAACAACACACTCTATCATGCAAGTATCTTCCCTACCACATATTTCACAAGTCCAATCCAGATTTCTGAAATCTTAACTGGGAATAGGTTGAGAAGAGAACAGAATAGATCTTTAGCAGAGTTGGTATAATATACAAATCAAATGAGTTTTTCTCAGTTTGATATAGGTTTCTTGGGTTTCTTTTGGGCACTAGAGGGCCTCTTTCGGGTGTATTAGATCTATAGCGCGACAACGTACAGCTAGGTCAGCATGTATCTGGATGCAGCAGAAGCTGTCGTTGCCTAGCACCTCCAGGTCAGCATATATCTGGATGCAGCAGAGGAGGTACACGACTTTTTTTCAGAGAAGATTTCAGAATCAGATCAAAATTGTGTGTATCGGGACAACATACAGACATTCAAATAGAAATGAGCTAATTCCAAGTGACTTTATTTCCTGGGGTCATGTACAATTTTAGTTCTAAACAGAAGGACAACCAAGATATCCCCAGATGAAATAACAGTATAAAGACCCAAAACTTCAGATTTTGGCAATCTATCAACGCAAGATTTAAGGTCATTAAACCATACACCACTTATGTGTTCCCCACTCAACTCAGTGCATTTATGTTTATATCACATTGGTAAGTTGATTATTTCATGCTTTTGCCTACTGGTATATCATATGATGAAGTTGCTATCACACTTAAGCATATTAATTCAGTTTGAGTGTGACAGTCTAACTTGCTGATGTACTATCATTTCTTCCTTTTCACACAGTGAAAACTCATTTTTTCAATTTTTCAATGTTTTTGGATTTTTAAAATTTTATAACTTACTCCCCCTAAACACACGCACTAACTAAACTCTTTTTGGCTTAGAGGAATTTTCAATGTTTTTGGATTTTTAAAATTTTATAACTTACTCCCCCTAAACACACGCACTAACTAAACTCTTTTTGGCTTAGAGGAATTTCTCCCCCTAAATTTTTGTTTTTATGGAGTAAGTTTCAAAAACATAAATTTAAAAACAAACAAACTCCCACCTTTACCTGACTACAGTTTTTCACTTTTTAAGGTTAAAAACAATCAAAATGATCACAGAAGTAAATAGTTCGTTACCCATGTTAACCTACTATTCACCTCAGATGCTTTACAGGAATAACCACTGTCGAACACATCAACAATCCTTCTTGGTCATCCTGCATTCACTCAACAACTCAGTTAGACTTTAGAACCCAAGCCCTAATGGTCTTGGGTTTTCCAAATTCATCCATTACAGGAACATCCATCCAATATCCATCACACTTCAGTGGATTATCTGGATACCTGCTTCTCCCATTATTATACCATGAATTTTGGAAAAAATTTGGATGTTGTTGAACATTTGAGTTACTAAAACCCCTATGTCCATTTCTTTGTTGAACATTTCGATTACCAGAAGTTTGGTATCGAGTTTGATATCCAAAATTTCTATTTTGACTTTGAAATTGATTTGATTTACCATTATGATGACTAAATTGTGGAGAAATACTTCTTGGTCTATCAAATCTTTTCGAAGTTGAGGGTTTTGATTGAGATTCAGGTTTCTTTGTCTGACAACTTGGTTTTACACTATTGCTTGACCCAACCTGATTCCCTTCTTTAACCTCATCAACTTTTTGCTTACCTTTCTTCAAAGGACAACAACTCGCCACATGTCCTTTGTTGTGACATTTAAAACATGATCTTTTCTTATAAGTTTTCTTTTTGTTTGATCACTTTTTAAATGTTTTGACCTTTTTGTCTTCAGTATCCTCATCCACTTTATGAGGTGTACCGTTAGACCCAACAGATTCTTTCAAAGAAACTGGACTATTTGGCAAGTCCACAGCTATCGGATCCACTACCTCTTGTGCAGTGGTTACAAAATCAATTAGCTCTTCTTCTTTTGGTAGAAAAGAGTAGTCTTGATTTCCAGAAGATGAAGCTTTAGTAAACCCCACCCCTGTTTTATCATTACTCCTTTTTAAACCTTTTTGAATTTGAGTCCTGACTAACGAAGAATTCCCAAAATTGTTTAACTTCTCCCGAAGCTCTACAATTTTGGCTTGTGCATCAGCCAATTCTGTGCACTTTTCTGAAAACTCGTTAGTCTTTTCTTTCAGAGTTTCACGAGCCAAATCAATGATCTGTAATTGTTCATTGACTTTGCTTGTTAAACTACTGATTTCTTGTTCATTTGATTTGAGTTTTTCTAAACAATCGGACTCTCGTTTAATCAAAAGAACATTTGACTTTTTTAACTTTTCTAATTCAGCTGACTGAATTTCGTTTTGCTCCGATAATCTGTCAACTTTACCCTGTAGTTCAGTGCAATTAAGACATGTATGACTTACAGATTTTGCTGATACCTTCACCTCTGATGTAAGTCCATTCACATCCTTCAAGCCCTTTGAAACTTCTGCATCCTTCTTTTCAGCAGTTTCCTTCTCAGCTTCCTTTTTCTCAGCATTCTCTTCATCAGCTTTCCTCTTCTCTTCATCCTCAGCAACTACTTCTCCAATCTTCACCGCTGCAAACTCAGCTACCAATGCTTGATCACAAGTATTCACTTTTGATGGAATCTGATAACGTTTTTCCAAAGCTTCCCACAGCTCTCTGGAAGTCTCATACTTCCTAAAAGTATGTTTAATGCCCTCAGGCAAGGACTTCTTTATTGCTGCTAAGGCTTTCTTCTCAGCATCAACCATAAGTTTCTCAGATTCCTCCATCATCTCATAAGAAATCACCTTAACTCTTCCTTCAACACGACGTGCAGGAGCAAAGTATCCATCTATCATACAACTCCACATTCTCGCATCCTTACTTTGAACATATGCCTCAACCTTCTTTTTCCATTCAGCATATTCATTGACATTTATAAGCTTTGGCCAGTTCTTAACAACCTCACTTCCATTATCCATCTTAGCCATCACGCAGCGTAAAAGTTTAAATGGATTTTGGTAACCTGAATCAAAATCCAAATCTAACTCCTATACTGGTCCTTTTCAAGCTTTTACCGTAAGCGAACTGATAAAACCGTACAAAATTTTTGTGAAAACTGTTTTTATCAAATTATACCGTTAGATTCGTCTCAAAATTACGGTTCCAATGATATATAATGTCAAAAACCTATTTCCAGATTTTCCAGAGTCTTTTTTTTTTTTTTACCCTAAAAATCCAAGGATTCCAACGGTGCACACGGTTTCCTGTGACGAGTTACGGATGATTTTCTAAACATGAATCTGTGAAAATTTTCTTACGCGGGCCAAGAAAAATTCCACCTCTTCCGAAATGGTCAGAAAAGGTCCGAAATGGTAGATGGCTATCCGTAATGGTCCGAAATGGTTAAGTTTATCCGAAATGAACACCCTTTTGTCCGAAATGCACTACTTTGATCCGAAATGGGACTAATGTTATCCGTAATGAAGCAATCAGATCCGAAATCAAGTCACTCTTGTCCGAAATCAAGTCAATCTGATCCGAAATGAGTACCCCTTAATCCGAAATGATTCGTAATCCTTTTGACTGGTCCGAAATGCAACCTAAACTTGTCCGAAATGAGTTCTTTTGATTCGAAATCCAAGTCTTCAAGTTCGAAATGATCCGTAATGCTTGATTCTGGTCCGAAATTGATTGTTTCTGGTCCGAAATTGATTCGAAATCTTTTGTTACGACGGGTGGAAACATATAGTAAGACAAAACACGATTCGTAAAATACAGTGCGTAAAAGACAATTACAAAAAAGTGTAAAACACAAAAGTAGACACAAAGTGTAAAACAAAATGCTTAAGACATTTCGTAAAACACAATGCATTGGTATTTGCAAAAGTAGGAGTTGTAGTCTAGGGGTTACAATTGCAATTTTTTTAAAGTTGGGCGGGTGTAAAAATAGAGTAATAGTGCAAGGGGTAAAAAGACAAAGTCTAAAAAGACAAAGTCCAAAAAGACAGTGTAAAAGTATAGGGGTGGTGGCGGAAATGTATAAAAGATGAGGGGGTGTTGGTGGAAATGTAAAAGAAGAGGGTTGGTGGCGTAACTGTGTAAGAGCTAAGGGGGTGATGGTGGAAAACCAAAGTAGAGGGTTGGTGCTGGCAAAGTTTGAAAGATGAGGTTGTCATTTTGGAAATTTAAAGTAGAAAGTTTAGGGACTAAATTTGTCATTTTATGAAACTTTGAAGGTACCAAAGTCAATGGGCTAAAATCGCAACATCAGGAAAGTACAGGGTATAGTACTTAGACCCGCGCACGTTGCCGCGCGGGTACATTGCAAACATTGAATGAATTAGTCCTCCATCCATCTGATCTACGCATTTTAACATATCCAGTTTAACTCAATAGCATTGCAGTTGGATCAAAATGTAAAGTAATAGAATTTATATTGTACCATCATAGTGTCTTTATATGTATGACCTGACTCATACATAAGAAACATACAAAAAAAAGATAATCAAGGATTGAAATTTTACCCCAAACTCATTGCACTGGTTACATGTGATAAACTTTGTATAGAAATTATAATAATTAAAAGGTAGTTGGCAAAATTATAATAATTTAAATATTTGTATATAATAATTAAAAGCTTTGTATATAATACATGTGACTCGTTGGCAAAATTTGAATATAATATATACATATGATAAGCTAGTTGGCAAAATAAGACAAAAACATAGAGAAGACAAAAGGGTAATATTGTCATTTGTCGGTGGCACCGACATTTAGTTTTAAGATTATACTAGTAAAAAGACCCGCGCGCGTTGCAACGCGGGCACATCGCAATCGCCGAATAGATTAGTTCAAGCATTACGTGATGCGTTAACCATATGAAAATGTGCGTTTCAACGTATCTGATTAAAGTCGATGTAACCAATATAAGCATTTGTGATCGGATCAAACGTAAAGTAAATCGAATATATAGCGCACAATCATAACGTATTATATTGTGAAATGAAAATGAATTACATGACCATACCTGGCGATACACCTAATAGTATAAAGATCACGTTAAAAAGTTAGTTGTTGTACATGAGTAAATATAGCTAACATTGCATACAAACTACAAAGAAAGATAATAAACCTACCGTAATTGCTATGAGAATCTCGGATGCCATTGCCAAGCCAAGAAAAGGAATATCCCATCTGCATGCTCAACGACTGCCAAGTGAAAGCAAAGTACCCGCCAACAAACAAAAAAACCCTCAACTTAGCCCAAACCTACAGAAAGCCATTCAATTTGGCTATATGAAGTATTGTAAAGTGTGTGTTAGGGAACATTTAAGAATTACGGGTGTTATAGCACATGCATTTTAAACATTTTTGAAATAAATGAAAATGTAAATTTAAACTTTTTTGCTACAACATACAGTCTTTTCATGCTCATAAATAAGTGGCCGGGAACAGCTGCAAAGAGAAGCTGCGCAGTTCTATAAACCAACATCATTTTTATACTCATTCAATCCTCAGCCTTTTTAATTCATAGCTTTATCCAAAGTGATTAGAGGGAAGCTTACAATGTAACAGCATGCACTCCAAATGTGTATAATAAATTGGTAGATCCTGTAAAATAATAAAGCACCAGTTTTTTTGGCCCAAAATGTTTAACTATAACCCATCAACCAACAATTATCATGGTAGGTCGTAACTTTTCTCCAAATTAAGAAAAAACCCATATGAGATCTAGATTTAAAACGCCGAAATATTAGTTTCCTTTCTAAAGATAGTATGTGTGAAAGAGTGTTGTGTTTTTATAATATTGTACCTGACTATGAATTAAAGCTGCAATGGCCATGTACCAGCCAAGAAAAGACCAAATCCTGTAGTTGTAGAAAGATTGAATGAACACCTTGGTGGCACAACATGCTCTAAAAATGTATGTCCAGATGATCATTTATGTAGTAGATACTATTGTCATTAAAAAAACAAAAAAAGTCTCATTTTTTTCACATATTCAAGAATACTCATTTCATATATGTATGTCCATGTCCTTTATCCAGATGATCATTTCATTGGTGACAATCCCTCATTAAGCACTAAAGGATAACAACTAAAAACTCGATTTTAGTCGAAGGTTTTGAACTTTATGTTTTATGTTTTTAGTAACATAAGGCCGGTCATACCTGAAATGTAACCTCTATACTTGGTGCTTAATTTTTGGATCCCAACTCATCTGTAACACCTCGAAAATTCATGTCCAGTAAAATAAAGACACGTGTCATGTTTTGCAAACGTGTTATGAATACGGATCCAGATAAAGATGTACGGTAGGATTTAAAAACGTCGACATGTTAATTTATACCTCTGAGCGACCTATTAATAAATCCCTAACCAGGATATATTTTATCAACATCTGAATTATGTTTATAAATCTGGCCATTCAAAATAATGAATTTATTTTATAACTCTAGACATGGACCAATGTGAAATTCTTGGTATTTCCGACAATAAAAACCTCCCACAAAGTGCCAAAGTGTGTAAGTACATGCCTAGACATGCAATGGCTGGAATCATGGTCCCCATACTGATTAAAGTGCATGAGATTCGGAGATGTAAGTGTTGCATGGTCAAAGCCTAAATAAAAACAAATGTTTGTTCCCTGGCGAAGGCTTGCGCACCTCAACATCCAGAGCGCTGCGGTGCGCAAGGCTGCTTACGGACCTCAACACCCAGAACGTTGAGGTGCGTAGGGTTCCTGAATTAAAACAAAGTTTTGTCCTCTGGTGACTGCTTACGGACCTCAACATCCAGAGCGCTGCGGTGCGCAAGACTGCTTACGCACCTCAACACCCAGAATGTTGCGGTGTGTAAGGCATACAGCTGGGCGATTTTCAGGACAGCTGCCTGTTAAAACGGTTACACCGCCTCTTTTAGGTGGTATTCGAAATTCAGGGGCTCTCTAGGTGGTTTTTAGCATCCTAGGTCCACCTGGGATGATCTTATAACACCTCTAGACTATTTTGGCATGATCCTAAGCTCTTGGGTTCACTATATAAGAAGATGAAAGTTGCAACTTTTGGGCACTTGCATTTGCAACATTCACAACTTACTTTCTGGAGCTCTCTGGTCAACAAGCAATCTTCCTAGTGATCACTAATCATAATTAGGACTCTTGTAAGTATACTTAACCTTTCTAAATTCATTTTAGCTTAGTTAATTAGCTAAAAGTCAAACCGTTGTAATTAAGGTTTGACTTCGTGATTAATTAATATGTGCTCAGTCAAATCACGAATTAAAAGTACCTATAAGTAGGTAATTATGTGGGTAATAAACCCTAAAAAGGGTACTTTCAGATTCCCACTTTAACTATGTTAATTGTCGAGTCAAAGCTTACTTTAAAAAGTCAATAGAATGTTTATTTTCAAATTAAAACATAATTAGCAATGTAGGATACTTGCAACCTGTTTGATCATTAATATAACTTGGTAATTAATGTAAGAACATGTCCCAACATGTTCAACTCGACAATTTTCAGTTTAAGACCCGGATCGGAACCGAAGGTCGCATAAATTGACTTTTGCTTTGACTTTCAGTTCTGACCCATTTAAGCATTGTTTAGAAATGCCTTAGAGCCTTAATTGGACCATGTTTCATATTAGTGTAACCCCCTGAGGTCACACAACTTGGTTTATTAGTTATCCGATTCATATGCATGTTTCCGTTAAACGCTTAATTGTTGACTATTATGCCCTTTTGATTATAAAACGTGATTTTTGAAAAAGTAAAAGAGTAGAAACCTTAGTTACTAATTTATAAACTTGCACCAAAAATTTGACATCAGTTTGAGGTCTAGATTAGGAGTTATGCTCGTTAGCGTAAATTGAAAGCTTTGTGTTAAATAAACGGCGTAATTAGCGTATAGCCTATTTAAACCCACTTTTTGATATCAAACTTTTTCCCCACTGATGTAATATAATATTTTGGGATTTTTTGAAGATTTTTATTTGATTTTTGGTTGAGCATAACATAGGTCTCTATGTTTGATTCGGTTTATGACGGTTTTGCCCTTTTAAGCCATAAAATGAGTTTTACAAATCCTTTTGACCCCAAACCTTTTTGTATTGATTTTAATTGATAAATAAAATATTTTGAGCCTTCTGGAATTATAAAAATATCAGCTTTCCTTTGAAAACCTGGAAATGGCTCCAAACCGCCTTTTTAAGCGTTTTTAACGCATAGTATGTGCTAAAACCATATTAAACATATAAGGTTGATACCTACTGATATTTTTAGTATATTTTTATATATTAACAGTAAGTAAAAGTTTTTAAACTTAGGTTTCCAGTTTTGACCTTTTAAGCCTAAGTGAAATTACCAAAATACCCCTAAGGTGCATAGTTTGGTTTTAAATGACAAGTTTCACATATAGGTCATACCCTACTGTTATAACTTATTAAAATAAGTGTATTTACTGTATAAATCAGACCTGTAACTCAGATTTCTAATTAAACTCTTTTATAATCTTTTAAATGACCAAAATGCCCTTATGAGGCATAAGTTGAGTTTAAATTCGTTTGGGGGCATAATAGAAGATATTTTACTATTATCTCAACATGTTTAAGGTATATTAATTCAGGGAACTTGCATATGGCTCATTTGGTTACCCGTAACGCCCTTCTCGCGTTCGGTTCGGTTTATGTAACTAGTTTACATAAATTGACCAAAACGGGTCAAACCTTATCATTTTTGTCTCAAAATCCAGAATGTATTTAGTTTACCCATATTATACAAGTCTTCAAACTTGTCGGGTCTAAATCACATTCCATTCCGGTCTTCGCTTAATCGTGCGTTTGAACTGTATCTTCCTTAAAAACTAACCGGTCTAAGCTTAGGCTTAAATAAAGACCCGTTAGAAATCTAATAGGTTATTATAAACCTTTGTTCCAGAATAGGAGAACCAGTAAAAGCTACCTGCACTCGCTAATTGTGATTTATACTTACAAAGGTAAATACTTTTAACTTATTTTCCCTTATACGGGCTTGGGGTACGGTATATAAAATACCGCTTGGTCCGGCATTGAATCTTTAATCGAATAGAGGTTAAATCATTGAGATGCTACGTTTTGAAATGTTTTGTTTGCTTAAAGCCTTTGGGGGGTTAATGACCATGTCCCGGATATCCTTGGCATCATCTTACGAGATGGCCACGACCTAAGCACGGGGTGTAGGCGTATACCCGTCAGTGCCTAACCAAATAATGTGGTGTGTCTATTAATCTTTAACCCGGTCTACGGACCGGGCTACTGAACGCATAAGTAACATGTAATTCACTTACAAGATTATATTCACATAATTATCCCAAGTTATACAATGTTTTGTGCCACGTGCATTCAAATCAATTTTTAAACCTTTTTAAAATGAGTCAGTTAAATTGTATTTACCAGTGTATATTGACGTATTTTCCAAAAGGTTAAGTGCAGGTACTACTCGTACTAGGCTGGCTGTCTTCTAGCGTCCACAATAAGTCTCGCAAGCTTGGATGACAATAAAACTGTTGAACAATATCTTCTTTTATTTTGATCCGCCTGTGGATCCGTTTTAACTATTTCGTGATATTTAATATTACAATTTATTAAGTTGAAATGAATCTATCTTTGCTTCCGCTGTGCATTTATATATATTGTGTTGTTTGACTTATGATGATATCAACTACGTCACGATACTCCCCACCGGGCCCACCGGTAATACGTGGAAATATCGGGGTGTGACAGGTTGGTATCAGAGCCAACTCTGAGTGAATTAAACACTAGCCTTTTGTGTTTAATCTCAGTTACACAATTGCACTTTCCTCGATTCTCGAGTCTAGACAAAGAACTTAGGAATTATTCAAATTTTTGGTCTTATTTCTAACTTTGTCTTATGTATATTTCTTGTTGTATCACTTGTTTGTTTTTGACAGGTTGACAAAATGCCGCCGCGGATGAGAGGAAGAGGAAAGGGAAAAGGGCCACTCGTCGCCCCAAATGACCATGAAGCCGGACCTTCGCACCGGCGAACACCTTCAGATCCCCACAACCCAGGTCCTCAAGATCTCTGGAGGACTTTTGTTGAACCAGCTAGGCGCTCAGTTTCACTGAGTACTTCCCCTTCTATTCCACACTCTTTCGGGCCACATTCTGAAAATGAGCCCCACAACTCCCACCAGTCCTACATTCCTCTTCAAGGACATAACTCACCTTTCGACCACCTATCGCCTGTCTTCCTAGGCCAATTTAACCCTGCCGACTACCTTGGAGTTTTAACCCACTTGGACCTGAAGATCATTTCTCCGGTTGCAACGCAATGGATATAGACGAGGACACCGATCCTTCAATGCCACCATCCGGAACTCCTAACCACCCCATTGTAATTTCAGATGGGTCACCGTTTGTGGGATCACCTTACAATGATCCCGACAGTTATGAAGAGAGATTCAGACTGTGTGATTGGGCGTTTACTCCCAGTCACCACAGCTCTCCCCTGCACCACCAGCAGCAGCCACAGCAGCAGCAGAATCCTTCCGAGGATTCCCGACTTGTCGCGGTCACTCCGCCGCCACCACCACCTCAACTTCAGCCTCCCTCGCCCCCGAGGCGAAGGAGAACGACCGTGCGCATATCCGCGCGAGGGGGAGTGCGCATCAGCACCCCTCCACTTTCAAGTGGCAGCCGATACTCGCCAGTCCACGAAGAACCAGAGATGGGAGAATCTTCACACCCCGTCTCAGAAGTGAACTCTGCACCAGTCGCGCCACCACCACCACTGGGTTTTGGAGACCCAATTCCGACTTACACTGGTGCGGCAGCGTACAATCCTTTCGAGCAGCCGATCCACACAAATTACAACTTTGCAGAGGATCCCTACTGGGTAGCTGCGAACTCCAACGCTCTCCATCCGGAAGGTCCCTATGGAGGTCCCTGGGCTACGGGACACTCGACCTATGGATACCCACCATATGGGTATCAACAACCGCCTCCTCAACCTCCGCATTATCAGCAACCCCCACAGGCGCCAGTGATGTCACCGCCACAATTTCAAGAAATCCTTCAAGGGATAAATGAGGTGCGACAAGAGGTGCGGCATGAATTGCGGGAAGAACGTAGACATAACAGAGGGATGTTCAAGAATATGGTGGATTTGATCAAGGGAAAAAGCAAGAAGGATCACTAAATCCTTTGTTTGTTTGTTTGTTATTTTAGTTGTAATCATGTCCCTGCGAGGACATTTATTTCTGTACTTTGCCCCTGCGTGGGCATATTTCCTTTCTGTTCTGCCCCTGCGTGGGCATGTTTTTCTGTTTGGCCCCTGCGTGGGCATGTTATTTGTGTAAACGTCCCGTTTAGGGCAAACTTGTACTAGTTTAATTTTATTTGGAATGGTTAATTCAAGTTTTTCATTTTAAATTATGTGCATGAATATAATATATGAAGAAATGAAAAATAACATTTATTATTTTGATTTACCATTTTAATAAAATAATAAGAATCTTGAAAGGTAAAACCTAGCTTTTATGTTATCATAAAATTTAGCCAATATGGTAAAACCTGTTTAAAAAGATTCAAATCTCTGTTAACATCTGCAAACATGTTAACATTCTTGGCTAATGTGATCCGCAAAATCACACATGTCACCCTTTTAATAAATTATCTAAATTCCTTATTATTATTATTATTTAAACATCTAGTTGTGATGTCATGCCTATGGGCTACAATTAATGTCATATAAGACAAAAGACAGTAGTAGCCTACAACTCCCTGTCAAGAAAAGGTGATGAACTTTGATTCAAACCTTAATGCCTCGATTCCATAAAATCTAGGCTTATGAAATAAATTGCCTACATGACTTGACCTATTGTGTTATTATTATTTTATGATTCGGGATTATGATAAAGATTCTGAATAATTAACAAATTAACTAAAATGGTTATTAAAACCATGGTTAATAGATTATCTAGAACAGTAGTACTGTTTAGGCTTATATATAAACATTGTCCTTATTGTCTTTATGTAGCAATTAAAACTACATGGCCAAGTCAGAAGAAATAAACAGTCATTCGGCGGAAAACCCTGAAAATGCAAAATTATTGGTAACTGGAGCGGAGCTGCAAGCATTAGTAGAAAATGCTGTTACCAAAGCAATAAATAGGCAGTTTAGTGAAGAAAGCGGGACCCGGAGTAGGACCCGATCCGCACCACATTCCAAGCCAAAGGTTCACTCTGAGGCTCATAGCAAACCACCTTCTAAAAAGGATGAACCCAAGAAGGATGATGATCGACACTCATCAAATCAAAACAGTGTTCCCTCAAAAAGGGTGGTATTTGATGCTAAACCTCATACCAAGTCATGTACCTACAAGTACTTTGCTTCTTGCAAACCCCGGGACTTCATTGGGGAGAAGGGAGCAGTAGATTGTATGACCTGGATAGATGAAATGGACACGGTAGTTGACATCAGCGGATGTGCTGAAAGGGACGTAGTGAAATATGTATCCCAGTAGTTCAAGGGAGAAGCACTGGTATGGTGGAAGTCACTCATCCAAGCTGCTGGAAAGATCCCACTCTACAACTTGTCATGGGATCAGTTCGTTGCTCTTATTAAAGAGAATTATTGCCCGCAGCACGAAGTCGAAAGAATCGAATCAGATTTCCTATCATTGGTGATGAAGAATTTAGATTGTCAGACTTACCTCACCAGTTTTAATACCTTATCTAGGATGGTTCCATACTTGGTAACCCCAGAACCAAAAAGGATTGCTCGCTTCATCGGGGGTTTAGCCCCAGAAATTAAAGCTAGTGTTAAGGCATCGAGGCCTGCTACCTTTAGATCAGCAGCTGATCTATCTCTATCTCTTACCTTGGACGTAGTCAGGTTGAGATCACTCAGGAATTCGGAAGAAGGTAAGAGGAAGCGTGAGGACGACACCTCACGAAGATCAGATAAAAAGCACCGAGGAAATAATGACCACAAGAAAGGGTCGGGGTCTAAAAAGGATGGGCAACAATCTGGAGATAAGCCCGAATGTAAGGTTTGCAAGAAGCACCATTTTGGAAGGTGCCGACTTGAGTCGAAGTCCCAGTATCAGCCGAGACCCTGTGGGATTTGCAAATCTACGGAACATAAGACCTTGGAGTGTAAGAAGCTGAAAGATGCAACATGTTACGGTTGCAATGAAAAAGGGCACATTAAGTCCAATTGCCCAAAGATCACCAAGAAAACCAAGGATGGGAAAAAGACCAATGCTAGGGTCTTCAAGATGGATGCTAAGGAAGCGGTTCAAGACGACAACGTGATCACAGGTACTTTTCTCATAAATGATGTTTATGCTAGAGTATTGTTTGATTCTGGAGCAGATAAGTCTTTTGTGGATAATAAGTTTTGTGAGTTGTTGAAATTGCCTGTTAAAGCCTTAAGTGTGAAATATGAGGTGGAATTAGCTGATGGAACCATAGAAACCGCCTCAACTGTGTTAGATGGATGTGTTAAATCCATTAGGAACCACTCTTTTCCTTTGTCCTTACTTCCCGTTAAGCTAGCCGGTTTTGATATAGTTATAGGTATGGATTGGTTATCGCATAACCAAGCCCAGATTGTGTGCAACAGAAAGCAAGTGGTAGTCAAAACTCCGTCTGGTGAGTCACTTACCATTCAGGGGGATACCCAGCATGGATTGCCTGAGCAAGTGTCCATGCTCAAGGCATCTAGATGCTTGAAGAAGGGTTGTGTCATTTATATGGCACAGGTTACTATTGATGAGCCGAAGCCTAAGATTGAAGACATCCCTGTCATTTCGGAATATCCTGAAGTTTTTCCTGAAGAACTACCTGGCTTACCACCAGATAGGCAAGTAGAATTCCGAATTGACATCATTCCTGGAGCAGCACCTGTTGCTAGAGCACCTTATAGGTTGGCACCGACAGAAATGAAGGAGTTAAGGACACAGTTAAATGATCTGCTAGCCAAAGGTTTTATTAGACCTAGTTCGTCTCCTTGGGGAGCGCCGATCTTGTTTGTCAAGAAAAAGGATGGGTCGATGCATTTGTGCATCGATTACCATGAGCTTAATAAGGTCACTATCAAGAATAGGTATCCTTTGCCCAGGATCAACGATTTGTTCGATCAATTGCAAGGGGTAAGCTATTTCTCTAAGATCGATTTGAGGTCAGGCTATCATCAGTTGAAGGTTAAAGATGAAGATGTGCACAAGACTGCATTTAGGACTCGTTATGGACATTACGAGTTCCTAGTGATGCCTTTTGGGCTCACTAATGCACCGGCCGCATTCATGGATCTCATGAATCGCGTCTGCAAGCCTTACTTGGACAAATTCGTCATCGTCTTTATTGACGACATCCTTATTTACTCGAAGAACCAAGCTGACCACGAGAAACATCTTCGCTGTATTCTTAAACTTCTACATCATGAGAAACTCTACGCCAAATTTTCGAAGTGTGAATTCTGGCTTCGAGAAGTCCAATTCCTTGGACATGTGGTTAGTGAGCGTGGTATCCAAGTAGATCCCGCTAAGGTAGAAGCAGTTATGAATTGGCAAGAGCCAAAGACGCCTACTGAGATTCGTAGCTTCCTGGGTTTAGCAGGATACTATAGGCGATTTATTGAAAACTTCTCAAGGATTGCTGCGCCCCTAACTTCGTTGACACGTAAGAAGGTTAAGTTTGATTGGGACCCTAAGCAGCAGGAATCCTTTGATATTCTGAAGAAAAAGTTAAGCAATGCCCCAGTGTTAACATTACCGGATGGAATTGAAGAATTCGTAGTGTATTGTGGTTCATCACACACTGGTATGGGCTGTGTGCTCATGCAGAAAGGCAAGGTTATTGCCTACGCTTCACGACAGTTAAAAGTACACGAGAAGAATTACACCACCCATGATTTGGAGTTGGGTGTCGTTGTATTTGCATTAAAACTTTGGAGGCACTACTTGTATGGGACCAAGTGTGTGATCTATTCAGATCACAAAAGACTTCAACACTTGTTCAATCAGAAGGACTTGAACATGAGGCAGCGACGCTGGATGGAAACTTTAAATGATTACGACTGTGAGATAAGATACCATCCAGGCAAAGCAAATGTAGTTGCTGACGCCTTAAGCAGAAAAGAAAGAGTAAAGCCGATAAGAATCAATGCCAAGCACATTGAAATAAGGAATAGTTTAAATGAAAGGGTGTTAGCTGCACAGAAGGAAGCTGTGTTGGAAGCTAACTATCCTGAAGAAAAGCTAGGAGTAACTGAGGAGCAGTTATCCTATGACAAGGACGGAATGCTAAGATTGAATGGACGAATATGGGTTCCAGTTTATGGAGGACTTCGGGATGTTATCCTCCAGGAAGCCCACAGTTACAAATATTCCGTTCATCCTGGAGCTAATAAGATGTACCAGGATCTAAAGGCAAACTACTGGTGGATTGGTTTGAAAAATTCTGTAGCTGCCTATGTAGCTAAATGTTTGACGTGTGCGCAAGTCAAAGCTGAGCATCAAAAGCCGTTAGGTCTGCTACAACAGCCTGAACTTCCCACATGGAAGTGGGAGATGGTGACAATGGATTTTATCACCAAGTTGCCAAAGAAAAGGAAGGGAAATGATACTATATGGGTCATAGTGGATAGACTCACGAAGTCAGCACATTTCCTACCCATTAAGGAAACTTATAGCTCTGACATGTTAGCTCAATTGTACGTAGATAAAATTGTAGCTCTGCATGGCGTGCCAGTTTCAATTATCTCTGATAGAGATATGAGATACACCACTCATTTTTGGAAAAGTTTCCAACAGTCTTTGGGCACGCGTTTAAATTTTAGTACGGCTTACCATCCACAGACAAACGGACAGAGTGAGCGTACCATCCAAACATTGGAAGACATGCTTCGTGCATGTGTGCTTGATTTAGGTGGCAGTTGGGATAAGCATCTGCCATTGATCGAGTTCTCCTATAACAATAGCTATCACACCAGGATAAAGGTTGCGCCTTTTGAGGCATTATATGGTAGAAAATGCAGAACACCTATTTGTTGGGCGGAAGTAGGAGAAGTTCAATTATCAGGACCAGATTTGGTCTTTGAAACGACGGACAAGATTGTCCAGATTCGCGATCGCTTGAAAGCTGCCAGGGATAGGCAGAAAAGCTACGCTGATCCAAAGCGTAAATCTCTAAAGTTTGAGGTTGGCGATAAAGTTTTGCTTAAAGTATCACCCTGGAAAGGGGTGATGCGATTCGGTAAGAAAGGTAAGTTAAGCCCAAGGTATATAGGACCATTCGAGATTATCGAATGTGTTGGCTCAGTGGCTTATAAGTTAAACTTGCCTGAAGAGCTTAGTGCTATCCATAATGTTTTTCACATCTGCAATCTAAAGAAGTGTCTAGCCGATGACTCGCTAGTCATGCCGCATACAGATGTGCATATAGATGAGAGCCTGAAATTTGTGGAAAAACCATTATCGATTGAAGATCGACAGGTAAAGAAGCTTCGAAGGAAGCATGTGCCGATTGTAAAGGTCAAATGGGATGCCCGCAGAGGTCCCGAATATAATTGGGAGGTGGAGTCTACCATGAAGGAAAAATACCCTCATTTGTTCCAGTAAATCTCGAGGTCGAGATTTCTTTTAAGGGGGTGAGGATGTAACACCTCGAAAATTCATGTCCAGTAAAATAAAGACACGTGTCATGTTTTGCAAACGTGTTATGAATACGGATCCAGATAAAGATGTACGGTAGGATTTAAAAACGTCGACATGTTAATTTATACCTCTGAGCGACCTATTAATAAATCCCTAACCAGGATATATTTTATCAACATCTGAATTATGTTTATAAATCTGGCCATTCAAAATAATGAATTTATTTTATAACTCTAGACATGGACCAATGTGAAATTCTTGGTATTTCCGACAATAAAAACCTCCCACAAAGTGCCAAAGTGTGTAAGTACATGCCTAGACATGCAATGGCTGGAATCATGGTCCCCATACTGATTAAAGTGCATGAGATTCGGAGATGTAAGTGTTGCATGGTCAAAGCCTAAATAAAAACAAATTTTTGTTCCCTGGCGAAGGCTTGCGCACCTCAACATCCAAAGCGCTGCGGTGCGGAAGGCTGCTTACGGACCTCAACACCCAGAACGTTGAGGTGCGTAAGGTTCCTGAATTAAAACAAAGTTTTGTCCTCTGGTGACTGCTTACGGACCTCAACATCCAGAGCGCTGCGGTGCGCAAGACTGCTTACGCACCTCAACACCCAGAATGTTGCGGTGCGTAAGGCATACAGCTGGGCGATTTTCAGGACAGCTGCCTGTTAAAACGGTTACACCGCCTCTTTTAGGTGGTATTCGAAATTCAGGGGCTCTCTAGGTGGTTTTTAGCATCCTAGGTCCACCTGGGATGATCTTATAACACCTCTAGACTATTTTGGCATGATCCTAAGCTCTTGGGTTCACTATATAAGAAGATGAAAGTTGCAACTTTTGGGCACTTGCATTTGCAACATTCACAACTTACTTTCTGGAGCTCTCGGGTCAGCAAGCAATCTTCCTAGTGATCACTAATCATAATTAGGACTCTTGTAAGTATACTTAACCTTTCTAAATTCGTTTTAGCTTAGTTAATTAGCTAAAAGTCAAACCGTAGTGATTAAGGTTTGACTTCGTGATTAATTAATATGTGCTCAGTCAAATCACGAATTAAAAGTACCTATAAGTAGGTAATTATGTGGGTAATAAACCCTAAAAAGGGTACTTTCAGATTCCCACTTTAACTATGTTAATTGTCGAGTCAAAGCTTACTTTAAAAAGCCAACAGAATGTTTATTTTCAAATTAAAGCATAATTAGCAATGTAGGATACTTGCAACCTGTTTGATCATTAATATAACTTGGTAATTAATGTAAGAACATGTCCCAACATGTTCAACTCGACAATTTTCAGTTTAAGACCCAGATCGAAACCGAAGGTCGCATAAATTGACTTTTGCTTTGACTTTCAGTTCTGACCCATTTAAGCATTGTTTAGAAATGCCTTAGAGCCTTAATTGGACCATGTTTCATATTAGTGTAACCCCCTGAGGTCACACAACTTGGTTCATTAGTTATCCGATTCATATGCATGTTTCCTTTAAACGCTTAATTGTTGACTATTATGCCCTTTTGATTATAAAACGTGATTTTTGAAAAAGTAAAAGAGATAGAAACCTTAGTTACTAATTTATAAACTTGCACCAAAAATTTGACATCAGTTTGAGGTCTAGATTAGGAGTTATGCTCGTTAGCGTAAATTGAAAGCTTTATGTTAAATAAACGGCGTAATTAGCGTATAGCCTATTTAAACCCACTTTTTGATAACAAACTTTTTACCCACTGATGTAATATAATATTTTGGGATTTTTGAAGATTTTTATTTGATTTTTGGTTGAGCATAACATAGGTCTCTAGGTTTGATTCGGTTTATGACGGTTTTGCCCTTTTAAGCCATAAAATGAGTTTTACAAATCCTTTTGACCCCAAACCTTTTTTCTACTGATTTTAATTGATAAATAAAATATTTTGAGCCTTCTGGAATTATAAAAATATCAGCTTTCCTTTGAAAACCTGGAAATGGCTCCAAACCGCCTTTTTAAGCGTTTTTAACGCATAGTATGTGCCAAAACCATATTAAACATATAAGGTTGATACCTACTGATATTTTTAGTATATTTTTATATATTAACAGTAAGTAAAAGTTTTTAAACTCAGGTTTCCAGTTTTGACCTTTTAAGCCTAAGTGAAATTACCAAAATACCCCTAAGGTGCATAGTTTGGTTTTAAATGACAAGTTTCACATATAGGTCATACCCTACTGTTATAACTTATTAAAATAAGTGTATTTACTGTATAAATCAGACCTGTAACTCAGATTTCTAATTAAACTCTTTTATAATCTTTTAAATGACCAAAATGCCCTTATGAGGCATAAGTTGAGTTTAAATTCGTTTGGGGGCATAATAGAAGATATTTTACTATTATCTCAACATGTTTAAGGTATATTAATTCAGGGAATTTGCATATGACTCCTTTGGTTACCCGTAACGCCCTTCTCGCGTTCGGTTCGGTTTATGTAACTAGTTTACATAAATTGACCAAAACGGGCCAAACCTTATCATTTTTGTCTCAAAATCCAGAATGTATTTAGTATACCCATATTATACAAGTCTTCAAACTTGTCGGGTCTAAATCACATTCCATTCCGGTCTTCGCTTAATCGTGCGTTTGAACTGTATCTTCCTTAAAAACTAACCGGTCTAAGCTTAGGCTTAAATAAAGACCCGTTAGAAATCTAATAGGTTATTATAAACCTTTGTTCTAGAATAGGAGAACCAGTAAAAGCTACCCGCACTCGCTAATTGTGATTTATACTTACAAAGGTAAATACTTTTAACTTATTTTCCTTTATACGGGCTTGGGGTACGGTATATAAAATACCGCTTGGTCCGGCATTGAATCTTTAATCGAATAGAGGTTAAATCATTGAGATGCTACGTTTTGAAATGTTTTGTTTGCTTAAAGCCTTTGGTGGGTTAATGACCATGTCCCGGATATCCTTGGCATCATCTTACGAGATGGCCACGACCTAAGCACGGGGTGTAGGCGTATACCCGTCAGTGCCTAACCAAATAATGTGGTGTGTCTATTAATCTTTAACCCGGTCTACGGACCGGGCTACTGAACGCATAAGTAACATGTAATTCACTTACAAGATTATATTCACATAATTATCCCAAGTTATAAAATGTTTTGTGCCACGTGCATTCAAAACAATTTTTAAACCTTTTTAAAATGAGTCAGTTAAATTGTATTTACCAGGGTAAACTGACGTATTTTCCAAAAGGTTAAGTGCAGGTACTACACGTACTAGGCTGGCTGTCTTCTAGCGTCCACAATAAGTCTCGCAAGCTTGGATGACAATAAAAATGTTGAACAATATCTTCTTTTATTTTGATCCGCCTGTGGATCCGTTTCAACTATTTCGTGATATTTAATATTACAATTTATTAAGTTGAAATGAATCTATCTTTGCTTCCGCTGTGCATTTATATATATTGTGTTGTTTGACTTATGATGATATCAACTACGTCACGATACTCCCCACCGGGCCCACCGGTAATACGTGGAAATATCGGGGTGTGACATCATCACCGTTACTATCCTCGTCAGCATACTCTTCTTCTTTTGGGTCATTCTCGTCTAAAGGTCCCAGCAAGTCAGGTAAATTCTTGAAGATCTCTTTAACACCTTCATCAGGTAAGTAATTACCATTAATGTTCAGCACCTTAAACCCTGGTTTGCCTATAACAGCCTTAGCCAGAACCCTAGCTCCAGCCCTAATATTCATATTGGTGCTCAAGTCAACTTCAGTCAACCGTGGAAAGTCTTCTTCAAGGGCCTTAGAAATTACTATCACACCGTCATCTTTCAATTCATTCTCTGACAAAAAGTATCTTAACTAAGGATTCTTTTTTTTTTTTTTGCAATAAAAAGATCAGCCAAACGAGAAGCTGCTTTTGCAGTGCTAAATCAAAGAGAGACAAAGAAAGAACCATTCAGATATCAAACAAACATAGGAATGAAAAGCTTAAAACTTTGTTTGCTTTGTATACATACTCTATAATTAGTGTGCAAGATCAAACGTTCGTAAATACATAGAAATAAGCAATTCCTCGCGGTTCTCTGTTACTTAAATTCAAGTAGAATACAGAGCACATGAGATTGCACACACACCTTCGACACTTTATATGACTATCAAACTGCAATATTAAATAAGGTTCAACTCTTAAAACACGAAATTATGCGTTGTTCTTACCATTTTTTATGTAACTTGAAAAGTGGTTGCAGTTCTGAGTATGAAAATCAGTCGGTCTCAAATCCTCGATTGGTAAGTGAGAGAAGCTGCATGTTGATCATCGGAGCAAGCAAATTTCAAGACCGTATTCAATCACTTTATCATAAATTAACTTTTGGATCTAAACTATAGATTGAAATGAATAAAGTTTTTATTAAAATATGTCAAATAAAGTATCTAGAGAGAAAAAAAAAACCCTCCATGAAGACAAATCAAAAGAATTGTAGATGAGAAATGCAATGGTTTCTTGAAATTTTTTGACCATGTAAATCAATAATCTAACATCGATGTATAGAATACAAACTACCTAACCTGAACCCTAACAAACCTAGAAAAAACATATCATTAATACAAATCAAAAAACGAAAATCACAAAGCACAACATCGTTATATCATGTATGTGATTGAGAATTGACCTGTTATTTTAGGGTTTTGAACAATGACAGCAAGAGAAATCCGTGAAAAACAAAGATTGATGGATGAAATAGTTGCAGAGATAAAGCAAGATAAACTCGCCCCAACCAACAACAACCTTTCACCTGCTCCACCCATTTTCACGATCACATCCACAATCGCACCCCCTGATCAAACCCTAACCCCATAAAATTGAACATAAACCCCTCTGATCTACTTCATCTACAACTTAACCCTTTTAATCGAAACCTAACCCCTTGAAATCGCCATCTACAAGGTGCTTATTTAATGTAAACAGCCAAATGGGTTGAAGGAGTTCAAACGCATCAAGTGGTGGCAGAGGTGCCGAAAACTTACAAGTCCATATATGAAATCGAAGGGGTCATGCAGGGCTAGCGATGTCATCGTTGAACTAATGGAGAGGAGATAGTAAATGGGTTGTGTTTTGAGTAGAATCAGCCACCGGTTTCGAAGAAGGAGAGAAGGGTGGACGGCGTTTTGATTAGGGAATTTGCCACCGGAATCGTCGCAGACGGTGGTGGTGCACTGGCAAGAAGACAACGGTTTTAATTAAATATGAAATTTTTGAGGGTTGTCGGTGGCGAAGGCCACCGACTTTGTAATTTAAGATATAGTATAATATAATAAATATCCTTTATTTAAATCGTTCATTTGTTTAAAACCGTCCGTTAGTTTAAAACTCTTTATTTTTTAAATCTTTTGTTTTTTAAAATTGTTCGCTTTTTAGGCTAGAGGGTATGGTGATGGTCCTCCAAGGGAGGATGATCCGCCACGTAGGTGCCACGTCATAGTCCTCCCAAGGATGGTCCATCCCACAAAACTAGAGGGTATGGAGGATGGTCCTAGATGATCCTAGCCCACCACTTTTATGTTTTTTTTTAATCTTCTACATTTTTTTTAACATTTAACAAATAAACTAACAAAATATTTTCATTAATATTAAAAAACATTACATAAACTTTAAAAAAAACATAAACTTAGAAAAAATAAACTTAAAAAAAACATAAACTTAAAAAAATAAAATTAAAAAAAAAACATAAACTTAAAAAAATCCTAATATATTAAAATAAGCTACTAGCCTTCATCTTCCATGTCGTCGTCAGGTTCGTTTTGAGCGTTGTTCCAAATGTACTCCACCAAGTCCGCTTGTAGGTTATGATGTGTGTACTCGTTACGTAGAGCGAACATGTTCAAATCTTGTTGTTCCCCACTAACTGGAACAAAATTTCCAGTAGACGCTTTTTAGTCGTACTCGCATATCGCTCTACCTTCGTCTTCAATGATCATGTTATGAAGGATGATACAAGCGTACATAATGTGTCGTAACCTCTTTGGTTTAGCCGAACGTGCTGGATGTTCAATGATGTGCCACTTTTTTTTGTAGAACACCAAAAGCCCGTTCAATATCTTTTCTCGCACCCTCTTGATACTTCACAATTTTTTTTCTTTTTTCGTCTGTTGGGTGCGGAATAGTTTTAACGATTATCGAGTACGTAGGGTATATTCCATCGGCTAGGTAGTAACCTCGCCTGTATTCCACCGCCGAAACCGTAAAACTTGTGTCTGGACATGTACCCGCCACTACATCCTCAAATACCTGTGACTGGTATATGATGTTAAGGTCATTGAGCGAACCAGGTAGACCAAAAAAAGCATGCCAGATCCAGAGATCCTGTGACTCAATAGCCTCTAGAATAATAGTTGGATGTCCATGATCTCCCCTAGTATACTAACCTTGCCAGGAAACTGGGCAGTTCTGCCACGACCAGTGCATGCAATCAATGCTCCCGAGCATTCTTGGGAAACCATGTCTCTGTTCGTGTGCTTGATATAATTTTTGAACGTCGTTTGTGTTCGGTTTCCGCAGGTATCTCTTGCTATACAATTTGACAACCCATTCGCAAAACTTGTGCAAACATAGACGTGCGGTTCTTTCATTGGCGCCCACCGATTTCTCTGTTTCATCCGTTTTCTCTCGTTTTTTCGATTCACTCTGTTGATTCAGTTTGTAAATGGAAGAAACCACAACTCATCGAAAAAATGGCCCTCGGCCAAATTTCGTTAACAATACCCAGGTTGAGGGTGTTGCAGAAGAAGCCTCGGATGACAATGAAGTGCAATTCAATCATCCAAATACCCCAGGGGTACAGCCTGATATACCTGTAGGCTCAATATTACCCCCAGGAGAGACCCCAATCTCCTGGTATGTCAGATCTCAGGGGGCATTAAATGCCGTGTATGCACACCTTTGTGCACAAAATGTTCCCCAAACCCAATCACGAAGGACTGTATCCCGTGCAAGAGCACCGTCGGTACCTCATGTTTCTCAACATGATGGACCATCACAAATCCAGATCGAAGACACCGAAGTTTATTCAAGATCTCCAACGAGATATGAGTACACAGCAGTCTGAAAATCACAGAAGAGAATACCGGGATGAATCTCACTCCCGTAGAAGGCCATCAGTTCACACCAGGTTGGGCTCACAACGGAATACCCATACCAGTGAATATGATCGAACTTACCGTGAAGGAGAAAGTTCCAGCGTGTTTAGTCGGTTACAACCGAACTACAACAAGTGTAGACTTACAATCCCGAGGCTGAGCACAATTATGATTTGATTTATCGTCCTGCCGAAGCGGCGGAGAATTCAAAATTTATTAGCGAAATTGCTCTGGCTCCACTAGAGAAAGCAAAGCTCTCGTCTAACGTAGGCAAGTTCAACGGAATGACAGATCCTGACGATCACCTGCGGATATTCACAAGTGCAGGACTAGTGGGAGGCTGGACCCTACTAATGTGGTGCCACCTCTTCGTTCAAACCCTTACAGGCGCCGCAAGGCTCTGGTTTGACAACTTGCCTGTGGGAAAGATCATAGCATGGATAGACTTGCGCGAGAAGTTTCTAGTCCATTTCAGCCAGCAAAGGCAATCCATCCGTGACATGGCGGATGTAATGAATATCTGGCGCCACGATGATGAAAGTCTGGAAAACTTCATTACTCGTTATGACAAGGAAGTACTCGAAATCGGGGACGTTCACGAGCATCTGATCCGCGCCCAATTTAAATATGCAGTCAGATTCGACGATATGATAAAAGTCCTGTCTGGAACGGAAGGACTCCCGAAAAGCTGGGAAAAATTAATGGCGGCGGCTAAGCTCTATGCCCAAACGGAGAAGAATCTCAGTACCAACAGGCCACCACCTCCGCATAGTCGTCCTCCAGATTTAGGCCCAAGCAGCGGAAAGAAATTCAAGAAAGGCTGGCGCGATTCAAGCTCAGCGAACTATTCATCAGAGGATGCACGAGCCACAATCAATAAGCTCGCTACACAGAGAGAAGCTAAACAAGAGAACAGGGAGAGACAATGGACTCCCCTAACCAAAACTCCCGCGGAAGTTCTAAGTACAGAGGAATACCAGTTTAAGCCTCCACCACCCATGAAGAACAAACGCGGATAGGACCCGAGTCAGTATTGTGATTATCACAAGGACAATGGTCATACCACCAGTAACCGCATCTCCTTGCGCACCGAGATAGAGAAGGCGCTTAAAAGTGGTGAGCTCACTCACCTACTACAGAACGTGCGCAAGGACATAAAACAAATCACTCGAGGCGAAGAAAGCCCGAGTAAAAAATCAAAAAATTAAGCAACAACTCTATGATCTCCTCAAAGAATGGAACAGACTCTACAGTATATCAAATCTAAGCAGGAAATAGAGTGTAAGTTAAGTCCCGTGTAGTTATTTTAATAGACTTTGAAACGGCCTCTGCGCCCTATCCTAGAATAAACAACAAAGCTTCTATTATTTTTGTGTTTTTTCTTACAAAGTGCATGCAATTTCTTTTGGTAAGCGCAAAAACATTATGGTAAATACAATACAAGCCTCATGAACGGTCAGTGATTACATCACACAAGACCATACATTTACACATGAGCTTTATACCACCTTTATTCGCCTTACCAGATCAAAGTTATTGTACCCATGCAAAATATTGTAAACTGAAAAAAACACACATCATACTATTCCTGGCGCACCAATACGCCTTTGAAAATTGTCAAACACGGCAGTGTTTCAATAGATGTTACCTGCGCGGCAGCGCATTAACAGACAAAAGAAATACACATTCCAAAAAAGGGATATGCATCCCAGGAAAGTTACAAAATAATTGTTCATACAAAAGAGCAAACCTACGCTAAATTTTCGTCCTCATCTGGGAAGATTTCCTTCAGTTGCGCTACGTGATCTTCGGATTGCAGTGCAACATTTATAAGATCCATGACAGGAAGCTGCAAATTATTGAATTCTATTTTCAAAGCTGCAAAGGAAGCGCCAATATTAACACCATGAGTAGCGGACCTACTAGTATCCCAATCAACCTTCAAAGCATTATTCACATGGTGTGAGCATTCTGCATACCCTTGAGCATATTCGTCACTCCGCGCAGCAACCACCAAACGCGCAACCACTTTATCTAGTTCTTCAAAATTCAACACTGATTCAGCAACCTGTAGAGAAACAAGGGCAAATAAGAGGAAAAGCGCAAAACATTTTCCACAAATAAAACAAGCAAAAAGCAACTTACACAGGCGATCCCACGCTCTTACAGCCATAACATATCACTTTTCAGGGGTTCAAGCTCGCTCTCTGCTGTTGCCCGCGCCGTTTCAGAATTTTCTAGTTTTTCTTCAGTTTCAGTTAAGCGGCGGGAGGCTTCAATTTTCTCAGTAAACGCAAGCTCCAGATCTTTCTTGAGTTGTTCCTGGTCAGAAAGCAAAGCAGTAAGTTCTTCTATCTCTTTATCTCTAAGAGCAAGAGTGACGCACGCTTGTACCTCTCGTTGTTCGCTTCGCTTCCTGTGTGAACGCGCCTCATCCCGCGCAGCTTCAGCGTCAGCCTTTTCTTTTTTCAACCTTTCGATCTCCGCATCCTGTTTCTTCAATTTCTCAACTTCAGTCTTGAGATTATTGATAACATTACAGAGACCCATTTTTTCAACATTATCTTTCTCACAAATCCTTTTAAAATTCTTGCGCTCCTCGACAAGAAGGGCAGCTTCAGCTTCCGCTTTCCTTTTCCAACTCGTAACAAACCACTCTTCAATTCTTCGATCAGCTTCAAATTTGGCTCGGTCAACTTCAAGTTCAGACTTCAACTGGGCAGCACGACTTTCATCCTCAGCAGCCTTCTTCTTAGATACCTTGAAAGCAGCCCCCTCCTTGTGCATACTATGCCATTCACGCACTATGCGGTGCGTAGTAGAAGTATAAGAAGCCGCTTCCTTGAGATAAGCATGATAAGTTTGTTCATGAGGACGTCCCTCTTGGAACCTAATCTCTCCAGGTCGAAAGGTCCCCTGTAACCAGTCTCGGCACACACGCCAGTCTGAAAAGGTATCACCTTTCTTCAGATTCCAGACAGGGACATGAGGTTCAGAGGCATTTTTCTCTGAATAGGTTCTGTAATAATAATCCCACAGCGTCTCGTCTGGGCGGAGGGGGGAATTTTTGCCAGCATCAGAGAATGAGCCTTAGTCTTCAGCAGAAACCTTCTCAATGTTCTCGGGCATAAAACCAGAAGCTTTGGAAGGAGAAGTTGTAACAGGGATTTCTTCAGCAGCCTTCCCTTTCTCCGAATCATGAGCAGCAAATTCAGGGGCTTGTGGGTTACTGGCACCTTCCGCAATCTCTGGGCTAATAACCTTTTCTGCATCCGCAACAACATGAACAGGCTTATCAGCTCCAAGATCCTCAACCCCAGCAGCCTTCTCCGTCTCACCCTCAGGAACCTCGGCGTTCTTTAACTGATCAGCAGCAGAAGCATGTGGAGGAGAGGGTCTTCATTAACCACAGGCAACGGTTCTGTGGGATCAGGAGCAATTGGTTTTTCTGAAAAACAAAGCTTATGAATCACAAAATATTCAATAGGCATAAGAAGCAGAGAGCAAAAGATGACACTTACCAGGAACAAACTCTGAAATAAAGGCATCCAGATTGCCTCTCTTGGTAATCTTCTTCCTCTGGGTCTTCTTTGCGGGCTGACCTTCAGCTTCAGCGCCAGACTGCTTTCTTTTCCCTGCTTTGTTCCTCACTAAGCGCTCAGGGCTTGATTCCAAGTCAATGGGATCATCAGGGTTGGACGGAGGGATATCAGCAGTATCTTTTGGTTCTGGTTTTGGTTTTCTAACAATAACTGCAGGCACAAGACCCTCCAATGAATCCGAAACCACCACATAATCACACCAGGAGTCAGAGGAACGGCGCATACCTTTCTTCTCTCCCCCAACATTTCTTACTTTAGAAGTTTGAGCTTTCTCAGCATCATTCTTCTTTGGCGCAGCAGTAGCGGTTGGCGCGCGTTTTTTCTTCCTAGGGCCAATGCCCAAATTAGACAGTTCACCTGCTACAAAGAGCATAATTAACTCAATCAAGCGCGCAAAAAAAGCAAACAAAAAACACTGTAATAAAAACTTACCAGCACCAACAGCAGGTTACGCAGAAAGGTCATCATCCCGCGGAAGAACAAAATTCTTCACAATGCGGTGATACCACAACTCCTCATCAGGTTTCTTAGGAAGGGTAGTCATTTTCCCACCTTCCCTTTCGAAAGCAACAACATAAAACGAAACAACTGCGCAATGGAGAATGCAAATGCAAAGGCAAATTCAAAAAAAAAGGAGAGAAGTAAAGAAACACGGCAAAAACCTTACTTTTGCCATCTTCCATGTACACCGGTTTCTCTTCTCAATTCATCCTCCAGTTCAGGCTCATAGCAGCACCAACAAGGGCTTTCTCTGGTAAAGCAATAGACGGTACATCCTTTAGGTCCTGGTACCAATTTCCGTCAACAGGGTTTTGACTGGTCTCAGTAGGGACATCTTCCTTTCCTCTAAAAATCATCTTCATCGGAATAACCCCTGCCTTGATAAAGAAAAAATTTTTGCTTCCAGTCATGGAATGATTTTAGGGGATGAAGCAGAATCTTCTTCGCCGATGTTCTTTGTACGAAAAAATAAAACCCTTGAGAACAGTGCATTTGATGAAAAACTCGAAATCGAGGAACCGTCGGTTCAATATGCATCGTGCGGCACACAAATTCAAAATGTCGAACCCTAACCATACCAATAGGGTGCATCTGGGAAATATGAAACTTATAATGCTCAAGAATTTCAAGGAAATATTTTGTCACAGGCAAACGGAAGTTGCCTGCAGAAAAGAAATCCCAAAATAGGGTCACATAACCGGCCGGTGCATCCGCCGCCGTTTGACCCTCATCAGGATACCGAACACCCCAGTTTTCTGGGAACCTAAGATTCCGAATCAAACCGTCAAAAGTTGCCCTAGACCATTTCAACGGAGGAAGTTCAGCAGCCATCTCTTCAGTAGAATCTTCATGGAGATCTCCGGTTGACATAAGAGAACAAAATTACAAATCCTTTCTAAATGGTGGATAAAGAAGTAAAGAAAAAGGGGATTTTTTTCAAACAAAAGAAATGATTACTGAAAATCGGAAACCCGAAACCTTTAAATACCCACCGCCATAAAAAGCCTAGGTAACTGCAACATCACCCTTTTTCAGGATAGCACAGTTATCCAAGCGTCAGAGGCGAGTGGGGAATAGTACAAACGCGAGTTCACACGCGCGTGGGAAACACGGTCAGACACGTATAAACTGGCAATGACAGCCTGTCACACGTCAACAGTCGTTACTATACCTTCCCAAATACCCAGGGTCAAAGATTTTCAAAAATCAAAATAATGGGCACAACCATCTTCTCCTAGAAGATTCATCATCTTTTTCACGCCCAAAAACCCCCAAAAGCAAAAAATACCTCTCTCATAGTCCAGTGCTCCACTTATTTTGCATAAGAGCAACACTAGACTTGGGGGACTTGAAGGGGTAAGGTCCCAAAAACCTCGTATCAAGTACTTGTGACCATACCACAACATCAACCTTCTAACCTTCCTTAGACCTTGCGCGGCCGCGCACTGGTCCAACAAAGAGAGCTTAGAAGAAAAACAGCAGACAACGCCCGTGCACCAAAAGGAAGTTAATAAATCCTTGCGCCTCTCTCCATAACAAACAGGGATAAGAATCCCAGTTAACACTCCCGCCTAAATAATACCCAGACTTGGATATTATTTATTTCACTGATACCACACAGTAAGGAGTCACACCGGATTATGGCAATAATCTTCTAGAAGGCTCAATCGTGCAAACACCAGACGGTTATAACCGTCTGGACACGTGTCATCATCCCAGGCCCTCTTGAAACCATGATGATGGCATGAAATTAGAGAGAAATCTCCATTTGCCCACTTTCCACGTGGCGATACCCCAATCGTTGATCTGAATAGCGATCAGTGTGCTCTCACGTCGGATTAAGAGGATTAACGGAAAAAGAAATAACCGCTTACGGAGTTAGCATCTTCCGTCAACATTTCAATAACAGGTTTTCCCGCCCAAACTCCCGGCTATAAATATGAGAGTAATTCAGGTATGAACTTCAAGTTACACTCACTTCACCAATACTTCTTCTTCGTAATAAACACATACTTATTCTCACGCCGGAGTCGGGTCACGGAGAGAACCTCCCTTCTCCCCGTGGTGAGGCTAACGGTGTTATGTTTTGTAGTATACATCGGAGAAGAAGATCCATCCCTTTGAACCAAACGAGAGAAAACCACCCATTTTATGCAGAACCTAACCCCCTGGATAAATTGATTCCGGTCATTTATCTAGTGTTTTTTCACTCGTCTAATGCATCGGGTGCGTAACCGTATGCCAGTCGGCGAATGGCCGACGTACATTTTTGTAAATTACTGAAACCCCTTTGCCCTATAGTGTCGTTTCGCAGTGTAAAAAACGGATCAGACTGGGCCATGTCGCCTGCGATACGTAAAAAAAGTGGACGACTCATGCGGAACCGACGTCGAAAAATCTCGGCTGGGTACACGGGTTCGTCGGCAAAATAATCGGCTACTAGTTTATCGTGGGCGGCTATAAATTTAAAACGAAACATAAATGAAATTAATTATAAAATACATTTTCAAATCTATATAAAACATAAGGAAAAAATAGTAAAGTACCTTCTTGGTCTCGGTTTAATTTTGCTCGTCTAGTTAGCCGTTGGGACGACGCTTCATCAGCCGCCATGAAGACCTGAGCCGCGTTCATAATCATGTTGTGCATAATAGCATCCTCTTCCGAAGATGATGAATGCCACGTAGACGAAGAAGATGAAGAGATGGAAGAAATTGAAGAAATGGAAGAAGGTGAAGCCATGATAATTTTTGAGAGAGAGATGGGGTGGTAGCGGGTAAAAAATGGTATAAAAATTGATGAATTTTAATAAAAAGGGAAGAGAGGTTATAAAATGTGAGAGAGATATGAGATTGTAGTGGGTGAAAAGTTGTGAAAAGAGATGTAAAAGAGGTGAGTATTTATAAAAGTGGGAGTGAATTGGGTATATATTTGAATTATAGCCGTTATTAATAAATATAAATTCTGAATTTGAATTTTTTTTAAACGGTCATCTAGTCAAATGGTCCCCACTTTTTTTGTCATTTTGTGCTCGTCGCCAACGTCTAGTTCATGCCGGAGAGGACGGGGACCGGGGGGGGGGGGGGGGGGGATGGTGTAGCTCCCGGCGACGGTCCTCGACGGTATGGGGACGTCCCCCATACCGCATAGCCTTAAATCCATCATTTTTACTTGTTTCTAAACCTTCCGTTTTTATAAACGCCTTTTTTAAATTGTTTAAAAACGAAACTGTTTAAAAATCAAACATTTTAAAAAAAGATGTTTATAGAAAACGTGTATAAAAAAGTTTTTTTATTTTAGAAAAGACGTTCATAAAAAATGAAAGGTTTAAACACAAATAAAAATGATCAATAAAAAAACACGAACGATATTAATAAACAAAAGTTTAAAAAATAAAGAGTTTTAAACAAACGGACATTTTCAAACAAATGAACGGTTTAAATAAACAGTATATTAACAAGAGATGAACGATTTAAAAAGAACTTTGAAAAACAAACAACTATAAAAGACGTTTATATAAAAGCTTTCAGAAAAGAAAATACTTATTTAAAATGAGTTTTATAAAAATAATAATCGTAAAAAAATTAAATAATATTAAAAAAATACAATAAAAAGTTTAAAAAATAAAAATAAAACATCTTTTTAATATATACAAATAAAAAACTCATTCTATATTAAAAGAGATTTTGTTTTTTTATACATTACACGTTACTTAATATGACGTGTGTTGTATCATTGAATGTGAGAACTTATAGGGATGACACATTATAAGACGCTAGATCATTTGTTAGGAAGGTGATTTATACACTACACGTTACTTAACATGACGCTTGTTGTATCATTGAATGCAACTTTGATGTTATCACATTATCTAAATGACCTACTATAACGCTATGTAATCAGGTAGATGCCCGTTTATGTACCGCAAAAAAAATTGGTTGTGATCTGAACGTACCCCTTCCTCTACTAAACGTAGTCCATATGTAATTATTTTCTAATGGTGAGCACCACTATGTTTAGTGAGAGTGCCCTTTAAAACTTATCCATGTAATTCCACCTTTCTACCTCACATTCTTACCCTTATCATTTATTTATATTCTAAATAAAAAAAAACAAAAAAATAGATGCTTGTGGCCTAAGTAGGTAGGTGGGGGAATGATTGTGGGCTGAGAGTGAAGTTTTTTTTAACGGCCAATAAATTTAATTTTATTCAAATTAGTCGTCGGATTAACATTGTGTTAAACCGAACGACATGCACCGATTACATCATACACCCATACATATTAAATCAAAATTACACCATTTCTCCCACGTTAAACTAAATGATTTTGACCGGTTTTACACCAAAGAAAACCCAATGCTCTTATATCGTTCTTGATACGCTCCAGATTGGGCTGGGAACCTCTGAAGATGGCCTCATTTCTACTCCTCCATATACACCAGACGGCGGTTTGGACTACCAAGTAAACTATCTTCCTCCATTTATCCGAACCTCTCGCTTTCTTGTGGTAACTGATCAAATCCGCCACCCCGAACATGAAGAAGCCATGGAGTCTGCACCAGCTAGCAACAAAGTCCCACACTGCTTGAGACATTCCGCACGAGACAAAAAGGTTCCGCAGCTAGCAACAAAGTCCCACACTGCTTGAGAGTGAAGTAAGTAGTAGCCTCGCCAATAAGGTCCCTCGCCGTCGCTAACTTTTCCTACACATATTTAATAGTACACTATCCATTTTCAATCTTGCACAGTCACTCATTTCATTTACCCATGCATCACAAACGATTTTTCAGATAATTAATATTTGTCGTTATAAAGATGGTAAACATGTTTGGTCGGGTATACGTGACATTATACGGGTTCGGAGTAAAATGAGTTTGTGTCAAAATATGTTATTTGGTTGATCACAACAGTCGAAAACGCAAAAAAGGCTCTCGTATACACTCGCTTTTTATTCACTTAGCTTATTTGCTTATTAGTTGTGACTTCATAGATTGCTCAGTCACAAGCATCCGTTTGTGTAACCGTGCAATAATCTGTTTTAGCACAATTTAAGCAGTGATTTAACTAGACATCTCGACTGCTTGTAATACAGCATATAAGAATGCAACTAGGGAGCAAAAACTAGCACTGGAACTGTTGGCAGCTAAAAAGGAGCGGGATTTCTATCTTGCAAAGGTTGATCAGTCTCGTGCTTTAAGTTCTATAGATGAACGCCGTTGAACAAGTCTCGCACAGATTGACCTGATGCAACAAGACTGGTATTCATGCTACTTGGCTTATGCAGAAACGTAAAATCCAACAAGCAAATGAATCGACTTCAGAAACTGAAGGTGATCAGCAGGCAGCAAGCATGTTGGTTAACACTTGTCGATATGTTGACCTTTGTAGGTTTCTAATGAAGTTACCTGCCAATGAATTGAAGTTGTGATTGTTCATGTTGAATTCAACAAACCAATTTTGTAGTGATTAAAAAAAAAACAGAATCATGTATGAATATATTGTTTTATTGAGGATGTTAGGCATTTTAAGATATATGAGTATCATATATACAAAAAAAATCTGCAAACAAATCATCTATAGTTGGTTAAGAATGTGCTACAACACCTTTCAAATTTAATTTCTTCTACTAATTACAGGAACCGAAAGGTTAATTGCCATACAATTTCGTCATGTTGCATATGCCCGTCAGCTTAATTTGAAAATCCAGAACGGGCAGTTTATAGGTCAAAACGGATTTTGGGTTGAAATGTAGTCGTCAAGTACAGTGTACCATTCAAACCGCGTTGGGCTAACCCACGAAGTAGAATAGATCCCATGCTATGCCATCTTATCTTTTGGTCATTGCTGCACTTGAGCACCTAATATAACATTGTTAAGTAAAAGAATAGTCAACGAGATTTCTTGAGCCACAAGATACTCGCTTCAAAGAATCAACGTTAATATCATGTCCGAGAATTGCAATATATCGTCTTTTAGATCATCCTGTACTTGGAGGGCAGAAAATGAATGGCGTTTTTGATGATTTCTTGAGCAACAACACATCTTCAATACTTGAAAGAATCGAGAAAAAGACCCATAGTAAGGCCACTTTTCCAATAATTGAACATGGTGATTAAGTTCTTTACCTTGTTGAATAAAGGAAACGCATCCGTGTACATAAGGGCCCCTATTCCCTCCACCACAGCCACCGCCAAAGCGGCAGAAAGAATATCCCAATCACCCGTTTGCCCTATAACCGTTGCGAAAGCCGTGGAACAATAAAAACCGGTCAAGAAAAATAGCAGTTTCATTGGAAGATCTTTCCTTAGCTCTTTAATTCTTGCAGTTAGTTTGGTCTGAAATGCTTGTATTGCCCTTATGAGTCTGGTACCATCGCTGTTGTTATTTGTGGATGAGGGATTAAAGCCGCTGCCATCTGTGTTGCTTCTTAAACGCCATGTCATACTTCTCCTATACAGCACAAAAACCAACAATTAAATATGAAAAATGCAACTTTAGATACCCATCAATAATGCAACTCACTTAGGATTCTTGAGGAAAAAAGGTTGTGTCAAGTGGAAGATCCAAAACCGAGCATATAATGTCTTTCGAAAAGAGAATGAAGTTCTTAATCGGTCAGAAGAAAACCCGACAGATGAGATCTTTGTACTCGAACATCCAATGGTAGAAAGGTTATTAGGACAGCCACATGATGGCATTAGAGATGCTGGCACCATGCAGGAACCTGCAATTTGATACAACTTTCTTTTTAAAAAAATAGAGAATCAATAATGATTACCAAAAAGACGGGAAGGTAATAACAAGATAAGAAATAATATACAAAGTTTTTACATTTTCTCAATTCTTGTAGTGCTCAAATGTTAACATTCTATAAGCTCAATATGTTGATCTACTGACTTACAGACGGAACATCCGACTCTTTTATCTGTTGGAACTGTTCCCCTCGCTCAACACACACAATTCACCCTCTCGTACGTATGTGAAGTTGAAGAAAGAAAAGCTTTTTGTATTCAATAATCAAAAGGGTATAAAACAAACTACTGCTGCCTATCCTATTTATACAAGAACTAAAGACACACATGCATAATAAAAAAAACTCCTACATTATTGCAACAATCTCCAGCGTGCACGTAAAATTCTCCATGAGTCCAACGTAAACATGCATGAAACTCGGTCAAACTTGACCATTTCTCATATAGACGCAACTCTAAAATTAACTCCAAGACCCTTCACACGTGACCCATTTAAACAAAACCGATAGCTCCGCGACCCGTCAAGATTATCCAACATTGGAACATCTAGTCAGCCGATGAAACATCTGATCTCATATTACATCTGATCTGACTAAGTACTTGGTCAGTAAATGGTTCTACTGCTTCACAGTTAGAACATCTAACCCTTCAGTCAGTAGAACACACTTACACATTTCCCTAAACTTCTATACTGAAGACTAACACTTTGTATAAGATCATCATTCTAAGTATGTTGGACGTTCGTGGCAGTATTTTTACATCAATTAAGCAGGAGTAACAACTAACAAATCAACAATCAAGGGAACTAATGAAAAGAAAGCCTACATAATAAACAAGAAAATCTTCAACTAACTATTTTGGTACTTGTACAATACATGAATACAACACTCTGAATCCGCTTCTAATCACTAGGGCTGCAAACGAACCGAACGAACATGAACAAGACCTTATTTGTGTTCGTTTGTTAAGAAATTAATGTGTTCATGAAAGCTTACCGAAAGAGATTTTATGTTCATTTGTTAAGGAAATGAACTTGTTCGTGTTCGTTTGTTAATTTTAGGCAACGAACGAAAACAAACGTTAATGAACACAAATGAGTACAAACTAATGTTCATGAACACAAATGGAAACAAACGAACACAAACAAGCGTTCATGAACAAAATATGTAACACACCGACACTTATTAAATATTTTATTTGTCGGAATTTCGAGGTATTTAAATAAAATATAAAAACTAAAAACACTAATAAGCTATCGAACAGAAACAAACACGATACTTAACGTTCACAAACATAAATGAACAAGCGCTGCCTTTGTTCACGTTCGTTCATTTAATGAAACGAACGAAATTTCTTGTTTGTGTTCGTTTGTTTAATAACCGAACGAACACAAACGAACTTCCCGCCGAACAGTTCGAACGTTTGGTTCGTTTGCAGCCCTACTAATCATGACCAAATTTACCTTAGTATTGTCGAAAACACGCAAAGTCTCGAAAACAAACAATCAAACCCATAACTCAGAAAAAGAAAGCAATTTTACTGACAAACAAATCCCACAAATTTCATGCTAAAAGTCCTAAAAAAAGGGTTATTTGTACAATAATCATTCTCTCGTTCGTTCCAGATCAAATCTATAGCATTTAAAGGGAGTATTATTAGACAGGTGATAGAACCTAGGTTATCACAAAATTGAACCTAAAGCTTCATTTCTGCAAACATCATTGCAAAAGAAACTAAATTGGTTCAAAAGAAAGAAGTATATAGTCAATGGGTTTTGATAGTAATGTAATTAAAGTCATTACTTCATGTTAGATGACCGATTGAAGTGACCAAATTAGAAGAGATTGGTGGAAGAGATGGGTACCTGAGGAATCTTGGATTGGCGTTGTGGAGGAGAAAACTTCAGAATCCTCCCATGTGGAGTGTGGGTGTTTGTTGAGAAATTAGGGATGAAGTGATGAACCGAACGGTCAAAAGTCAAAACAACAAAGTACGTTGTGTGTTTTCACTTGGTTCTCTCTTTTTTTTCCCTATATAATAGTAACTCAACACCATCTCTTTTCGATTTTAATTTTCGAACGAGGATGTAACAGGGTTAGGGTTGTTCACGAGCTGAGTCAAGCAGAATCAGAGTAAGTTCGGGCTCGGATTTAAAACCAAGCTGAAAGTCTAAGCTCGGGGTAGGATTGATTTGGCTCAATTTTAAAAACAAAATTGATGCATAGCTTGGAAAATTCATTAATTTAAAATATTATTTAATAGTTCAAAAAAAACATATCCAGAATAAATTAACCTATTACATTACAAGCTAAAATCAGTTTTAAATTTCAACGAAATATAATACTTCATTTGTGTCGTAATCAACCTTCAAATATCTCATATATATCATATTACACTCCCAAATACATGTAAATAATAATCAGTTTTTTATAATATATTATAATGTATATAAAATTAAAATATATTACAAGTAAAATAATCCGAGCTAAGCCGAGTCGAGCTATCAAGCGAGCCAAACCGAACCAATCCGACTCATTACGAGCTGAGTTGAGTCGGCTCAGCTCAGTTTTAAAACGAACCATCTCGAGCGAGCTCCAAGCCACGAGCTTTTTGAACAACCCTATTAACTCATAATAGAATACACTTTTATCTTATCTGTTGTTTTAGCAATATAAATCTCTCTATTTTTGAACACCTTAAGCATATCTTGGCGGAACTGACATCCGAAGCGTTGCCACCATCGTCTCTTCGTTTGCTAGCGCTATGTGACTACGTCCCAGAAAATTACGAAAAATATGAAATAAAAAGTACAATAAACTGCAATTTCCGTCCCTATGATATGTTTTCAGAATCAACTTGCGTCTATAATTTGAAATAATGGACACCTGAGTTCTTGTGCTTTTCATTTCGCTACACTTTGAGTCCCTCAAGCCAACGTCGCTAGTTTTTTCCGTTAATTATATAACAACATGGAGGTATTTTGGTCAATTCACAACTAAACTCTATCCACCCCCCCCCCCCCCACTTTTTCCAATAAAATCCATTTGCACCCATCACTTTTACCCCTCCACTACTCCACCTCCGACACCATAACGATCGGCTTCCGACGCGATCCACCCCTACATCACCGACCGCTGGCGATCTATTCCACCTCCCAAACTAACTAAACACTCACCCAATTAATTTTTTGTTAATGTGTCACTTATGACCCCTAAGTGGAACGTAAATTAAGATCAATAGTCTCTCTTTCTTGAAACATACATAGGGATGGCAATGGGTCGGGTTTGGGTCTGGTATTGGCAATCCCATACCCATACCCGTTTGTAAAATCGTGTCCCATACCCGACCCAATACCCGTCGGGTATATGTCGGGTAATTACCCGTCGGGTACTGGGTATACCCGCAGGTATCGGGTATACCCATTAGTTTGTTAAAAAATATACATTGGGGTTTCCAAATACATTTTTTACTATTATAATTATTATATAATTTTATTATGCAACAACTATTATAAATTAAAATATACATTACATAGATATAAGTTTTAGCATAAATTAATAATAACTTTATAATATTTATACACTTATATGTATATACTTCACAACATACAAAAAATAAATACTATCATCAAATACATATGCTAAAAGAAAATTTATTATTTCACATTATGAACATACTAAAATAAATCACTACTAGATAAGGGTTAATGGTAAATAAAAATATAAATTAAAAACTTCGGGTATATGATCGGGTATATAGTTCGGGTAAACGGGTATGTGGTTTCGGGTAATCGGGTCGGGTATCACCTAATCCCATACCCGGCCCATACCCGCGAAAATTTTTAAAACTAAACCCATACCCGACCCAATACCCGTCGGGTATCGGGTATACCCGTCCCATTTGTGTCGGGTTTCGGATATACCCGTCGGTCTTGGGTATTTTTGCCATCCCTAAACATACATAACAATATCTTGGAAGTATAATAAGACGTTATTTGAAAAAATATATTGGAATCCTCAAAATAAAATAATGAGTTAAATGCTTGGTTGGTCCCTGTGGTTTTCAAAAATTGCAGACTTGGTCCTAGTGGTTTACTAATTACACGCGTGGTCCCAAAACTTGTCAAAAATGAACTCGGTTGGTCCCCAGCCCTAACATCAGTTAAATTTCTCAGTTAAGTCCATGTTAAATGACCAAAATATCCTTGCTTATTAACTCTCTTTATAATCTGCATCATCTTCATCACCATCATCATCTTCATCACCAACCCACCCCCATGTCTGTGCGCTCTCTCTCTCTAAAAATCTGGTCACTATATTATTTCTCCGGCGAGGGATTCCGTCCAACCGGCATCGTCGGAGGTGAATCACCGGCGGCACGTGCAGGTGGAACAACCACACGTGATGTTATCAGGGGGAAAAGAGGATTTGGGTGCACTAGCAATGTTGGAAGATAGTGTGAAAAAACTCAAAACCCCTAAATCATTACCTTATCAAACTTTAACAAAGTCACAAATTGATTCATCAGTTGAGTTATTGGCAGATTGGGTGTATGAACACTGTGGATCAGTCCCATTTTCAAGTTTAGAAGACCAAAAGTTTAATAGTTTCTTGAATAAAATCGGGCTGCCATCGATGGACCAAATTGATTTAGCCGGAGAACGGCTGAATTCGAAGTATAAAGAGGCGATAATCGAGTCCGAAGAGAGGATTCGTGACGCGATGTTCTTTCAAATCGCGTCGGATGGGTGGAAGTCGGGTGGGGTTCGATAATTTGGTGAATTTATCGGTGAATTCGCCAAATGGATCCGGGGTTGGTGATGAAGATGATGATGGTTAACTGAGAAATTTCTTACTGATTTTCAAACAGTAGAAGGGTATAACAAAAATTGGCTTTGTATCAAGGAGTTTGCCCCATTTACATAGAGTTTGTGATGATGCTGAAGAAACCTTTGCAAATGCTCTTGTTGTGTTGAAGGTAAGACTTACTCCACTGATTGTTTGTTTCATCTTTTTACATGGGTGATATTCTTGATATGAAAGGGAGTTTGTGTGTACAGAATCAAGGGATGGTGAAGGAAGGTGGGCATGTAGCTCTTTTTCAGAGCGGCAAACAACCCATCTGGCGGCTCCAGTCTACCCATAATATTCAGGTCCGAAAGGTGTAGATGATGATGATGCAGTGGGTTTTTTAGGTTTTTAATTGTTTAAGGGTAATATAGTCATTTCACACATAGTTAACTGAAAAATTTAACAGAGGTTAGGTCAGGGGACCAACCGAGTTCATTTTTGACAACTTTTGGGACCACGCGTGTAATTAGTAAACCACTAGGACCAAGTATGAAATTTTTGCAAACCACAGGGACCAACCAAGCATTTAACTCTAAAATAATTTAAAAGGTATACGGTTATTGACTTCTTTTGGTCATTTATGTCTTTTAAAAAAAACTATGTATCACATTTATAGCAATAAACAACCTCCCAACCCCAAATATCTGGATGAAATATTTTTATGTATAAGGTCATGTGTACTCGAACACTATGTGGAGTGGAAACAGCCTATAGTGCCTCATAACGTCCAAAATACCACCCTCTGGGCGTTACGGGGGTTATGGGTTGCAAGTGATGGTGATAGCGAGGTATTTCTCTCTTAAACCTATACATATATATCTAGTACTAATAAAAAAGTCCTCTTAATGTCACATAACACTCTCTCATAATAAAGGATTTTATCAAAATGTCTTGTGACAATTTATCATACTACATCAACCATAATAAATAATAACTAAATTAATATAAAGACCATTGTCCACCTTAATAAATAATTCTACTTATACATCATTTCACTCAAAAGAAATTGATATACCATGATACCTGAGTTACTAAATTATACTATATGATATATAGATAAAAATATAAGAATTATTTTATCTTTTAAATATACCGATTTTACATATTAATATCAAGATTATCTTCACCTGTATGCATGGTTGCAGAAATCGGCCTAGGCGGCCGATTAATCGGCGCCTAGGCGCTAGGCGGTCACTTACTGCCTAATTTTGAGCTAGGCGGTCAATTAATCGGTCATGGTCAAAAATCGGTCAAAATCGGTCCTAGGCGGTCAAAAATCAGATTAATCGGACAATATTAGTCGGTCAAAATCGATCAAAATCGGTCCTAGGCGGTCAAAATTGGTCAAAATCGGTCAAAATCGAACCATACTATCTGAAACTTGAAGTATTTATGTGAATTTTGAAGTATTATTTTTATATTATTGGGTATATATATATAATTTTGAAAAAATACATATAAAAATCCCATTCCGATTAATCACGATTAATCCCGATTAATTCCTAGGCTGTACCTCACCGCCCGACTAGCGCCTAGCGCCTTCTACAACATTGCCTGTATGACATACGATAACGGATCATTATATTTTTTTTAATATGTGTGTATTTTATATGAATATCATTTAAAATCCAAAGCCTTTTAATCGTTAGTTTATTATTATCTATAACAAAACTATTATTAATTTTTATTATTATTAATGTCTTCGATTTAATTATTTTTGCATTATTCATCATCATACTCAGTATATCCCACCAATAGCAAGGCTAAGGTAGGGTATGAGGAGGGTGAGATGTAGACAGTCTTACCTCTACCCCGTAGAAATAGAGAGGTTGTTTCCAATGAGACCCCTGACTCGATTGTAGTTTTGCATCAAGCCTTGGACATAAGGCACAAAACGCTCAGCAATTGAGACAAACGCCGATTAGTGCATGTACCCCCTTGTCTTTCGGCTATCAATGTCACCACATGATGCATGATTAACCACCTCCCCCCCTCTTTTAACATTATTTTCACGAAATAGTAAAATAACGTTAAAATTAGTACACTTTTACTTTTACCCCCTGAGCGCCCACACATATATACATTATATGAGCATACCTCAAGCGGGGCGTATATGTATGCATTATTATATTTACTTTATTTGATAATATAACACCTCAGTAGAGAGTTCAAATGAGAAGAAAAAAAATGTAAGAATAAAAAGAATAAGTTTTAAACCAATAGAAATGTTCCATTTTACTTCATTTAATATGTTTGTTTAGTATTTTAATAAGGGCATGTAGGCAAATCTATAATTGTAATTAATTAGCTAACTAGTCAAATTTGTAACTCACTTTTAAATGGGGTGTGGTAAATACACCCAAGATAATTTATGGTGAAGGACTATTTTTGACACGTGTATGCTAAATTTTAGTATGTGTAGAATGAATTTTTAAATGTGTATGATAAGTTTAGATATGCGTAGAAAATTTTCGGTAAGTGTAAGATAAATTTTGAAATGTGTAGAATAAAATGTTTTTTGCTTTATTAATGAGTGATAACATAATTAATGGAAGGAGTTATAAACTATTTAATGTTTTACCATTATGTTTTTTTTTTTTCCTTTTTCTTCTCACATTAAATTTCTTCTCAAATGAACCTTCCCCTAACACCTCATTAAGATTAACCACATATATTTCTAAAACTAAATGATTTAAAATATTAATTATTGATAAAGATGATAAAGTAACAAATCTACTAATATAAAATTCTCCTTAATGACAGATGTCACGTGTCAATCTAATTTAACTTTTAATAAACATAAAATCTTATTTAACTTTTAATATAAGATTTCAATTATTATCACGTGTCACTCTCTTCTTCAACCTTACAATTTAGACTTATATTTTATTTAAAAATATGTTTTTAATCCTTATCCTTACGAATACAATAAATTTAATTTAAATATGATAATAACCATATTAGGATGCATTATTTAATTAATTTTATAGATAAATACAATGTATAAATATTATCGTAAAATTAAAAAAAAATACAATAATTAGATCTTTTTTACTAAACCATCCTTATCTTAATAATAATCGGAAAAACGCAATAATTAGATTATACCATTTTTACATTTTTTTTAACTATGTGATCAGGATTATATAGAAGTATGATTTACAATATTTTTTATTTTACGTGTGTAATACACGGGTTTGTAACACTTATAAATTAAAATATTATTCAATCTAAGTTTTTATATTTAATCCGTGTAATACACGGGTTTATAAACTAGTTATATATATAATTGAAGAGGAGTAGTGAGAGGTTATTCACTACACAGATATTATGGAAGGTTATATTCGGGTAAAGGAGGTTACGAGTACACAAGGGTTAATGGTTGGTCCGATATGTTTTGTGGATAACGTTTGGTTCGATATGTTAATATTTTGAGAAATTTACGAAAATGGCCAAGAATAAAGTTGACTTACCAAAATAGCCAGCTCATGCGTCGTTGGAATGGGGCATCACCCCTCTTATGCCCCTTAATTCTTTTAAATGGATGCGTGCATGGATGAAGCAGCAAGTACAAAAATGGGATGCATGGGATGAGTCGCGGATGCATGGGATGAGTCACGGACGCATGGGATAAGTCACGGGCGCATGGGATGAGTCGGCAACGCATGGGATGAGTCACGGACGCATGGGATGATGGGATGAGTCACGGACGCATGGGATGCCTCAAACGGACGCATGGGATGATGGGATGAGTCACGGACGCATGGGATGCCTCAAAGCTCCTAAAAGTAAATTTTATGAGTCACGGACGCATGGGACGCATGATGTCACTAAGACACGTGTCACTTCTACATTGGCGGACGCATGAATGAGCCTGCAGACGCATAAGCTCTCTCGTAATCAGTGATGCCCTGCTCCACCGACGCATGAGCTGGCCATTTTGGTAAGTCAAACATTTTCTTGGCTATTTTCGTAAATTTCTCTAATATTTTTATTCTTTCTTTTATAATTTTACAATGACTAAATATTAAGATGGTTGATTTCCCCTCTATTTATTATTTTATTCTAATACTAGATTATAGACCCCGTGTAATACACGGATTAAAAGATAGAATTATGTAATTTTATAATAAGATGTACACAAATTTACATAAGTAAATTATTTTTATGACATACTTCAAACTATAGTGATTTAAATTACATATTTAAATCTATAAATATATTCTCATGCTTATTCCATGAAATTCTAGACCGATAATAATTCTAAGACGATTAATCGTGAACATAAGAATTAAAATAATTTTCTTGTCTAAGTGCTTTAGACCTCTAAATAAAAATTACTTTTGATTAATATTGTTACATGATTGGATAATCTTATGAAAATTAGAATTAATAAGATATACATTTACTTATGATGACAAATAAAATTATATATTTATTTAGGTGATTTTTTCTATATCTTAAGTTTTGAAAGATTATTAATGGTTATGATGCACAATTCTTATATATATATAAAAGATAATATGATAAATAAGGTTATATATTTATATAGATAAATAAACTAAAACTCTTAAGATTATGAATTAAGAAAAAAGTGAATTGAGATTGTGATTGATCCATGAGAAGCTCATAAATATATACTCTTATTGAAATTGAAAGTTGTTACATAGATGAAAAACCCTTAATTTTAATGAAAAATGAATGTTAAGTAACCTGATTGGAGCACTTTTAAAACTTGAATTACCTAATTGGAACAATTTTAAACTTAGTTACTATTTTACAAAGTTACCCCTACAAAACTTATGTTACACTTGAGTTATGTGAAGCTTATTTATGGAAATTGTTGCAAATATATATAACAATATTTATAAAACTAAAATAACATCAATATTTTGAAATAAAAAGTAACATCTGAATTATTGCGGAGAAATTGCAATAATATAATTTATATTAAATGTTTTATCGTTAATACTAATTCGGGATATTTTGTTATTCATTGCGAAAATCTTAAATATTTTGAGTATCCGAATAAAACAAACAAAAAATATATAAGTTCATAATATGTATTATAATGGAGATATTTATATATAATATGAATATTAGGAGAAGAGATTTGATGATATTTTTTAAAACATTTATTTATTACAATATAATAGGGATTAAGATAAGTCTAAGTGATATTTATAAATTAAATTAAAAAAATTGTAAGATTAAAGGAGCAAATGCCATGTGGCATTATTTATAATCCTTTCTTAGTATTAGATGCCATGTGGCATTATTTACACTCTTTTATTAGTATTATTACTACTCTTATTGAAATTGAAAGTTGTTACATAGATGAAAAACCCTTAATTTTAATGAAAAATGAATGTTAAGTAACCTGATTGGAACACTTTTAAAACTTGAATTACCTAATTGGAACAATTTTAAACTTAGTTACTATTTTACAAAGTTACCCCCACAAAACTTATGTTACACTTGAGTTATGTGAAGCTTATTTACGGAAATTGTTGCAAATATATATAACAATATTTATAAAACTAAAATAACATCAATATTTTGAAATAAAAAGTAACATCTGAATTATTGCGGAGAAATTGCAATAATATAATTTATATTAAATGTTTTATCGTTAATACTAATTCGGGATATTTTGTTATTCATTGCGAAAATCTTAAATATTTTGAGTATCCGAATAAAACAAACAAAAAATATATAAGTTCATAATATGTATTATAACGGAGATATTTATATATAATATGAATATTAGGAGAAGAGATTTGATGATATTTTTTAAAACATTTATTTATTACAATATAATAGGGATTAAGATAAGTCTAAGTGATATTTATAAATTAAATTAAAAAAAATTGTAAGATTAAAGGAGCAAATGCCATGTGGCATTATTTATAATCCTTTCTTAGTATTAGATGCCATGTGGCATTATTTACACTCTTTTATTAGTATTAGATTAGATACTTTTAAAGTAAATAACTATTTGAAGAAACATCAATGCATGATCCAATTTATAATTTAGTCGTTCAACTACGTATATATAGGGAAAGGAATCCAGAAGAAAAAAAATGACCACCCATAAAATAACACGCCGTTTATTATCTTTTAATTACACTGAAATACAACAAAAAGTAATCAAATGCTTAAAAATTATAAACAATGCTTTATTTTATAATACCTATAGCAAATTAGCAACAAACCTTTACATCATATCATAACATATGATTCATATGGACACATTATCGTACTGAATTGGCTACTTTCATCTCAAGATCAGCATCTTCAACCTTGTATCACATACTTGATAGCAACAACAACTTGTTCATACGACCAAATTAAAACAAATCGCAGCATTTTTCGAATGTTTACAAACGTCACGATAGTGCATAGGATTGCAAAACCATGCCAAGTGAGCCATTGTGGTAAAAGCAAGGAGAACGCTGAATAAAGAGATAAGATGCCTGTAAGAATGAAAGTGGTATTTGAAATGATAGCTTTCCAACCATCATGTTGCATATTATCAATTTGCATGAACACCGGTGTGGATAATGCTATAACAAAATTCATGATTAAAGCCACTAACGATATTCCCATACGGATCTTGTTTCCTGGGATGAAATCAGTCATTTGAGCAATCGTTTGCAATAAGATTCCCATGATCCCGACAAAGACGACGTACCATTGCTCCTTCGACATCCTAAAATAACCATAAGTATTTCTTCATCAAGTTTGTGTTAAAGGGACAAGATTTTACAAATAAAGTATATTATGATAATATGATGCATGAAGAGTTGTAACTAAAGATGATTATATGGAACGTTTGGATAGATAACATAATGCATGTTTATGCGGTGTTAGTGTACGTTGGTAGGTCATGCACACAAATTGTGACATCTTAGTAAAATTTCACATCGTCACGTCTTGTTATGTTAGTATGAGAGATACTCATGTCACAAATATCACCAACGTATTTTGTGCATAATGGTTGTGGATGAATGGAGACGTCCACATATATCAGCGTACTCAGGTGAGAGACTAATACGAAGATGAGTGATCTCTTGCAAAGTCTCACGCGGGGCAACCAAAAGCTAACATGTGAGCTCTCTGTGGACATAGCAGACAATATTGTTTGATACGAGAAGCCGGATATGATACATATCATTATGAGCAAATTAGGACATATATAAGCACATGCATGGTAGCCTAGCTTGTTTAAGAATTTAGATACTTCACTGTTATATATAATGAACAAGTGAAGTAGAAGATGAAGCAAGTATTAAGTATGTAAATAACCTGTAGTGAGTTTGGGTATCTGGATTCATAGCTAGCAAGAGTCGTCTAAGCTTTGAATCTTCCTCTATACCTTGACGATTTGAATTTGTGTAAGAAGTAGGAACACTAGAAGAGATCTTATAGTGTGTCGGATGGTATGGTAGGATGCAGTTGTTGATGTAATATTGTAATCAGTAATCAAAAGGTCAGATGGTAGGTGTATGTATCATGTATCATACATCATGTATCATGTATGTGTGTATCTATGTGATGGTATGCATGTGTGTATTTAAACATAGATATAGGATCTGAAACTTCTTGTGTTTGGCCCTTTATAGCTACGAATGGTATCATGTTTGGCTCAAGTGCGTATTCGTAGTGTATTTTTTTTCGATTTTATACTAAGGATACCCCTAAAATAATACAAGAATACCCCTAATCAACCCAAAATTGTAGAATAAAGGAGCCCGATTGAAACAGTGGCCCAATTGCCCAAATTATTAATAATATGATTGAAATTGTGGCCAAATTAGTTAGCTATTTTACTTTATTTATTTATTGTCGTTTTTTTATATTGTGTGATTGCCGGATAAAAAAAAAATTAGCATACCCCTGAGTTAATTGGCTAGTTCTGCCATGGTCGGTAATATATGATCAAAATTAGTTATAGCAATAAAATAATAAAAATTTTAAGTTAAAAATATTATTAAAGTGATATTTATCAGAACCTCTTACTATAAAATCGATTATGATTTTGATATATGATCCGGTTCTTTTTTTGTTTTGTTTTTTTTTTTTTTTGTATGAGGTCTATTTGCAACGAACACGTACAAATTTGGCTTTCGGATCACTAGCGTTTACTTTTGAATATAATCCAAAAGTTTGACGACTAGTTTGTGGGACACGTAATTACCGCTTGTTTCATGTTTTTGTTTTTGTTTTTGTTTTCTATGATCAAAGAAAGTGGTATTTGATAAGAGCCTTACGTTTTCAAGATAATATAGTTTAAGAAGCCATCATCAATAATAAATTGTAAAAGCCGATGAAGCCACAGCCCAGTGGTGGAGGTGTGAGGGTTGTTACCCACAGGTCACGGGTTCGATCCCTGGCCTTGTGGGGTTTTCCCGCACGGGTCCGGTTCGATCGGAAGGCGCTTGAGGGCGGGCCGTTTCGAACGCGGGTGGGTGAGTCGCTGCGATTTAAGGGACGCGGGGCTTGCCGGTTGATCCAAACCTTTCAAAAAAAAAAAAAAAAAAAAATTGTAAAACAACTTTTGGGGGTTTTCATTGTTTAATCATATATTAACATTATTAAACGTATTAACTAGGTAGGCTACCCTTAACTGAACCGTACCATGTCTTTTTTTTTTTTTTTTTTTTTTGAACGGCAAAGGTTATATAATCCATACTAAATTACATCGAATTTACCCCATGTCAGGAATTGAACCATGATCTCTTCTCAAGAGGCACAAAACCTCTACCCGTAAACTTAAGCATGATTCTCGATGATTACAGGAAAATATTGGTTCTTGTCCAGTCGAATCCAACATAATTTTTTTACATGCACCAGGGACCAAATTGGTTTTACTAAAACCATACCGTGCACCCTAGGAAATTTATTTTTATAAGGGGGAGGGGGTGGTGATCACTTATCACTCACTCATCACTCACAACATTCAATCAAGTTTCGTCATGTCATCAACCATTATTCCATCACTCACAACTTTTTTTAGTGGCAATTCCCATCACTCATAACACCCAACAATAAAACCTCACACCCCTCACATCCTTTCCTCCATCACTCGTTGATTTTATCACGGGATCCAAACTTCCACGCGTTGAATATGTTGGTGGCGGTGGTATGTTCCAAACTTCCACTCGTGATATTGTTTCATCACGTGCCCACCCCCACTCCCCTAAGGGTGAGGGGAGTGGTTACCTATTTGGAATATGTAAACTTCTCATTCACTCAATCACATAGCGTCATATCAAGTCACCTAAATTGTTTACCTAATGCTTACAAAATGTTGGCGGTGGTTTACTTAATGGGGTTTAGGTAAACTGTTTAAAACAAAGGAAAAATGTGTGATTGTTTGAGAAGGAATGGACCCCACCACACACCCATCTCTCTCCCCCTTCTCTCCCTCTCACCGACTCGGTGACCACTCACCGATTTCGCCCCCTATTTCGTTAACATGATTTCGGTAAAAAGGTTGGCGGTGGATGGGGGTTTAGTACCGAGTGGGTTTACCGCCTCACTCCACTCACCCTAAGGTCACCCTAAGGATGGTTTTAGTATGGTTAACGATCATTGCTACAATTACTTTTCTCACGCAGTTTTGTGATGAAATTTGATTATTCTACCACCTTTATAGATATAAGGTGTGTTTGTAACGTTGTATACATCAAAAGATTATTAATATATGTTATTATGTTAGGTACATGATAAATTTGACTTCCTATACTTTTATATATAAACGATAACATCCGAGTTCAAAACTCATATACTCTTCGAGTCTTTTATCTATTTTACATTTTTTACCAATCAAACTTAGTGAATCACAAATCGTTTAGTTCTATCCACATAAATAAGAGATATTGGTTCATAACAAATGTCTCGCTTTAATTAATACCACGAACACGTTTAAGACACATTTGCTATGGATGAGAGAGGAGAACTTCACTTTAAACGTGCTTTAATTAGAACAAACCATGACTTGGTTATGTTCCTTCACCGAGATAAGTCTAACTTGGGTTGTGGACAGGACGGTTGAGTTCAGTTATGAGTTTCCACCAAAACTGAAATGTTCGGTTGTTGTTGTCTCTTATCTAATCAGTTTTCAGTTAATTGGTTATGATATAGAGTTATCTATCTATGTATATCAGAACTTGAAACAAATGAAGTCTTTGTTTATATAAAGAAGTAGGGCTGCAAACAAACCGAACGAACACAAACAAAAACTTGTTCGTGTTCGTTTGTTAAAAATATATGTGTTCGTGAACCGTTCACGAACACTTATCAAACAAGATTTTAATTTCGTGTTCGTTTTTTAGGAAATGAACTTATCCGTGTTCGTTTGTGTTTGTTTATTAATTTTAGGCAACGAACAAAAACGAATGTTGATGAACACAAATGAGCACAAACTAATGTTCATGAACACAAATGGAAACAAGCGAACACAAACAATCGTTCATGAACAGAATATATAATACACTGACACTTATTAGATATTTAATTTGTCGGAATTTTTGAAGTATTTAAATAAATATAAAAACTAAAAACACTAATAAACTATCGAACACAAACGAACACGTTACCGAACATTCACGAACATAAACGAATGAACGCGATCTCTGCTCATGTTTGTTCATTTAACTAAACGAACAAAATTTCTTGTTCGTGTTCGTTTGTTTAATAAACAAACGAACACAAATGAACTTCTCACCGAACGGTTCACAAACTGTTTGCCGGACGTTTGGTTCGTTTACAGTCAGATTACTAGGATAGAAGTCGAACTTTCCTTAATTTAATTTGATCATCAATTGGCTGCAGATGAGAGGACAGATTCGTGGAGTCCATTCTGATTGGTGAAGTCAAGTCAAAAAGAAAATTGCATCATACATGTAAAAGTGATGGGGCCTGCTGACAAAAGCTAGAGCACTAAATGCTTAAATTTGTCTCCCATGTACCGACGACGCCTTTTCAACATGGGAGGTGTCACAAAATTATTATTTATTTACATAACACATGTTTGTTGACTTCTTGTAATTGTTGGGCCAATCTGTTGGTTGATAATTTACACATATAATACGAATGTTATATATGTATAACGCACCGGCCTCCCTTTAAAGATGGCAAATTAAATTTTACTCATGGTGGTGGTGGTAGGTATTAAATTTGGCTCATTTTTTAACGAGAAATTTGGATTATTGAAGGATCATTGGAGTATTATCGTGCCACGAGGGTAACCACCCGATCATATCCATCTCCACTATGGTATAATGTCTGTACACAAATTCAGAAGGAAACCCAATAAATCTTGGAAAAACTCCATTATAAGAATCGAACTCAGGACCTAATTGTCACTAAACTTTATCACACCCCCAAGATGGCTATTAAATTAGGCTCTACTTAAAAGGGTTTAAAACAAGTAGTCCTTAAGTGCGTGCGATTCAACATAATGGATTGGGTTTACGTGCTATTGATTTCTTCTATATAATATTTTTTTATAAGGGGGAAGAGAGTACAAAATCTATTTTTTTATACAAAAGGTGCTTTAGTTTAACTCAAACCAACCAGACTTGTCTTGTTTCAAGTAGTACCCATTGCCTAACCAGCTTGACCCGCCTAGGAGTGCTGACGAGAATACCTGACAAAGCAAAATAGATTTTGCAAACCATGTGAATCTAGAACTATTAATAAGTTTTTATTGTTTTTTAGAATGGCAACGCTTAATAATCAAACGATGTTTTGACCTATTGTGCACCATGCATATACACATACACGGCCTAAGACTATTAAATATACAACCCTCGAAATAATCTCAATCCCATAATGTTACAATGATGTGAAACCTTTGTTCGTGAAGTGAGCACATTTCTAGGAACATGCAACCTATTTGAAGATGCATATTCTTGGGCTACCAAACAGTGGCGGATCTAGAAACGAAACTAAGCCGTAACGTTTTATAAATAAGCCGTAACGAAATCGAAAAAACGTCAAATTTTTCCAAAATTTACACTAATTTTTCCAAATTTTTCCGCGCCAAGCCGTAGCGGAGGTTGCCCCCCGGTAAGCCTTATGTCCGCCACTGCTACCAAAAGCTTTGCTTGTGTAAATCGATTTCCTTCCACAAAAAGAGCCAACCAAAAGGTATGCGGATAATCTTATAATTGTTGTAGACTAAGCTGCAAAACACACACCATAGTGTTAAAAGTGTTTAAAATGGGTGAAAACTTGTAGTTTTAGTACGGATTGAAAAGGTTGCCTTAACATTTTGTGCAAAATTTTGGTATTTCATATGATTACAAAAGTTATATTATTTCAATGATGATATAACAATTTGTATAAAGCCATAAAGAAAGTTTTATGCATATATATTACACATTGGGTGAGTTTTGACTCACTTGCCCCGTTTCATTTTCAGTTTTACCCCTTTGACCCGCTAAGAGGTAGAAAAATACTCTGGATAAGCTCATTTATAAGTAAACGGGTCGCCATTTATGCCTCTAAAATATGTGTGTTATATGAATATTAGTATACTACATGTAATTAAATAAGACCTTTAGAGTACCTTCATCCTTAGCCCAACTTTTCACAGGAAAATGATACTCAGAAAACCACATTAACCAACCTGTGGCCTGCATATAATTAACTATATTGCATAAAAGTCTATCCTAAAAGGAAGAAGTGAAATTTCCAAAATATAAACATAAAATATAAAGAAAGCATAAATTTATTTGATAATCACTTGTGCAAACACCTATCCAATAAGCCAACCAATATCACTTTTGTGATAAGCTATATACAAAGCATGCTCCTTACCTGTAATCATAGTCAAAAGTATAATAAACAAAGTAGCTTAAATTATGAGTCGACAAGAAGAAAGTTGTTAAAAGTGTATCATTAATGCATAAAACATTGTAAGTCATTCTATTTGAATACTTTGATTATGATTAAGAAAATAACTTTTATAACCATATTTGCAACCCTAAATATTTATAGAAAGATCAAAATCTTTTGAAAAAAAAAAGTATTTTGGATTAATCCAACCTATTTTGCATCTAGCTAGTCTTATTTGTCTCTGATGGATCAAACAAACAAAATGAAAACTAACATCTTAATTTTTAATGAAACAGGTCAAATGGGTGTAAAAGAAACCTGAATACCCTTGATGTATAAAACATCGTAAATCACTCCACTCAGGGGCGGATATAGCTAATATAAATGGGTAGCCCCCGTTACTCCTTGACGCTCTGTTGGTAGTGTAAATTTTAGAGAAAAAAAATTGACGTTTTTTTTATTTCGATACCCTTTTTTAAGAACGTTGCCTCTATAACAGTTTTCTAGATCTACCACCAACTCCACTCAAAGAATTCAATTATTTCATATAATTCAATAATTCATATAATGTATGTAGTAATGTTTAAAAAACATTAAAATTTTGTTGACAAAAGGTGTTTTGGGTTAACCCGACTCATGAAGTCTCCCATGCCAGTTGGCGTTTGGTCAAGAAGTCAATTTGACCTACAACTTCATGAAACAATTATGGTTAAAAACTAAATGGATAAAACTGCATAACTTAAATATAAAACCAATTTGTTTTATTTAGGATAAATTGCATTTTACGTCCTTTAATAAAAACCAATTTGTTTTATTTAGGACAAATTGCATTTTACATCCTTTAAGTTTGAGCAAAATTGCAGGCGTTGTCCTTTAACTGACAAAATTACACCAGATGTCTTTTATGTTACAATTTCTCATCATGTGGTGTCCTTTTGTTTTAAGCCAGTTAATTTTTTTTGTTAAATTTTAACTCATGCCACGCATGATGGCATAATGGTTATTTTCACTTAATAACTAAAACAAAAAGAAATTACTCGTGAAACTTCAAGACACTCATGTGAGTGACACATGTTAAGAGTTAACAAAAAAAACTTAACCGAGTTTGGCAAAAGGAAACTGCATGATGAGACACTCTAACTTAAAGGGCAATAGGGCATCTGATGTAATTTTGTAAGTTAAAAGACAATGCTTGCAATTTTGCTCAAATTTAAAGGATGTAAAATGTAATTTACCATTTTATTTATTATGCAAATTGAATTTTAATAATCTGAAATGGCTCTTTTTGGCCGATAATAATCTCAACTCAGTTAATTACCCACAATAATCCGAACTCTTCCATTTTGTTTGTAAAATTGTCTGCCGCTAAAAAATAACGGAGCTAAGTTTTTTTCAAATTACAAACCGATGTTTTCGGACTTTTGTTCAGAACGAGGATAGGAGTCGATTGATGTAAAACTTACCTCGAAACAGTGTTCTAAACGCCGAAAACGTTGCTTCAATTCAGGTATTTAAACTTCTAATTAACAAAAATCAAGTCGTTTAGAGTATTAGTTCGAGGTAAGTTTTACATCAATCGACTCGTATCCTCGTTCTGATCAAAAACCTGAAAACATCGGTTTGTAATTTAGAAAAAAAAAATAAACCCCGTTATGTTTTTTTAACGGCGGACTATTTTACAAACAAAATGGAAGACTTCGGATTATTCTAGGTAATTAACTGAGTTGTTGATGTGTGCAAAATGCAACATATAAATTTCATCAATTGTGGCATAAAACTAACCCTTTTTAGTACTAATGTTGGAAAAAGTGTGCTTTTGTCTTCCTTTTGTATTTTCAGGATTAAATGAGCTCAAATTAACAAAAGAAGCAAAAAGCCAGCAAAATCTAACATAAATACAAGAAAAGGAACAAACGTGACATGCCCGACCCCACGACAGCATCTTCCCAAGCAAAACAAGAAGACAGAAGACTGAACACGCCCCGTGCTCAGCCAGCACGGGGGCGTGCCCAAGTGTCAGCAGAAAAGACAAAGTGGTAGAAGCTTCTATTGCCCACCACGGGGCCGTGCTTAGCGGACACGGGGTCGTGGTCAACTATAAGATTCGCACAATCCAGGCAAATCTTCATAGTACAAAGATTCTTCTGCACACGGGGTCGTGCTCAGCGGACACGGGGGCGTGGTCAACTAATAAAGACAAGCTGCATTAAATGAAGAAAGAGAGGATGTGGACACGGGGCCGTGCCCACTGGACACGGGGCCATGCCCGAGCTTCTGTTCAGCCTACAAATAGGAGTGCTTGGCTCAAGCTCAAACCATCCCTTGGCACACCACCTCTCTCACACTTCACCCACCACCCACCACCACCATAACACCATCATCCACCACCATCATCCATTGTCCATCATAGAGTGTGTGAGTCGTCTCGGGATCCAAAATTGATCGTAAGAGTTCTTGACAATCAAGGCCATGTTTGCCTAAGTCTCTTACATCACTTGGTGAAGACAAGTGTCTAGTGTAATACTTTTTATTTTTAATCTTTTCGTACTTTTTACTTGGTTTTGTATTAATGACTTTAATAACTAGTTTCTTATATTGAAGGTGATTCTTCCTTATCGTTTGTCCGTGGTGTCTTGGCATTATTTTACTGTCTATATAAAATAAAAGATTTTCACCATTCATATCTCCACGGTCTATATGGAGGTATGTTGGCTACCTGGTCGGGGGTTAAGGGAACAGTCTGGTAAGAGTTTTGCCGTTGTTCAGCGTTTAGAGATCATGCAAGGGACCTGGGTCAAATTTAGTAGGATCTCCTTCAATACTTAACGGTATTGGATGGCGGGGGTCCAAACTCTTTAATCCCCTCATAAGTTAACTACTATTAATACTATAACCCGGCTATTTAGGACTGTATCCATGCTGACTCAGACTACTTAGTCGAGGGTAACGTCACCTTCAAAAGAGGGGCCTACCATAATTTGCATTAATAACTTAATTAATTATCTTTCAATAATCCGACCCTTTAGGGTTGTATCCTTGCTGACTCAAACTACTGGGTTGAGGGTAACGTCACCTTCAAAAGAGGGGCCTACTACAATAACTAAGATAATCTCTTAAATAAGTGCAAAAGTGCGGAAATAATCAAAGGTTACACTAAACACGAGTCGGAACCAAGTGATTCATCTTGTCTATCTGTTTTTCTTTTTATTTTTATTTTCAGCAATTTAGTTAATTTTATTTTTCTTAGTTTAAAACATTTTTCTAAACTTTTTGATTTGATTAGACGTTGAGGATAAACCGGTACTAAAAGCTCTTGTGTTCTTGGACGACCTCGGTATCTTACCAACACTATACTACGCTCACGATGGGTGCACTTGCCCATATGTGTGTTTAGTGTTAGTAAATATCGTGTTTTATAAATTTAAAACTTGGCTAAAGAAAGTGCAAAAGGGCTTAAAATATACTTAAACTTATATACACACTTCACACGCATCAGTTGTGATTATTATCGGCCAAAAAGAGTCCGTTTGGATTATTAAAATCCGATTTGCCTATTTATTACTATAAGAGTAAGGGACTGTTTGTTTACCTCTTAATGAGACTCTTAATGGTTCAGACCTCTTACTGGTTCAGACTGTTTGTTTCACGAGCAGATGTCTGAATGGTTCAGACATTTTCCTCTGAATGGTTAAGCATTATACAGAGTCTGAATGGTTAAGAAATATAATCTGAATTGGACAGACATTTGCCTCTGAACGGTTAAGCATTATACATGCTCTTAATGGTTCAGACCTCTTACTGGTTCAGCACTTAATGGTTCAGACCTCTTACTGGTTCATCACTTAACCATTCAGATTTTGTCAAACAGCCCCTAATATGCCTTTGTACAAAATCATATCATATATGATCTTTTTTTTATCTAAAAAACAAGAATCATAGGATTAAAATATTTTAAAGAACCATAACAAAGCTCTGCAAGAGAACCTCTACCACCTATTGTGACAACTCAGAGTTCCAAGGTTCTTTACGTATGTGCGTCACCTTTATTAACGTTCTGTCAGATGTTGCAATTATGTGTTTATGTGTTCGTTATGTGAAACTCTTATGTGTTATATGTTCGGTATTGGTATAACTCCGTTGAGCTTAAACTTAAACGTACGATAACTCTATGTGTTGTTACACACTTAGGTATGTGGGCCGCACCCACCACAAATACTATTGGGCTGCCATCTTATAAAGTAACTAACCCGGCCCAATACCTTTAGATTATTCTTTGTGCTTGCAACTTCTCGGCTCAACCCATTATCCCTAAACAATCCGGCCCAACCTTCCTTTCCTCATTATACACGTAAACCTAGTGTTATGCTTTTATTAGTTGCAAACCCTAAATAACACCCACCCCTCACCTAAACCGCGACGGCAGACGACCCTTCTCCCCATCGAAGCAATCTTCCATCTTTGCATTGATCAGTATGAAAGTATTATTTTACGTGTCTTATGTTGTGTGTATATGCTACCCAAATTCATGAATTATGAATGATTGCAATATGTATTAGAGTAATATTATGAAATATGATCTTATGTGTTATCGAATACAATTGTGAATAAGTCTGGGGATTGTATGTGTTGTATCATAATTAGATTTAGAGTATTATTAGAAACTGTGCTCTTATATGTGTGTGTATCCTCTTTCACGTGAATATATGGCCCAAGAAAAAAGTGGTTATGAATTAATGTTGATGTCCAATCTTGCTGCCAAAAGTCTCCTTCCATTGAAACCTTAAATGGTGGTTGCTTTCTCCTTTTGATGTTGATGATGTACGTTCATATCCAAATCAAAACCCCTAGACTTTATTGTCCCTCAAGTCGGCCCCACCAAGAAGTCCACATGACCGATGATGTTTTATATGATGTGATCTATGTTTAATTAATAAAAGAATTTTAGTAATCATATGAAATTGTAGGGAATTGGTATATTAACAGTTTTATCGGTCCAATATAATTGAAGTAGTGGCCATCTGAGATTTAATCATGCAAAGTAGATATTTTAATAAGTTGTCAGTGGGATAGCATGAGTTATTAATGATGTTGATGAGGTACAGGTAGCCGATCCTGATACCATTATGTTCGGAACTTATATGTATATAATTTAGTCATGTTTTATGCACAAAGATTGATTAGGGTAAAGTGTGTTGTGCACACTAAATATGATCATAATCGATGGGATTGGGGAGAATTATTGGGCTAAAGGGTTAGAATAATAGTAAAACGTTTTGGTTTGAGCTCAACACATTGAGCCGAGTAGGATGCTAACTGTTGATTTATATATGTATGTCTGGTGGGCCGCGGGTACATTGTGGGCAGTTTGGGCCACGCATAGGACTGCATAGATTTTCGGGCTGGATTTGTTTGGGCCGAAACCTGGCTGGGGCGCACCAGCTTTGACGAATAGTGTATGTGCAAATTATAAGTTTGGATTTATAGGCCGAAGCATTAATGTACATGGACTCGATTAACCGGGTTGGATTATATGTGTATTCGTAGTGGGCCGGAATGGGTTTAGGTGATTAATCATGGTCATAGTGTGAGCTCATGTATTTGCTAAGTGATCTTATGACATTAATTGGCTTGTTATGTTGCATGATTTCCTACCACAACTTGCATGGTTGTTTGGATGTGAATTGAATCACTCGACATGTACTTGGGTGTAGCATGAACTTGTGTAGTAAACGTGTTATGGCTCGGATGCTTGTTATGACATACGTGATGATTACATGTTTGGTTGTTTATTGCTTGAGTAATACGGGTGGCTAGATAGGTGAATTGTGAATTCATGAAACTGACTATCTCTGGTACCCACAATAGGATTTGATTAATCAACTGTTTAACGGGCATTTAATCTAACCGAGCAAATCGAAGGTGAGTTCACTGCTCTTTTTCCAAGCATGCATCCCGGGGAGGGATATCGGGTAACGTTCCGGGGAGGAACGCTAGTTTATTGGGATGTTTATTATTATACTCAGTTTCTATCACATAAGACCCCTTACATATACCGATAGTTGCCGGGGAGGCAACGAGGTTATTAGTTGATAGCGCTATTAGGTTTGGCACCCTCACACCGTACCGGGGAAGACGGGCGTGAACTAATTTCCTTAAAGCATGACCAATGTTTTGGGACATTGGGGTTGGGCAAATACATCTTGTAGCCATCTGCGGTAATCGAGTTAATAACAACATCAAATCAAACTATTGAACTGTTGAACTGTTTTATACACATCCCTGGTAACTAAACGTGTTAACAAAACTTTGAACTCACCAGCGTCGTCTGACACACTTGTTTGCATGCTTGTAGGTCGTTAGATGTCTTGGATTGGAACTTGCTGTCTGGAGTAGCTGGAGTGGTCATGGGTCGACTGGAGGGATTCGTGTGATTGAACTATTGATATCATACATTGGTTTTTGAAACAGTTTAGCATTGGTTTACTATTGCTTCCGCTGAACATGTTGGTTTTCATTTAAACTTGTTGATAATTGAGAATTTTATTTTGATAATTGAGAACATGTTGGTTTTTATTAATAATTGAGAATTTTATTTTGAAACTTGTATGAGTTCAATGTAATTAGTGGCTCGTTGTTGGTACGTCACACGCCTAACAGGGACATTCCCTAGGTGGTATTTTGGGGGTGTGACAGTTTGGTATCAGAGCCACTGGTTATAGTGAACTTGGTTTTAAAACATTTTTGTAAAACCAGACTATAACCGAACAGATCTGAATACGTGAATACGACCATGACACTCAGCTCCAGATTGAAAGGTTCGTCTTTCTCACTTGTTGCATACATTACATGATTAGTACACAATTGCTTATGACACAATATACGAACACACACTCGTCACTATAGCATGATTGCATGAATTGCTTGCTTATATAATGACTCGTTTTGAAAACCGTGAGGGGCAGACGCTGGGAGCGTGCTGGCTGACAAAGCGGACAACATCATGGTGCATTGTTAGTATGCCATAGTCTTTGGATTCCTGTGATTTTATTACCTTGACAACCTCCGTTTGACATTTGAGTTTGAAGAACCATTTGACATGAGTTAGGAGGAACTGAGGTGAGCATGCAAATCACAATATTATTGTGGGTGCACACATAATAATAATGTGGGGTGCATGCGAGTCCCAGTGAGGCTTAACAAGTGAAAAAGGGGTTATGTTCCGTTATTTGATTAATATGAAACACAACAGTCTATAGGAGTCGTAGCAGTGATTATCTCCTACTCGAACATGATCTTTTCACTTCTCACTTAATCCTTGCGAACCTCGATGCTATCGAGTATTACCTGAACACCCATCTAAACGCCTAGCGAACTGTGTAGAATGTTAGGTGCTTGCACGAACATCCCTGAATTGGATGTTACAACATCAATGATTGGTCTATACCACTCACACACCTCTTTGTTTGTTGGAACTCAATTTATCGACGTCGTAACTCCCGAAGTGCGATCACTTCTGCAAAACTCTAGATACATACTGTGTATTACTCAGTCAACTTGTTGGATCGACGGACAAGGGGATGAGCGTAGTATCTCACCAACCTCAGTAGTAGGGTGACCCTGCTTACCGGTACGAGCATCAGCGAAATGGCTTCAATCAAATCCTTAACCCTAGTAAGCGACTTATGGGAGTTAACTTTTACGAACCCATCGGGACGAAATCAATGATGATCGACTGTAGAGCGGAATGTGTAACCGCCCGCATCACGAGTAGTGCCTTAGGACGTGACACGGAATGTGAAAAGATGGACCTTGTTGGTGAAAGGACGCAGGACACCATTACAGGCAACAATATTAGAGGTCGCGGTCACATCAAGGTACTCGTAATCGCAGCGTACAACAGAGAAACAAGGGTGACTTCGAAAAGGATTGACTGTTGCTAAGTCAAGGTGACAACAACTAAGGGAACGACGGCAGTACTGGAAATTCTCGTAACGAAAACAACACTGGAAATGAAGCTCATGGAAGGACATTTAGTATTGGCATAGGCTATGCCAGGCATAATAGCAACACGATAGCTTGGATGGGTAGCTATTCGCTTCGTCTCTGATCTGTTTGCCCCTGACGCTTCTTGAAACCGAACCTGTTGTGGAACCGACTGATGGCAAGTCAAGGGAAATCTCCTATGTTCGTTGGGATGCAAACTCGACCTTGTGGGATAAGTGTTCGACATCAACTTTCCTCCTACTATCTTTGATGGTTTCGATGCAGTAGTTGTGTAGATTGGTTAACTGGATATCGCGTAGATATACCCTGGGGGAAGGAAATTTTGCGTCACTTTAAATTTTGAAGTGTCAGAGTGGTGTAAAGGTTAGCATCATATCAGCAAATAAGGCCCAGAAGTGTCTACGGAAGGATTACCCCGCTATGTTAGGACGCGTTACTAATGTTAAAGACTAACGAGGTGAGGATCGAGGATCCACCAATTGTTTGTGATTCCTCTTGGTGTGCTACCCGAGGAACTTTCAGGTTTACTTCCACAACTGTTAGGCAAAATCTCAGTTTGACCTCACGCCAGGTGCAGCTCCAAATACTCGTACTCTTACCGTCTTGCACCAGGAGGGTTACAATAGCGGTCTAATCAACTACAGGAACTGCTGAACAGGAGTTCTATCGGACTTAGTTTTTCGCTCTGAGGAGCCCCAGTTACACCTGTGAAGATAAGCCTTTTCGTATGCGTACCGACTACTGAGAACTCAGCAAAGTGACAGTCAGGAACCGTTCGTCTTGACCATGTATTGACAACCTGTTTACCAGTTGCAAGGGTTAAGCTCATGTTCGAAGATTGATTAACGAACGAATTATCATCAGATGGAAATCCCGGGGGGGGGGGATGCTCTTAGAACGGCATATAGAACTCAATGTGGCCATCGCAACACTGTACATCTTGATTGTTGAGGAGGAAGGAACAACATGGGCGGTATATGTATCTTATTCTAGAGCTCCTGAGGGTGGAGCCACTACGCACGAAGTCTTGTTAAAGGTGACTTCTGGATTCGAGATGTACATTTTTGGGGCATACAAACAGGGGGACGTCTTTTCAGCTTTTGGAATCCGACTCTACAATGCATTGAGCAACATCTTTACCCAAGGGTACAGGTGATCTAGCGGTATACCATGTTGGTTCGAATCGGAGACCCAGTTACACACCGATGCAACACGAGAATACGATGACGCACGTAGTGGAATTACGAAGGAGAATTGCATGAGTCACAACCTGCGATGGAAACCGTGGTCTTTGGATTTAAGTTGGAGGCATTACTTGGACGGTACCAAATGAACTACTTAGACCAATCATAAGGGCCTCCCGTGTACCTTTGTTTCGGAAGAGCTAAGCATGTAATAGCATCGCTGGATGGAACCTTTGAATGATTCTGACTGTGAAGCCTGAACATGCACGAGCTTTGCAGCTCACTATCAACTCTGACTTACCTGATCAGACTCGCTCTGTTCAAACTAGGGAGCTGAAGGAAGAGAATTTTCAAGTTGAATCCATGCGGGGCATGGAGAAGCAACTGTTGGTAGGTCGGACGATATTCGCTACCTCATGGAACGAATGTGGGTCTCATCATCCGGCAACAGTAGGGGACTCGTGTTGAGCAAAAATACGCCGGCCTCGATATTCTAGTCGTCTGGGTTTTGGTGAGAGACATTAGGAGCTATGAAATCTTGTACTGGTAATCGGGCATGAAGGCCCACCTAGCAATGTTTGTGGATGATGCTTGACTTGCGGAAAAGTCAAGGTGGAGTATCAGCAACAGAAACAACCATATGAAAGTGAGAACAGACTACCATGGATTTTGTCGCTAGCCTACTTACAACTCGAAACGGAAACTGGTGTCGCCTGGGTGATCGTTGATTGTCTCACGTTACCCGCACACCTTCTTGAAATCAAAGAGACTGATGAGTCTTCACAGCTTGTGGATATTCCTCTGAGAGAGGCGGCTATCTAGGCACGAGGTTCCAACTCCTGTATCTCTGATTTTGATCTATACCTGATTTATGACATGCACTGCACAACACTCTTGCCTCATGTCTAGACATGAGCATTACATATCACCGTTGGACAAATGGTCAGAGTAGACGAACCAACCAGACACTTGAAAGCACGCTGCGAGCATGTGTGTGATTGACTTTAGTAAGATTTAGAAGGACACATATCTTTGGCTGAGCTCTACCGTAGCAGTTACCATTCTAGTATTCAGACAGTTCTGTTTGAGGCATTGCATGAGCAGCAACGTTAAACTCCTTGTTGGATTAGGGTGGGTGACAACCTAAACACGAGTCCAGGACTTGTACTCGAAGCTCATGGGAAGATTGCTTGGATCGGAAATCATTTGGCGGCAACGCGTGACCTTGAGAAAAGCTGATAAACTTAGGAAACGCTGGGAGTTCGCTGTAGGCGAACGTGTATTAATCGAGTGTCTCGCCCTGGGAGGGTGCGGCGCGCTATAGAAAACGTGGCAAGCTTAGTTTACGATGCGTGGGACATTCAGATTTCTGGAATGAATCGGTGACATGGCTCACACACTCGAGTTAACTGACGAATTGGATAACGTTCGCGATGATATTTATGCCTCGAATCTAAGGCAGTGTTTGTCCGATAAAACACTTGTGATACCTTTACCAGAGTCTAAGGTTAACTGATCAGTTGTATTTGTCAGGGAATCTATTGAAAACATGGACCAAGAAGTAAGGTTAGTTGACATAGCCAAAGTCCGGTCGTAAGACTTTGTTGGAACTCAGTACATGGACCGGAGTCCTTGTGGGAGCGTAATAATCAAAGTGAGCTCTAATATCTCTAGTTGTGCGAACGGTTGAATTAACTCTTGATATCATCGAGGAATTTCGGGACGAAATTTCTTTCAAGTTGGGGATGATGTGGCACTTGGGAAAATCCACAATCATCCTGATCTAACACCTTGCTGTTTTTGGACTGCGCTTATCAAATTTCGGGACGAAATTTCTTTCAAGTTGGGGATGATGTGACAACTCAGAGTTCCAAGGTTCTTTACGTATGTGTGTCACCTTTATTAACGTTCTGTCAGATGTTGCAATTATGTGTTTATGTGTTCGTTATGTGAAACTCTTATGTGTTATATGTTCGGTATTGGTATAACTCCGTTGAGCTTAAACTTAAATGTACGATAACTCTATGTGTTGTTACACACTTAGGTATGTGGACCGCACCCACCACAAATACTATTGGGCTGCCATCTTATAAACTAACTAACCCGGCCCAATACCTTTAGATTATTCTTTGTGCTTGCAACTTCTCGGCTCAACCCATTATCCCTAAACAATCCGGCCCAACCTTCCTTTCCTCATTATACACGTAAACCTAGTGTTATGCTTTTATTAGTTGCAAACCCTAAATAACACCCACCCCTCACCTAAACCGCGACGACAGACGACCCTTCTCCCCATCGAAGCAATCTTCCATCTTTGCATTGATCGGTATGAAAGTATTATTTTACGTGTCTTATGTTGTGTGTATATGCTACCCAAATTCATGAATTATGAATGATTGCAATATGTATTAGAGTTATATTATGAAATATGATCTTATGTGTTATCGAATACAATTGTGAATAAGTCTGGGGATTGTATGTGTTGTATCATAATTAGATTTAGAGTATTATTAGAAACTGTGCTCTTATATGTGTGTGTATCCTCTTTCACGTGAATATATGGCCCAAGAAAAAAGTGGTTATGAATTAATGTTGATGTCCAATCTTGCTGCCAAAAGTCTCCTTCCATTGAAACCTTAAATGGCGGCTGCTTTCTCCTTTTGATGTTGATGGTGTACGTTCATATCCAAATCAAAACCCCTAGACTTTATTGTCCCTCAAGTCGGACCCACCAAGAAGTCCACATGACCGATGATGTTTTATATGATGTGATCTATGTTTAATTAATAAAAGAATGTTAGTAATCATATGAAATTCTAGGGAATTGGTATATCAATAGTTTTATCGGTCCAATATAATTGTAGTGGTGGCCATGTGAGATTTAATCATGCAAAGTAGATATTTTAATAAGTTGTCAGTAGGATAGCATGAGTTATTAATGATGTTGATAAGGTACAGGTAGCCGATCCTGATACCATTATGTTCGAAACTTATATGTATATAATTTAGTCATGTTTTATGCACAAAGATTGATTAGGGTAAAGTGTGTTGTGCACACTGAATATGATCATAATCGATGGGATTGGGGAGAATTATTGGGCTAAAGGGTTAGAATAATAGTAAAACGTTTTGGTTTGAGCTCAACACATTGGGCCGGGTAGGATGCTAACTATTGATTTATATATATATGTCTGGTGGGCCGCGGGTACATTGTGGGCAGTTTAGGCCACGCATAGGACTGCATAGATTTTCGGGCTGGATTTGTTTGGGCCGAAACCTGGCTGAGGCGCACCAGCTTTGACGAACAGTGTATGTGCAAATTATAAGTTTGGATTTATAGGCCGAAGCATTAATGTACATGGACTCGATTAACCGGGTTGGATTATATGTGTATTCGTAGTGGGCCGGAATGGGTTTAGGTGATTAATCATGGTCATAGTGTGAGCTCGTGTATTTGCTAAGTGATCTTATGACATCAATTGGCTTGTTATGTTGCATGATTTCCTACCACAACTTGCATGGTTGCTTGGATGTGAATTGAATCACCCGACATGTACTTTGGTGTAGCATGAACTTGTGTAGTAAACGTGTTATGGCTCGGATGCTTGTTATGACATACGTGATGATTACATGTTTGGTTGTTTATTGCTTGAGTAATACGTGTGGCTAGATAGGTGAATTGTGAATTCATGAAACTAACTATCTCTGGTACCCACAATTGGATTTGATTAATCAACTGTTTAACGGGCATTTAATCTAACCGAGCAAATCGAAGGTGAGTTCACTGCTCTTTTTCCAAGTATGCATCCCGGGGAGGGATATCGGGTAATGTTCCGGGGAGGAACGCTAGTTTATTGGGATGTTTGTCATTATACTCAGTTTCTATCACATAAGACCCCTTACATCTACCGATAGTTGCCGGGGAGGCAACGAGGTTATTAGTTGATAGTGCTATTAGGTTTGGCACCCTCACACCGTACCGGGGAGGACGGGCGTGAACTAATTTCCTTAAAGCATGACCAATGTTTTGGGACATTGGGGTTGGGCAAATACATCTTGTAGCCATCTGCGGTAATCGAGTTAATAACAACATCAAATCAAACTATTGAACTATTGAACTGTTGAACTGTTTTATACACATGCCTGGTAACTAAACGTGTTAACAAAACTTTGAACTCACCAGCGTCGTCTGACACACTTGTTTGCATGCTTGTAGGTCGTTAGATGTCTTGGATTGGAACTTGCTGTCTGGAGTTGCTGGAGTGGTCATGGGTCGACTGGAGGGATTCGTGTGATTGAACTATTGATATCATACATTGGTTTTTGAAACAGTTTAGCATTGGTTTACTATTTGCTTCCGCTGAACATGTTGGTTTTCATTTAAACTTGTTGATGGTATTTTTATTAATAATTGAGAATTTTATTTTGAAACTTGTATGAGTTCAATGTAATTAGTGGCTCGTTGTTGGTACGTCACACGCCTAACAGGGATATTCCCTAGGTGGTATTTTGGGGGTGTGACACCTATAGTTTCATCAAAAGAAATCAAGAAGTTAGCAGCTTCCTGCCTTTGTTAGAACAATGTTCTGGCATAACTGCATAGATTGCAATGTTCTAGCAGAACTGCCAAATTATAATGAAAGGCAGTTCTGTCAGAACATTGTCAGAACATTACTTCTATTTGTATGGGGTAGATGTAGATGATGGGCATGTGCAATCTATGGCTTCTATTCTAAGGTGCATGGCGAGTACTTTCCCGTTCAAATACCTTGGGTTGCAAGTCGAGGCAAATATGAATCTTGCTAGAAATTGGAAACTGGTGGTTGAGACTTTCAAGAAATGACTTTCCTTATGGAAAGCCAACACCTTTTCGTATGGTGGGCGCCTCATACTAATCAAGTCGGTCCTCAATTCCCTTCCAACGTATTATTTTTCGTTGTTTCGGGCCCCATTGCAAGTCATTAAGGAGTTGGAACGTTTACGTAGAGACTTTCTTTGGGGGGCGACCCCGGATCATAAAAAAACCACTTGAGTCACGTGCAATGATATCATGGCTTCAAAGGATTTTGGTGGTATCGGGATTGGGTCGCTTAGAGAAACAAACGTCGCCATGCTAGCAAAATGGTGGTGGCGTTTTAAAGTGGAAAAAAACAGTATTTAGAGGAAAGTTGTTTGGAGCATTCATCACACCGCAAGGTCGTGAAGTGGCATTCCAGCAAAAATGTCCCTACCGGGTCCGTGGAAGCAAGGAGCTCGTATAGCGCAGGATGTATCAGATTAGGGAGTCAATTTGGAGAGGTTTTTTCGGGGTGTGCTGGGGAATGGCCAAGAGATTATGTTCTGGAAAGATTGTTGGTTGGATCAGGTACCTTTATGTGCTCAGTTTCCGATTTTATTTAATCTGGAACGAAAAAAGATGGCGACTGTGGCTGTAACACCCCGTGTTTCTAGGAGTCAAAGTCAAGGTCAAGGTCAACGTCAACGACCGATCGCGCGACTTGACTTGTTATCAACTTCTTTTATGTGTTTATTTTAGTTGTATTATGTGGAGTACTTATCAATAATCGCAGTAATCGATGTATGTTATCGCTAACAATCGTTTTACGACTGTGAACAATAGGAAGTAACAATGCGATAAAGTTAACTAAAACGATAATCAACCTAATGCTAATCTAATCGACATCAAATCGCAATACGAATCGCTGTGAATTACAGGTTCTGGACATTGTTTTACGTGTGTGTGTTACTTAAGTGTTACTTGTGCATGTTTAATTATTATGTTTTGTGGTGGTTAATCGAAACGCAATCGCAACTCAATCGCAAACGCAAATCGAAGGATGTATAGGATGATTGTATGTTAGATAGAGTAGTTGGGATTAAAAGTAATTTGAATAGGAAATGCTATCGCATCGCTCCCTCAAATCGCATCGCGACGCTCAACACGCGAATCGAAACGACAAAACTCATCGCACCGAACACTTGGATCGAGTTGCCAACCGATCGGACTGCCATCCGAAAGAGTTGCCACCCGATCGGGCTGCCTCCCGATCGGATTACCATCCAGTCGGCCAGCCTTTGTCCTTTTTGCCATTTTGGGAAACCCTATAAATACACCTTCTGTCAACATCATTTGTACTACCACACTCATCCGATCCAGTCGCACTCAAGCTCTCTTTTCTCTCGATTTCTACCAATCTTGTAAGTTTTTCAACCTAAATCTTGTACGTTCTCGATCTACACGCACTTCTACACCTTTCTACCTTTTGAATCTTAACTTTTAACCGTGAAATCACTGGATTTGAGGTGTTGTAGGATGATGTCATCATGGTGTTCTTGAGAACTTCATGTTTTGGCTTCAATCCACCTAGAACAACTTAGATCTGAACGATTTCCACACAAATAAATAAAGATCTTACATAGATCTGAACATATTCATGGTGAAAAAGGATTGAAAGAGGATTTATTCTATTTCTTTCAACTCTTTTACACTCAACGCACTCAACCAGATAGAACCGAACCTTGTTTTGGCCTTCTACTTATTCTTAGTGTTGTGTCGGCTCAAGATTTGAGTTCCATCAACGAGACAACCGACTTCGGGTTGAACATGAACAAACCGTCAAGAAACAGTGCCTGATCGGGTTAGGGTGATTCCAGTCCCATCAGACAGCTGGGACTTCGTGAAGCTCTAGTTGTTTAAATCGTTGACGTATCGTCTTGATCAAACCGCAAACTTTCAAACTTAACAAATTTCAAAACCAACCGGGCACCCGAACGAACTGCCGTCCGATCGGATTACTATCCGATCGAACGACAGACTAGTAAGATGTTTTGTGGTTTCCATACTTAAACAATTTTCAACATGTTCAGTGCACAGGATTGCCACCCGATCGGATGGACATCCGATCGAGTGACCGCCCTGCTGTGAACTTGTTCTCACTGAGAAACCTCGCCAATCGGATCGTCTCCCGATCGAACGACCGTTCGATCAACCGACCTGAAGGGTAGAGATACTTCTCTGTTTTCAAAATACTACAACGAAAACTTCAAAAGTCAAACCATCATACACAAACACATCCATGCCAACAGGGGTCAGACCGATCGAGTGGCCATCCGAACGGATGACCACCCGAATGGATTGATGTCCGATCGAGTGGCTATCCGAATGGATTGCCATCCGTCCAGACCACCATTCTACACTTGGCACTTTTCTCGTTTTACGCGCCGCTTATCGTTTATGCTACCGTTAACTGTTCTGGCTAATCTCGCTCTAAGCGCTCCCTTCAATCCATCATCGTTGTGAGTATACTCGAACCCTTTTTGCTTACGCATTTTTGGGTGTTACATACGTTACTTATTCTAAATCACATCGAACACACTACTCAATACTTTAACGCTAACCGTTATCGCATGTTATAAGTGGCTTAATGAATGCTTGTTTGTTATGTTTACACATGGAATGCTGTCAACCTGCCTTAGCAACGATAGTACTATAGTTTGGACTCAGCACCTGTTCACTCAAGGGTTGTTAAGGACAATTATTTTGCATGGGTCACAGTGGTGAACATGTATTACGAACTGCCTCAGGCAGTCAACCCGCAGTCATTGGTATCGATAGGGGTGTTCAAAACTATCTGTATCCGAAAATCCGATCCGAAATATCCGATATCCGAATCCGAAATATCCGAAAAATCGGATATCCGAAAAATCGGATATCCGAAATTTCGGATATCCGAATTTTTCGGATTCGGATTCGCATAGTGATTTTCAAAATTTTCGGATATTTCGGATATCCGAAATATCCGAAAATTTAATTTTCATTTTTTTTTCGGATATCCGAATATCCGAAGTATCCGAAAATATCTGAAATATCCGAAAAATATCCGAAAATATCCGAAATATCCGAAAATATCCGAAAACTTATATTCGGATATCCGAAACTATCCAAAATATCCGTTTCCGAATATGAAAAAAATAATAAAAAAATAAAAATTAAATAAAAAGTTGGATTTTCGGATATCCGATTAACTATCCGAATCCGTACCCGAATTCCGGATATCCGAATTCCGGATATCCGAAATTTCAGATACGGATTCGGATAGTGAAATCTGGTATCCGAAAATTTCGGATATCCGAATCTTCGAATATCCGGTTTTGAACACCCCTAGGTATCGATAGGTTGATGTCGATAACTAACGTGCTTCATTTCACTCTGTGTACATGCTTGTAACACCCTGTGTTTCGAAAGTCAAAGTCAAAGTCAAGGTCAAAGTCAACGACCGATCGCGCGACTTGACTTGTAGTAGATTTCTTTTATTTAGCTGTATTATGTGGAGTAAGTGTCTGTAACTACAATAATCGACGTATGTTAATCGCTATTTAATCGACTTACGACTGTGAACTATAGGAAGTAACAATGCGATAAAGTCAACTAAATGATACTCAAACTACACTAAACGAAATCGCAATCGAACTCGAAACTCGAATTACGCTTTTGATGTGTATGTTCCTTATGTGTTACTTGTGCATGTTTATTTATGATTATGTGTGGTAATCAATCGAAACGCAATCGACACTCAATCGTAATCGAACTCAATCGCAATCGAAATGGTATGATAATCGATAGAGAAGGGATCGTGCAAGATATCAGTGGTTGGGATTAAAAGTAATTTGACTAGGAAAATCTATCGCATCAAAACGATCGCAATCGTAATCGAAACAGCAAAAATCGTCGCGCCGAACACATGAACCAAGTGCCATCCGGCCGGATTGCCATCCGACCGGGCTGTCATTTGATTTGGTGCCAGGCTGCCATCCGACCGAGATGACATCCGACCGGATTGCCATCCGGGCGAGATGCCATCCGACCGACCCACACTTTCCACTTTGGGTATCCTATAAATACCCCATGTCACTCTCATAGTTACCACTTTTGGCAACTGACGTCCAAACAGCCCGTGCTCCTCACCTTTTCTTCGATTTCTCTCAATTCCGGTAAGATCTCGTCCTAAATCTTGTACTTCCTTAATCTACACGCACTCCTACACCTTTCTATCTTTTGAATCTAAACTTTTAACCGTGAAATCACTAGATTTGAGGCATTCTAAGATGACGTCATCATGAAGTTCTCATGAACTTCAAGTTTGACCTCATTCCTCCAAGGATAACTCAGATCTGAAGGATTTCCACATGATTTCACAACGATTTCGCATAGATCTGATCATTTTCGAAAGGATAAAAGAGTTGAAAGAAATAATCACAAGTTTTCTCATTCTTTTACACTCAATGCACTCAAAACCGATAGAATCGGACCTTGTTCTAGTCTTCTACTCATTCGCAGTGTTGTGCTAGCTCAAGATCTGGATTCTATTCACGAGACCACCGATTTCGGGTTAATTAAGAACAACCGTCTTGAACCGGTTAACTGGTCAAACTAGGGTGATTCCTGTTTGATCGGGTCACTTGGGTCGAGATAGGGTTCTATTAGTTAACACGTTGTCAAAACGTCTCGATAAAACGACAAACAATCGAAACGGCCAAGTGAAAGACGAACGGAACAACCGGGACGGAGAGCTATCCGACCGGACTACCGTCCGAACGGATAGCCATCCGAGCGGCCGGCTGTCCGAATGACCTACATCTTGGGTCCCACACTTAACCAATTTTATCTTAAGTCTGAGTGTTGAACGAGTTACTATCCGGTCGAACTATCATCCGACCGAATTACTCTTTGGATCATGAGATACTTGGATTTTAACATTTAAACAATTTTCAACATGTTCAATGCACAAAGGATGCCACCCGATCGGATGGGCATCCAACCGAGTGACCACCCTGCTGTAAATTTGTTCTCACTGAGTAACCTCGCCACTCGAGTCGCCGTCCGACCGGATAACCATCCGAGCGGATTGTCATCCGCACGACTGACCATCCGATCGACCCACTTGAAAGGTAGAGATACTTCAATGTTTTCAAAATGCTATAACGAAAACTTCAAAGGCCAAGCCATCATACACAAACATATCCTTCTCATAGGAAGAAACAATCCACTCGAATAGTCATCCGACCGGACTACCGTCCGACCGGATAACCATCCGAGCGGATTGTCATCCGCACGACTGGCCGTCCGATCGGATTACCATCCGACCGAACTGCTGTCCGAGCTACTTACACCTTGCATCGTTTTATGAGTCGCTTATCGCTATGCTATCGTTCTGATCAGGCTAACCTTACTCTCGAGCGTTCCCTTCAATCCATCCACCGCTGTGAGTATACTCGATCCCTTTTTGTTTTACGTACTTTTGGGTGTTACATACCTTACGAATATTCAAATCACATCGAACACACTACTCAATACTATTTAAACTCTAACCGTTACCGCATGTTATACGTGGCTTAATGAATGTTTGTTTGTTATGTTTACACATGGAATGATGTCTACCCGCCTTAGCAACGATAGTACTATAGTTTGGACTCAGCACCCGTTCACTCGGGGGTTGTTAAGGACAATTACTTGCATGGATTATGGTGGTAATCATGTATTGCGAACTGCCTCGGGCAGTCAACCCGCAGTCATTGGTATCGATAGGTCTATGTCGATAACTAACATGCCCCATTTCTCTCTGTGCACGTGCTGGTTATGCGTAACGCTTTCGAACTCTATATGCTATTATCAAACTTGTATGCTCACCTTTACACTATGTGTATTGACTTTTATTTTAACGTATGTGACAGGTTCTTAGGATGCTTATCTGCTAGGAAATCGAGGCTAGAATAAGGCTCTAGAGGCCAACAAATAGGTGTCTGTACAAATGAAGTCAAGGGTCTCTAAAAGCAGATAAACAATTGGGCTATTTGATAAAATCTGAGTTGTCGGAATAGAACTATTTGCCTAGATTTTGTCTGTAATAATTTGTTTACCTTTTGAGACATGGTATGGGACATGTTATTTTAAATTGAATGGTAATGATAATTGTTATGGAAACTTCTGGACAATCTGTTTCGCTCAGTGCCATGCCCCGATGTTTCTGCCATCGGTCGGGGTGTGACAATGCTGGTTATGCGTAAACGAATTTCGAACTTTACTATATCTATTAAACTTGTATGCTCACCTTTACACTATGCGTATTGACTTTTACTTTAACATATGTGACAGGTGCTTAAGGTGCTAGGATGCCTTGTTTGCTGTGTGATGAAATTGAGGCTAGGAAAGAGTCCTAGAATGTCGCAACCCCCGATCCCTTATCTGTCCCGGGAACGGGCGGACGCGAACTCAGAGTTTTGGTGGTATCAGTTGCTTAATTTGGCAGCGGAATTTTTCATCAGGACCGTAGTTAGGAAATGTTTATCAGAGTAAAACCACCATTTATATATAAATAAACATATTGGGATGAAACCCAAGTTCTTTATTACAATACGTTTATAGGGATAAACCCTATTTTATTGAATTTAAAACATCTTCTTTTAGGTAACTTTTATAGCCACAGTTTTCCCAAGCCTTCAGTGCTCTCCAGCTGGCTTTTTACTAATTGGTTGTCACATTGTGTTACCTGAAACGCATTTTAAAAAACATTTGTCAGTGGGAAATACTGGTGAGTGAATCCCAGTTTAATCAAGAAACATTTTATCAATTAAAACAGTATTGAGAGCGATCACTTTGTTTATTTCTACACAATTACTCATTCAGTACTGTCAATCCTGACTTGTGGGTCATATTACACATTGGCTAACTCGTCGTCCAATGGTAACGTACTGTCGTCCCGACTTACTACTCACAATGTAGTAAATTTTGTATACAAAACCCCAACATACCGGCAGTAATTGAAGAACTACAAAGTCTCAATCACCGCTTAATCACATTGTAAAACAATTAAGGTTTTGTAAAATATTCCAAAAAGGTTAACAAAAAGAGGATAAACTCACATTGCTCTCTTAGACTTCGCGTAAGGGTTTCCTGGGAATAATCTATAATTTATACAAATGTACATAGGTTAGTATCATAACCCTTTGAAAATATTAATGATGCCCTCCCCGAGACGGTATTCCAACAACTACGTCGGGCAGAACCACGACAGTTGTTACGGAACCCTAAATCAATCGGGCAACGTATCTATTATGAAACTGGGGTTATAATACTTACAAAGGAGCAGAACCTCGCTAATTAGGGGGGTATAATACCAGCTTTCTATGCCTAATATTTCAGAATTTGAGATACAGAAACGTTTGTGAGCGAATTGAGTTGAAGCCCGAGGCCTCCTTTATATAGTTGCTGAACTTGACTCTCACGTGGCCCGCGTAGATGTACGCAGGGGCTTAGGCGGCCCGCGTACTAGCCCGGGTAGGGTTTAGGTGATCCGGGTCATCGCCTAGCTTCGCCACGATGATGACACGTGTCATCACCGGGCTGCGCCACTATCTTGATCTCTCGCGGCCCGCGTTAACTAAACGGGGGCCTTACGCGGCCCGCTTAAACTTAAGAAAATCAATGAAATCGGGCTTTAGCCCTTATACCGCCCGCGTAAGGGTTGGGGTGGGTCTACGCGGCCCGCCTCAGCTTAAAAATCAGGTTTTATTTATTTTAAATACTATTTAATGTATTTCGGGCTCGGTTTTCACATACGGGGTGTATTTAAAGACATATTGGGACATTTTTTTTTAAAATATACTAGGGTGTCGGAAATATTATGAGGGTATCGGTTTTACTGAGGGTTATTACATCCTCCCCACCTTGTTTTAGAGCTCTTCCTCGAGATCTACTGGTACAAGTGCGGATATTTCTTTTGCATCTCTGATTCAAGCTCCCATGTGTACTCAGGTCCTCTTTTGGAGTCCCACTTCACTTTGACCAGAACTAGTCTCTTATGCTTGAGATTCTTGACTTTCCTGTCTTCAATCTGTAGAGGCATTTCTACAAACTTGAGTTGTTCATTTACTTCTATATCCTTAAGAGGTACTATCAGTGATTCATCAGCTAAACACTTTTTGAGATTAGATACATGAAATACATCATGTATTCCTGCCATTTCCTCTGGCAGTTGTAGCTGATAGGCTACAGGTCCTATTCTTCTAATAATCTCAAAAGGTCCAACATACCTGGGACTTAGCTTTCCCCTTTTTATGAATCTTACTACTCCTTTCCAAGGAGAGACTTTCAACAATACCTTATCTCCTGCTTGAAATTCCAATGGCTTGCGTCGGTTATCAGCATAACTCTTCTGTTGATCACGTGCTGCTTTCAATCATTCCTTGACTTGAATAATCTTGTCGGTTGTTTCTTGCACTATCTCAGGTCCAGATAGTTGCTTTTCCCCAATTTCTGCCCAACAGACTGGGGTTCGGCACTTTCGTCCATAAAGTGCTTCGAATGGTGCAGCATTGATACTTGTGTGATAACTATTATTATAAGAAAATTCTATTAAAGATAAATGATCATCCCAATTACCTCCAAAGTCAATTACACAAGCTCTAAGCAGGTCCTCCATTGTCTGAATTGTCTTTTCATTTTGTCCATCCGTTTAAGGATGATAAGCTGTGCTTAGTTTTAACTTGGTTCCCATTGCTTTTTGGAAACTTGACAAAAAATGAGAGGTAAATCGGCTATCCCTATCAGAAACAATTGATAAAGAAATTCCATGTAAAGAAACAATTTCATTTACATATAATTTAGCTAACTGTTCCATACTCAAAGTTTCCTTCATTGGTAGGAAATGAGCTAACTTGGTTAGCCTATCTACAATCACCCAGATTGTATCATTTCCTTTCTTTGTTTTAGGTAATTTAGTAACAAAATCCATTGTTATTAATTCTCATTTCCACACTGGCATTTCTAATTGTTGTAGAAATCCTTAGGGTTTCTGGTGTTCAGCTTTGACTTGTGAACAGGTTAAACATTTAGAAACATAGACTGCTATGTCCTTTTTCATTCCTATCCACCAGAAATTCTTTCTTAAATCTTGGTACATTTTATCATTTCCTGGATGCATCGTATATTTGGATTTATGGGATTCTTCTAATATACGATGACGTAGGTTTCCTAATTTAGGTATCCACATTCTCTTTTTATGGAATCTCCAAATTCCATCTGTTCCTTGTTCTAATTCTTTTAGCATACCTTTTAATTTTTCAGTGTCATCATTGATTACTGATTCTTGTGCTTCTCTTATCTGATCATTTAAATCTACTTGTAGATTTAATTTAAGAGAACGTACCCTTTTTGGCTTTTCATGATACTTTCGGCTTAAAGTATCTGCTACTACATTTGCTTTTCCTTCATGATACTGGATATCACAATCATAATCACTAAGCTTCTCCATCCAGCGTCTTTGCCTCATATTCAACTCCTTTTGCTTGAAAACATATCTTAAACTCTTATGATCAGTGAATATGGTAAATTTACTACCATAAAGGTAATGTCTCCAAATCTTAAGAGCAAAAATTATAGCTCCTAATTCTAGATCATGGGTTGAATAATTCTCTTCATGATTCTTAAGTTGTCTAGATGCATATGCTATAACCTTTTGACGTTGCATCAACACACATCCATAACCTAATTTAGAAGCGTCACAATAGACTACAAAGTCTTCAGCTCCTTCTGGTAATACTAGTATGGGTTAATTTTTGCTTAAGAATTCTAAAGGCTTCTTCTTTTTTTAATCCCCATTCAAACTTAACAGATTTACAGGTTAGCTTAGTTAAGGGAATGGCTATTCTAGAGAAATCTTGAATAAATCTTCTATAATAACCGGCCAATCCTAAGAAACTTCTAACCTCGGTTGGTGATTCACATGAATTCCTTCATGGTTGACTAGGTGTCCAAGAAACTGTACCTGTTCTAACCAAAAATCGCACTTTGAAAATTTAGCATAAAGCTTTTCCTTTCTTAATAAACTTAAAAGTGCGTGCAAATGCTTTGCATGATCCTCTATATTCTTAGAGTAAATTAGATTATCATCTATAAAAACAATTATGAATTTATCCAAATATGGCTTACATATTCGGTTCATCATGTCCATAAATGTGGCTGGGGCATTGGTTAAACCAAATGGCTTGACAGTAAATTTATAATGGCCATACCTTGTTTAGAATGCGGTCTTAGGAATGTCCTCTTCCTGTACCTTTAATTGATGATATCCTGACCTTAAATCGATTTTAGAGAAAAATCGAGCTCCTTGCAGTTGATCAAACAGATCATCTATTCTCGGTAATGGGTACCGATTCTTAATCGTGACCTTGTTTAATTCACGGTAGTCAATGCACATACGCATTGATCCATCCTTCTTTTTAACAAATAAGATTGGTGCTCCCCTTGGTGACGAACTTGGCTGTATAAATCCTTTCTCTAATAATTCGTCTAATTGTTTCTTCAGTTCCTGCATTTCTGCGGGTGCCAAACGGTAAGGTGCTTTGGCAATCGGTGCTGTTCCTGGTATTAAATGGATTCTGAATTCAACTCCTCTATCTGGAGGTTGCCCTGGCAATTCTTCTGGAAATACATCTGAAAATTGAGATACTACTGGAATATCTTTTAAATTCTTTCCTTTAGTGTTAGTGATTATGGAAATCAAATACACTATAGAACCTTTTCTTATATAACTTGCAATTTTCATCACAGAGATGAACTTTGTGGATCTAGATGGTTTATCTCCTTTAATTGTGATCGTTTTACCTTTTGGTGAATTAACTTGAATTGACTTTTGATCACATAAAATACTGGCTTTATTGGCTATTAACCAATCCATTCCTAAAACGACATCAAATCCTGCCAGATTCATGGGATAAAGGTTTGCAATAAATTTCTGATTTAAAATTTCTATGCTTGCTCCCTGCAAGATTTCAGAAATCCTAACGGTTTCTCCATTGGATGTCTCTACTAAGCATTCTTGTGGTAGTTTAGTTAATGACTGATGTAGAATTTTGCAAAATGACGTATTAATAAAATTTTGGTTTGTACCAGAGTCAAATAATGCTTTAGCAAAGATATCATTAACTAAAAACGTACCAGCTATGACATCTGGAATCATTTTGGCTTCATCTGCAGTCAGAACAAATGCTCTAGCATTTTTAGTATTCTTGTTGTCTGTAGCTGGAGCTAATTTCGGGCAATTAGGCTTGATATGACCTTGTTCTCCGCAGTTGTAACATATCCTGTTGTTAGCTTTCTTCCTGCAGTTTTCTTCCTTGTGTCCTGATATTTTGCAAAAGTTACAGTATATAGAGCATCTTCCTGAATGCTTTCTTTTGCAATACCTACAGTAGGGTGCAGAGGTAGAACCTATATTTTTCCCACGGTTAGAATTTCCAGAACGGAATTCTTGAGTCAATTTCTGGGTTAGGTTCCTCCTTTGATCCTCCTCTCGGGTACGGACTAATTCATCTGTCAAGGTATTTGCTAGTTCTATAGCTTCTTCTATGGTTTGAGGTCTAGCTGCCTTGACTACGTGTCTAATCTCTCCGATTAATCCCCAGATATAACGGGAGATTAACACTGGTTCAGGTGAAGCAAGGGTTGGCACTATTCTAGCATATTCGAAGAATAATTTAGTGTATCCCTTACTATCCACACCAGTCATTCTAAGGTTTAAGAATTTGTTTGCTATCTGTTCCTTCTCATTGGGTGGGCAAAATTTCCTTTCTACCTTATCTTTAAATTCTTCCCATTCCATATTGTAAGTTCTATCACTTCCTCTTGATTGGAGGATAGTGTTCCACCATTCTAGTGCTGAATTTTTAAATAGATTAGAAGCAAACAATATCTTATCTTCTTCAGCACACTTGCTTATTCTTAAGACTGCCTCAGTCTTCTCTATCCAGCGTAAGGTTGCAATGGCCCCTTCGTTGCCCGAGAATTCCATTGGTTTACAAGACCAGAATTCTTTATAAGAACAACCGTAAGACATGGTTCTTCTCCTTTTGGGAATGGGCAATTGAAGTACGGGTCCATTGTTCACGCTGTTTTCTGGTTCGATTGGTCGCTTACTGCTATGCTTACTTTTATTATTCGCTTCTTGAATTGTTTGAATAATAAATGGCATTGCATCTATGATTCCTTGTGCCACTATGTGTTGGATAGCACTATTATCCACTTGGTTTCCATTGTTATTGACGCTTGGATTTTCATTAACCAAGTTAATGTTACTCTGGTTATCGTTATTCAGATTTCCTTGATTTCCTTCGTCGGCCATCTGAATTTTAAACATTTATCCCATATTAATATCACAAATAATATTTTAATATAGCCAATCACATGATACGCATTTTTGGGAAAAACGTCGATCATTGCGACTTTACTCTATTCATATATTAGGCATCTATTACACACTAGTACTAAAATAAAAATTACAATACCAACAGAAATAGAATCACACTAATAGTAATAGGCATCCGTACACACATATTTTATTTTATTATATTATATTATTATTACTATTACTGTTTCCTCCATCACATCACGGATATGGATTTATCCAAAAATCCATATTACGCTCATCGTATTTCCATATGAGACGCTCTCCCACCTGTCGCATTCGTTCACTACTCTCTAAAATTTCCTCACCAAATGTCCTAAGTTCTTGGACGTTTTCTGCACTCATTGGGGGTGCAGGTTCTAGGACTGGGTTCGGAATCTGGGGTGGAGGTGAAAGTGCCTGAAATCGGTAAGGATCTTCTAAGATTTCCCTAATGTAATCATTATGGTAATAGGGATCTAAAGGGTCCATACCTGGATATGCTCCTATGTTCTGTATGGGTGTGTCTTCATGTATCGGGTAACGTTGCACAAAGTCCCTATCATCGTCCCACCAGGGGTCGTAATTTGGGTCTAGGGGATTTGGTGTTTGTACCCTAGGGATTTCCTCTGGGTTGAAGTCATGCATCTCCACTTGGTTTTCAGGGTTTTCTATCTCCATGGGTTGGTCTGGGATTGGTGGTTGTGGGGCTACTAGTTGTTCTAAACTTGGGTCAGCAGCAGTTGTAGCTAGGATATGGAAATTGGCTAGGCTTCTATTAAGCATATCCTGTGTATGGGCATCTGTCTTTCGCTTAACGGCTGCTAAGGCTCTTTGCTGTTGCAACTTTCGCATTCTTTTCCTACGCGCAAATGCTTCCTTACTGAACCATCCTCTCCTTTTGTGAGGGAATGGCTCTTCAGACTAAGATTTAAAGGCAAACATCCCTTCTTCCTGATCAGCAGAATACCCAGAAAGGGCAGGCTGTGAAGAGGTACCTTCACTCCTAGGTGACTCGGACAACTGACGACATATGTCTGAGGGTCCTTGATCACTGATACTGTAAACTAACAAATAGTCAAATAACACGTAACAAATAAATACAGTTATGCACGTATTTCCGTAATGTATTTCCTAACACAAAATTTAGAATTTAAGTGTCAGCAGAACACTTCTTTGGCTCAGACCAGTGGCTAGGCTCTGATACCATCTTCTGTCGCAACCCCTGATCCCTTATCTGTCCCGGGAACGGGCGGACGCGAACTCAGAGTTTTGGTGGTATCAGTTGATTAATTTGGCAGCGGAAATTTTTATCAGGACCGTAGTTAGGAAATGTTTATCAGAGTAAAACCACCATTTATATATAAATAAACATATTGGGATGAAACCCAAGTTCTTTATTACAATACGTTTATAGGGATAAACCCTATTTTATTGAATTTAAAACATCGTCTTTTAGGTAACTTTTATAGCCGCATTTTTCCAAGCCTTCAGTGCTCTGCAGCTGGCTTTTTACTAATTGGCTGTCACATTGTGTTACCTGAAACGCGTTTTAAAAACATTTGTCAGTGGGAAATACTGGTGAGTGAATCCCAGTTTAATCAAGAAACATTTTATCAATTAAAACAGTATTGAGAGCGATCACATTGTTTATTTCTACACAATTACTCATTCAGTACTGTCAATCCTGACTTGTGGGTCATATTACACATTGGCTAACTCGTCGTCCAATGGTAACGTACTGTCGTCCTGACTTACTACTCACAATGTAGTAAATTTTGTATACAAAACCCCAACATACCGGCAGTAATTGAATAACTACAAAGACTCAATCACCGCTTAATCACATTGTAAAACAATTAAGGTTTTGTAAAATATTCCAAAAAGGTTAACAAAAAGAGGATAAACTCACATTGCTATCTTAGACTTCGCGTAAGGGTTTCCTGGGAATAATCTATAATTTATACAAATGTACATAGGTTAGTATCATAACCCTTTGAAAATATTAATGATCCCCTCCCCAAGACGGTATTCCAACAACTACGTCGGGCAGAACCACGACAGTTGTTACGGAACCCTAAATCAATCGGGCAGCGTATCTATTATGAAACTGGGGTTATAATACTTATAAAGGAGCAGAACCTCGCTAATTAGGGGGTATAATACCAGCTTTCTATGCCTAATATTTCAGAATTTGAGATACAGAAACGTTTGTGAGCGAATTGAGTTGAAGCCCGAGGCCTCCTTTATATAGTTGCTGAACTTGACTCTCACGCGGCCCGCGTAGATGTACGCAGGGGCTTAGGCGGCCCGCGTACAAGCCCGGGTAGGGTTTAGGTGATCTGGGTCATCGCCTAGCTTCGCCACGATGATGACACGTGTCATCACCGGGCTGCGCCACTATCTTGATCTCTCGCGGCCCGCGTTAACTAAACGGGGGTCTTACGCGGCCCGCTTAAACTTAAGAAAATCAACGAAATCGGGCTTTAGCCCTTATACCGCCCGCGTAAGGGTTGGGGTGGGTCTACGCGGCCCGCCTCAGCTTAAAAATCAGGTTTTATTTATTTTAAATACTATTTAATGTATTTCGGGCTCGGTTTTCACATACGGGGTGTATTTAAAGACATATTGGGACATTTTTTTTAAAATATACTAGGGTGTCGGAAATATTATGAGGGTATCGGTTTTACTGAGGGTTGTTACATAGAAACCAATAAACAATTTGTCTATTTTGAAATCTGAGTTGTCGGATCAGTACTTGTTTGTGAGACAATTATTTGTGATAACTATTTTATTTGATATGTTATGGTATGGGACATGACGTTTAAATATCTGGTAATTAATAGTTGTTATGGATACTCATGAACAATCTGTTTCGCTCAGTGTCGCGCCCCGATGATTCCGCCATCTGTTGGGGTGTGACAGGTTGGTATCAGAGCCATAACTGTAGGGAATTAGGCAAGACTCGACCTAGTCCGGGTCGATGTCTTAGAAATGACCTAGTCTATAGTTAAGTACCAACGGACCAACTTGTACATACTCTGTAGGAGTTTTGTACGAGCTTACCTACTATTTCTCGCTATTTTCTCGCTTGCACTACACTATCACTGCACTCTAATTTTGAAAATGAACGAGCGAATAGGTCAAGATTAGGTGTGAAAACCGCAAACTCTTGACTAAATTGCTTGTTCGACCCGCATTCTTAGCTATAAACATGTCCGATTTCGTATCCCGTTTTCTAGTCTACATCACACGGTATGCCTATCAGGCAAATACGGACTTCTGGTGGAATAATTGGAGCCCGCTGAAGGTAAATTTTCTAGCTTGGCGATCGATCAGGAACCGTTTACCAACAAGAATGGCTTTAGCACGGCGGAGTATTCACGTGCCAGACACTAACTGCGCATTATGCGGTGATTATGCGGAAACTTCAGACCACTTACTTGCAGCATGTTCATTCTCACATCAGGTTTGGGATGGTATCCTTGGGTGGTGTCGCATAAGATCCTATTTCTTTTTTGGGACCAAAGATATTTTAGATCTGACAAATCATTTGCGTGGAACAAATAGGTGGAAAAAAGTAATTAATTTGATTCTGCAAACAACTTTTTGGGGGATCTGGAGGCATCGAAATGAAAGGGTTTTTAATAATAAGAGGCCTAGTATTGAAGGGGTTATTGAGGAGGTTAAGGTACTGTCGTTTTTGTGGGCACGAAATCGAGCTAAAGTGCCTTCTCTCACGTGGGATAGATGGGCTTCTTTTGATGTTTCATGTATGGTGAATTGATGCATGTCTTCTTTATGCTGGTGTATGTAATTTCTGGCTGATGTTTTGGTTAGCCACATTTATATAATAATCGAATTTGTTGGCCGTTTAAAAAAAATAATAATAAAATCATCATATAACTCAAAATCACATGAAAAAAATCAACAAAAAGTTACAAACTCCCGACTCAGAATAACTTGAAACACGAGACATCATCATCGTCAACATATCACAACATAAATTGCAACAAATTCTGTGTTTGATCAATCATCGTTTAGGGCATACGGGGCTCATGCGGGGATTGGTGTGGTGAAGAGGTTTGCCGCGGGGGGCACACCGCTGCCAACACCATTCACCGTGCGGGGTGAGTCCAAATCGATGGACATTCACCGCTCGAGGAAGATGACCGTTGGAACAAGAAAAGATCCGTTGGACATGTTTAAACGGCTATAATGCCGTTACATTTAAAAAAAATCAATTAAATACCTTTATAAATTCATGTTTTTATATTCCATTTTTTCACCCCATTCACAAAATTTCAAAGAATACTATGGATAAACAAAACAAGAGCAATGGCAAGAAAAAAGTTTCGGGTTCCGGTTCGAAGGCGAGGGGGCGCGGCTCGCAAAGTAGACGAGGCGGATTGAGTGTGTACCGACCTAAATATTTTATGTTTTTATTTTTATTAGGTTTAATTTTATGTAATGTTTTTTTATTTTTTTAGTTAACTAGGGGTATTCGACGCCGCGCGTTGCGCGACGTGTTAGGTTAGCTTTATTTAGGTATCCTTGCAAGCAGCGAAGCATTCATCATGTTAGTAATACTGTGATTTATTTATTCAGGTATGGTTGCAAGTATTTATCATGTCCTTCGTTGTGATACAACTTGTGCAAGTACAGTTAACATAATAAATTATCAACAGTTCAAACATGGTTCTTTGTAACTACAATCTGAGCAACCGTTAGTTGGAGCAATATTAGCAGACCAATAACGTCCGATGCTTTGACCATTGACCCACGTTTCGCCTTTCCCCATTCCCGTGAAGTCTATTGCAATTGGACCATCAGCAGCAAAAGCATCAAAGTTGGTCAGTTATAACATACTTGTTTAAGACATAAAACTCTTGTCAAAGTTTGCATTTTTAGATAATTGATTTTGATATTACCTTGTACCAAGTCTGAGGTTGACTTTTAGGGGACCCTGAGATCCAAAGTGATGAACCACCAGTGTCCTGCCCTAGTGCTTCTCCTTTGAATCCAACTCAATATGTCCATTGCTCAGATGAAAGGTCAACGACCGACCCATTTGTTAAGCCCTGGAGCTTCACTTGGCCCATAATACCAGTACCCGTTTTATTAAAAACCGCACCATAGTTCTGTACTCATATTAAAATCTTTTATATGTACGAAAGTCAAACTTCATGTCCAACAGTGTTATTAATATATTTTGAAAAAGGGGTGATAATATAACATAATTTTTCATGTTGAAGTACTCGTTTGCTACAAAAGATGTAAATTCCAAACTCACAGCATCATATGGGGCCCGCCAAGCGAAAGCCGCATGTTTAATTCTTTATAATCTGTCAAAAGCAAAACGTAAGCTTTTCAGACATTTTGTAGAAACTGAAAACGAAATCAAATTGGTGCATCCCCCTGTGCCAGGCTTATCTTGCTAAAGAATATCGGTTTGGCGATTTAAAGGCTTCCCTATCCTTTGCACCAACATATGAAAAGTTCTCAGCGAAGCAATGAAGTTTTGCTTCTGCTGAGGAAGCTTCCTACCAGGCAAAAAAAAGTGCACTCAAAATATGTAGAGATTTGACTAATTCCTCGATTTTTTGAATGAAAGCACACGTTGTTTCTCAAAAACCCTACGATGTTCACTTGCCGTGGTTGTAGAAGTTGCAAAAACATTTAGTAAATAATTTTGACACTCGAATCCATTCTATTAATTAATCAAAGGAACTAACAACTGAAAATACCTTATAAAAAGCCTAACCAGATAGCTGCTAAAATTGATTTACTGAGATGAAACACTGCAAATCGATTCTGAAGCTTAAATCACAATAAGACCAACAAAGGTAAGTCTGCATACATTTATTACGATTCTGGTATGAGGTGATGTTTCAGAATCCAGATATGTGTGCAGTCGGCTAAGGGTGCAGCTTTAACACCACCGTTAATTAAAGTAAGGCCTTATCGAGTCAGATGGGAAGCAACGGAGAGAGAAAGGGCAAAGTCGGATGGCGGAGTTACCACGTTGCTTCGACAATAACCTCACTCCAGTGACGGCGACATGCGGCGGCTAGGACTTCCCCGCGCTTCGCGGCGGGCACACTGATTTATTCAATGCTAAAAATAACGAAAACATCTTAAATAAACAACAAACAAAAAAACAAATAAAACCCATAAAAACATGAAATATTACTATATTAAATTAGAAGCTAATCGTTTCGAAATTGACCCGCACGATGCGACGGAAACTCAGGACATGTACCTTACATACTTGTCCCCTTACATACAACTTACAACTACGAAGCTCACATAATAAAAAATACAATTTGCAATTAATAAAATCTTACCAGCAGCGGTGCTCTATGCAATCTGATTTATTATGCATCATTTGTAGTAACACGGTTGACACTCGTCAAGGTCTGAGCAATTTTGTTCTCTACATATGTGTCTTGTTACCAGCAACACACAACTTTGAAACTGATATGTTAAGAAATGCAACTTGCAATTAACAAAACTGACCCACTATCGCGACTGGCTTGGGTCTTTGATGTAACGAAGACGACGAAATACTTTTCGCATACCAGAAGCGCACTTTAGTGCTTCACAATACCCGCGACATATGAAGACGAAGTAAAAAAGAAGATCCTTCGGAACACATGGTGCAAGAATAGACGTACGTCGACGTGCTTGCAGAAACATTTGGTGCCCATCCTCATACTGCATGTACCTGAAAGATGACTATAACATAAAATAAATAAGTTATTTTGAAAAGTTATAAAATAAATATCAGCCTAAACACCAATATACAGAAGTTTGGATTTGCATTTAATTAATTATCTGATTATTTTTTTTTTCCAACCCTTTTCTTGGATGCCGTTATCGATTAGGTTTTTTGTTCTTCATCTGAAAATTCATAACCTTTGGATTTTTTAAACTTTAGACTCTGGATTGCTGATCCCAGTTCATGGTTTTATGAATCTGCAGAAAGAATTGGATAATGTGTACATTAGAGACTGCTTCGCTTCTCTTTTTTAGATTTTGATTCCAGTGATTATTAGTCTTAGTTTTACTTTCTTTTTTGGTTAAAGTTTGGATCTTTGGGTGTCCCCAGTGAGGGTCAAAAGTTTGACAACTTTTTGCAATTATAATTTACTTTTGGAGCAAAGTATTTAGGAAATCCGTAAATATACATTTTGGATGAATTTTGACCCGTTCGGACCACATGCCCTCTTTCGTTTCATTATTTTTTCTTATTCTTTTCACCATTAGAGATAAATACAAACTGAGTTGGGCCGCTAGCAAATGGGTCAAAGCCCTTAACTACTTTTTATCCAAATCAAAGCGAAGAGCTTCTTATTTTTTTGTATAATGCAGAATATAGTTTCTTTGGGGCAAAAGGTGGTGGGATCCTTTCCATTAGTGAAGTTCAAATAGAACAAAGTTAATTCTTAAGCATCCAACAGAAAATAGTATAGCTACTTATTTTTCCTTTGAAGCCACCAAACAATTCAATTAATCAACAACAATTGAAGTTATTATATCATTTCGAAGGTGGTGTATCTAAATAAAAAACAACAATTTGGTTTTTGATTCTACAGTAAATAAAAGTTATTTCGCAAGGCTTCAACTAGTGAATTTTGACATGCCTTCCTCACTTTCTTCACACAACAAAAAACAACTTTACTTTATATCACATGTGAATGTTTTTCTGTCTAATTCTTATCATTTATATAAAGTATTTTGTAGAATCATGATAGCACTTCTTACACAATGGTTCCAATCATTACTATACGAGCCGATCTACCCAATAAATGGAGACATGCAGACCAAAAGTGCTTAACGAAATTGTCGCTGAAACACGATTCAAGTCTCTGAGGTTGTGGTTGTTCAAGATCACCTTCAAGTCTCCCATTCCGTTTCCAGAATCGACCGATTAGAGTCACCGGTACACAGTGGCGGACCCAGGATTTTATTTCAATGGGGTCCATTTTCGGGTCGGTCCTCGTTCTGGTCGAGTTAAAGTGAGGTTTGAACTAGATTTTTAAAAAAAATAAGAAAAATTGGCTTATCAAGGATTGAACCCATGACCTCTTGGTGGAAAAGAGGGAGATTTACCACTACACCAGCTTTCTTTTTATTTCTATGGTGTCCACCTAATTGTATTTATGGGGTCCATATACAATTTAATATACCGAATCTACTATTTTTTTTTAAAAGATTGGGGTCCGGGGATGTCAAACCCCGAATTTCCACGTATCACCGGTGGGCCCGGTGGGGGAGTAACGTGACGTGGTTGGCAACATCATAGTCAAACAACACAATATATAAATGCACAGCGGAAGCAAAAGATAAATATATTACAATCCGAAATAGTGTAACATCAAAGTATTACAACGGAAGTAAAGGATCCACAGGCGGATCGAAAAGAAAATAACACTGTTCAACAGACTTTAGGCATCTAAGCTTGCGAGACTCTTTAATGATGCTAGGAGTAGCCAGCCGATTCCGATTAGTACCTGCACTTAGCCTTTTTGGAAAATACGTCAGTTTACACTGGTAAATACAATCAACTGACTCATTTTGAAAAGGGTTTAAAAAGATTGATTTGCATGCACATGGCACAAATAATATTTTATAACTCGGGATGCTTATTTAAATATATAAACTTGTAAAGGATTTACATGTTCCTTATGCGTTCAGTAGCCCGGATCGAGACGGGTTAAAGATCAATAGACACACCACTTTATTTAAATGAGACACTGACAGGTGTACGCCTACACCTGAGTGCTAAGGTCGTGGCCATTTCGTAAAATGATGCCAGGGATATCCAGGACACGGTCATTAACCCCCAAAGGCTTTAAGCAAACAAAACAATTTAAACGAAACATCTCAATACTTTAACCATCATAAAATTAAAGATTCAATGTCCGACCAAGCGGTATTTTATATACCGTACCCCAAGCCCGTATAGGGAAATAAGTTAAAAGTATTTACCTGAGCTAAATATAAATTCAATCCCAGCCGTATCAAATCAGCAAGTACAGATAGCTTTTACTGGGCTCCTAAATCTGGAACGAAGGTTTTTAATAACCTATTAGAGTCCTAACGGGTCTTAAAATTAAGCCTTGACTTAGACCGATTAGTTTTCGAGATAAAGATACGGTTCAAACGCATGATAAAGCGAAGACCGGAATAGAATGTGATTTAGACCCGACAAGTTTGAAGACTTGTATAATATGGGTAATCTAAACACATTCTGGATTTTGAGATAAAACTGATAAGGTTTGACCCGTTTCAGCTAATTTATGTAAACTAGTTACATAAACCGAACCGAACGCGCATGAAGCGTAACGGGTAACCATAAGAGTCCTAAACAGGTTTCCTAAATTAACATGCCTTAAATATGTTGTGATATCAGTAGGATACCTTCCATTATGCCCAAAACGAGTTTAATCTCTTATTAAGCCCCTTAGGGGTATTTTGGTCATTTTAAAGATTATAAAAGGGATCAATTAAGCTTCTATGATCCGGGTCTGAATAAATCAGTAAAATAACTTATTTTAGCGGGTTATAACATTTGGTTATAAGTCTTATATGCCAAAATAGTTTTAAACCCTAACTATGCGTTTAATACGCGTATAATGTCGTTTTAAGCGACGTATGGTTTAAAATAGAATTCTGAGTTTTCTGATCAGTCAAACAGGCTCAAAACACTTCATTTATTATTTAAAATCAGTAGCAATTGGATTGGAATCAAAAGGACTTGTAAAACTCATTTTATACCCGAAAAGGGCATAATCGGTATTTACCGAATTAATGCACTAAACCTAGTTTATGACCAGTTTAAAAATAATTAAAAATATCCAAAAATCCCAAAATATTATATTACATCAGTGGGTAAAATTTTTGGTGTCAAAAATTGGGTTTAGATAGGCTTTACGCTAATGACGCCGTTTAATTAATAAAAGTGTTTATAATTACGTCATTAAGCATAACTCCTAATCTAGACTTCCGATTGACGTGAAAATTTACTGACATGTTCAATAATCAGTAACAAAGACTTTGTACTTTCACATCTTCAAAAATCTCGTTTTATGAACATAAGGGCAATATGGTCAACATTTGGCAATTTAACGGAAACATGCTACGAATTGGACAATCAAGGTAACAACCACAGAGGTTTATACTAACATGTTACAAGGTCCTAATGGAACTTTAAGGCATGTCTAAACCTATCAAAACCGGGTCAGAGTCGAGGTCAAAGCAGAAAGTCAAACTATGCGACTTTCGGCTCCGAATCGATTCAAAACAGAGAGTTGTCGAATCAAACAAGCTTAGACAAGTTATCATACTTATTTTCAAGTTATATGAATGATAAAACAGATTACACGCCTTCTGTATCGTTAATTATGCGTTTAATGGTTCTGTTGACTTTTTCGGAAGAAGTTTGACTCAACAAACGACATAGTTAGAACGGTTATCAGTGGGTGCCCTTTTAGGGGTTAATTGCCCACCTAATTACCAACTTATAACAACTTTCGTTTCGACAAAACCCTGGACCGTTTGTGATTTATCGCTAAGTCAAACCGTAATTACGACGGTTTGACTTCTAGGCTATAAACTAATCAAGACTTAATTAAGAAGGGTCAAGGGTACTTACACGTGTCTAATGATGATTAGGAAGGTCTTGGGATCTGCTTTTATGCTCCAGAAATGATCAGGAAGTGAATGCAAGAATGTTTGCAACTTATGAACTTTATATAAGAACTTTGATCTTCATAGATTGTTGCCATGCAAGGCTACCAATGCTCAAGGATGAATACATGTGTCCCCTATAGCCTCAAAACCATGATAGGAAGCCCATTGTATTGCAACAAGTCGATTTAAGTCGGTTAACAGCCCAAAACAGCCACCTGTGGGTTTTTCTGTCGCTGGGCACTGCTTGCGCACCGTAACAAATATTTGTTGCGGTGCGCAAGCCTTCATCAGGCTTGTCATTTTTGCATTTTTGGTCCCTAGTCCCCCGAAACATCGCTTTCTCATTGTTTCTTGCATTGTGAGGCTTTAGTATTGACATATGGGGGCTTTAAAACTTATACCCACTTTGTGAAGTCCTCAGCCACTTCGGGTTTACCTGAAAAAACCTAAATTTCAACGTTGACGTTTCTAACCCCTCGCACACGAATTTCATCATAACTTTCTCATACGATAACAAAACTTGGTGATATTTTTATGGTGCAATCTAGTGAGCATAATTAATCATTACAAGGCTTCGGGTTTACTAAAAGGTCACTCAGAGGTATATCTTAACATGTTGACACATTTAACCCCTGTAGTTTGTAATCTCTCACTTTCTTTCACAATTCGTTTCGTATGATCCATGATCCATTCGTTTAAGGTTATTAACATCATGTAGGGTTATTGTAAAGTATATTTATTCATTGTTGACATTTTGAACCCTTATCTTTACATAGTTTCATTGTTTGTCAACTTTAGTCCCTCGAAAGTATTCTTTCACACGTTCAAAAGTTATGACACGTGTCAACACATTATAGGACGTAAATTTTCGAGGTGTTACATCCTCACCCCCTTAAAAGAAATCTCGACCTCGAGATTTGCTAAAATGTTGGAAGTACTTTTTGTCGCATAACGGACTTAACTTCCATAGCATAACTGAAGCTTTTCTAAGCTCCCTAATTGACCTTTATAATGGGTACATGTATCCTTTTGGAGCTGCTTCACCTGTCGATCCTTAATCGACATAGGTTGCTCATTATATCATAAATCTGCATATCATTATGTGATAGTGCTTTTTGACTTATTGGCGAAACACATCCTTCAGTCACTATTGTGCAATGTATTGCGAGCTTCGCCAAACTCCTTAAATAGGTTTTAGTTTATAAGCTACTTGATCTCAATACATTCGATTTCCTTCGAATGATTCTATATATTCAGAGCTTAACTAGCCTGATAATTTAACAAATTTGGTACACCCTTCCTGGGTGATACCTTTTGTTGAACCTTATTCTTTAACAAGAATTTAGGAGTTTGCTATTTTCATAACTCCTTGATTTCCTGCCGTATACTGGCAACCTACAATCGATTATGGATTTGTATTATCTTATTTGTTGTCTCCCAGGAAACTTTCAAATCTTGATAATTGGACTTACCAATTCTCTATCTAACAATAGATATTTAAAATTCCATCTATACAAGGTCTCCAAAGGAGTAGCCTTAATACTTACATATCAATTATTATAGAAAAGCTTATTTTAAGGTGAGATGGTTATTCCAACCACTACTCAAAACTAATATTAAGGAATAGCTAATCCTTGCCGCTAGTCAAACAATTCGACGATCCTGGGCAGCTGATGGCAAATTCTTAATCGTTGCCTAATTAGGGTTGCAGTGATAATGCATAAGCAAAATGAACCGTCTTTCATAATTAACTATACCGGATTTCCAGGATATTGAGTTAAGCTATATGAACCCTCTATTTTAAACTTAGTTAATCAGGGTTTCGATTCTTCCAATGATAGTACTAGCCGTTTTGGAGATTTCATAATAACACAGCCTTAAACGGAATTTAAACCTTAACTCTACCTGCCTCTCAGGGGTAAACAGGGTAATAATAGGAGAAGATAATCAAGGTACAAGGAGGTTACAGAGATTTTTACAAAATCTCAGGCTCCAATTCATCCACCATTGTTTGTGTCAATTAAGTGACACATTTAGGTTACGAGTCCAAGAACTCCTTTATCGGGAACACTTACTTGGACAATTCCAACTTGGACATCTCCTTTGAATACCATTAGCTGACTTTAGTACTCTATGACCATCGGAATATCTTTGTGGTCCCATGTATTAAACCTCCATACTGATCAGGCATGGAAGCAATCTATGGAATTTATTAAGATACGCCAATCCTCATATGATGCTTTTATCATACTATTTGGTATTCGGAATCGATAGAGATTAAAGAGATATCAACTACATGTGCTGACGCACTTCCTCTTGAGAGAGGAAAAAATTTTCTATGACTGGAGGTTTCTGACAAGAATAGAAGAAATGGTTCTTATGATTTCGCAGGTAAGTTATTTTTTATCTTACGCTTAATATCTGGAGTTCTTACGGGAAAATTTCTAAAAGTTTGCTAAGTTTATGATCTTGTGAGAGACTTAACAGCACCCGAAACCACATGTAATTTATAGCAATAAATTCACAAATAAGGGTTTATCTGGTGACATTCCTAATGTGAGCTGCCTCTAATCATTCAACAGGAGGGTTAAACGCCTCCATTCTTAATCCTTCTAAACTTAGCTGTAAAATCTTAGATAACTTTAGGGCAGTCTCAGCTTTGACTGATTACTTCTTAATCATTATAACGTGGGTAGCTGAGGTAGATCCATAATGGATTTTTAAATGAGTAGGTTTTGAAACCTTAGTGTGCCCTCTTATTGCCAATGCTACTCACTAATAATTATGTGCTTTAATAGGGTACTATCTCAGCCAATGAATTAAAATTTGCGACATACAGTCGACAGTCTAGAACTTTTATGGCGAGAGTCAGAAATTTTTATTCCGTCTTTTCCCTTTTCGCGAAACGGATACTAGGTTTTTCTAATAAGGTCCTTAAAACTTGGACCATTCCACGATGTATAAGAGGATCCTTCTTGAGGATTTCATTAATGTCCTTACTAATTAAAAGTATTGCCATCGAATGACTGTGATGTATACCTTACCATGTCCTTTCTAGCATAACCACTGATATACTTAATGGTTTCTACTTCATCCTTTCTAGTGTTTAGTCAACATAAGCAAGCCAAGAGTAATTAAAACATAGAGGTAAAATCTTGGATTCTAATACTTAGTCAACATGAGGAGGATAAGTAGGTGACATATAGTAAGAAATAAGGAAGTTATTGTACATGTGCTTATATTTAATCAAAATGGAAATTTCACAAACTAGGCACCTAGCTCGGTTGGCTAGGCGCGCGAAAGGGTGCGGCCTAGACCCAGGTTCGATTCCGGGGACGGCCAATTCCACCATTTTTTTTGTTTAATATTAATTAATCGTACTGATATATGTAATGATGAGGGTTGTCTCATAAGGAGTCTTGATAATTAATTGCTTCTTATCACCCATAATATGGGCTTGATTTTCAAGGCAACCCATCGATTTTTATCACTATATTGCGTCCTTATATTTTAACGGAAAAATAGGACATCGGAAAAATGATTCCTAATGGATATAAAACATCCATCTAATATTGCTGAAGTAGTTTCTGAGGTACTATCGGCCAATTTTACTTCACACTTAACGCTTAGAGTTTTAACAAGTAGATTTAATGATTTACAATATCTATTGTCTACGAGAGACTTATCTGAACCTGAATCAATTAATACTCTAGCGTGAGCGTTATTGGTAAAGAAAATACCTGTTGTGCTATTGTTATCCTGAACAGTCTCTTGAGCACCCATTTGAGAGCTTCCAGCTTTGATCTTTTTAACTTCCTCAAGCTTTTTAGCATATTTAGGGCAGTTGGTCTTAATGTGCCCTCTTTCATTGCAACCATAACAGGTTGCGTCTTCCATCTTCTTGCAGTCCAAGGTCTTATGCCCCTTGGACTTGCATATCCCACATGCAAAAGTTCTCGTCTGTGTATGCGAGTTCGATCCATACCTGCACTTCCCGAAGTGCTGTTTCTTGCAGATTTTATATCTGGGTTTTTCACCTGACTGCTGGTTGTCCTTTAAATCCTTGCCAGACTTAGCTGCTCCTTCCTTGGCAGCCTTAGGGCAATTGGTACTGATGTGGCCTTTTTCGCCGCAGCCATGACAGGTCGCATCTTTCAATTCCTTGCAATCCAAGGTCTTGTGACCCTTGGTTTTGCAAATTCCACATAATTTAGCACGTGGGTCGATTGTGCATTTTCCAGCATGTTGCTTCCTACAGTTATTGCATTTGGGCTTTGCCTCATTTGGCTTGGACGGGTTATGATTTGAACCGGTCTTACTCTTTTTAAGACCTTTATTTGGGGCATTTTTGCACTTTCGCTTATGATCCCTTAACGCTCGGTTCACGGCCTTGTCTACAGCTGTATCTAACATAGCCTGTAACTCGGCGCTCGTTAAATTCAGTCTTGTATCATCATTCTGATTAACTGGATGATTGTGAGCTTCAGAGGAGTCAACCATGGTGAAGCTTTGAAGGCTACAAACCAGTAGTAATATTTGATTTAATTATATGGTGAATTGTCGAATTTGTTGAATAAATAGCCATGGCGCAATTAAACCATATAGGCCAATATATAGAATTTAATTTATTTGATTATGTTTTGCCTAAGTTTAAATAAACCATCTTTGGCATTTAAGCGGAATATAATCCTTCATATTTATTAGACAGGGGACATAAGTCACGACTGTCAATGTCGTACTGACATTTTATATAGCACAAGAGCTTGTTCCCAAGGACTCTTGATGGCACAGGGCCTTGTCACTAGGGAAAAATCTAAAACATAATCGATGATTCCTTTGGAACGGAAAATTTCATAGTTCATTGTCTTGACAAGAAGTTATGAAATAAAACTATCTTTTTTATGTATTCATCTTTACCCGTATGTGTACATCCCAAATGGATGTTTTGATGCGTACATCATTTTCGACGTTTACCAGCCATGATTCCTATTGATCATTTACGCTAACTAAGGGATTTGGAAACTACCTATTAAAAGGATGACAAGTGTGATTTTAACGCATCACGGTTGTCGGGAGTGTTAACACATTTTCAGATGTTAACAAGGATCTGAATCTCTTTTTAAACGGATTTTACCATCTTAGCTAGGTCTTCAATGACATTCAAGCTAGGTCAAACCATTTAAGATTCTCTTATAATAATTATACTGGCAGGTAAGGAATGATATTTATTTTTATTCAGGATTTTTATCACGAATCCTAATTTATAAGTTAGTAATAGCACAAATGGCCTAGTCGCGTAGACAAGTTTAATTTATAAGCCATGATTTCAGAGAATCAAAGCATGAAGGTATACTGGCACAACAGGCCTAGTCACAAGGACATTTATAAATTATAAGCTATGATTTCAGAGAATCAAAGCATGAAGGTATACTGGCACAACAGGCCTAGTCACAAGGACATTTATAAATTATAAGCTATGATTTCAGAGAATCAAAGCATGAAGGTTTGAACCTAGTTCATTACCTTTATCTGACAGGGAGTCATTGCTACCACTGTCTTTTGGTTCATATGGAAATGAGCAGGGCCTGTAGGCGCTATATTACCAAGTATGGTCAAAATATGATCATCTCAAGGGATGATCTAAACCCATGATTCGGAGATCATTATATTGGGTTAGGAATCTTTTGAAGAATCCAATAATAAGAATGACGTGTGTGATTTTAATGAATCACTTCTGCCAGGAGTGTTAACATATTTTCATATGTTAACTGGGATTTGAATCCTTGAATAGGTCCTACCATCTTGGCCTCGTCATATAGGCTAGGTTTACCTTTAAGATTCATTTTTAATAATAAACGCAGAACAATCCTAACTCAGGATGTTAATAAGGATCTAAATCTAGTTGAGGAACTACCATCTTTGCCCTGTCTCAAAATAATGCGTGGCTAGGTCTTGTCCTTATTAGATTTTGCCATTTTTACTAAATAATGGTAGATCATATAATATAGGAATGATATTTTAAACATAATCGTTCCTTTAAAACTTAAACAAGTATAGGGTTGCCCTAAACGGGACTTCAAAGGAATAATGTTGTCCTCGAAGGGACTAAAAATAAATATCGTTATAAGGACTTTTAAGGAAACGATCTTTAGCAAAAGGAGTTTCTTCTTTATTTTATTTCCGAATGCTTTCTCTTTGGTTGCACGTTTCATCCTAGCCGTTGTACGAAGGTCAGCAATTCAAGGCTCCGGGTGTGGAGAATTCCTATTACGGCTTCTTCGCTTGGCGACGTATCCAATATATAAAAAAAATTTTGGAAGCAGAATTTCCAGATGAGGATTGAGAATATTCCTACGTTAAGTCTAGACTCAGAAGGTCAAGGAATGTGCTAATGTGTCATTGAGATTAAACACGAAAGGCTAGTGTTTAATTCACTCAATGTTGGCTCTGATACCAACCTGTCACACCCCGAATTTCCACGTATCACCGGTGGGCCCGGTGGGGGAGTAACGTGACGTGGTTGGCAACATCATAGTCAAACAACACAATATATAAATGCACAGCGGAAGCAAAAGATAAATATATTACAATCCGAAATAGTGTAACATCAAAGTATTACAACGGAAGTAAAGGATCCACAGGCGGATCGAAAATAAAATAACACTGTTCAACAGACTTTAGGCATCTAAGCTTGCGAGACTCTTTAATGATGCTAGGAGTAGCCAGGCGATTCCGATTAGTACCTGCACTTAGCCTTTTTGGAAAATACGTCAGTTTACACTGGTAAATACAATCAACTGACTCATTTTGAAAAGGGTTTAAAAAGATTGATTTGCATGCACATGGCACAAATAATATTTTATAACTTGGGATGCTTATTTAAATATATAAACTTGTAAAGGATTTACATGTTCCTTATGCGTTCAGTAGCCCGGATAGAGCCGGGTTAAAGATCAATAGACACACCACTTTATTTAAATGAGACACTGACATGTGTAGACAGGTGTACGCCTACACCTGAGTGCTAAGGTCGTGGCTATTTCGTAAAATGATGCCAGGGATATCCGGGACACGGTCATTAACCCCCAAAGGCTTTAAGCAAACAAAACAATTTAAATGAAACATCTCAATACTTTAACCATCATACAATTAAAGATTCAATGTCCGACCAAGCGGTATTTTATATACCGTACCCCAAGCCCGTATAGGGAAATAAGTTAAAAGTATTTACCTGAGCTAAATATAAATTCAATCCCAGCCGTATCAAATCAGCAAGTATAGATAGCTTTTACTGGGCTCCTAAATCTGGAACGAAGGTTTTTAATAACCTATTAGAATCCTAACGGGTCTTAAAATTAAGCCTTGACTTAGACCGATTAGTTTTCGAGATAAAGATACGGTTCAAACGCATGATAAAGCGAAGACCGGAATAGAATGTGATTTAGACCCGACAAGTTTGAAGACTTGTATAATATGGGTAATCTAAACACATTCTGGATTTTGAGATAAAACTGATAAGGTTTGACCCGTTTCAGCTAATTTATGTAAACTAGTTACATAAACCGAACCGAACGCGCATGAAGCGTAACGGGTAACCATAAGAGTCCTAAACAGGTTTCCTAAATTAACATGCCTTAAATATGTTGTGATATCAGTAGGATACCTTCCATTATGCCCAAAACGAGTTTAATCTCTTATTAAGCCCCTTAGGGGTATTTTGGTCATTTTAAAGATTATAAAAGGGATCAATTAAGCTTCTGTGATCCGGGTCTGAATAAATCAGTAAAATAACTTATTTTAGCGGGTTATAACATTTGGTTATAAGTCTTATATGCCAAAATAGTTTTAAACCCTAACTATGCGTTTAATACGCGTATAATGTCGTTTTAAGCGACGTATGGTTTAAAATAGAATTCTGAGTTTTCTGATCAGTCAAACAGGCTCAAAACACTTCATTTATTATTTAAAATCAGTAGCAATTGGATTGGAATCAAAAGGACTTGTAAAACTCATTTTATACCCGAAAAGGGCATAATCGGTATTTACCGAATTAATGCACTAAACCTAGTTTATGACCAGTTTAAAAATAATTAAAAATATCCAAAAATCCCAAAATATTATATTACATCAGTGGGTAAAATTTTTGGTGTCAAAAATTGGGTTTAGATAGGCTTTACGCTAATGACGCCGTTTAATTAATAAAAGTGTTTATAATTACGTCATTAAGCATAACTCCTAATCTAGACTTCCGATTGACGTGAAAATTTACTGACATGTTCAATAATCAGTAACAAAGACTTTGTACTTTCACATCTTCAAAAATCTCGTTTTATGAACATAAGGGCAATATGGTCAACATTTGGCAATTTAACGGAAACATGCTACGAATTGGACAATCAAGGTAACAACCACAGAGGTTTATACTAACATGTTACAAGGTCCTAATGGAACTTTAAGGCATGTCTAAACCTATCAAAACCGGGTCAGAATCGAGGTCAAAGCAGAAAGTCAAACTATGCGACTTTCGGCTCCGAATCGATTCAAAACAGAGAGTTGTCGAATCAAACAAGCTTAGACAAGTTATCATACTTATTTTCAAGTTATATGAATGATAAAACAGATTACACGCCTTCTGTATCGTTAATTATGCGTTTAATGGTTCTGTTTACTTTTTCGGAAGAAGTTTGACTCAACAAACGACATAGTTAGAACGGTTATCAGTGGGTGCCCTTTTAGGGGTTAATTGCCCACCTAATTACCAACTTATAACAACTTTCGTTTCGACAAAACCCTGGACCGTTTGTGATTTATCGCTAAGTCAAACCGTAATTACGACGGTTTGACTTCTAGGCTATAAACTAATCAAGACTTAATTAAGAAGGGTCAAGGGTACTTACACGTGTCTAATGATGATTAGGAAGGTCTTGGGATCTGCTTTTATGCTCCAGAAATGATCAGGAAGTGAATGCAAGAATGTTTGCAACTTATGAACTTTACATAAGAACTTTGATCTTCATAGATTGTTGCCATGCAAGGCTACCAATGCTCAAGGATGAATACATGTGTCCCCTATAGCCTCAAAACCATGATAGGAAGCCCATTGTATTGCAACAAGTCGATTTAAGTCGGTTAACAGCCCAAAACAGCCACCTGTGGGTTTTTCTGTCGCTGGGCACTGCTTGCGCACCGTAACAAATATTTGTTGCGGTGCGCAAGCCTTCATCAGGCTTGTCATTTTTGCATTTTTGGTCCCTAGTCCCCCGAAACATCGCTTTCTCATTGTTTCTTGCATTGTGAGGCTTTAGTATTGACATATGGGGGCTTTAAAACTTATACCCACTTTGTGAAGTCCTCGGCCACTTCGGGTTTACCCGAAAAAACCTAAATTTCAACGTTGACGTTTCTAACCCCTCGCACACGAATTTCATCATAACTTTCTCATACGATAACAAAACTTGGTGATATTTTTATGGTGCAATCTAGTGAGCATAATTAATCATTACAAGGCTTCGGGTTTACTAAAAGGTCACTCAGAGGTATATCTTAACATGTTGACACATTTAACCCCTGTAGTTTGTAATCTCTCACTTTCTTTCACAATTCGTTTCGTATGATCCATGATCCATTCGTTTAAGGTTATTAACATCATGTAGGGTTATTGTAAAGTATATTTATTCATTGTTGACATTTTGAACCCTTATCTTTACATAGTTTCATTGTTTGTCAACTTTAGTCCCTCGAAAGTATTCTTTCACACGTTCAAAAGTTATGACACGTGTCAACACATTATAGGACGTAAATTTTCGAGGTGTTACAGGGGACCCCGGTGGCACCAATGTGGGTCCGCCCCTGCCGGTACAGCCGTCGGAACCCTAGAAGTCTAGAACCCCAGGCCGTCAAGTTTGCTTTCAGCGACGATCGATAACATTACCGTCGGTCGGAGACCATAACCGGTTCCTCCATAACCGCGGCGCGTCTCTCTATCTTACTCTGCCTCCGTCGCGCGCTCTCTCCCTCCGTCGCACGCTCTCTCTCTCTCTATCTCTTTCTACCACCGGTGGATTTGTTGATGTGTAAAAAAAAGCTGTAAATACCCCCTGAAGTTTACTGTTCATTTCATAGGTTTATTAATATAAAAAAGTTGATTTTCCGCCCGCGCGTTGCGGCGGGGACCCAATGTCTGCAAAACGCGTGTCAGCAGCAGATACCGAATAACAAAACATAAATAAAAATGACGTGGTAAGGATGGTCACTCCGTCCTTAAAAAAACGATTTTAAATAACCTAATATATAATAATAGGACCCACACGTCCTACACGTTGAAAATTCGGTTGTTTTCAATTTAGTTATTACGGTGCTAACACGTTAAAATATGGATGAGCTTGGTACCGGTAACGACACCGAAAGTACCGATCCGGAAAATCATCGAAATTAGGTACCGGCACCGAAAATGCTGGGTACAATACGGTATGGTATTTGAAGGTAAAAATCAATAAATACAGGTATGGTGCTAGACCGGTGTCGAACCGAAAGTAACGATTCTGAAAACGCCAAAAGGTGGGTACCAAATTGGTAACGAAAATGATTTGGTAATAGTAAATTTGGTACCGATACGATACCGGTTTGATTACAGGATTTGATACGATTTGCTCATCAATGATCTAGATATCCAATTTAATTTTACATGCTACAATTCATTCATTACAGGAAAAAGACAAAAAAGAAAGCAAAATAAGTTGTTGTGTATATAAAATCTCAATCAAACGAAATACAGTTTACTTATGTGTGTATGAAAAGTAATCTAAACGGTGCAATTGCTTGCATTGCTATAGGATTTGATGAGCTCGGTACCAACCGGTACCGAAAATACCATAACCGAAATCTCCAAAAGTGTGTACCGGTACCGAATATACATTGTAAGGTATGGTACGGTACGGCTCGGTACCGGTCGGCACTGATACGACACCGGTATTTGAGGGTAAAAATCGGTGAATACCGATACCGAAAATACACCCGATTTGGTAAAAGCGGGTACTGGTACCCAATACTATTTGTTCATCCCTTAATGAAGTTAGTGTGTGTATGAAAAATAATCTAAACGGTGCAATTACTTGCATTGCTACGTTGCTACAGGATTTAATGAGCTCGGTACCAACCGATATCGAAAATACCGTTACCGAAATCTCCAAAAGTGTGTACCGGTACCGAATATACCTGGTACGTTACGGCTCGGTACAAGTCGGTACTGGTACGGCACCGGTATTTGAGGGTAAAAATCGGTGAGTACCGATGCCGAACCGGTACCGAAAATACACCCGATTTGGTAAAAGCAGGTACCGGTATCCAATACTATTTGTTAATCTCCTAATGAACTTACTGTTCATTCAGTTCTAAAATTAATATATAGGAGAATTTCATAGGTTTATTAATATAAGGATAATGTAATTTTAGTTAGTTTTATTTAATGTAATGTTTTTTTAAGTAATTGTAGTTTGTTTTTTTAATTTAATGTACTTTTATTATGTTAAAATTATGTTTTATTTATTAATTAATAGTTTATAAAAAAAATAAAGAAAATTAGTTTTCCCCCATCTCATGAGGAGTGCACCCTTTATGTTTATGGGTAAGAGGAGAGTTAGAGAGGGGAAATGACATGACAATATACGATTGGATGGGTGAAAATTTTCCCTCACCTCATGAGGGTTGCACCCTTTTCACCCTTAGTATGTGGTAGGCCATTCGACAAAATCCTTGATTAGAATTTATTTTAAAGAATTCAAAATTTATGGAACTTGAATGACTAACGGATAACCGAAAACCATTATATAGCAAAAAAACTCGAAGGTTAAGATATGATATTAATAGCAGTTTGATTATGGAATTAAATGGTCAGGATTTGATTTTAGCATACTCTAATGGTACAAATTGATTTGGATAGTAGTTAGACTTATCGGTGTCATAAGAATATATAATTAAGAAAATGTATACAGATGTAGAGCAAAAATTAGTTCAAAGTGTAAAATTACATAAACGCTTAATATCTATAGTTTTTAAGTAGGGGTGCTAAATGGGTCATATTCGCGGGTTGGTAGATTCAACCCGACCCAAACTCAAAAACCTTTAGACGAACCCGAATATTCGCGGGTTGACCCAAACACAACCTGTTCAACCCGATTTTTTTTATTTTCTTCGAAAATTCATTTATTAAAATTAAAATTTCCTATAAAAACACAAATTTATATAAAATAATTACATTTTAATAATAAAATCTTGTGTTAATTTCTTTTTTTAAGTCATAATTATGGCATAAAATGCCCACCCAATTTAACTTATGAAATAAAACATATTGTAAAAAAATAAAATTTAATATAAATGAGTTAAACGGGTCAACCTGCCAACCCGACCGGGTTGACATGAACCCGACCCATATAGCTGAACAAGTTTGCAGGTTCAAACTGAAACTGACCCAAACTCGTTTAGACTAAACTCAAACCCGCGAATTTTGTGTTAGTTTGTATCGTGTCAGAAATTCATACCTCTGTTTTTAAGTATGATAAATAGAACTCTTGTTTTAGGTTGTGGGGTGTTGGTTGATGCCACCCTTTCAAATGAAGGCTTTTGATTGGTGGCACAAACCCACCCTTAGCACTCATTAAGCCACTCACACAGGGAGGGTTGTATGTCTGTCATTAACAACCTCATATGAAAGAAGACATGGATCCACACCGTCTAGTATTTTGTAATTTTCGTATTTATTTACTTATTTAAAATTGATTATCCGTTATTATGTTAAATATAGTTAAAAAATGACACATTTTAATCAATCAGTTGTGACTAGAGGTGTACAAAAAAATAGGTTTTAGGACCGAAACCGGAAAAAAACCGAAACTACTTTTTATTTTAAACCGGTTTCAACTCAAATCGAATCGGCAATTTTTAGACTGGTTAGTGTTCTTGATGTTTGAAACCGGTTTAAAAAAAAATTGTTTAAACCGTTTTTTTCCCAAACCGGTTTTAAACCGAACCAAACCGATTACTACTAGTTTGGGTTTGCATCATATAAAACCGGTTAAATACCAAATCGTTTTTTTATAAAAAAAAAAAAAACCGATTCGATTAAAAACCTCACCAGAAAACCGATTTTTACACCTCTATTTGTGAAACTTTATTTGCTCCTCAAAATCCGAAATATTTCTAGCCATATAAAACAAGCCCTCTTTATAAAAACCCAAGTCCCAAATTGCAGATTGAGAAGTGGCGGGAAGATCAAATCCAGTGGTCGATTGAGGAAATGGAGGTGCTGAAATTACCGCTGTCTGCGTCGCAAAAAGGGAAACTGATATCTGCAGGCTACACTTCCATTGCTTCTCTTTCTTCAGTTTCTCCTTCTCATCTTGCTCTAGGTATTATCTCATCTTTCGTATATGTTTGAATCAAACATTTTCTTCCTGTTTCTATGGATTGTATTAGGTTACTGTACCATCATAGTCACAGAGTTTGGATTTAAGTGTGATAAGTTCGTTTTCTTTGTTGGATTGATTGTATGATAATTTGGTTCACCAACTGTTTGATAATATTCTCCAGTGAACAATATCGCATGCTATGGTGGTTCGGCTTGAGATTTGACCCCATGAATTTCCCCCAATGTGTACCACATTTGTTTCTGTAATGTAAGAGTGCTTTTCTTATTGTATTTTGCAGTAGAGGGAGTTTATGGTTAGGCTATAAAAACACTACGAAAAATGCTTTTGTAAGAATAGTGTTTAGATCGGCATAAAGGTTGTTTACAGTTTGTCGTTAGTCGTTACAAAGTTTACAATTGCTTAGAAGAAGGAAGCTCCTACATTATATGTGAATGTGATTAAAATTTGTATAATTGCTTAGTAAGGAGCATGAAAACATGTAATCAAAAGAAAATTGCTTCGTACATTACCAGTATAGGGTTACGCCAAGAGTAGGCCTCCAGGCCTTATCTTGTTATTTTCCTTAAGTTTAGGATTAGTTCACCAAGGAAAGGACATATGTGATGGTACGTCATGGTATATTTTCTTTTGTGGATTATTTAGTGTTTACGAACGAGACTATGTAATGTACTATTGCAAAATTGAAGGTTTAGAGATGGTTCATATTCCATAGGTTTTGGCCTAGAAGAGAATTAAAGAAACGCATACGAAATTCATCTTTACGTGTGTTGATATTGAAGCAAAAGATGTAGTGAGGTATCTACAGATGCCTTTCCATTGTTTTGTGTCACCCAGTCACCATTTCCTCCATTGCTATGAGCAACAGTAACTAGTGTAACTGCATTTATTCACCATTAAACTTTTTTGATATTATTTGTTTCGTGTACCCTTCTGATCACGTTCAGTTGATCATTCACATCCTGACCCTTGTTATGCACTTCTTTATGACTTGGACGATTTGTTTTAAATGTTTAAAGAGTTTTGCACTAACTTCAAATATCTGTTCATAAGGATGTCATCATGTCAAGACTCAAGAGCTTCATGGTCGTCAATAGGCTAATTATTTTGTAGAGTTTCTACATAGGGTAGTTATAGGTTCACAATTGTGTTTGTTTATCACTACAAAAAAGGAGCTTAATCTACATTTAGCCCTTGTGTTTGATTTTGATTGTCTGTTCATTTCATAAAAACAAAAAATTATAACACCAAACTTTTCTTTATCCACTTGATGTTTCTTTTTCTGATCATTTCATGCGAAAGCAGGTAATGAACTGTTTGATCATTCATATATATCATTTTAAGTTATTAAAGTCTTATTTTCTAAACAACCTTGAGCATGACTATTACTCTCTTTAATTGTCACCTTTTTTACATTACTTTCAGCACAAACATTCTTATTAAAAACTTACGTTATATGCTTGCAACAGAACTGAAGGTTTCAGAAACAGAGGCACTAGAAATCCTAAAGAGTGTATCGGATGGTAGTAGGTTGCAGAGCACCAGTAGCAGTTTTACCATTGTCAATGGTATTATTCACTCTTCGGCTACCATACTTTCAGTTTCTTTACTATTATGATTGTGGTTACCATTTGTTGTAGGTGCCCAGAACGCGTGGGATATGCTGCAGGAAGAGGAAACCTCTGTACATATTACCACATCGTGTGCTGACTTGGATAGCATTTTGGGTGGAGGAATAAGTTGCAAAGAAGTCACCGAAATTGGTTTGTTCTTTTATTGTTTTTACATGCATTTCTAGTTATTTTATGCTAAAAGTTTTTTTTCTTTTCTCGGTTAGGTGGAGTTCCCGGCATTGGTAAAACACAACTTGGGTATAAGTTGCTAACATACTTTATTGAGTAAAATGCCATTTCGTCCCTAAGGTTTGGCCTTTTTGCGACTTTCGTCCAAAGGTTTGTTTTTCCGCATCTAGATCCAAAAGGCTTGAAATCTTGCCATTTTCATTTGGCTCATTAACTCCATCCATTTTTCTCCGTTAAGTCAGGGGTATTTTCGTCTTTTTTGTTAACTTAAAGGGCAGTTCGGGTATTCTGTCTTTTTACATAAAGTGAAAAAGACCAAATTGCCCTTTAAGTTCGCAGAAAAAGACGGAAATATCCCTGACTTAACGGAGAAAAATGGATGGAGTTAACGAGCTGGATGAAAACGACAAGATTTCAAACCTTTTGGATCCAGATGCGGAAAACAAACCTTTGGAAGAAAGTCGCAAAACTGGCCAAAACTCTGGGACGAAAATGGTATTTTGCTCTACTTTTTTTTTGGGAAGTTTTATGTGTTTCGCTAACATAAGATACAGAATTCAACTTGCAGTTAATGTTCAGATCCCATACGATTACGGTGGAGTTGGAGGCAAGGCAATCTATATTGGTAAGTCTGTAGCCTTACCATTATTTTGTTAGCATTTATCACAATCTTGTTATATTTAACATTTTTTGATAGCAGATACAGAAGGTAGCTTCATGGTTGAACGAGCTTTACAGATTGCAGAAGCTTGTAGTGCTGACATGGCAGAATACAGCCGCTTGCATCACAAGGGGCCTCAAGCTTGTGAAGTCAAAACGATGCAGCCCAAAGATTTTCTTGAAAATATATTTTACTTCCGTGTCTGCAGTTATACCGAGCAAATTGCCCTCACTAATTACTTAGACAAGTTCATCACGGAGCATAAAGATGTAGATACATATATACGCATTTCAATTAAATTTCATTTTCATGCATTACAGATTTTGAAACTGCATCTAAAAATGTTTCTACAGGTTAAGGTGGTTATCATCGATAGCATCACATTTCACTTCCGACAAGATTTTGATGACATGGCGCTTAGAACAAGAATACTCGGTGGAATGGCCTTGAATTTGATGAAACTCGCCAGAAAATTCGGTTTGGCGGTAAGATTAAACACCTAAATTATTATGTAATTTTCGGTCAATTATAGGTCAAATTCAGAAGTTGATTCCTAATGTGGTCTCCTTTTTGTATATATTGAACAGGTAGTTGTACTGAATCAGGTGACTACCAAGTATGCAGATGGTCAATTTCATTTAGCCCTTGCACTCGGTAACTTGTATATGTTAATATTTTGTTTTTATTTTTTAACTTTGCACAGTTACATATTATCGTTACGTGGGTGGTTGTTAAAACTTATTTACAGGTGATAGTTGGTCACATTCCTCCACAAATCGCATCATTTTGCACTGGAATGGCAATGAACGCTATGCGTACATTGACAAGTCACCCTCTCTCCGATCAGCATCTGCACCTTATTCCGTCACACCTAAAGGAATCAGGCCCTCGGATTCGAACAACAAAAGAATTAAACATGTCTAAGTTTATTATTGCATATTCAGCTAGTGTAACATTTCCAGTCTTGTACATCTTTTTGCTTTTACTTTATGAATTAATTCATTAAATCAATGTTTTATTAAGAAAGCCGATCAAGTTTCTTAGTTTGTCATTCACTCACTCGCATCTTTTGCTAATTAGCATGTGATGTTTTAGATCGCCTTATTAAATAAACAAAAGTGTTTGTGATCTGGTTAAAACAATATCGATTGAAAATATTATTCAATAGTTTTGAGAAAGGAAGCGTACAACTGTCTTTACCACAGTTCTTTGTGCTTTGACTCTTTAACTTTACTTGTTTGAACATAAGTGTTGTTAATCAAATTATTTCAATCCTTTTGCAAAATCGGACTTATACCCGATTCAAGAAATATATGAAGGATTACATTCTTCTTGATATCTTTATAGACGGGTCGGGTCAGTGAATGGGTTATCCTAACATTGTTTTCCTTGAACACTATTCAGAGATGATCTTTTTGAGTAAATCCCAAGGCGAATGTTTTCAATAACTCGAGCATAATAACTATGCCGAGTGTATGTTTATGCTTGAATACTTGTAAGTTATCTATTTTAAAGTTTCGGGTTAAACTTTTATAAAATCAAACTCAACTTGTTATATATATATATAAGGATTAGGATCAAATACAAATGATCCTAATTGTAAGAAGTGTAAGAAGGATTTATAGAGTGACAAGTGTCCAATAACCTAAAAAACCCACTACACAAAAAAACTCACTAAAAAAAAAAAAAAAAACTTAAACATCCACCACCACCCCCCCCCCCCCCACCCCCACATCACCCTCCCCAATTTTTTTTTTTTTTTTTTTTTTTTTGCCGAGGGGGTGGGGGTTTAGGTTTTTGGGTGGTGGTGGGGGGTGGGGGTGGGGGTGGGTGTTTAGTTTTTTTTATATTTTTTTTTAGGTTTTTGGGGGGTGGGGGTTAGGTTTTTTTAGGTTTTTTGGGGTGGGGGGGGGGGGGGGGGTTAGGTTTTTTTAGGGTTTTTTTGGTGAGGTATAGTTTTTTTTGGTTTTTTTTTTTTTTGCGGGGGGTGGGGGTTTAGGTTTTTGGGTTGGGGGGGGGGGGGGGTTTAGGTTTTTGGGTGGGGGTGGGGGTGGGTGTTTAGGTTTTTGGTGGTGATGTAGTGGGTTTAGTTTTAGGTTATTGGACACTTGTCACTCTATAAATCATTCTTACACTTCTTACAATGTCACTCTATAAATCCTTCTTACACTTCTTACAATTAGAAGGCTTTGTAGAATAACTTGACCCATATATATATATAGGAATATTGGATTTTAATAATCCCAACTATTCGTCGTTGGCCACCAACAGTCCCAACTTCAAAAATAACCACTCGTAGTCCCAACTATTAACATATTGGCATCCAATGGACCCTGACTAACAGAACCCTAACGCCGTTAGTCTCCGGTTGCCGGAAAATTGTTTTTTGCCGGAAAACTCAATATTTTCGTCCTAAACAAACCTCTTTGTAACCTTATTAGGGGACCTTTAGGAACCTTTTTTCTAGTAATAACCCCAATTATTGAGGTCGTCGGAAAATTTCTTTTTGGCCGGAAAACTTCTTTTGGTTGGAAAACTCAACTTTTTGGTCGGAAAACTCAATATTTTGGTCCCTAACCTAATTGTAACCTTATATTGGACCTTTAGGAACCTTTTTCTGGCCAAAAACGTTTTTCCGGAGACCGGAGACTAATGATGTTAGGGTTCTGTTAGTCAGGGTCCATTGGGGGCCAATATGTTAATAGTTGGAACTGCCAATGGTTATTTTTTAAGTTAACACTGATTGGCAGCCAACAGCGGCAAATAATTGAGATTATTAAAATCCAATATTCCATATAAATATTATTACCAAACATTTCTTTAGTAATGAACTAATGGTTCAAGCCCACAAATAATCTTTTTTAACTCATCACAATCTGGGCTCCAAACTTTTTGGACCTGGGCCTAACATGTTTCAAAATTTAACCATTTGGACGGGCCAATGATTACACTAGTATGTCACTCTGGCGACCCATGAAAAAAATATATGAAAATTGTTCGTATTGTAATTGACATAAGACTTAAAATGCATTGTTTATATTTTAAACCAGACTTAAAGTTTTATATATTTCCAAAACTAATTTCTGAAATGAGATGGCAATATTTTTGTTAACGTTGATAAAGGTAGTGGGCATGTTGTATCTTTCAGGATGATCGAGATTTTAGTCTAAAAATTACAGTATTTTTTTAGGGGCAGCTACCCTTACTCTATAGTGTAGATATGTCACTGATTATGGAAGTTTAATTCACATCTCTGTTAATAAGATAAAAAAAATATATAAAAAACTACTCGTCAGAAAGCCGTGTTCGAGTGCCCTATTTAGTAAAACTGTCCAGAGTTTGGGAGAGAAGTTTAGTCTATCCCCTCGTCAGAAAACCGTGTTCGATTGTCTCCGGGCTCCTCATGCTCAGGATTTCCTGACAGTCATCCCCATTGAAGGGCTAGGCCAACACATGTTGGGAGTGGAATACCGGACAATTCTTAAGTACCGACTAATGATCCCTCTATTTCCAGTTGATGAGCCTTGCCCAGTTTGCCGCTAGGTTTGTTTAGATATATTTCAGACGGATCCGCTCGATGGGAGGTCTACTCTTCGACCAGCTGATATTCTTGTGTTTGGGTGGGCCAGGGGAAAACACGTTTGTGTGGACCTTACAGGAGTGTCCTCTCTTGTTGGGCTCAGGGATAATGAGTTTGTTGCTGGCCAGGCTGCGTTGAAGGCGGAATCAAGCAAGGTCGCTAAACATGAGAAGGCTTGTTTAGAGAATCAACATGTCTTTATCCCATTCGCTTTTGATACATTTGGTTCTCTAGCCCCAGAGGCTGTGGAATTCCTAAACAGGGTCCAACGGGTTGTGAATAGTAATCTCTCAACCTTTAAGGGTCGTTTCGTCTTTAGTAGAATTGGTTTTGCAATTCAAAAGGGGGTTGCGGCGCAGCTTGTTGCCCGTTTACCTGCCACTTGTTTGGAATTTGTTACTTTGGTATTTTAATGAAAATATCATTATTGTAAAAAAAAAAAAAAAAAAAAAAACTACTTTAAGTTTGGTGTGTGTCACATGTCAATTCATAAAATGGGAGGTGAAGGTTTAGTGTGAATCAATTCACAGAATAATTAGGGGTAAACCATTTGTCTCTAAAATGATCAACAAGCATCTAAATATGTTGAAAAAGAAGGGATTCGATATTTTGTGGCGTAATAATTACCCATGCTAGAATTACTGAGTCAGATTACAATTGGTAGAGAGAATTATAATAATTGTATGTGGATAAAAGAAATAAGTCAAAAGTGTTTTTACATTTTTTATCATAAGTATTTTATTACTTATTTTTATGTTTAAGAATTAACATAGAAAATGTTACCTAAAGTTATATATCATTTTATAAGGATATTAAATGAGAAATCATGGAGTATGTTTATAAATCCACTTAAAGTTTAAACAATAATTTACGAAAGTGACGAAAAGAAGTTTAAACAAATACTAAGGTAGTGTTTGGTATGCAGGAATGAGAGGTGGAATGGAATGAGTGACTACGAGGGAATGAAGAAAAGAGTGTTTGGTTGGTCAATGGAATGAAATCACCCATTCCAAAAGGCATTCCATTCCCTCAAAATCATTCCTTCCACCCCATGTTTTTTTTCCATTCCATCTCCTCTTGCACCATTCATCAACAACACCACAACCCACGACCTTCGCCACAACCCACCACCACCACCACCCACCACCCACCACCGACGTTATCGCCGCCACCCGCCACCACGTCAACCCGACAGCCACCGCCGTCGCCGCCACCCACTCGCCACCGTTATCACCCACAGCTGCGACCAACGCCACTCGCCGCCGCCGCCCACCACCATCGTCGACGCCACCACCACCGCCACCACCAACCGCCGTCGCCGCCACCTTTGCTGCCACCCACCACCAACGACCACCTTGTCGCCACCACCACTCGTCGTCACCACCGCACCGCCACTCGCCGCCACCACCCCTACCCATCGTCGCTGCCGACACCCACCACCGCCACCTATAACCACCCATAATCACTAGCACCGACCAACACCACCACTCACCACTAATTTTATTACTCCGTTTTTCTTGCCTACCGAACAATAAACAATAATAATTCATTCCATTCACATGGTAACCAAACAAGACATGGAATGGTAATGATCCATTGCATTCCCTTGTCCATTCCATTACCTCGTCCATTCCATTTCTTCGTCCATTCCATTATCCCATACCAAACAGACCCTAAGATTATTTGCATGAAATTAAAAAAAAAACAGTTTACCAATACATACCAAAAATAAGTAATTATCCATCTTTGTAGTGGGGTGAAGAAACACAGAATCACCGTCGGGATGATTGGACCGATTTCTCTGAGAGGGTGAAAAATCACACCTTGTTCTTCCTCTTGAACCTAGATCTGCAATAGAGAAGAGAAGAAAGTGGAGCTGTAGAGATGACCGGTAGGGGAAAGAATCCCCTGTTTCCAGTAACAAACTTACAAAAGTGTGGCGGCTCCCTATCTTGTGCCCTAATAATGAGGTGAACACCTCTTTATATAGGAGATATGGGCCTCCCCTAACCTCAATGGGCCAGGCCCAGTTAGGGGTTATCTCTACAAGCCCACAACCTAGTGTAGTGTAAACTACAACGCGCTAGGCTTCGCGGGTTAGTACGCAATAATAATAAATATTATAATAAAAGGCGATAAGTAACGGATATGTCCGGTCGTTCGGGTTGGGTCTAATACCATACCCCATCATGTCCCCCCGTCTAGTGTTGCTCCCGCGTGCAAGCGTGGGAGGAGTACTAGACTTGTTAGGAGTGCACGAAAGTAAAGATTGAGTTTTAGGCTTACCTGTCGCCCGGGTGCGGGAAAGTTGCTGGCCATGCTTGTTGCGTCTGTCTTCAGCTGTGAGTAGAGATAATGGAACAGTGAATGTCCCACGATTGTTCATTGTGGAAATTGGTTGGGCAAACCTGGCGCATGCTGATTGGTTGCAGTCAGTTGCCCTTTGTACTGGCGCATTACCATGAGCTTGTTAAGGTTACGCGTACGTGGTTAGGTCTTGTGCACGAGTCTTGGAACTGGCTGAGTTTTGACGGTTGAGTGTGGTTATGGCCCAACGTGCGTATGACTGATGCAGTATTTGGGACCATACCCCTTCAGGTCCCCCCAGTCAAGTGTTGCTCCCATGCGCGGAAGGCAAGTGGGTGGAATTCTGGACTGAATGAGTGTCTTCCCTTCGGATGATTTTCGAGTGTGGCCCAGCTTTAGCAGTGCGCACACAGTCGTGTGGCTACTCTAAAATATTCACCTTTTGGTGACTTCGCATGGTACGCGTGTCTTAGGCCATGAAGCATACGTATATATATAGTTTTTGAATCTGTGTAAATTGTTTTCTACAATATTTGCACGTGTTAATCCACTTTGAGCAGGTTATCGCGAATGAGAATTGGCATAAAGTTGCGTCAGGATAATGAAGTGGAAACCCGAGCCTGCGCTAATCCGCCGGTGTGCCACAACAACAATGTGGCGTGAAGCAAGGAGATGTGACTTGTCTTGAAGATTGTAGGTGTAAGCGAAACTTTATCTTAGCCAATGTGTTTTTGCGTATACCCAAAGTGGTGCGTGCATTTGTAGCACAGTTTACGTTTTGTAAGTGTTTTCATTTATGGCTAAGCATGCGCGCGCGAGCGACATACACACTCGTATGTAAAGGCAGCTGGGCCGCATGGAGATTAGCATGCTTGCATGTGTAGCAGCAAGCTCGCCTGGAGACTGGCGTGCTCATATCTAAAGGAGCATGCGCGTATAGCGATTTGCATGCTCGTATGTAGAGCAACAGTCTCACACGGGGACTGGCGTGCTTATATGTCAAAGGAGCATGCGCGTATAGCGACCTATGTGCTCATGTGTGGAGCGTCAGGCTCGCATGGAGACTTAGATGATCGTGTGTAGAACAATAGACTCGTATGGAGACCGACGTGCTGGTATGTAAAAGTGCTTGCGCGCCTGGCGACTTACGTGCTCATAAGTAAAGGAGCATGCGCGCGTGGCGACTTACGTGCTCGTATGTAGAGGAGCATGCACGTATGGCGACTTACGTGCTCGTATGTAGAGGAGCATGCGCGTATGGCGCATGTGTGCTCGCTCGTAAGTAAAGGAGCATGCGCGCGTGGCGACTTACGTGCTAGTATGTGAAGGAGCATGCGTGTATGGCGCATGTGTGCTCGTATGTGGAGCATGCGCGTATGGCGCATGTGTGCTCGCTCGTAAGTAAAGGAGCATGCGCGCGTGGCGACTTACGTTCTCGTATGTAGAGGAGCATGCGCGTATGGCGCATGTGTGCTCGTAAGTAAAGGAGCATGCGCGCGTGGCGACTAGCTCGTATGTAGAGGAGCATGCGCGTATGGCGCATGTGTGCTCGCTCGTAAGTAAAGGAGCATGCGCGCGTGGCGACTTACGTGCTCGTATGTAATGTGTCACCAAACCTGCAAAATTCATTATCAAATGTTGGTGTATCATGAGATGCCCAGTCGTATATTAGTATTTCTCGAACTTAAAATAAGTTGACAAGATATATTGTAATAAAGAGTGACATATGGAACACACTGTACCGAAACTTTGTCCTGAGGAGGAGTTCGTGTTATGCACCCATACTTCACAATATGTGAAAGCAACTTCGAACTTCGGAATGGTGTTGGACTATGCTAGTCCATTTGTTTATTGCAGCTGCTAAAAAATGTCAATAGCATTGAACTTGAATAATAATAAGCAATGATACTAGTGTGTGCCGGAAATATCGCAAGGTTAATACTCGTTAAAACGATGAACTACTAGCCATGTCGTTGAATAATTTCATTTGCTAGACGTTAGCCGGTTTGTGTTATCGGGGAAAGCGTGTAACAATGCCTTACAAAATAATTCAAGTGTTCACAGCCGATTACATATGAACATTGTCCATATATTAGCTAAAATGATATGTGTCCATATTTGTGTTTAAAAGACATCTACCAACTGTTATAATATTCAAGGAGGTGTTTGAGCCAAAAAGTGTAAGTTTATAACATTCTTTAAGGGTCATTAATATGAGATGTTGGAAGGTATGTGTCACACCCTGACTTTTGCGGAAGCGTGGTTATTGGTGTGACTTCTTAATACCATAGCATTCAATCATAACATTTCTATATGATAAAACCAAAAGATATTCATCCATAAAAGTTAAGTTTGAAAGTACCACAACATACTTGTTTGAAAAGTTGACACCAAACTTAAGTTACAAACCACAACATGTTCAAATGAGTTCATCAAGTCTTGACAAAGATCTTAAATAAAACCGGGTTTAGAAACATGTATCCCGTCCAGGAATAGGATACATCTTCTAAACTCTACGACCATGGATGACATCTTTTATTTATACGCAGCTTGAAAACATGCACACACCTGCCAGATCCACTAGTTCCCTGAAATACATGTAGTTTAAAAATATCAACAAAAGTTGATCGAGTTCATGTGTTCGTGAGTACATATAAAACCTTTGTAAACAGTGTAAGTATGAATGTCCCGGTATGATAGCAAACAAGGAAAAGATCACCAATGGTTTGCAAGGCCACTGATATGTGTGACGGTGTAGGAAGACTCAAACCTAGCAAATTTGTACCGAGCTTCCAGCTGGAAGACATAGTCACCACTCACCACTATGGGCCACCCTGGCCTCATGGGTGTGGGCTCGCTTCACCCAAATAGATCTATCACTCATGCCCCACGGTCCTACAAGAGGATTGATGGCCTCAAGTATACGCCTACCCATTCACATGATCTATGGTTCTTTCCTAGGCTAACCATACCAATTGTATTGTAAGTAATCATTTGTAACATGTATTTCACCCCCGAAGTAAATAAACAAAACAGTTTAAAGAAAAAGGGGGACATGAACTCACAGTAATGCGTCTTCAGAATCATAACTCAAATCTCCTCAACGAACACAACTACCTACAGTGTACTAACGTCTATTAGACGAACGGGTCGTGCCTTTGCTTAGTATTAATGTTTTGGAGTTACGTTTATAATGTTATTCCAAGTTGTATAATTATTTGTCAAAATACTTAATATTTCAACTTAAATTATTTTTAGTTTTGGAATAATTGTTTAAGCAATATTTCTGTAACAATACTTCTCAAGTATTTACTTTCGTATTTCCTTCCCAAGGATGGGGGTATCTTATACATGTATTTTCGTAATATTGTATTTGTAGTTCCATATTAATATATTTTCAAGTCTCACATTTAGGAAATATATAATAACTTATTTTGTCCCAAAATAATGTATTGTCCAGAAAATATATATTTTTCCCAAAAATCATATATCTTCTAAATATACTAAGAAAATATATTTTAACTTCCCCAAAAATAATATTTTCCCTTTTGTCAAAGTATGATATAACTTTGTAATATTTACAAAAATCATATTTTCCTTTCTTGTATCCAAAATAATATTTACCAAAGATATATTTGTAACGGTATTGTTTTGGATAGTAAATTTCACGGTACTTAGTTAAGTTATATTATTTTACCCTAAAATAATATAACCATTTCACCAAGTATACAAATAATCACACAAGTGTCTTAATATGTATATATATTCTAAATATATATATTTACCCATTTTTATTTATAAAAACCAACCTCCAATATTTGTATTTTTGTTACAAAAATTATGGCAAAGTTTATATTGAAGACTTATGATCAAAATACACTTGTAATACTTGTTAGAAAATATTTTTCTAAGTGTTTATATTTTTAGAAAATTTTGCCATAGTTTACTCTAAAAATGGAGGTGTCCATGCTATTTAAGCATATTATTTTCTTTTCAAAAATCATCACAACAATCAATAATCAATCTACACTTACCAAGTGCAAGAACTACTCACTTTACATAACAACATGAACTTGATCTTTCACAAAAACTTGTAGTAACTTGGTAATGTTTTTAGTAGGTCTAGTTATCCTTTAAAGTGTGTTTATTTCTTTAAAAATCTCATTCTTAAAGAATTTAAGTGTTTACAACTTGTAAACATATTTTACAAAAATGTTTCTTTGTGAGATCTTCTTGTTTCATGAGTGTTTATACACTTGTTTTACCACTAAAAATAGTGTGTGTTTAAGTAACAACCATGATCTTCTAGAATTTATATTTTGAACTTGGTTCTTTTGGAAAAACCATTCATACATATTAGATCTATAAGTTTATCAACTCACTTGATTATCATTTTTCAAGAAATCATCTTTTTATTCAAGTTCATGCTTATATATGAGGATGATCTTCTTGTGTTAACACATAATCATCCTCTAACTTGCTAGATCATGTGTTTAATCACAATCTAGCAAGCTCCTTATGATGATCAACATCATAATCTCAAGTAATCAAGCAAGTATCATACATACTCTAAACAACATTATCTCATCAAGATTTCATCATATGTAAGCTTTATGTTCATGATTCAAGATTATGTTCTTTAGTGTTCTTGTGATTTACAACATAATACATCTTTTAACCAACTAACATAAGAAGTATCAAAGGGGTGTGAGAGTCTTACTACTAGCTCTAAGCTAGGGAAGAACACTTGACGAAGAAGATGATAAAAGTGATGGATAAGAGCAATTGATGGAGGTTCTTCAAGATTCAAGAGCACCAAGCTTCACAAGACACCTTCTTACACCCTTGAGAGTATATGGAATGAGTGGATGATGGATGTAAGGTGGTGGTGGTGGCGGCACTATGCTCGGCCGAGAGGAGAGGGAGAGAGTAGGAGAAAGGTGGGTGTGTGTTAGTGTGTGAAATATGATGATCTTTAGAGATCTCATGTCATACTTATAACCTTCACTCTAAATATTTTGGCAAGAGGAGCAAGCAAGATCCAATAAAAAAAAGAAATCAAATCTTTGAGGTATGGTGGTGGTATGGCCGATTATAGCATAGGGGGGGGGGGTCTAAGTGTAACTTGTAACTAGTTGGTTACTTACTAGTTCAAAATCAAGTGTATAGTTAGTTAAGTTAGTTACTAGATATTTTAGTGGGTGTTAAGGTGTTCGGGGATCATGACTAGCTCAGAAATAATTAAACAATGTTTCTAGTATAATTTTGGTGTTTCGGGTAGTGTCCGGTTGTTCGGTTAGATACCGGTTCGTTAAAGTGTCAAGCTATTCCGTTTAATGATCTTTATGTTACTTTTTGTGACACTTTTAATTCCCGACACTTAGGAAAACATTCAGGACCATTTAGTCAAATTTTTGCATGTAACTAGCTTGTTAAAAAGCTGAATTTTGCTGAAAAATGCAGGATTCTGCACTATAAGTGGGTTTTAGGCACTTTCCGGCACTTTATCTATCACCTAGTGACACAGTTTTATGGTCCTTACTTCCCTACACACCATACTAGTGTAGTACCTTGTCCCTGGCCCATACTGGGTCTCAAAACACTGTCTGTCTATGTACTGAACCCCGTCAGCATATTCCCGTTCTATCCGTTAATTGTGCTAACCGTGCTTTGTGCATCATGTATGTCAATAAAGTTTGCAGGTGATAATAAGGTGACATTATGTAATATGTGATGCACATGTACGTATGATGCAGTAATCAGAAAGCAGTTATGTATAATCCAGCACAGTCATTAAGCATTAATTAATATTAATTAATTGTACGGATACCTGGATTTATGAGGGTTGTCACAGTATGGTGCAAGATTGAAAAGTAGACATCCGAACCAATATAAAAATGGGTTCAGACTCGTGTCCCTTTAATCCATCACAAATAAATGTTGACCAGAATGCCTTCTTAGCTTCTCTCGCGATCGAAATTTAGGTGCGGGATTAGTAACGTCTCATGGCACGCAAAGCATGCCCGCGCAGTAGAGCTCGTCTGGCGAGGTGGGACAGCCTCTCGCGGAAGAGCGTGTTGAGCGCAGGAGGAGTTTGCTCGAGCATCGAGCTCGTCCAACGGCTTTATTGTCCAACGCACGCGGTGGTGCATCATTTAGTGTTGCTTATGACTAATCAACAAATGGATAATATATACAAATGTGTTATGAATCATTGCAATAGTGGATGACAACTAGATGCACAATAAAAGCGCACAGTAAAGAAAATAATTCATTCGAATTATTGACACAGTAACTTCAATAATTCGTTCAAATTATTGACGCACAGTACAACATAGTTTCTTTCTTCTGTCTATATAAACTCATGTAATATTATAGTTTTGGTGTACCAAGAAATATATATATGAAATCCTCTGAAAATTCTCTCTACTTATCTTCTATATTATTCAGCTTTTAGGCTAGTTTTATAACACGTTATCAGCACGAGTGCTGTCAACCAAGCAAATCAACAAAAGCAAAGGAGCTATTACCATACTCAATGTAAGAATTTCATATATTTAAATATATACATATATATAGGTTGAAAGCCTAAGGGTGCACCAGTGAGTTGTAAAACCATACACCTTTAGGATGATCTTTTAGATCCCGTTGCTCATTTATATATATGTATATTTATAATATAGTTCTTTGATAAACAAAAATGAGTACAAGGTACCTATTGCTATGGGAATATAATAATAATGGGACTACTAACCATCTAACATTTATTTATGATTTTAACATTTATACATCTAACATTGATTTATGATTTTAACATTTATACATCTAACGTTTATTTACGCATCTAACATTCATTTATGCAAGCTAACATTTATTTATGCAACTAACATTTTAATTATGTGTATTGTTATATTTTATCTCATTTTAATAAGTATGTAATCCTAATATTTATATATTTGTATTTAGTAACAAAATGGCAAACATCGCGAAACTTGAATTTCCAGCATTGAATATCTCCGGAGAAAATTATATGACTTGGACAGCAAATGTCAAAAGACACCTAAAAGCAATGGGTGTAATAGAAGTCATAAATGAAGAGAATAATTGTTCGGATCAGGAAAAGGCCAAAGCTGATGTGTTTATTCATAAACACATTGATAATTTACTACAACATGAATATTTCAATTCTGATGATCCATATGAATTATGGACGGATTTGAATAACAGATTTGATAATCAAAAGGAAGTTTTACTTCCTACAGCTAAAAATGAATGGAACAATCTGAGGTTCCAAGATTTTACAAAAGTAAATGATTACACATCTGCTTTATTTAAAATATGCTCAAAATTAGAGTTTTGTGGGCATCCTGTTACTGAGGAAGAAAAATTGGAGAAAACTTACTCCACATTTCATGCATCACATATAAGTTTAGCACAACAATATCGATTGTTGAGATTTTACAGATACTCTGATTTGAATGCACATCTCCTCGTAGCAGAACAGCATAACATACTTCTGATGAAAAATCATGAAGCCCATCCTACAGGATCATTAACTATACCTAAAGCAAATGTTGTTAATAATTATCAAAATAAAAGGGAACAAGGCCGTGGGCGAGGCCAAGGACGAGGCCGTGGCCGCGGTCATGGGTATTTTGGTAAAGGTCATTATAATGGTCACAACCATACTTTCAAAGGTAATAAAAATTACCGAGGTCGTGGACGCGGTCGTTGCCGTGGCCGAAATCAAAGAACTACAAATTATCATGCTCCACAAGATAATACTTCCAATTTTCATTATCAAAGGAATGAAGCCGGAATGTCCGAAACAATGATAATTCTTGTTATAGATGTGGAAGTATAAATCACTGGTAAAAAACTTGTAGAACAGATCCACATCTATGTGAGCTTTACAAAGCCTCTCTTAAAGGAAAAGAGAAGGAAGTAAACTATTTGGATAAATTCGATAAAAATGTTGAGCTAAACGCCGCGGATTTTGATGAAGACATTTAAACAAAATGTTGCTTGATCTCAATGATTTTATGTAACAATTAAATGTGTATTTTTATTATGTCTTTCTTTCATATAAAGTTTTTTTTAATAAAGTTATTATTAATAATTATAATATGTTAATCATACTCTTATTATTTTTCTTTTTATAATTGTAAGATTAAAATGGATATCATTGAAGCTCAAGATCGAATGAATGAAGCGAATATTTGTATAGCGGATAGTGGAGCCACACACACTATATTTAAATCTAAAAAATATTTTTATGAATTGAAACCAACAAGGGGAACTGTCAATACAATATCAGGTCCTAAGAACTTGATAGAAGGAGTGGGAAAAACTAATATAGCACTACCAAATGGAACAACACTTGAAATAGAAAATGCTTTATTTTCCCCCAAATCAACAAGAAATTTGTTAAGTTTCAAAAACATATATCATAATGGATATGATACTCAGTCAAAGACTGTTGATAATGAAAAATATTTGTATATCATGAGCAAAGATCAGATATTGGAAAAACTGCCAATGTTTCAATCTGGTTTGCATTATATATATATATTGATGTGCCTCAAGCACATATGGAAGTAAAAGAAAATTTTTGTGATCCTGAAACATTTAACTTATGGCATGACAGATTAGGCCATCCAGGATCTACAATGATGAAAAGAGTGATTGAAAATACTCATGGACATCCATTGAAGTATAAAAAGATCCCAAAATCTGATAAAATTCCTTTATGTGTATCTTGTTCTCTGGGAAAATTAATTACAAGACCTTCGCTTGTAAAAGTTGAAAAGGAAATTCCAATGTTCCTTGAAAGAATTCAAGGAGATATATGTGGACCAATCCATCCACCATGTGGACCATTTAGATACTTCATGGTTCTAATAGATGCATCAAGTAGATGGTCTCATGTGTCTTTGTTATCAACTCGCAATATAGCTTTTGCAAAATTTCTTGCACAAATTATTAAATTGCGAACACATTTCCCAGATCATACTATTAAAAGGGTGAGACTCGACAATGCTGGTGAATTTACATCACATGCTTTTAATGATTATTGCATGTCTGTAGGAATTATTGTTGAGCACCCTGTTGCTCATGTGCACACACAAAATGGTTTAGCTGAATCATTAATTAAACGTCTACAACTAATAGCTCGACCATTAATAATGAGGACAGAATTTCCTGTATCCGTTTGGGGTCATGCAATCTTACATGCTGAATCATTAATTCGCATAAGACCAAGTGCAAATCATGAATACTCTCCCCAACAAATTGCATCTGGCCAACAGCCAAATATTTCTCATATTAGAATTTTTGGATGTGCAGTTTATGTCCCAATTGCACCACCACAACGCACAAAAATGGGACCTCAAAGAAGATTGGGAATATATGTTGGATATGATTCACCTTCTATAATAAGATATCTTGAACCTTTAACATGTGATGTCTTTACAGCACGGTTTGCTGATTGTAAATTTAATGAAACAACTTTCACTGTATTAGGGGGGGGGGAGAATAAAGATAAAAATAAGGAAAAGGATGTCACATGGTGTAAACCTTCATTATTATATCTGGATCTAAGAACTAAACAATGTGAAACAAAGGTTCAAAAGATAATACACTTGCAAGAAATTGCAAATCAATTGTCTGATGCATTTACTGATATAAATAGGGTTACTAGATCTCATATACCAGCTGCTAATGCTCCAGCTCGAGTTGAGATCCCTAATAAGGCAATAGATAATAATATGACTCATGAGTCTCAGAAACGTTTAAAACGTGGAAGGCCAATTGGTTCGAAGGATAAAAATCCTCGAAAAAGAAAAGCGCTTATAAATGAAATTGACCAAAAAGATAAAAATCTTGATCAAGCGGTAAATACCGAAACCTCTCATGAGGAAGATGTTGATGATACTAACAAAGAGATCAATCAACTATGGTCATATACATATAATATGGAACCGAGATGAAATGGAAAATATGGATGAAATATATTCATATTCGGTTGCCAGAGAGATTATGAGTGGAGATGATGCTCCTGAACCAAAGTCTGTCAATGATTGTAAAAATAGACATGACTAGGGAAAATGGAAAGATGCTATGCAAGCTGAATTAAATTCATTAAACAAACGAAAGGTTTTTGGGCCTATTGTTATCACACCTAAGACAATAAAGCCTGTAGGGTATAAATGGGTTTTCGTACGAAAACGAAATGAGAAAAATGAGATTACAAGGTATAAAGCGAGACTTGTAGCTCAAGGTTTTTCGCAAAGGCCAGGGATTGACTATGAAGAAACATATTCTCCAGTGATGGACGCGATAACCTTTCGATACTTAATCAGCTTAGCAATATCTAAAAAGTTAGAAATGCATCTTATGGATGTTGTTACAGCTTACTTATATGGATCACTTGATAGTGACATATATATGAAAATTCATGAAGGATTTAAACTCCCTGAAGTGTTAAGTTCAAAACCCAAAGAAATATATTCGATCAAATTACAAAGGTCTTTATATGGGTTGAAACAATCTGGGAGGATGTGGTACAATCGTTTGAGCGATTACTTGATAAGTAAAGGTTATACAAATAATCTTATCTGTCCATGTGTCTTTATTAAGAAGACAATGTCAGGATATGTGATCATACTGTATATGTTGATGATCTAAATATAATTGGGACTCAAAAGGAAATTCATGAAGCAATTATTCTTTTAAAGAAAGAATTTGAAATGAAAGACCTTGGAAAAACCAAATATTGTCTTGGTTTACAAATTGAACATATGAACAATGGAATACTTGTTCATAAGATGAATTATACTGAAAAGCTATTGAAATGTTTCAATATGGACAAGGCAAATCCTTTGAGCACCCCAATGGTCGTTAGATCACTTAATGTTGAAAATGATCATTTTCGTCCTTGTGAGGACAACGAAGAAGTTCTTGGTCCAGAGACACCATACCTTAGTGCAATTGGAGCACTTATGTATCTTACTAACTGTACGAGACCTGGCATTTCTTTTGCAGTTAATTTGTTAGCAAGATTTAGTTCAGCTCCCACTAAAAGACACTGGAATAGGATTAAACATATTTTTCGATATCTTCGAGGTACTGTTGATTTAGGCTTGTTTTATCCTAACGATTCAAAAGAAGGGTTAGTTGGTTATGCAGATGCATGTTATTTATCTGATCCCCATAAAGCAAAATCTCAAACTGGATACATATTCAAGACTGGAGGAACTGCAATTTCATGGCGTTCTCAGAAACAAACACTCGTTGCAACATCTTCAAATCATGCCGAAGTCATTGCACTACATGAAGCTTCAAGAGAATGTGTATGGTTAAGATCTATGACACAACACATGCTAACATCTTGTGGACTAGAGAAAAACATAAATCCAACTCCAATCTATGAAGATAATGCAGCTTGTGTCGCGCAAATGAAGGAAGGGTATATCAAAAGTGATAGAACAAAGCATATACCACCAAGATTCTTTGAATATACTCGAGACCTTATTAAAGACAATCAAGTCGAGATGAGATATGTCCAATCCAGCAACAATTCAGCCGATCTTTTCACAAAAGCACTACCTACAACAACTTTCAGGAAACACGTTCATGATATTGGGATGCGTCACGTACGGAGAATGTGATGCCTTACAAATTGCAACTTGAGGGGGAGCTATAGACTGCACTCTTTTTCCCTTAGCTAAGGTTTTTTTTCCCACTGGGTTTTTCTTTAGCAAGGTTTTTAATGAGCCAATACTTAATTACCCCAAAGTTTGCAAAGTGTCATCCAAGGGAAAGTGTTATGAATCATTGCAATAGTGGATGACAGATAGATGCACAGTAAAAGCGCACAGTAAAGGAAATAATTCATTCGAATTATTGAAACAGTAACTTCAATATTTCGTTCGAATTATTGACGCACAGTACAACAAAGTTTCTTTCTTCTGTCTATATAAACTCATGTAATATTATAGTTTTGGTGTACCAAGAAATATATATATGAAATCCTCTGAAAATTCTCTCTACTTATCTTTTATATTATTCAGCTTTTAGGCTAGTTTTATAACAAAATGCACGTTTTTCAAATAAAGATATACTGTTTGAAAGTAGTTTTTTTTTAATAACTGTTAAATTATGTTTGGAACATATGTGCATTGGTATAACATCATGATGAGCATGTCACTAATTTTAGTTGTCATGCATGGTTGACTACATGCTTTAGTTCACTGTTATATGCAAAACTTTAAAAACCCCAGCTCAATGATGTTAAAGGTCCACAACTTTATTACAGATTAGCCAACCAACTTATCGATACAAACTTTTGGGGTTGTTGAAATACTGAGTTTAGAAAACGAGGCAGAACCATTTTGCAAGTGCAACGTGCCCGCGGGCGGAACTTTACCGGCGGGTGCGGAGTTAATCGCAAGCAGGCGGAACTTTTCTGCGTGCGCGGACTCCGTAACGTGGGTGTCTCCTACGCGCGCGGGTGACGGATTGTGTGTCCTGTCATTCGCGAATCATTTGTACCGAATTGTGTTGGGCTGATCGACTATGGTCGCCAAGTTTCAATCTGGGGAGGCCCATAATTATATTGCAGTGGGCTTAATTATTTGTAATGTTTACAAGTAATATATGTCAACCACTATGAAATAACAATATGTATGCAGATAGGCATGTATTGTGAGATGTTTATTTATAAAGTTTGTAAAACTTTATATATCATCTACTGCCTTAAATAAATTTGATAATAACATGGTTGCTGGTATCATCCACCGGTCCAAACGGGAAACCATTGAGAGGGTTAAAACTATTATAAGTTATGGTGAAGTTTCGAAATAGACTTGTGAACTCAAAAATGGGTATCGACATGTGTCTTTTTATCCTCTACCCACATTAAAAACCAGAGAACTTTCCTAGCCTCTTTCACAATTACTAGTTTAGCGAATGGTTATATCCAATTTAGTAGATTGTATTGTGGCAGACCAAGCATACCTGAGCCGCAGAACTTGTTTGGCGAGGTAGGAGGTTTAGTCGCGCGGCTTCGGCAAGTAAAGAATATGCTCGCGCACATAAGTTTGTCCGCGCGGCGGGGTATGCTCGCGCAACAGAGATTACTCGCGGCGGCGGAGTATACTAGTGCTACAGAGATGACTTGCGGCGGTGGAGTACGCTCGTGTATCTTGTCCGCGTAATGGAGTTTGCTCGCGCAGCTGAGATGACCCGCGCGAAGGATTATGCTCACACAACAGAGATGACCCGCGCGACGGAGTATGCTCGCGCAACGGAGATGACTGTTGGTGCACTTGTGTCTGTACTTTGTCTGTATTTTGTCATAATACGAAACGATGTCTTTGATGTAAGATTGATGTAAGTTTGACCAAGTCAACCATCCTCCGGTTTGACTTGGACAAACAGTTAGACAATGGTTGAAAGATGTTTGGGTCGAAGGATGTGTCATCGAAGGATAGTTTATATCCTTCGATGAGCTCGAAAGATAACCTTCGAAGGATAAACCACGAAGGATATCATCCTTCGTGGTATATGTGATCCTTCGATGGGTTCCTGGTCGACAGATGATCTTACGATCAGTCTGTCTGATCCTTCGACCAGACATGCTGTGTTCGGGTATATATACCCATGTTGTGTGTTCACTTTAAAAAGTTCGAAAGTTAGACAGAGCAGACTATAGAGAGAAAAAGTTAGACACATAGAAGGAACACACACACTGAGAGAGTTTGCAAAACTGATTTGTAAACATTGCTTTGTAACAGACCTTTCATAGTATTAATACAAGAGGTGTTAATCGTTGAATATTGTGTGTTGTGTTTGTGCTTGTTCTATCTCGGTTTTGCATGCTAGCTTGGATTCCGCACTTGCTAGTGTGTTAGACATAACAAGGAATAGGTTAAACCTCAACCTCCGAGGGACCTACAAGTGGTATCAGAGCCGTGGCTCTTTTCCTTGTTAAAAACCGAGTTTTTACAAGATTTTGGAGTGTTTTGGACAAAACTCACTTGGTTTTTGAAGCCGTTTTTACTGTTTTTCTCGCTTATCTTTACGTTAAAACGTGTTCTAAACTAACCGGGTGTGTTGCATGACGGGTTGGGTAACTTAAAAACTCGTTTTTGAGGTGTTTGGTGATTTCCGGCCAAGATTCCAGCTTACTCCGGTACCGGTTTCTGGATAAAAACAGTCCTTTTTCGGTAATATTTTATTGGTTCAAAATCTTGGTTATGGCAGAAAGCATGGTCTGACCATATCTTCTGCCGAAAGTTTCTACCAACCCATCAACTTTTTCACCAACCTGTCTCATTTGTCAACTGTGTCAGAGCAGTTCGAAAGATATCCTTCGAAGTCGAAAGACCATCTTTCGATCAGTGGAGGTTCGATAGATCATCATCCTTCGAACCAAGGAATCATATCGAAGCATACATCTTTCGATCTACAGTTCTTTTTCGAAAGACAAGGATCCTTCGATTGGAGAGTCTTTCGAAATCATTGCTCGAAACTCAACAGTGATCTTTCGAACACTGTTGATCCTTCGAACAAGTGTTGATCTTTCGATCCCAGTTTGCTTAAGTTTAACAAGTTTGTGTTTCAGGTCTTTCGATCTCAGATCCTTCGTCTGGTGTAACATTTTTTTCCTTGATCAAAAATGAATCCAAGATGGAATACTCCGGTAAATACAGACATGTATTTTGGTACTCCGTCTCCCGCACCGGTATCTTCTAATGCAACTTCTACCGGTCAATGGGCATTCGTATCAAATCAAACTCCAAGTATTCAAAGCATTCTCTTAAGCGAGAGCGAAACCGGAAGTTTGAATCGGCCTCCAAAGTTGATGCACTTATATGAATATCCAGGATGGATTGATAGATTTCATACATACGTTCTTGGTCAAAATACAGAATTGTGGTTGCGGTTCATTACAGATTTCGATCAAACAATAGAGGTTGCCGCATCATCTGCTGCTACGTTTGCAGATCTTACGGAAGATCAGAAGAAGGTCTATGATTTGGAAAAGAAGGCATATGCCATTCTTACTCAGGCGTTGAGTAAAGATATTTATCATCAATTTGTCAGTTACAAGACAACGAAAAGGTTGTGGGACGCATTGAAGACAAGGGGCGTAGGAAATGAAGCGACACGTCAATTGAGAAAAGAACTGCTGAAGAAAGAGTTTGATGGTTTTACTTGTATGGAGAATGAGTCGTTGGGTGATTTGATAAGTCGATTTAATCATTTGCTGACTGAATTAGCAAATTTTGGGGTTGTTACAACTTCTGCAGAGATTGTAAAAAGGTTTGCAGATGCGTTGCCACCTCAATGGAATACTTTCTTGGAAATCATGAAGTACAATGGCACTTTAGCTACAACAAGCTTCAATGACTTTGTTCAAATCCTGGAAAACAAGAATCAGGAAGAAACTCTCAAGGCAAAAAGAGTTCCAGTGCCACAAAATCCTGAAATGTACTATGGAATTTCTAGCACTTCTACAAAACCTTCTTCACATGCTCCAATTCAAACAGCGTTTGTGTCTAGCACTGACATGTATGGCAATACTATCCAAGTTCCGGTCCCTCCAAAGACAGACATGTATGGAAATGTGCTGGAACCAGTCCCTCAATCAGTACCACAACAACAAAGCCAACGACCTCTCAGACCAACTGATATGTTCGGAAATCCATTACCTGTTCGATCTACCGGATCAACAGACATGTATGGGAATCCACTTCCTCCTCAATCTACCGGACCAACAGACATGTATGGGAATCCTCTTCCTCCTCAACAGCAAGCATGTTATGGAAGCACATCATCTGCTGGTCAGCAATCAAAGCCAAATACAGTACGGCTCGACACCTCAAGCTTTTCTAAAGTCAGTGTGGAAGTAGCAAAGGAACATATGGAGCTGCTAAACACTTTGGTGAGCGCATACTGTGGATTAGTGGAAGGTCAGATTGGCAACATTAATCTGACACAAGAAGACTATCAGCAGATCGATAAAGAGGAGATGGAGATGATGGACATTAAGTGGGCCTTTGCCAGTGCTGTTAGGCGAGCAAAGGATTTCATGGAAAGAACAGGCAGAACCAGCTTGGAGAGAAAGAAAGACACCAAGTATGGGTTTGATAAGCAGGCGGTTAAGTGTTTCAATTGTGGTGAACGTGGTCATTTTAAAAGGGAATGTACAAGGCCATCTCAGCATGGAAACCAGAATCCCTTCAGAAATCAAGGCAACCAGCAGAATCAGAACAGGAACAATGTTCGTACGTTGGTACCTGTCAACAACCAAAGCCAACCAGGACCATCAAATGCCAACCAGGCACTTGTGGTTCAAGTAGATGAAGGCTGTGATTGGTCAATCCAGTTGGGGAATGATGCTCCAGATGGAACAGCTTGTTTTGCTGAAGTTGTCAAGGATCTTAAACACGCCAGTGGTGGAGAATCTTCCACCAATGGTCGTGAATCTTCTGAAGATGAAGACAGCTCCGGTTACAGTGGAAGTTCAGATGAAGAGTCCTCGAGCTCAGGGAATGATCAGGAAGATGACACATCAACTGCGTCAGTTTATGCAGATATTGATGAGCTATTGGAAGAAGCTGGAGCAGGAATTCAAAGAAGATCTATTTTGGTGGATCAAGCTGCTTATTCTTCGTCTTCTCTCCATTCAGCCTTTATGGCTAATGTCGACAGTTCATCAAGTCAGGTATGTGTCGACGAACCCACTTCTGTTAGTTGTGATAACTGTGATAGTTTGCGTATTAAATGTGCTGAATTAGAAGCAAACATGTCTGAGTTGCAAGGCAAACATGATGCTTTACAAGCTAGTTTGTTTGACTTGCAAGACAAACATGTTTCATTGAATGATAAGTGGTGTGAATTGCAAAGCAAACACGAGGCTTTGCAAGAGAAATATGATGTGACATTCATCCACAATCAAAAGTTGACCGTTGATCTTTCCAAGTGCACAGAAGCCAACATGTTTTATGAAAACCATGAAAAGGAATTTAAGTCAATGATTGAAACGTTAAAGAAAGATAAAACAGAGCTGACAAAAATGGTTTCCAGAAAACAAACTGACATTAATTTGTATATAACTCGTCTTGAGGTAATGCAAAAGGAAATGGCTTGTGTCAAAACTGAAAGTGAGGCGATCCGACTCAAGTTAGACAGTTATTTGAGCTCTAGCTATGTATTGGATCACATCATTGACGTTCAGAAAGAGAAACGGGATATCACATGCATAGGTTATAAGAAATGTCCACCACCCGTGAGAAACAATTATGATGCCATGCCTGATGAGGAGTATAGAACTCACTTTGAACCATCTGTTCCTCTAGATGTTAATGAATTTGCAGCAGGACTCGGATACCAGAAAGAAGTATCGTCAGATTCAGATGTGTCAGCAGATACATTTGTAACTGCTGAACAGAATCAGGATCCTCCAGTTGTGATTGAGGATGTTGATTCTTCTGATGATGAGTCTGATGATACTGATTCAGCAAAGTCTGATGCGGTGCTAAACGAAGAGGACATACCTCTTGAGAATCATATTCTGTGTGATCCTCCTGCAAAACCCGCTAAGACTGTTGCAATCGAGTCCTCGTCTGAAAAAGAGTCGGAGAGTGTGGATTTGCTGTACACTCTTGTTGGTGATAATAAAATTTATTCTGACAAAGATTTTCTGATTAAGAATGTAAATCAATCCCTAATCAGTAAAGTTTTTGAGAATTCGACAAATAAGTTTTTGGGTAAGAAAGGATCACACGTTGTGGTAACACAGTGCCCTCCTATCCCTAAGGCTGAAGTTAGAAAACAATTTGGCAATCAGAAATTACCAACAGTGCAAAAACAGCAAAATCTTGCCAAACCAAAAGGTAAAACACCGACTCAAAGTCAAAGGAAGCCGAATCAGAAGAAGAAAAAGAATGTGAACTTTGTGAAATCCAAGGGAACGGACAAAATTGCAACATTTGAAAATCAATCTAACTTAGATTTTGTCAAAAAGGCAACAGTGATGAAAAGGAATGAACCAAGTAGTTCAAAACCTAGTACCTTGGGGTCACAAAGTTCATCATCATCGGCTAGACGATCACATGATTCTTCGGGGTTTGTTGAACGAAGATCATGTTTTGAATGTGGTACAATTGGGCACATTGTCAGAAATTGCCCGTATCTTCATAAATTAAAAGCCAAAGAAGATGATCCCCGTGAACGAAATGACCGCAAGCGATCTGTTTCATCAAAACAAGATCCCCGACTTGTAAGAGAAAGGGAAAAGAAACAGAAACGCCAACAAGTCAAGGTGATTGAAAAGGCACTTAAAACTGATGTGGTTCAAAAACAATCTGTTTCAGTTAAACCAGAAAACTCAAAATTTTCAAAAACTTCAAACAATCACGAAGTTAAATTTTCAAACAATCAAACTGGTATAACAAAACAGACCTGGAAACCGAAAACTGTTATTGAATCAGGGGACCATCACAATTTTCGAATCATCAAAGAATAGAGGTTATTGTTGTTGATGAAAATGGAAGACCCAAGACCACAATGGCTTGGGTCCCCATCTCCAACTAATTATGTGAGTTCATGTGCAGGGTGTTCCAGGAGGAACTATCAGTAGTCATTGGATTGTTGATAGTGGGGCATCCAGGCACATGACAGGCGACATGAAGCTTCTCTACGACGTCAAATCTATTAGAGGAGGTTATGTTGCTTTTGCTGGAGATAAAGGCGGATATATTACGGGTGAAGGAATGATTTCCAACGGGGTTGTTAGCTTTGATAAGATCAACTTCGTACAACAACTTGATCACAATCTTCTTAGTGTTTCTCAAATTTGTGATAAGCAGTTCTCAGTACACTTTGATGCTAATGGATGTTATGTGCTGAAACCCGGCTTCAAAATTCCAAAAGAATGGATTCTCTTGTCGGCTCCAAGGATAAATGATCTGTATGTCCTTGATATGAGCCAAGCTATCACAACGTCTGCACAAGCAACCTGTTTCGTTTCCAAAGCCACAGAAAAAGACACAATCTCTTGGCACAGACGAATGGGTCACATTCACTTACGCAAAATGAATCATTTGGTGTCAAATGAATTGGTGAATGGTGTTCCTCTTAAAAACTTCCATCTTCAAGACGTCTGTGTTTCGTGCCAAAAAGGAAAACAAACGAAGAAGCGACACCCTACAAAGAAAGTCAACACGGTGGCTGTTCCTCTTGAACGTTTGCACATGGATTTGTTCGGTCCTGTCAAGCACAAAAGCATTAGGAATGATCAATATTGCCTCGTGATAACTGATGATTATTCAAGATTTTCTTGGGTGGCGTTCATGGCACACAAGAGCGAAACCTTCGGTATTATCAAAAACTTGATCATTCAGATTGAGAATCTTTATAACTTGAAGGTTAGGCGGATACGTAGCGACAATGGTACTGAATTCAAAAATCATGCCATGGCGGAGTTTTGCACTTCAAAAGGTATTCTTCACGAATTTAGTGCAGCTTATACTCCTCAACAAAATGGCGTCCCTGAACGTAAGAACCGCACATTGATCGAGACTGCTAGGACTATGTTGGTAGAGTCACAATTGCCGATTCCATTCTGGACTGAAGCTGTGTCCTCTGCATGTTACACGTTGAACCGAGTCCTCACAGTCAAAAGGCACAACAAGACCTGTTTTGAGCTTATTAACAAACGGAAACCAGATTTGTCATATCTTGAACCGTTTGGAGCTCCGTGCACAATAATCGATCCTAATGGCAAGTTTGGGGCAAGAGCAATTGAAGGATACTTTCTTGGGTATTCCACCCCTAACTTAAGAGTCTGGAACCTAGAGACTAAAAGGGTCGAGGAATGGTCTGAAGTCAGAGTACAAAGGCACACTTTACCAGTTAGAAATCCTGGTCAGCCTTGGATGTTTGAGTACGATGACTTTTTCAATTCGATCAATGTTGAAGCAGTTGAAGAAAATGCTGCAGCAAGGATGTTTTTCGAGAGTGACAATGCTACAGATTCACCGTTGGTTCGTCCCATTATTGTCAATCAAGAACCATCTTCAGTGAACAATAATGCTCTCGACAATGAGGATTTTCACGATGCTACCGAATTGAACGAATCTTCAGAGGATGATGAATTTCTAGATGCAGATCAAGAGGCTCCAACAACAGCAGTACATGGTACTTCAGAGGGTACACCTCCAGTGGATGTCCCTAGAACAGCTGAAGCTACTGCATCATCCTCTTCGTCAATTCCGGGCCTTGAACTGATTGTTGATCTCAATCTCAACAATCTGGGTACAAATATTCCAGTTCAAGATAATCCAGAAACAAGGATTCACAATACCCATCCTCAACAAAACATCATCGGAAATGTACAGAGTGGCGTTCAAACAAGAAACATGTTGCGAAACAACAACAATGCAGGCTTGTATGCAACTATCCGAGAATCTGGTCAACAAAATGATTGGTCTTTCGCGTGTTATGTATCACAGGAAGAGCCAAGAACTTGGAAAGAAGCTTTGAAAGATAACTCATGGGTTGAAGCAATGCAGGAAGAACTGCAACAATTCCAGAAGCTTGGTGTCTGGAAACTCGTAGAGAAACCTGCTGGTTACAAGAAGATTGGTACCCGTTGGGTGTTTAAATGCAAAAAGGATGACCGTGGAGTCGTTATTCGAAACAAAGCAAGATTAGTCGTTCAAGGTTTTCGTCAGATTGAAGGGATCGACTACAACGAAGTGTATGCACCTGTTGCACGTCTAGAAGCAATTCGGATCTTTCTGGCTTATGCCTCATTCAAAGGTTTCAAGGTATACCAGATGGACGTGAAAAGTGCATTCTTACATGGGGTGGTGGAAGAAGAGGTGTACGTCGAACAGCCTCCAGGTTTTGAAGATCCTATCCATCCCGATCGGGTTTGGTTGCTCAACAAAGCTCTATATGGTCTTCATCAAGCACCACGAGCTTGGTACGCAACCTTATCTAATTATCTGCTGGAGAATGGATTTCGCAGAGGTCTTATCGATTGTACTCTTTTCGTCAAAGAACAAGATGGAGATCTTCTACTGGTACAGGTATACGTTGATGATATTATATTTGGTTCTACTAATGATGTTTTGTGTAGGAATTTCGAACGCATTATGCAGGATAAATTCGAGATGAGTGCTATGGGGGAAATGACTTTCTTTTTGGGCCTACAAGTACAACAAACCGAGTCTGGGATATTCATCCATCAGACTAAATATGTTGGTGACATCTTGAGCCGGTTCCAGATGTCTGATGCAACGCCCATCGGTACCCCATTGCCGCAAAATCACGGAATTACTCCAGACTTGAAGGGTGAAGCTGTTAGCCCCTCATACTACCGCGCGATGATCGGATCTCTTATGTATCTCACAGCATCAAGACCAGATATAATGTACCCAACGTGCCTACTTGCCAGATATCAAGTCAACCCGAAGGCCTCACATCTTGCAGCTGTAAAAAGGATCTTTCGTTATTTGAAGGGTTACCCTGACACCGGTCTATGGTACCCTAGGGATAATAACTTTGACTTGATCACATTCAGTGATTCTGATTTTGGCGGATGCAAAATCGACGGCAAATCCACAACGGCTGGATGTCAGTTTTTGGGAAATCGCCTAGTCACATGGCAGTGCAAGAAGCAGACGTGCGTCGCTACATCAACATGCGAAGCTGAATACATTGCTGCCTCAAGTTGTTGCTCCCAAGTCCTATGGATTCAACAACAAATGCGCGACTACAGTTTTGAATTCCTAACTACTCCTATTTACGTTGATAATTCTGCTGCCTTACAGATTACTAAAAATCCTGTGCAGCATTCAAAGACTAAGCACATCGAAATTAAGTATCACTTCATACGTGATTGCTTTGAGAAAAGGCTAATCGATGTTGCTTACGTCCACACCGATGACCAACGTGCCGACCTTTTTACCAAAGCGTTTGAAAAATCAAGATTTGACTATTTATTATTGGTAAATGGCATTAAGGTCAAGCAAGAGTAAAACCAACATCGGAAAATCATTTTTGTAAATACCTTTGTGTTTTAAATTTGTCTTAGTTTATTGATTTTAGGGGGAGTAAATCCAAAATTTGAAAATCCAAAAACATAAAAAAAAATTTCAAAAACACAAAAACAATAGAAAAACAAAAATGAGTTTCCTGGCGAGCAAAAGAGAAAGTGATAGTACATCAGTGGTCTGTCCAAAACCTCTTTAAACCTTAAATGAAAAACGATAAGCAGCTCTATATAAGATGTATCGGTAGGCTCACAATCATTTTAAAGTGTGCAGGGTGATATAAACTTAAAACCGACTGAAGACCAGGTGGGAACCATTCATTGGCATATGGTCTTAGTACCGAAATTTCGTTTGAGAGATTGCCGAGGTTCTGAGATATTCGGTCTTTATGCTGCTTATCATCTGGGTATCATGGTTGTATCTTTTACCGAAAAATAACGGGGACGCAAGTCTAGATCTTCCATGATACCATACATACGTGTACATATTGCATTCGACCTCAATAAGTGATCAACAATCACATGTCCAAACAAAATAAGTGATAAAATATCACATTTATCCGGGAGTCAAGTTCGTCTCTCTGTTGTACGAAAGTACTGACCTGTTCACGGACTTGCTCCTGTGCCCTCATGCATCGAAAATCAAGTTCCTCATCAATAAGTGATTATGTCACATAGGGCTTGTTTTTCAATTCAAAATAAGTGAGTTTCTCACATTTTCATATACGGTCAAACAGATGATAATCGGTATACTCACCGGTAAGATGAACCCTCGTGCATACCTTGATACGGGAATGTGTCGTGATGTGGATGAACACCGGTCGGTAAGTATAAATCATACCTTAACGTATCCCCTCGCCATGATTACATCTGATAAGTTGAGCTTATGTGGACAACAATACCGATAATCGTTATAGGATGCTTATCTTAATGTTAACTAATTGAACAAAGAGAGCGTTTTGGCATGACCGTACACTGATATGATTCTCTTACCCTCGAAACTCGCAAAAAGAATGTTTGTAAATATTTATTTAATACTTTCATTTTTCGCATCTTTGTATATATTTATTTACTGCTTTCAGTCTTTACATTTGAAATATTCAAAAATACCAAAAAGATTTTAGGTGTGTTTTAATATAAACTTTATAAAAACCAAAAAGATTTTATTTCTATGTTATTCTCGATCGTACGATGTTGGAGCTCGAGTCTTCGTTACCTGAAACCTGATTGAAAACCGAAAATGACTGAATCTTCATAAACGGTCGAAATTTGCAAAGTGTTGAAAGTTAAAATTGAAATTGATAAAATAAATTAAACTTTCAAACTGTCGGACGGTGTTTGTTTGAACAATGGTCACATGTGTGTCGTTTGCTTATGATATTCCAGGCAGTTGTTCTCATTACGCGTTTAGATTTCTTGCATGTGCAGATTCTAAAGGCAAGGAGAACATGGTCGATGACAAGCTTCGGAATGAAGACACAACGTGAAGGCACTCAAATGATGAAGATGATCGAGTTGCCGCTGACCATCATCAACACCACAAGGATCTCAATTCATAAAGATCAAGACTTTCACGAGCATAACTCAAGGGGGAGCTTATGTTAAGGGGGAGTTTGTCAACACACTTCCTACATGAAACGGGGAGTTTGTTGATACACTTTCTGCTTTCAAGACGTGAAGACTTTAAAGATCCTCCGACATTGAAGACTTGGAAAGACGTCAAAGACTTGAAGATCCGAAGGACCTACAAGATTTAAGATCGAGATCGAGACAAAGCTACAGCCAAGGGGGAGTTTGTTGGTGCACTTGTGTCTGTACTTTGTCTGTATTTTGTCATAATACGAAACGATATCTTTGATGTAAGATTGATGTAAGTTTGACCAAGTCAACCATCCTCCGGTTTGACTTGGACAAACAGTTAGACAATGGTTGAAAGATGTTTGGGTCGAAGGATGTGTCATCGAAGGATAGTTTATATCCTTCGATGAGCTCGAAAGATAACCTTCGAAGGATAAACCACGAAGGATATCATCCTTCGTGGTATATGTGATCCTTCGATGGGTTCCTGGTCGACAGATGATCTTACGATCAGTCTGTCTGATCCTTCGACCAGACATGCTGTGTTCGGGTATATATACCCATGTTGTGTGTTCACTTTAAAAAGTTCGAAAGTTAGACAGAGCAGACTATAGAGAGAAAAAGTTAGACACATAGAAGGAACACACACACTGAGAGAGTTTGCAAAACTGATTTGTAAACATTGCTTTGTAACAGACCTTTCATAGTATTAATACAAGAGGTGTTAATCGTTGAATATTGTGTGTTGTGTTTGTGCTTGTTCTATCTCGGTTTTGCATGCTAGCTTGGATTCCGCACTTGCTAGTGTGTTAGACATAACAAGGAATAGGTTAAACCTCAACCTCCGAGGGACCTACAATGACCCGCACGGCGGAGTATGCTCACACAACAGAGATGACCCGCATGGCCAGTGGCGGATCCAGGGGTATTTTGGGGGTTCCTAGGAACCCCCTCGGTTTGGAAAAAAAATAAAAAAAGTAGTGGAAATTTTATATGATTTAGAAAAAAATAGTGAGAATTAGTAAAAATCTAGCAAAAGGAATCCGGTGAAAAAAATCCTGGGTCCGCCACTGCGCGTGGCGGAGTATGTCGCGCAGCAGAAATGACCCGCGCGGCGGAGTATGCTCACACAACAGAGATGACCCGCGCGGCGGAGTATGCTCGCGTAACGGAGGTTACTCGCGGCTGCGGAGCTGGTCCAAAAAGGGGGCGAACGTTGTCCGCGCGACGTAGCGGGTCTGGCAAGGGCGGAACATGTTTGCGTTTTGAGGGATTGTGCAAAACAATAATTTCCCTTTTAATGAAAATGATAGCTTTATTAGCCGTTTACAGCTGTAAGGCTATGCAATCGGATAATGTTTGTCATTTCCTTTTTTTTTTTCTTTTAGTCATCGTTCTTGTTCCAAATTGAAATGAAACTTTGAATCTGTTTTTTTTTTATATTTAACAAAGAAAAGAAGTGATAGGCTATCGGATAAAGACCTCATAAGTGCCTGAATGTCCACATGGATGCACATGGTTGTAGTTCAGCAATTCATTTTGCAAAAACATAATAGGAAATTAAAAATGTTTTGCACAAATCCTCGAGACATGTCATCACAAACGGTATATTTGACCCTTGTCATATGAAAACTCAAAAAGTTTTAGATAAACATGAATAACTACGATCTGCCATCAAGCACACCATATCATGATTTTTTTATATAACAGAGACTTTTGTAGAAGAGGTTGTGTACCTGATAACAGATCTAGGAGCTTGAACCACTTATAAACGTCGTCGCACAGACCCTTACAATCACGGATCTAGATGTTTTAGACCTTTGATTTTGCATTTGGAGTTTAAACGAGTGCAAATCTGAACGTTGTTGAACGAATACGTGATGTATACTTAAAAAGAAATTTAGATTTGGCTGCCTTTTCATCCCATAAATCATGTATATTCCCGAAAAGAAATACGAAACTTTCTTGCAAAGAAAGTGTGAGTTCCAGGTCTGAAACAATCTCTTGTGAGGATTTCTCCAAAACACAGATCTGATGTATTTGCATTTAACCCAAAATTGTAAATCTGGTCTATTGAACTTCGATAGAACAGATCTCTGCAATGTTATCAATAACCCTCTATTTGAGCTCCATTGGAACAGTTCTCAAAGTCTGAACCAGCCCAGCATACGTGAAGAACACAGATCTAGAAACAGAGAGAAAAAACGAAGTGTGATTTTTTTTTTGGATCTAGATTTTGATTCGGTGGGCGCCAATGAAGAAACACGGAATCACCAATGATTGGACCGATTTCTCTGAGAGGGTGAAGAATAACACCTTGTTCTTCCTCTTGAACCTAATCTGCAATAGAGAAGAGAAGAAAGTGGAGCTGTAGAGATGACCGGTAGGGGAAAGAATCCCCTGTTGTTAGTAACAAAAGTGTGGCGGCTCCCTATCTTGTGCCCTAATAATGAGGTGAACCCCTCTTTATATAGGAGATATGGGACTCCCCTAACCTCAATGGGTCAGGCCCAGTTAGGGGTTATCTCTACAAGCCCACAACCTAGTGTAGTGTAAACTACAACGCGCTAGGCTTCGCGGGTTAGTACGCAATAATAATAAATATTATAATAAAAAGCGATAAGTAACGGATATGTCCGGTCGTTCGAGTTGGGTCTAATACCATACCCCATCATGGGGACATAATTTTCGAATTCAAGACTCAAGAGGTATGCATACAAGGCGTCGTTACATGTCATGCAAAACGTAAGGGACGTCCTTAGTGAAAATATGAAAATGATTATTGAAAAACAATAAGACAAAAGAGGTTTTTCAATATATAGTCAAACCTCTCTTCTAATTCGTAATCATTTTCATTTATATTATATACAGAAAAACATACAAAAAAATAATTTTAACGTAATATATAAAGTAATCTGAGTCATTGATCATATCTAATCAATGGTTAAGATGATACTGGTGTGCCATGTGTACACAATAAACGAACTAATCGATAGGAAGGGCAATTTGAGTAAAGCCCATAATTATTTACTTTGTTTAGTTCCATTTTTTTTGTATAACTCAAATAATTTTTATGTGTTTTATTATTTTTATAGATATTATACCATAAAATCGTCAATTTTGATTACCTTTAACTTGAGTATAATATTGTTGTATGAATTTTTATAAGAAATTATTTAAAAAATCGATATAGTGTAAGTATGTATCATAATTGTACATAAGGTTACATACTTATGAACATAAGTTGCGTAATTAATATAGGTTGCGTAATTAGTTAGATAAATTCTGTAAGTTATGCCTAATTTTTAATATCGTGCGTAGCTAGAGCATGAAACATTAAATTGGGAAGGATCGCTATTACTGAATTTTATCAAGTTGCCTTTTTTAAACGCTAATGACATTTTTATGTTATTAATTTAAAAAGATATATCACTATAACGTATCAGAGATTGATGCTGGTCAGTTTTATGAGATTGATTGGTGCAAGTGGGTGCCAATCAAAAGCAATATATTTGTGTGGAGGGCGGAAATGAATCAGCTCCCCACGCTAGAGGCATTGAGTAGAAGAAACATTCAAGTTAGTTCTCAGTTGTATCGAGTGTGACTCAAGTATAGAATCAACATATCATATTCTTTCATCACGCATGGTGGCATCGGTGGTGTGGCAACATATTAGTACATAGTGCAGGGTTTCTCGGGTTTACACGTTTACATTTAAGAGATATTATGGAATTGCACAAAGTCATAGGCTTGGTGGGTAGAAAGAAGGAAGTATTTCAAGGGATTGTAATCATAGTTTGTTGGAGGATATGAAAAGCTATAAATGAATTTGCGAGATAAGAAGATCAAGATAGAAGAGATTATTAAAGATGTGAAGGCACTCAGGTTTTTCATGGTTTAAGAGTAGATTAAGATATAAATCAATCTTAGGGTTGAATTGGTGTAATTTTGAATCAATATAATTAGTTGTTATTTGGTTGTGTGGCTGCCCTGGTTTCTTTTCGGGGTGGTCTACTTATGTTTTTGTAAATAAAAGTTAACTTTTGAAAAGAGTTTTTTATTTTATTTTATTTATTTTATTTTGTGTTTTGTAATAAAAATCACAAGGCTATAGGTGTGGTGTGGGTGATAGGTTTTTTTGAGTAAATTACAAGTTTTGTCCTTTATGTGTATACTAAATTGCAGGCGGTGTTCTCTGGGGCAAAAATTTACAAGTTTTGTACCTAATGTTTGAAAATACAGCATGTTATGTCCTTTGGCCCTAACCCAGTTATAACAACCCTCCTAAAACCCTTAACACCCCCTATACGTCTTAAAATATACCTCATATGCGAGAAACGGACCCAGAATACCCTTATATTTATAAAAATCAAGGAAAACAAAATCTGGGAGCCGCTCGCGGGGCACGACTCCCTTAGCTCTATGTGTCGCGGGACGCGACTTGCCTTGCTTGTTCGACACTACATAGAGCCACGTGTCCGGTGACTCGGCAAGGCTAGGTTCGCTGACTAGCCAAGCCTAAGACCTAGTCTACTCTCTCGAGGGCCGCGAGAGAGTTAACTGATGTTTACGTGGGCCGCGAGCCGCCATACTTCATGCCTATAAATAGGATCGATCGGCTCATTTGTTCATCGTTCAAAATTCGAATTCTCTCTCAACTTTCTGATAGTAATTATTATACTAGGGTATTATACCCCTATAAAGCGAAGCTCTGCCTCGTTGTAAGTATTATAACCCTGCTGTTACTCTACACGATCGATCTAGGGCTCCGTAACGCATGCCATGGCTCTGCCTGACTCAGTCGTTGGAATTCTGTCTCGTGTTACACCCGATTGATCTAGGACTTCGTAATGCATGTCAAGGCTCTGCCTGACTCGGTCATTGGAGTTCTGTCTCGAGTTGTACGATTAATGTGATTTGGGTTATTTTACTAACACGTGTGCATTGTTTAATTTTAATAGATAATAACCAGGAGAATCACCAGGAAGCTATAGTAGTATCACCTAAGTCAACAATGTGAGTACATTCTCTTTCATAAACACTTTTTGTGAGTCAAATTGTTTTACCAAAACCTCAAATGTTTTCAAATACAATTGCTGCCAGTATTATGGGGTTTGTATACAGTACTTGATAACCTTCACAATTGGGCACGGGTATCCAATGTGTGATATGACCATAGTCACAGATCCGTCGAGTGACACATACTGAATGAGTAATTGTGTAGATATAAACATTGTAATCGCCCTTAATATTGTAATATGTAACAACTGATGCTTTACAAAATGGAATGTACTTGCCAGTATTTCTTGCTGATAAAATGTTTTTAAACGCGTTTCAGGTAACTTAATGTAAAGCCAATGGAAGCCAGCTGGAGAGCACTGAAGGCTTAAAGTTGTGGCTATAAAAGTTACCAATTAAGAAACGGAGTTTATATTTTCAAAAATTAGGGTTTATCCCTATAAATGTATTGTCAAATGAAACTCGAGTTTTATCCCCATTCTTATTATAAAAGTGTGGTGTATAACTCTGATAAAAATATTTCCTAACTACGGTCCTGATGTCTCATTTCCGCTGCCAAATTAATAAACACCGATACCACCAGCTCTGAGATCTCGCGGCACCCGCTCCCGGGCACGGGTCGGGGGTTGCGACAGAATGTGGTATCAGAGCTACAGCCACTAGTTTAAGCCAATGAAGTGTTCTGCTGACACTTAAATTCTGTGTTAGGAAATAATTTATGTGATTATGTGTAAATATTGTTTGTTTACAGTATTAGTGAGCAAGGTATATCCGACGCTTATCGTCAATTAGCTAGTTCCCCAAAAGATGAAGGAACCTCATCTCAGCCAAATCCCTCAGGATACTCAGCTGATACTGAGGAATGAATATTTATTTTTAAGGCACAGTCTGAGGAACCGTTTACTACTAAAAAGAGAGGTTGGTTTAGTAAAGGAGCACATGAGAGGAGGAAGAGAATGAAGAAATTACAACAACAAAGAGCGATAGTCAGAGCTAATAGGGAAGTGAATGCACAAACTCAGGAAACAGTCAATAGGCCACCGTGGGAAGAGGAACTAGATAGACAGTTGGCAGATTTCCATATGTTAGCCACTACACCAGGAGACTCTAACCAAATAGCTGAACCATCACTGTTACCTTTATTCCCAGACCAAAAAATGCTAGAACCCGACCTGGAAGACCAGTTTCCAATTCCAGATATATATCCCTATGAGATTCCAAGAATTCCCCCACCAAACCCCAAGCTCAGTACACTGACCTTAACCCTTTAGACCCCTTTTGGAACAGCGACTGGTGGAAGCAGAGTGTGATACATAATCCATATCCTTATGGAAACCCTATCCCTCGACACCCTGATCCAGTACCAGCACCCATGCCACCTATGAGCCAAAAAAATTGGAAGAACTTCGCTCATATGGTGACGAATTAGTAGAAGACGGAGATAGAATTCGTCAAATAGGAGAAAAGCTTATGTGGAAGCATTTCGAGCGTGATATACATGATACCTAGAATAATACCTAGATATATGTGTAATTTTGTATTTTGATAAAAAAAACTAGATAGACTAAAATAGATACCGATGCATAACTAGCGTGTTTAAATTCCAGTTGTAGTTGTAATTGACGCATATATATGAAAAAAGTAAAAGTCGCAATGTTCGACGTTTTTTATCAATCTGTTGGTATGATTGTGTATAAATATTTGTACTAAATTTTATTCTGTGACAATTAATACCTGATAAAAGTTTCCGATTCAGATGGACAACGAAGTAAATCAGGAAAACCAGAATAATGAAAACAACGGAAACCAAATAGATAACCGTGCCATCCAACATATAGTAGCACAAGGAATTATAGATGCTATGCCATATATTATCAAGACTATTAAAGAAGCAGAAATAAATCTGTAACTGGAAGTAAACGACAACACACTGAACCAAGTCACAGTGTGAACGGAAATCATAGACCCCTTATCCAAGCTCCAATTCCAAAAAGAAGAAGAACCATGCTATATGGTTGTTCTTATAAAGAATTCTTGGCTTGCAAACCAATAGAATTCTCAGGCAATGAAGGAGCCATTTTAGCCTTACGCTGGATACAAAAGACAGAAGCAGTCATAAAAATAAGTAAATGTGTAGATGAAGATATAATTATGTTTGCTTCTAATCTTTTCAAAAATGCAGCTCTAGAATGGTGGAATACTATTCTCCAGTCTAGAGTAAGTGACAGAGTTTATAATATGGAATGGACTAACTTTAAAGAGATAGTCGAAAGAAAATTTTGTCCTTCTAATGAAAAGGAACAAATCGCCAATAAGTTCCTAAATCATAAAATGACTAGAATAGATTGCAAAGGTTACACTACCATATTCTTCGAATATGCTAGGATAGTGCCAACATTAGCCTCACTTGAGCCAGTGTTAATCTCCCGTTACGTTTTGGGATTAATTAGTGAGATTAGACATGTAGTCATGGCAGCTAGGCCACAAACCATAGAAGAAGCAGTAGAACTAGCCAATACCCTGACTGATGAACTGGTACGCACCCAAGAGAAAAACCAGAGAAAGAACTTAGCTCAAAAGCTTACCCAGGAATTTCGTTCTGGTAATTCCTACCGTGGAAAAGGGACAAGTTCTTCCGCACCATACTGCAAGTTTTGTAAAAAGAAGCACTCAGGGAAGTATGATGTGTCCTGTAACTTTTGCAAATACCCAGGACATAAGGAAGAAGATTGTAGGAGAAAGGTTAGTGCCAGATTAGGCTACAATTATGAAGAGGCTGGTCACATCAAACCGAACTGTCTGAAACTAGCTCTAGCAGCAACCAACAAGGCTAAGACAACTGAAGCATCTAAGAAAAATGCCAGAGCATTTGTTCTGACAGCTGAGGAAGCCAAGATGATTCTGGATGTGACTGCCAGTACGTTCTTAGTTAATAATATATTTGCCAAAGTTTTATTTAACTCTAGTGCAAACCAAAGTTTTATCAATACTTCTTTCTATAAACTTCTCGACCAACCCTTAACCAAACTTCAACAAGATTGTCTGGTAGAGACCGAAAACGGAGAATCCATTAAGATTAGTGAGATCTTGCAGGGAGCAAGAATAGAAATCCAGAACCATCATTTCTTTGCTAACCTTAATCCAATGAATCTAGCTGGATTCGATGTTGTATTAGGAATGGATTGGTTGGTAGCCAATCGTGCCAGTATTTTATGTGATCAAAAGTCAGTGCAAGTAAGTACACCAAGTGTTGAAAAGATCACAATTATAGGAGATAAGCCAACCAGGTCGACAAAATTCATCTATGTAATGAAAGCCGCAAGTTATGAAAGGAAAGGAGGAATAGTGTATTGTAAGACCCTCGCTATTATTTTACGGTTTTTGTATAAATTACAAAAATAAACATGTAATTATAATTACGTATACAATGAAAATACAGGTTAATTAAAACTTTTCTAAATTTTAAAACGTTAGATCACGATTGGTAAAAATTCTCCGTTTAAAAATAACGACGAAGCTATGTGCGGAAGCTTATAACTACATCGTGTTCGGTTCTTTGTTGAGCTTGATCTTCATTCGGGAAGTATTGGCATACACCTATCATCAAAACCAACTTAAAAGTTAGTTTTGATAGCTTATAAATAGGTTAAAACAAGTCCGGAATGCAAAATAAAAAAAATAAAAAAAATGCCAGCTCTGTAGTCTGTCGCGGGTCGCGACAGACTTGGCCTCGGCTTTCGTGGGCCGCCACAGGCCGTGGCGGGACGCGACAAACAAAAATGTGTATAACTTTCAATTTACACATCCGTTTTACCCGATTCTTTTTCTTATGCGATCGTAATTTGATCCTCCATCATATGGAGTTAAAATTCCAACTGATAAAATTCTAAATTTTTAAGCATTCGGCTTATTATTCAAATTCAACATTTTGACTCGTTTGTATTTAAAACCAACTTGTTTTTAAATAATCATATTACATACGTCAATGTATTTAACTCAAGATCTCTAGCTCGGGTTCATACATTCTTATGAAATACGCGACTAGTGCACAAGCTATGCGCACAAATCCATTTTGACCCAGTTGGGGATTTTAAGCAATTTAGTCTAAAACTCACTCTTTTTCTTTTTACACTTCACATTTCCACATTAACATATCTTCTTATATTTCGCCACAACCACTATTGTGATGGATTTGATATAATATACTAATTAACCCGAATATTACCCCTCGGTTAGCTAACTTACGCGAATGATAAATTCTTAGGCATTTGACCCACGAAGTTTATGCCTACAACTCTTATACGTATCTAAGGGTCACATAATCATAATACAAGTTTCTAAACAACCTCTATGGATAGTTTCCCCGATTTACCCATCAAGGGCTTTTTGGTCAATTTTAGTCCCCCACTTTATGGCGAAGGACTTTTACTATGACCAAAATTTCACTTTTAATTATAAACTTATTTAGACGTACCTGGCTCGGGTCAACATATTGACCCATTTAAATATCTTTTGCTTTTAAATTTTCTAGTTAAAAGCATTACAAACCATATGTCATTTCCTGCGATCACAAAAATTAACAAGCGGTCATCAGTTAAAATTATTGTCAAATGGTATTAACACACCATTTGACCCATGTAGCAAAAATGACCATTTATCAACATAAGATGATATTTTAATTACCATCCCGCCCCTTGAACCTATTCCGGTTTACACCGTGAGTTCTTATTACCTAAATGACATTCCTTGAATTATTTGACCCGTTAAGACTTACACCAAAAAGGTTGTCTTTTCAAATCTTTTATCTATCCGTCAACTCATGTACGGATTATTATTTAACCACTTTTACCCATTACGGTTCACCCCATAACGTGATGTTCAAAATTCCATATTGGTTAGTCTTCACCCGACTAGTCTACGTTATTTACCCCTTTTTACCATAGTTTATGGTTTCTTAACATTTTTCCTTATTCCGACTTGCATTGTATCATGCCAGAATATAGTATTTTTCAAATACTTAACTTAATTTAAAATCAATACTCACAAGTAAATGGATTGTAATTAAAAATGGGTGTAAGCTTAACTTACCTCGCATCCAAACTATGCTTTTCTTTTACTTATTGATTCGTTTGACCTGCTTCGTCCCCAAGCTTCCACCTAGCTCGTTTAGCGTCAAACTATCATCGTCATTCACAAGGTAATTAGATTAGTCATTAACAATTACGACTATTCCACCTTACGTATTTTCTATGTCGAAACCACTATTCGACTTCGTCATTGGTTAGTTTAACTTTACAAGTTAACTACCTTTAATTATATGATATGTGCAATTAAGCTAAATCGACAATATAATTAGAATTCGTATTACCCCATATCACACGTAATTAATCAAATTAGGAAATTACGCGTTTCATTCATAGTTTCAATATGAACATTCGTATAGGCATTTTAACAAACACCTTGTGGGCATAATTTTTACACATTTACAAACTAGTTCATAACTAGTTTTTTTGCCAAGATTAACATCTTTTACCAATTCAATGTCTAATTATACTTCCATATCTAGATTAACTTCATAAAGCCTTATTAACACCCAATTCAAGATCATAATTCTAGTGTTCCTCATTATTCATAAAAACCCATTAAACACCTAAGTAGTGATTATGAGTTTTATCAACATGAACATAAATTCATTAGTTTATTAACTAGGGTTTGTTTCTAATAATGCATTCATCCTATTTTCACCCAAATAACCATCGTTCAAGCTCAAATTTCGAATTTCAAGTGTTCCTCAAGAATTTGAGATGGAACAAAATAGTGAAATTTGACATACCTTATGATCACTTCACTGAGATGATTACTAATCCATGCTTGAATTTCAATTTGGGTGTGATTTGCCCTTCCAATTGCTTGAATTTAGGCTAGTTAGGGTTTGAACATGAGAACTCCTTGGCTCCTCTGGAAGTTTCGACCAGAACACACACTTAGGGTGTGTGTTTTGGTGTTAGTATTTTATCTAATTAAAACTAGTTTTCTAGTTTACCACTTTTGGTCCCTTAACTTACCCAAGTTTGCATATTGTGTGTTTTAACCAAGTTTCCTTATTACTACAAGACTTGTGATTAACTAGGTTATTTATTCCTAGTTACTTATCTTGTTTATAACCGACATTAAATTTTAATATAAAAAATTTATATTTTCGGGGTGTTACATAACCTGTTTTATTTTTAAGTCCCGTTAACTCAGGTCTCTTATGAACTTTATTTCCTTAAAAGCTTTTATTCGCTTTTTATTTAATATTAGGTTTATTTATCTAAATCCTAATATTTACCGGGTTTACTTTTACCACCAACGGTATTTTTCCCGTTTATTTATTGTTTTTTTTTGTTAATTTAGTATAATTAACAAACCCGTTTTTTGGGGTGTTACAAGTCTACCCCCTTAAAGAGGTTTTGCCCCCGAAACCTTTCTCACGTACTTTATTGGTTTAGATCATCTGGACCTTAGTTTTGGTGATCTCTGTGATCACTTGAGCATTGCTCGCATTTAAAAGAAAAATCTTACCAGAAAAATATGGTAATGTCTTTTGGTTTCAAAGCGTATGCGCCTTTCATGTATAAGGCCTCGTGGCAGTAACTTTCATCTCCTATTTTCTATCTTTATTGATTATTTATTTTGGCGGTTAGACTTGTTAGTCACCGATTACTTTATACCCCATCGCTCGGGTATATTCACCTTGCCTTCCCGAGGCTTATATGAGTTTATGATCTCCTATCCCGTAGCTCACGTTACAACGTGATCACAATCTATATTTCTTTTCTTGACCGTGAACACGTAACGTCACGTTTAAGTTTATCTCAACTCTTCTTTATCATACCTCTTATTTATGAATGTATCGCCTTGGACCTATCAGTGTTAAGACCTATATCCTTTAATGTTAATCATTTCAAAATTCATCTCATGATATTCATATTTGTTAAAACGTTGTTTCTTACAAAAACTGAATTTTAGTTTAACGTTTTCCTCTTTAACTTACATCAATTACTCACATCAAGGAAATTAACAACTAATAATTTATTCTTTTTCGTTTTCGTTTTACACGGGGAATCGTAACCAGTTCCCTTGTTTTACGCTATTGACCCGTAGGATCTTTCACTTAGCCTCATGGGCTATTTTTTTAGATTTTCACCTTTTTAAGGTGAGACCCCAACAGTTCGTTTCATTCTATTTATGACCCAAGGGTCTTCTTGGTCCCGTAGACCTTAATACTATTTTTAATCCCGTAGGTTATGATGATCCCGTAGATCATCTTTTATTCGTGTCTGTATTCAAATGTACATATATGGCATCAAGGCACCCCTTGTTATTTTTGGAATCATTTATTTTCGCTTTCGAATTTCAGTTGACCTTGACCGTAGTCTAAGGCTTCATTCGTTTACTTTCGAACTAATCTTCCGACTTTATGACTCCTCACGTCATTTACATGTCAGTTTGTTCTACATTTACCGTTTCTCGGTTCATACTTATACTTCTTTACAACCCATTACCCGGGTTCTTTTATCTTAATATTTTTAACTCCATAACCCTTTACATAGGTTTATTAATAATTCACGCTTTTATTTATTCGGTTCGCGCTTACTTACATTAGCAAGCGTTATTCTTTATTTAACTCGTTTGACTTGTTCATGTGAAATTTCATCACTTATGAATGTCAAACTTCATTCATTATTATCGCAACCTTTCCGGTATTCGTTAAGATTTCGTTTTGATTCATTTGGTCATCTTAGCGAAATCCATCGCTTTTATTCAACCAAGTCCTCACTCTTTTTCCATTCTGTTTGACTTGTTCGTGTGAATTTCATCACTTATGACTGTTAAACTTTATTCCTATTGTAAGGACTATCAAAAATGTCCCAATTTGACCTGTAAGTAAAAACCCGAGCCCCTGGAACCCTACTGTGTATGAAAAACTAATAAAACAAGAATTGTGGGTTTCAGGCGGGCCGCGTAAGGGTTAGCCTAGCCTTACGCGGGCCGCGTCAAGAGGTAGTTTGACCGGATAAGCGTTCCCGTGCCACGTGGCATACACATGGCAACCCTACTCGTGACCAATCAAGCCTACGCATAGACTAGGCGGCCACGCGGGCCGCGTAAGCTTTGGCCGAAGGTTCACGCGGGCCGCGTGAACCCTAAAATTCACCTATAAATAGATCGAGCTACGAGCAGTCCTCTGATGTCGAAACAATTTCATAAAACGAATTTCTACTGCCATAATTCGAATATTACTCTCAAATTAGCGAGGCGGTGCTACGATACCGGGTATTAACTTGATCGCTGCTACGATTCAATGTCCGATCGATTGAAACTATCCGATGAATGTTTAAGTGCTGCTCAAATTGGGTTTATACTTTGTCATTCATCGTGAATTCGATGAATGTTTAAGTATTGTACTTTGTCATTTGTTGTGAGGGTTTAATCTCGTGAGTTATCGTAAATGATGTATTAGTTACTAACCTAGTTCGTGTGCATTGTTATTTAAATTAGGTTATCAGGCTAATCAGTAGGCTAAACTCTGCCCGCATAAATCTGCAATGTGAGTCATTCTCTTTTTACCAAATTGCTTTCAAAATCATGTTTTCAAAGTTATAATTACAGGGATTAAGTCTTTGTAATCTCCAAATTACAGCCGGTATGTGGGGTTTTGTATACAATACTTGATAACCGTCACCATTGGACAACGGGTTAGCCAAGGGGTGATATGACCATAGTCACAGACACCATTGGACAACGAGATAGCCAATAGGTGGTCGAGTGACAAATACCGTGGGTAGATGGTTGATATATGTAGACATTGTAATCGCTCTTAATACTGTAAATTATAACAAATGCGTCGTTTTTAGTAAAAAGAATGATTCACCAGTATTTCCCCGCTGACAAAACCTTTTTCAAACATGTTTCAGGTGATCTATTGTGATCCAGGAAAAGTGCTGTGAAGCACTACAAGCTTAAGGAAGTGGCTCAATATAAATAAGAAACATGTTTTGTAAAATAAGGATTTCCCAGTGAAATCACTTTATTGTAAACTACCGGGGTTTCATCCCGAATTATGAAATAAAATAATCGGGCATTTTCAGTTTTACAAAGATCCTGCTAAAATCTTCCGTTGTCAACTCAATTAAACAAATACCACAGGATTTCTGTCCTGCGGCTCCTGAACCGGGCCAAACCGGGCCGGGGGTCGTGACACCTATGCCTTAACATTCTCACTAGTCGGTCTGTATTTTTCATTTACTTTAATCCTTGCCACTTCTCTCGGGCTCGTTATTCTAACGTAAGACGCTTCCGTTATCTGGCTTGCGTTTACGTTTATTATCAAGCATCTTACTTATTTGATCCATTTGGGTACCTTTTTAATTCGTCCCATTCACCCCGTCCTTACTACATCGGACGTAAATGTGTCCATCATAAGAAGTTCATGGTATCATGTGTTCACTACTTACTTGGCCAGCGTAAGCGATCAACACATGACACACGTGTCCTTTTTATAATTTTCACATTACACCCCATGTACGTAACGCCTCTAATCTTTCTATATCACTGATTAAATTGGCAAAACTTTATTCAATGGTTACTTAACATTTTTTAGTTTTACCCGTTTCATTCTTGAACATATACAATGTTTTTCCTTTTTAGCAAACTATTATATAATCACATTCGTTAATGTGATCGCTGCTTTTTTCAATAGCATTATATTGAGAGTTTTCCACTTGGATAATTACTCCCGTCCAAGTTTCCATATGAACTAATCATGTTATTTCTTTGTTATTCATCATCGGGAATAACACATATTTCTATTAAATTTTTCTTGGAAACATCATCCTGAATAGATATCCTATTCAGGTTTTCCAAGTTTTATCATATATATGCAACTGTCATTCTCTACGTGTTTGTTGCATATTACTACTTGTGCGATAATTTAAAAACGTGCACCTGGTAATGCTTGCCCTAATGGGCTTTCCTTGCCATTAATCTTGTTCGCAATCATTACGCGATTTAGGTCCTTGGTGAGCATACTCTACTTGTGATACTTCGGACCATTCCTCTTGTCATATCCGTCACTTTGTTAAACTCCCGCTATCCTCGGGTGCGAGTGTCCTTCAACTAAAACATTTATAAAAGTTATTAATTTCAGCATTAATGAACGCTCGTATTATAATACAAGGCTTTTCTACTATACATGAAACACACGTAATTTCGTTGACTATATAGATCCTTTATCGATTTAATTGGTGTAACGTGTATTACACGATAACCCCATGTGTTGTTTACAACACTTAAACATGCTAAACCATTAATATACATATAACTTAACGGATTTGCGATCAAGCCTCGAACCGAACACACTTTACTCTTTAACCATGAGCTCTGATTAGCAACTTGTAAGACCCTTGCTATTATTTTACGGTTTTCGTATAAATTATGAAAATAAACATGTAATTATAATTTCATATACAATGAAAATACAGGTTAATTAAAACTTTTCTAAATTTTAAAACGTTACATCACGATTGGTAAAAATTCTTCGTTTAAAAATAACGACGACACTATGTGCGGAAGCTTGTAATTACATCGTGTTCGGTTCTTCGTTGAGCTTGATCTTCATTCGGGAAGTCTTGGCATACACCTATGATCAAAACCAACTTAAAGTTAGTTTTGATAGCTTATATATAGGTTAAAACAAGTCCGAAATGCAAAATAAACAAAATAAAAAAAATGCCAGCTCTGTAGTCTGTCGCGGGCTGCGACAGACTTGGCCTCGGCTTTCGCGGGCCGCCACAGGCCGTGGCGGGGCGCGACAAACAACCTTTCCTCCGTCGAGGGGCGCGACGGCCACTTTTCGACTGAATGTTTGTTTTTGTTGAGCTGCATCTGCCCAGCTCCATTTTACTAACTTAATATGCACAAAAATGGGCATAACTTTCAATGTACACATCCGTTTTACCCGATTCTTTTTCTTATGCGATCGTAATTTGACCCTCCATCATATGGAGTTAAAATTCCAACATTCGAACTGATAAAATTCTAAATTTTTAAGCATTCGGCTTATTATTCAAATTCAACATTTTGACCCGTTTGTATTTAAAACCACCAACTTGTTTTTAAATAATCATATTACATACATCAATGTATTTAACTCAAGATCTCTAGCTCGGGTTCATACTTTCTTATGAAATACGCGACTAGTGCACAAGCTATGTGCACAAATCCATTTTGACCCATTTGGGGATTTTAAGCAATTTAGTCTAAAACTCGCTCTTTTTTCTTTTTACACTTCACATTTCCACATTAACATATCTTCTTATATTCCGCCACAAGTACTATTGTGATGGATTTGATATAATATACTAGTTAACCCGAATATTACCCCTCGGTTAGCTAACTTATGCGAATGACAAATTCTTAGGCATTTGACCCACGAAGTTTATGCCTGAAACTCTTATACGTATCTAAGGGACACATAATCATAATACGAGTTTCTAAACAACCTCTATGGATCGTTTGCCTGATTTACCCATCAAGGGCTTTTTGGTCAATTTTAGTCCCCCGCTTTACGGCAAAGGACTTTTACTATGACCAAAATTTCACTTTTAACTATAAACTTATTTAGACGTACCTGGCTCGGGTCAACATATTGACCCGTTTAAATATCTTTTGCTTTTAAATTTTCTAGTTAAAAACATTACAAACCATATGTTATTTTCTGCGATCACAAAACTCAACAAGCGGTCATCAGTTAAAATAATTGTCAAATGGTATTAACACACCATTTGACCCATTTAGCCAAAATGACCATTTATCAACATAAGATGATATTTTAATTACCATCCCGCCCCTTGAACCTATTCCGGTTTACACCATGAGTTCTTATTACCTAGATGACATTTCTTTAATTATTTGACCCGTTAAGACTTACACCAAAAAGGTTGTCTTTTCAAATCTTTTATCTATTCGTCAACTCATGTACGGATTATTATTCAACCACTTTTACCCATTACGGTTCATCCCATAACGTGATGTTCAGAATTCCATATTGGTTAGTCTTCACCTGACTAGTCTACCGTATTTACCCATTTTTACCATAGTTTATGGTTTCTTACCATTTTTCCTTATTCCGACTTGCATTGTATCATGCCGGAATATAGTATTTTTCAAATACTTAACTTAATTCAAAATCAATACTCACAAGTAAATGTATTGTAACTAAAAAGGGGTGTAAGCTTAACTTACCTCGCATCCAAACTATGCTTTTCTTTTCCTTATTGATTCGTTTGACCCGTTTCGTCCCCAAGCTTCCACCTAGCTCGTTTAGCGTCAAACTATCATCGTCATTCACAAGGTGGTTAGATTAGTCATTAACAATTACGACTATTCCACCTTACGTATTTTCTATGTCGAAACCACTATTCGACTTCGTCATTGGTTAGTTTAACTTTCTACAAGTTAACTACCTTTAATTATATGATATGTGCAATTAAGCTAAATCGACATTATAATTAGAATTCGTATTACCCCATATCACACGTAATTAATCAAATTAGGAAATTACGCGTTTCATTCATAGTTTCAATATGAACATTTATTTAGGCATTTTAACAAACACCTTGTGGGCATAATTTTTACACATTTACAAACTAGTTCATAACTAGTTATTTTTGCCAAGATTAACATCTTTTACCAATTCAATGTCTAATTATACTTCCATATCAAGATTAACTTCATAAAGCCTTATTAACACCCAATTCAAGATCATAATTCTAGTGTTCCTCATTATTCTTAAAAACTCATTAAACACCTAAGTAGTGATTATGAGTTTTATCAACATGAACATAAATTCATTAGTTTATTAACTAGGGTTTGTTTCTAATCATGCATTCATCCTATTTTCACCCAAATAACCATCATTCAAGCTTAAATTTCGAATTTCAAGTGTTCATTAAGAATTTGAGATGGAACAAAATAGTGAAATTTGACATACCTTATGATCACTTCACTGAGATGATCACTAATCCGTGCTTGAATTTCAATTTGGGTGTGATTTTCCCTTCCAATTTCTTGAATTTAGGCTAGTTAGGGTTTGAACATGAGAGCTCCCTGGCTCCTCTGGAAGTTTCGACCAGAACACACACTTAGGGTGTGTGTTTTGGTGTTAGTATCTGTCACACCCCAACCGATGGCGGAAACATCGGGGTGCGGCACTGAGCGAAACAGATTGTCCAGAAGTTTCCATAACAATTATAATTACCAAATATTTAAAGCATCACGTCCCATACCATGACATAAGAAGTAACAGAATTATTATAGACAAAATCTAGTCAAGTAGTTTTGTTCCGACAACTTAGATTTACAAAATAGAATAATTATTTATTGGTTTCTAGGACTCATCCCTAGCCTCAATTTCATCACCAGTAAACAGGGCGTCCTAGACCTTTCCTTGCCTCAATTTCACAGCAAGCTGAGCGTATAAACAACTTAAGCACCTGCCACATACGTTAAAGTAAGAAGTCAATACACATAGTGTAAAGGTGAGCATACAAGTTTGATAGATATAATAAAGTTCGAATTCGTTTACGCATAACCAACACGTACGCATAGTGAAATGAAGCACGTTAGTTATCGACATAGACCTATCGATACCAATGACTGCGGGTTGACTGCCCGAGGCAGTTCGCAATACACGATTACCACCGTAATCCATGCAAGTAATTGTCCTTAACAACCCCTGTGAACAGGTGCTGAGTCCAAACTATAGTACTATCGTTGCTAAGGCAGGTAGACAACATTCCATATGTAAACATAACAAACAAGCATTCATTAAGCCACGTATAACATGCAGTAACGGTTAGCGTTTAAATAGTATTGAGTAGTGTGTTCGATGTGATTTGAATATTCGTAACATATGTAACACCCAAAAGTGCATAAAGCAAAAAGGGTTCGAGTATACTCACAGCGGTTGATGGATTGAAGGGAGCGCTAGAGAGTAGGGTTAGCCTGAACAGATTGATAGCATAACGATAAGCGTTGCGTAAAACGATACAGAGTGCAGTGGGTAGGACAACAGTTCGATCGGATGGTAGTCCGATAGGACAGCTGGTCGTTCGAGTGACAGTCCGTTCGGTCGGATGACCGTTCGAGTGGATTGTTACTTCCTTTGGGAAGGATGTGTTTGTGTATGATGGCTTGACTTTTGAAGTTTTCGTTGTAGCATTTAGAAAACATAGAAGTATCTCTACCTTTCAGGTTGATCGATCGAACGACCGTTCGATCGGGCGACTATCCGATAGGTTGGGCACTTCAGCGAGAACAAGTTCACAGTAGTTTGTCACTCGATCGGACGGTTGTTCGATCGGGTGGCATCCCTTGTGCATTGAACATGTTGAAAATTGTTTAAGTGTTGGAATCAGAACATTACATGGTCGAGTGGTAGTCCGTTCGAATGGTAATCCGATCGGTCAGCCTTTCGTTCAATGTTCATCCTTCAAGGTTTTGAAAGCAAAAGTTAAGTGTGGGACCAAGGTGTAGATCGAACGGGTGACAACTCGTTCGGACGACAGTCCGATCGGTCGGTAATCCGATCGGACGACATTCCATCCTGGTAGCTCCGTTCGTCCTTCACTTGGTTGTTTTGGTAGTTTATCGTTTTATCGAGACATTTTGATAACGTGTTAAGCAACAGAAACCTCGTCCATACTTGGTACTCCTGATCGGACAGGAATCACCCGAATCCAACCAGTTAACTGTTCGAGACGGTGTTCCATGTTTAACTCGAAATCGGTAGTCTCGTGGATAGAATCCAGATCTTGAACCAACACAACCACCAGAATGAGTAGTAAGTCGGCACAAGCTCCGATTCTATCGGTTTTGAATGCATTGAGTGTAAAAGAGTTGAAAGAAAGTTGGAAAACCATCTTTCAATCCTTTTCATTGTGAATATGTTTAGATCCACGAAAGATCTTTGTTTGTTTATGTGGAAATCGGTTAGATCTAAGTTGTTCTTGGTGGATTGAGGCCAAACACGAAGTCCTTCAAGAACACATGATGACGTCATCTGTCACACCCCGACCACGTAGAGCATACAAAACGTGGCGGAAATGTCGGGGAGTGTTGTAACAGAATTAATCGTTTCAAATCCATGGCAATTAAAGTTTCGTTTTATAAATCAATTATGAGAGTTTACATTGTTTAAACAAGAAACAAAGGGTACATAACATAAGTTAACTAGTTATTGTCTCGTTTTAAGTTGCTAAGGCACGAGTCCATCCTAAATGTAGCATGTATCAACAATCATTGCAAAGCAGTACCTGAAACATGTGTAAAAACGAGGTCAGCAAAGAAATGCTAGCGAGTATATAGGTTTTGTGAAAATAAGATTCATGACTTCTGTTTAAGAAAATGTTTAGTCATGAACCTTGTAATTTGATTTGCCTTTGTAAATCATTTTAAAAAGAACGATGAGTTCAGGTGATATGTACTATAAGAAAATAATGCATGATTAAATGAATAACCATGTAATATGAGTTTGTATAAGATAAGTTGTTTGTAAATAAATGTCTTGTGAAAAGTATGTTATTTGTATAAAATGTTTATATGTATCAAACTGAAATGATTCAAATAACGCTGCGATATATGTAATACCATACAAACACTTATATATAGGAAGTACCAGCGGCGTATCCACCATGCTTGTATCATATTACACACGCATCGTTACTTAATCACTTATTCAAACCCAACCATCAAGATGTAAAATGTTCATGTCTAATGTAAATCTTGTAATATGTATTCAATGTGATTTGTATAAATAAATGTAAGATTAAACAAATAACCTTATAGTAGCATATTAAAAGTATACTTTGGATTTGTAAGTAACATATTAAACTATGTTTTTGGTTTCATAGATAACATATCAAAATATGCTTTAGATGTGATAAATAACATATTTAACTATGTTTTGGTTTCATAAATATATGTTGGTTTTGTACAATACCACACATGAGAGTATATTCAACTATACTTTAATAGTGTGATTTAAGAATTCATTCAGACCTGGTGCATCAAAATACACCTTTGAGACTATAGGAATACCACAAAGGAAATCCCTATTTGGATGGAGCAACAAATTGGTTTCAGACATTCCATGACAACAGGAATGGGGTGTCAAATCCTATAGCGCTATATCATACTAACAATCGGTCTGGTGAACATAAAATAAGTACAATTCAACAATTTATTTTATGTTCTTTGAGAAATCAATGTTTAAACTATAATTAATCATTCAGTTTGTCATATGATAAGTAATAACATGTATAATCAATTATACTTTTGGAATCATGAAAATAACAGATAGGTACACATGCTTCACCCCAAAACAGTTTAGAAAACAGTAAAAGAGGGGAATAATGTACTCGCCTGATAATGCTTGAAGGTCTTGAACAACAACCAAACAAAGCTAGAGAGAGCACGGAATCAGTCGGCAATCTAAAACTATATAAATAAACCGGACTTGAATCGGGAGATCGGATAGGATGAGGCTTGGTAAACCAAATGAGTATTGGAACTCATATGATATGGTTTAACAAGGCCTACATACTACATTGAGATTAACCTAATTGCTTTCGACCCATCGCGACCCATTAAGGTAACTTATGCTACTTTAACGCGTCGTGCGCGTGAAACGCGTTCGGACCGCCTAACTAGCCCTATGACAAGTGTTATATGCCTAAACATGTTACATAATCAGTTATGTGACAAAGGTTTAGGTTACATATGCTTAATTACCAATTATACATGAAAAGGGTATTCTGGTAATTTACCTAAGGCATATAAACTACCTATCATAAAACTACTCAAACGATGTGACCATAGGGTATAACCTCGGAAGGTTATTCCCTACCTACTATGGTCACCTAATGTATTTGGTCGGATCCTAATGATCGACCAAACTGGGTCGGGTTCGAAGGTATAGGCGATTTATTAGATCGCCTACCCTACGACCCTAGACAACGTGGTAATCAGTGGGCATAGTCCCAAGGGACTATAACCAACGTGATTACACTCACGTTGCGAAGTTCAAACGAACTTCGCATTGACCATAACTGGTCAATGTAGAAAGTCAAACAAAGTTTGACTTTCAGACTCGAAAGACTCGAAAAGTAATAAAAGAACGAAAGAATACTTACGAAGGGTCCCCGAATGCTAATCCCGATCCAAGAACTCAGGTATGAAACAATGGTTTCAACTTAGAGCTCTCAAATCAGAATTCTTGTAAGAAATGAGGTTGGGGTGGATGGGTATTTATAGGAATACCCGAACCGTTAGGATCGTTTCATGGAAACCGTGCCTAGATCTCACCCGTACACTTGTCGAGATGTTATGGTGACTAAATTGGCCACTCACCATAGGGTATCAACATGTGGCAAGGGATTAAGGAGTGGAGAACAGCTGTTAACAGCTGTTAATACGTCGAATCTGGTCCCGAAAGCGAAAAACTGAAGTTTCTGCATGTTTTCTGTCCAGCATAGGCAGTCGCGTAGCGCGACGGTAAAGGCCCTATGCAGTCGCGCTACGCCACCATGCACCAGCTTCAGAAAAGTTTCAAAATTGACAGTTTTGGTCCCTGTGGTGTTTTAAGCCCTTTTTCGATGCGTTTGAACCCCGTTAACCTCATTTCAAGGCTCTAAAATGAAGTTAAAGTATAGGGGACTCAAAACATGCTCAAAAATATGCCGGATGATGGTTCGTTTGGTCGTACGAACGCGATGTTCGCTTAATTACGACGGAATGCGCACAAGCGCGAAAAACGATCCAAATGACGCGACGAATGGATTTTTCTTATGGCGAACACTAAAATATAATATAGTCATGCTTACATAAATTTTTGGATGTCCGGATGTATTCAGAACGTAAGTTATGCGCGAAAATGCAAACTTGTGCACTTTTTGACACTTTTAGTCCCTGAATGACCCAAAAGTTTATTTTAGCATACCGAACCCCTCAAAGCCTATTTCTAAGCTATGTGAAGGATATTTATGGTATGTTTAACTTATGGTCATGTTCCGGAATGTCTGTTACAGTTCAAATTGGCATACTTTCGCAGTTTGTCAAGTTTAGTCCCTGTAAGTGAATTAACTTGTTTTTGCCATACCAAAGCCTTTAAAACTTATTTCTAAGTTATGAAAAGGTTATTTAAGGTATGTTAAGCCTATTTCACTATTCCGGAGTGTTCGTTGGATTAAACTGGTTATATTTACGCATCTGAGTGCGTATAACCCTCCAGAAAGCGATTTAAAAGCTTAAAATCAAACAAGAGTTGATATGTGTAAAAGATACACAAAATTTTACAAATCCCAAGTATGAAATACAATATTTCATTGGTTTGGCATTTGTTTGACGATTGAAGTGACACAGGTGTTACAGTCTCCCCTACTTTAGGAAATTTCGTCCCGAAATTTAATTCTAGAGGAAACTTGTGAAGATAGCTGTGACGGTTTCGCCTTCTAATAGATCCATTGAACCCTTAAGTAAAACTCTGGGCCATGTTAGGATTCTTAGCGAATTTGTTAACCCTCAAAGTGAATTCCTTGAAGCAGTAAAACATGAAATTTTTGAACTATGGATAGAAAAACGTTTCTTATGAAGACTTATCATAGGAAACTTGTGTGTGCTTGAAATCAGAATTGGGGAGCGTAAGATAAAATGACATCGGTCAAGGTCCAAGACTTCTCCCGTATCATTAATCTCGTCACTATGGGTCTTAACACATGACAAAATTCCCTGTGGTTTCTGTGCACTGCATTCCATAATTATGTAGGCCTCCATAATTACTTAATTCCTTGCACAGTCCGCACAGTTCATTTCAGAATGCGTAGAGGAAAAATCAATTGAATAAACATGAGATGACTCGACTAGACCACCAAAGGGCCCTTTTAATTTGATCAACGAACGATCTTTTTAACTAGATCAACCCATGATCTTATTAACTAAACCGTCGTACGATCTCCTTAAATAGACCCCTTAAGGGATCTAATTATAGAATAGTACTTTAAAATCCAAGGGACTTGACTACCACGTAGAAGTCCATTAAGGATTTAAGGTAGTTACTTTGGATATCCTATTATGAATCTCTCGTATGAGATATGAAAGATTTTACGAGGATTTGGATGGATCACATACAACCACAAACATGTAAGAAAACACATAAGCACAAAAATTAGTTAACTTGATTCATTAATTTGTTGTCTTTGGGGATGGATAATTAAAGCACACTAAAAATCCACTCCATGAATTTCATTCGGTACTTTAATCATTTTCAAGGATCCATCTATAAAGATAGAAGGATTCTCAATCAAAGTTTGGCTTTGTTTCTTAAAAGAAACGAGTGTTTAGGGTTCTTGGGGAGATCACAAATATTCATAAAATGACAGAACCATACGAGTAGTTTGTCTTTGAGTTGACTTCATAAGATTGTATCCAACGTTCACACAATCGTATCAGTTTTGCAAAAATAAAAACGACGAATTTTTATTTATATAACAACTGACTTGTCTTTAAACATCATAAGATAACAACTAAGGAAATAACAAAACACTAGTTGTTCACTGCCGCATCATTGTTCACGTTTGCCTCATTGATGTTAAACGCTCATCCTCGCGCTGGAGGTGCGTTAACAAGCCTTGGGCAATTGTTCCTGTAGTGGGTAAGGTCACCGCAGTTATAACATGACCCCGGAGGGAACCGTGCTTGAACAGCAGCAGGGTTTGCAGCAGCTTGATTTGCATAGCGACAAACATTGATCAAATGTCCCAAACGTCCACAGTGGGTACATTTGTGACACTGCTCTTGCTCTTGATGATGACGGTTGCACTTGTTGCACAAAGGTGCAGTACCAACATAGTTTTGCCTTTTGCGAGGTTGTGCTGGTTGGTTTCGTGCAACCTGTTTGTCTTGAGCAGTTACAGCGCAGTTCTGAGAGGCTTTGCGCTTCTTCTTCTTGGATACCTCTGCATGTTCTTCCTTTGGTTCCACTTGAGCAGTCTTGTCAGATGGTCTTGGGTCGCCTTTTCGAAACAGCTTACGTTTCCTGATGTGGGATTCAGTTAGGGTGGCAGACAGTTCAATGGCTTGTCTGACAGTAGTAGGGTTACTGCCAGTAACAATATCCTGAACTAGGTCAGGAAGACCATCCGTATATTTCTCGATCGCTTTATCCACAGGAGTAACCATAGCAGGACACAACAGGCTCAATTCTTCAAAACGGTCAGTATAGGCTCGATGTTCACCACTGTCTTGCTTCAAATCATCAAACTCCCTCTCCAAAGCTCGCAGTTCATGACGAGGGCAAAACTCCTTCATCATAAGAGCCCTAAGCTCAGCCCAAGTCTGTGCTAATGCAACCTCAGCACCGCGGTCTCTCATCACTCCGTTCCACCATGTGAGAGCCCTCTTCTGAAACACACTTGAAGAAAACTCAACCTTACGATTTTCAGGACACAGAACATGACGGAAGGTATTCTCAATGCTCTCGAACCACTGAAGAAGCCCAGTTGCTCCCTCAGAACCACTAAACTTGAGCGGTTTTGCCGAGTTGAAACTCTTAAAATTGCATGGAGTATTGTTGTTGTTGTTGGCTTGCATCATTTGAGCATAAAGATTTGGGAAGGCAACAGCCATTTGCTGCGCGATGATTTCCGCCAGTTCGGCATTTTCCATCTGATTGTCGCGTCGAGGAGGCATTCTAAAAGAGGAAACATGAAAGGAAACGAGTGAGAGATTTAGACGAAAAGAATGAGATGAAACAAATCTGATGAAAGCAAGGATAGTGGTCATTTGTTTGTTACTACAAAGCAACGAACGACCCTGGTGACTAATCAAAGTAAATGGATCAAAAATAATGTATCGCGAAGACATGCTCGCCTATAAGTGAACACTCATCCCAAGAATTCCCAGGTAAGCACAACTGGTCTCGCGTCTGATGAGATGTATACGAAGTGCTTGCCTAGACAGAAAACCCAGAATACAGGCATTCACCCTTCCAGTTTGCACGTGTTCACATTATTTAAAACCCAAAACCTTGACGAGATTTTGAAACTCAAAGGGATTCAAAACCTTACAATAGAGGGTTCAAAACCTTGTAATCAATCATCCTAGAACAGATGATTAGTTTTCAAAGCGGTTTTGAAATTTATGTTCTTGTTGTGGTCGTCGCCTAAGGATAGGTGACGGTATTGTTTTATGACTAAACGCAAGTAAACTCGCGTTGGGGATTCATTAGTCAGATTAGACGTGTAGTTAAGGCAGCTAGGCCACAAACCATAGAAGAAGCAGTAGAACTTGCCAATACCCTGACTGATGAACTGGTACGCACCCAAGAGGAAAACCAGAGAAAGAACTTAGCTCAAAAGCTTACCCAGGAATTTCGTTCTGGTAATTCCTACCGTGGAAAAGGGACAGGTTCTTCCGCACCATACTGCAAGTTTTGTAAAAAGAAGCACTTAGGAAAGTGTGTTGTGTCCTGTAACTTTTGCAAATACCCATGACATAAGGAAGAAGATTGTAGGATAAAGGCTAGTGCCAGATTATGCTACAATTGTGGAGAGGTTGGTCACATCAAACCGAACTGTCCGAAACTAGCTCTAGCAGTAACCAACAAGGCTAAGACAACTGGAGCATCTAAGAAAAATGCCAGAGCATTTGTTCTGACAGCTGAGGAAGCCAAGATGATCCCGGATGTAATTGCCGGTACGTTCTTAATTAATAGGGAAATTGGATTTAAATAATCCGAACTTTCACCTGTTGGCCAATAACACTCCGAACTTTCAGTTTGGCCAGCAGCACTCTCAACTTTCATCATATTTTCCCAAAACACTCCCAAACTAACATATCACTAACCAAGTTAGTTTTTAAGTTTTATTTATTACACAAACAGTCCCTGTAGTTATAATTTACTAGTTTTAAGTTTTATTTATTACACAAAGAGTCCCTGTAGTTATAAAAAAAAATCATAAAAATAAAAAAAAATCTAAAAATTCAAAAAAATTCAAAAAAATTCATAAAAATTCAAAAAAAATCAAAAAAATTCTAAAAAAATAAAAAAAAAATCATAAAAAATCATAAAAAATCATAAAAATTCTAAAAAATATCAAAAAAATTCTAAAAAAATCATAAAAAACCGTTTCGACCCGTACCGTTTCGACGCGAACTGTTTCGACGCGTACCGTTTCGACCCGGGCCGTTTCGACCCGTACCGTTTCCACCCGGACCGTTTCGAACCGTACCGTTTCGACCCGGACCGTTTTGACCCGTACCGTTTTCGACCCGTACCGTTTCGACGCGAACCGTTTCGACGCGTACCGTTTCGACCCGTACCGTTTTCGACCCGTACCGTTTCAACGGTACGCGTCGAAACGGTCCGGGTCGAAACGGTACGGTTCGAAACGGTCCGGGTCGAAACGGTACGGTTCGAAACGGTCCAGGTGGAAACGGTCCGGGTCGAAACGGTACGCGTCGAAACAGTTCGCGTCGAAACGGTACGGGTCGAAACGGTTTTTTATGATTTTTTTAGAATTTTTTTGATATTTTTTAGAATTTTTATGATTTTTTTTTTATTTTTTTAGATTTTTTTAGAATTTTTTTGATTTTTTTTTTGAATTTTTATGATTTTTTTTGAATTTTTTTGAATTTTTTTGAATTTTTAGATTTTTTTTTTATTTTTATGATTTTTTTTATAACTACAGGGACTGTTTGTGTAATAAATAAAACTTAAAACTAGTAAATTATAACTACAGGGACTGTTTGTGTAATAAATAAAACTTAAAAACTAACTTGGTTAGTGATATGTTAGTTTGGGAGTGTTTTGGGAAAATAGGATGAAAGTTGAGAGTGCTGCTGGCCAAACTGAAAGTTCGGAGTGTTATTGGCCAACAGGTGGAAGTTCGGATTATTTAAATCCAATTTCCCTAATTAATAATATATTTGCCAAAGTATTATTTGACTCTGGTGCAAACCAAAGTTTTATCAATACTTCTTTCTACAAACTTCTCGACCAACCCTTAACCAAACTTCAACAAGATTGTCTGGTAGAGACCGAAAACGGAGAATCCATTAAGATTAGTGAGATCTTGCAGGGAGAAAGAATAGAAATCCTGAAACATCATTTCTTTGCAAACATTTATCCAATGAATCTAGCTGGATTCGATGTTGTATTAGGAATTGATTGGTTGGTAGCCAATCGTGCCAGTATTTTATGTGATCAAAAGTCAGTGCAAGTAAGTACACCAAGTGGTGAAAAGATCACAATTAAAGGAGATAAGCCAACCAGGTCGACAAAATTCATCTCTGTAATGAAAGCCGCAAGTTATGAAAGGAAAGGAGGAATAGTGTATATGATTTCCATAATTATTAACACTAAATGGAAAGAATTAAAAGATATTCCTATAGTATCTAAATTCTCAGACATTTTCCCAGAAGAGTTACCTGGATTACCGCCTGATAGAGAGGTTGAATTTAGAATTCACCTAATACCAGGGACATCACCGATTGCCAAAGCACCATACCGTTTAGCACCAACGGAGATGCAGGAACTAAAGAAACAGCTGGACGAACTACTCGACAAAGGTTTTATCCACCTTAGTTAATTGCCATGGAGAGCACATGTGTTATTTGTTAAAAAGAAGAACGGATCAATGCGTATGTGCATCGATTACAGAGAATTGAACAAGGTTACGATTAAGAATCGGTACACACTACCGAGAATCGATGATCTGTTCGATCAACTTCAAGGAGCTTGATTCCTTTCTAAGATCGATTTACGCTCATGATATCATCAATTGAAAGTACAGGAAGAGGACATTCCTAAAACTGCTTTCAGGACAAGGTACGGTCATTATGAATTTACCGTCATGCCATTTGGTTTAACCAATGCCCCAACCACATTTATGGACATAATGAACATGATATTTAAACCATACCTGGATAAATTCATAATTATTTTTATAGATGATATTCTAATTTACTCTAAGAGTAAAGAGGAGCATGCAACGCATCTGCATACACTACTAACATTATTGAGAAAAGAGAAGCTTTAACCGAAACCGAGTTAACCGAAAGTCGGTTATCGGATATTTTTTTTACCATCGGTTAACCGAAATTAACCGAACAGAACCATTTATTTTTTATATATTTCTAGCTTTTATACCTCTATTTCATGTATTTCATGTTTTATACTTTCATTTCATGTAATAATACCTCTATTTCATTTATTTATGCCTTCATTTCATTTTTTATACATTTATTTCATTTATTTAAACATCTATTCATGCATTTATACCTCCATTTCATTTATTTATACATCCATTTCATGTATTTATACATCTATTTCATGTATTTATACCTCCATTACATGTATTTCTAAGCAAAAAATTTAGCCCTTGTTTGAATTGGTTATTAACCGAAAATTAACCGAACCGAAAACCGACAAATTAACTGAACCGATTAACCGATGACTTCGGTTACGGTTACGGATAATGCTAATAACCGAACCGAACCGAACCGTGCACACCCCTAATTACTACTACGACAACGAAGATGAGCGCAAACATAAGAAATTCATGCTTGTTCGTTTGCCCCAATTGAATCAACAGCAACTGCAACGACATCGTTTTGTGAGAAGAGTAAGACCCTTACTTTAAATATCAATTTTACATATAATTTTCGCGTATAAAAGCGTTTATACGATTACACATACATATGAAAATACGAGTTTCTTAAAACTTCTTGAAATTTAAAACATTTCAAATATAATATTGTTGTTTACGCGTGACGAAAAAACGTAACGCAGAAGCTTGAAACTTGATGGTGTTCGTTCTTCGTTGAGCTTGATCGTCATCCGGTACTTTACGGTATACCAACATTTCATAAAACATGAAATGAGTTAGTTATGAGAGTTTATAACTTGTCTAAACGAGACCGTAAGACAAAACAATTAAATCAAAAAAATTCCGCCCAATTCAGAGCCCGTCGCGTGCCGCGATGTAACATCTGTGCTTGTAATCATTATGAACAGTACCATTATCAATAAAACAATGTCATTTGATCCCAATGTTTGTTTGGTTATGTTTTACATTTTTCATGTTTTGACTTTTATCCAATTTCAAACTCTACATCGCTTTCTGGAGATTTATACGCAAACTGGTGCGTAAACGTAGTCAGTTTAATGCGACAAATACTCTGGAACATCAAAATATACTTAACATACCTTAAACAACCCTTACATAACTTAGAAATAAGTTTTGAAGGCTTTGGTATGGCAAAAACAAGTTAATTCGCTTACAGGGACTAAACTTGACAAACTGCGAAAGTATGCCAATTTGAACTGTAACAAACATTCTGAAACATGACCATAAGTTAAACATACCATAAATATCCTTTACATAGCTTATAAATAGGCTTTGAGGGGTTCGGTATGCTAAAATAAACTTTTGGGGTCATTCAGGGACTAAAAGCGTAAAAAAAGTGCACAAGTTTGCATTTTCGCGCATAACTTACGTTCTGAATACATCCGGACATCCAAAAATTTATGTAAGCACTAAAATATTTTATTTTAGTGATTGGCATAAGAAAAATCCATTCGTCACGCCATTTGGATCATTTTTCGCGCTTATGCGCATTCCGTCGTAATTAACCGAACAACGTAACCGTACGGCTAAACGAATCGACACCCGAGATATTTTTGAACACATTTTAAGTTCCCTATACTTTAACTTCATTTTAGAGCTTTGAAATAGGGTTAACGGGGCTTAAACGTGTCAAAAAACGCATCGAAAACCAAGTTTTGAGGTTGCAGGGACTGAAACTGTAAATCTGCCAAACTAGGTCTGTAAGTAGGGGCCAGATGCAGCAAAACGTTTTTTTTTCAGCTGTTAACAGCCCTTAACACTCTCCAAAGGCCAAGTGCCAAGTGTCAAACTCTTATGGTGGATGGCAAATGAGTTACCACAACTTTCCAACAAGTGTACGGCTTAGATCGTGCCCCCTTTTCCAAGAAATGATCCTGCCGGTGGTCTCAAACTCATGTCTTGTTTTAAAGCTCGGAAGTATCTGCGAAAGAACTATGTGGCTTTCTTAGCACATGTTACAGCAGATAAAGGCAAGGGTAAGTCTATTTCAGATATTCCTGTCGTTCGGGATTATTCTGAAGTATTCCCTGAAGAGTTACCTGGTCTACCCCCAGCACGCCAAGTCGAGTTCCGCATTGATCTCGTACCTGGTGCAAATCCCATTGCCAGAGCTCCATATCGTCTTTCACCGTCTGAGATGCAAGAGTTGTCTAAGCAGCTTCAGGAGCTCTCTGACAAAGGCTTTATCTGTCCCAGCTTTTCACCTTGGGGTGCTCCCGTTCTTTTTGTCAAGAAGAAGGATGGATCCTTTAGGATGTGTATCGATTATCGTGAGCTTAACAAGCTTACCATCAAGAATCGATATCCCCTACCTCGCATAGATGATCTCTTTGATCAGTTACAGGGCGCTTCTTATTTTTCGAAGATTGATCTACGTTCCGGATATCATCAACTTCGTGTGCATGAAGAAGATATTCCCAAGACGGCGTTCCGCACTCGGTATGGGCATTACGAGTTCACAGCCATGCCATTCGGTTTGACTAATGCTCCTGCTGTTTTCATGGACTTAATGAATAGGGTCTGCAAACCTTATTTGGATCAGTTCGTCATTGTTTTTATTGACGACATCTTGATTTATTCTAAGACGCGAGCTGATCACGAGCAACATCTTCGTCTTACTTTGGAACTCCTAAAGAAAGAGCAACTTTTCGCCAAATTCTCCAAGTGTGAATTCTGGCTTAAAGAAATTCAATTCTTAGGACATATCATCAACGAACAAGGTATTCATGTAGATCCCTCCAAGATCAGTGCGATTAAGGATTGGGATACGCCTACTACTCCCACTGAGGTTCGTTCTTTTCTCGGTCTAGCGGGTTATTACCGCCGCTTCATTGAGAACTTCTCAAAGATTGCAGTTCCTCTAACTGCTCTAACTCAGAAGAACAAACCCTTTGACTGGGGATTTAAACAAGAGGAAGCTTTTCAACACTTGAAACAAAAACTTTGCGACGCGCCTGTTCTAACTTTGCCCAAGGGCAATGATGATTTCGTCGTTTATTGCGATGCATCTAAATTGGGTCTTGGCTGTGTCCTGATGCAAAGGAACAAAGTCATAGCATATGCATCGAGGCAGTTGAAGATACATGAGAAGAACTACACCACTCATGATCTTGAGTTGGGTGCAGTTGTCTTCGCTCTTAAGATCTGGAGACACTATTTGTACGGTACAAAATGTGTGGTTTTCACTGACCACAAAAGTCTTCAGCATATCTTCAATCAGAAAGAACTCAACATGAGGCAACGACGTTGGGTTGAGCTACTAAACGACTATGACTGCGAAATTCGCTACCATCCTGGTAAGGCGAATGTCGTAGCCGATGCATTGAGTCGTAAGGAACGTACTAAGCTTCATTGTGTACGTATTCAATCTGTTATTCAAGCTCGATCTGATATCCAAGCACGCATTTCTCAGGCTCAACAATCTTGTGTTTCACAAGGTTTGATGGATAAGGAATTTCCCTATCACATAACTCCTGATCTGGAACTGAAGGACAATGGATCGTATTACTTCATGGACCGCTTGTGGGTCCCAAGCCAGGATGATCTTCGTACCTTGCTTATGGATGAAGCCCATAAGTCTCGTTATTCTATTAATCCGGGCTCAGATAAGATGTATAAGGATCTTCGTATTCATTATTGGTGGCCTGGTATGAAGAAAGACATTGCCTTATACGTATCAAAATGCCTTACTTGTCTTAAGGTTAAGGCTGAACATCAACATCCTTCTGGTTTATTGGTGCAACCAGAGATCCCAGTTTGGAAATGGGAAAACATTACTATGGATCTCATTACCAAACTTCCGCGCACTAAGAAAGGTCATGATGCCATCTGGGTAGTCGTTGATCGTCTTACTAAGTCAGCACATTTCTTGCCAATCCGTGAGGATTTTCCTACTGACAGACTTGCAAAAATCTATGTGGATGAAATTGTAGCTCGACATGGTGTTCCTTTGAACATCATTTCTGACAGAGATGCTCGTTTCACTTCTCATTTTTGGAGAACCATGCAATCTGCTATGGGGACCCAACTTAATCTGAGCACGGCTTATCATCCGCAAACGGATGGTCAATCTAAAAGAACAATCCAGACTCTGGAGGATATGCTTAGAGCTTGTGTGATCGATTTTGGTGGTAGTTGGGATTCACATCTTCCGTTAATTGAATTCTCCTACAACAACAGTTATCACACCAGCATCAAAATGGCTCCTTTCGAGGCTCTCTATGGTCGAAAATGTCGTTCACCAGTCTGCTGGAATGAGATCGGCGAGGCTCAGCTTACTGGACCTGCCCTCATTTTAGAGACAACAGATAAGGTCAAGAAAGTTCGTGATAACCTTCAGACAGCTAGAAGCCATCAGAAGAGTTACGCAGACCCAAAACGCAAGCCCTTGGAATTTCAAGTCGGTGATCGAGTATTACTTAAGGTCTCACCTTGGAAATGTGTGATCAGATTTGGAAAGAAAGGAAAACTTGCACCTAGATATGTTGGACCATTCAAGATCGTCGAAAGAATCGGTAAGGTAGCCTACAGACTTGAGTTACCTCCTGAACTTGGAAATGTTCATCCAACTTTTCACGTGTCCAATCTCAAGAGGTGTTTAGCTGATGAGAACCTCCACATACCACTTGACGAAATTCGTGTTGGTAAAACACTGAAATTTGTTGAGAAACCTGTGGAAATCATGGAACGTGAAGTCAAGTGGCTCAAACGCAAGCGCATTCCTTTGGTCAAAGTTCGTTGGGAAGCTAAACGTGGACCCGAGTTTACTTGGGAACGCGAAGATCAAATGAAGGCGAAATATCCGCATCTTTTCCCACGAGTTTCCTCTAAATAAATTTCGGGACGAAATTTCCACAAGTAGGGGAGACTGTAACATCTGTGCTTGTAATCATTATGAACAGTACCATTATCAATAAAACAATGTCATTTGATCCCAATGTTTGTTTGGTTATGTTTTACATTTTTCATGTTTTGACTTTTATCCAATTTCAAACTCTACATCGCTTTCTGGAGATTTATACACAAACTGGTGCGTAAACGTAGTCAGTTTAATGCGACAAATACTCTAGAACATCAACATATACTTAACATACCTTAAACAACCCTTACATAACTTAGAAATAAGTTTTGAAGGCTTTGGTATGGCAAAAACAAGTTAATTCGCTTACAGGGACTAAACTTGACAAACTGCGAAAGTATGCCAATTTGAACTGTAACGAACATTCCGAAACATGACCATAAGTTAAACATACCATAAATATCCTTTACATAGCTTAGAAATAGGCTTTGGAGGGTTCGGTATGCTAAAATAAACTTTTGGGGTCATTCAGGAACTAAAAGCGTCAAAAAAGTGCACAAGTTTGCATTTTCGCGCATAACTTACGTTCTGAATACATCCGGACATCCAAAAATTTATGTAAGCACTAAAATATTTTATTTTAGTGTTTGGCATAAGAAAAATCCATTCGTCACGCCATTTGGATCATTTTTCGCGCTTATGCGCATTCCGTCGTAATTAACCGAACAACGTAACCGTACGGCTAAACGAACCGACACCCGAGATATTTTTGAACACATTTTAAGGTCCCTATACTTTAACTTCATTTTAGAGCTTTGAAATAGGGTTAACGGGGTTTAAACGTGTCAAAAAACGCATCGAAAACCAAGTTTTGAGGTTGCAGGGACTGAAACTGTAAATCTGCCAAACTAGGTCCGTAAGTAGGGGCCAGATGCAGCAAAACGTTTTTTTTCAGCTGTTAACAGCCCTTAACACTCTCCAAAGGCCAAGTGCCAAGTGTCAAACTCTTATGGTGGATGGCAAATGAGTTACCACAACTTTCCAACAAGTGTACGGCTTAGATCGTGCCCCCTTTTCCAAGAAATGATCCTAACGGTGAACCAAAAACTATAAATACCCACCTCCACCCTTCACTTTTCCTCACAAGAATCTGATCTAATGTGCTCTAAGTTGAAACCTTTGTTTCATACCTGAGCTATTTTGATCTAGATTAGCATTCGGGGACCCTTCGTAAGTGTTCCTTCGTTCTTTTATTGTTTTTCGAGTCCGAAAGTCAAACTTTGTTTGACTTTCTGCATTGACCAGTTTATGGTCAATGCGAAGTTCGTTTGAACTTCGCAACGTGATTGTAATCACGATGGTTATAGTCCCTTGTGACTATACCTACTGATTACCACGTTGTCTAGGGTCGTAAGGGTAAGCGATCTAATAAATCGCTTATACCTTCGAACCCGACCCATTTGGTCGATCATTAGGATCCGACCAAACACATTAGGTGACCATAGTATATAGGGAATAACCTTCCGAGGTTATACCTTATGGTCGCTTCGTTTAAGTAGTTGTATGATAGGTAGTTTATATGCCTTAGGTAAATTACCAAAATACCCCTTTGATGCCAAAATTCATTTTAAACATATGTAACATAACTTTTGACATCTAAACTGATTTGACAACAATATTAGACATGTTAAGGCATATGTTACTTGTCATAGGACTAGTTAAGCGGTCCGAACGCGTTTCACGCGAGCGACGCGTTAAAGTAGCATAAGCTACCTAAACGGGTCGTAAGCACTTAAGTTAGGTTTCAATTAGTATGTAGGCTTTGTTAAACCATATGACACGAGTCTCCATACTCGTTTGGTTTACGAACCCTCATTCTATCTAAATCTTCCGATATAGGTCCGGTTTATTAACATAGTTACCTATATTAGGTGCCGTTTGATTCCGTGATCTCTAGCATTGCTTGGTGGTTATCTTAGGACTTCTGAGCAATCTCAAGTGAGTACATAGACCCCTCTTTTACTGTTTTCAAACTGTTTTGGGGTGAAACACATGTGCCTACTTGTTACTTTCATGCTTTCCATGTTTTCACATCATATACCTGCTATGTTCGTTAGTACATTATAGTACATGTTTTACATTACATTTCATGCTATGTATGCCCATTGTGTGCGTACTTAGTACATTGTTTTACATTACATTTCATGCTATGTATGCCCATTGTGTGCGTACTTAGTACATTGTTTTACATTACATTTCATGCTATGTATGCCCATTGTGTGTGTACTTAGTACATTGTTTACATTACATTTCATGCTATGTATGTCCATTGTGTGCATACTTAGTACATTTGTTTCACGTCACATGCTATGTATGTCCATTTGTTACATACTTAGTACAGTTGTTTTCATCACATGTTTACATTTTGGTATGACATTTGGGTTGTTTACAATGGAACAATACATTCATTAACATTAGCTACGCCGTTCGTTAGTAGGTAGTGGTACCATAGGAATTGACAACTCCCGTTCCTGAAATCCTAGGTTTGTTTGGATTGGAAGGAATGACCGAATTCGATGTACATAACTTAGATAAACCTTTAATTTGTTTAAGGGTTTATCGCCACAGTCTCAAGGCTTGGATGTATGCATTTTCACAATACCGCATAAATGTTTGTATCAGTATAGCATGCATTTGTTCCACAAAACATAACTTTGATTTAAACTATGTTTTACATCAATACCTTGTTTTTGTGCATTTTTACATATGGTTTAGTTGATATATTTCACTTACCATACATGATACTTTTGGGTACACATTACATGATCTACATTAACATAAACATTTTGACATTGATATACACATTTAGTGGTTTATATTGGACATAGACATTTCAATATGGTTTACACATTAACACATGACAATTCATTTATTCATGAACAATTTACATTGATGGTTGGTTTGAGTAAGTGATTTGAGTAACGAGGCGTGTGTAATATGATACAAGCATAGTGGATACGCCGTTGGTACTTCCTATATATAAGTGTTTGTATGACATTACATGTCGTAGCGTTATTGAAATCATTTCAATATTTGACATATTACATTTTACATAAACATCTTATTTTCAGAAGACATTGATTTACAAAACAACTTATCTTATACAAACTCATTTTTACTTGGTTATTCATTTAACCTTACATTATTCTCTTATTTATACATATCATTGCTTTTTAATGATTTACAAAACAAAACAACTTACAAGGTTCATGACTGACTGTTATTACACAACTTTTCCTAAACTTATAAGTCATGAATCCTATTTTCACAAAACCTATGTATCTCACAGGCATTTTTATGCTGACGTACCTATTTTCACATGTGTTTTCAGGAGCTTTTCCGTAGGATGATGATCGTGACACTAGGGCGGACCTGTGCCTTAGAGACATAAAATGAAGATAGACTTAGTTTAATTATGTTCTGAACTCTTTATTTCCTGTTTAAGACAATGTAACTCTTATGTTTATAAATAAAATACAACCTTGAATGCCATGGTTATGAAACAATTAATTCTGTTACAACACTCCCCGACGTTTTCCGCCACGTTTTGTATGTTATACGTGGTCGGGGTGTGACACGCGACGCCCCAAGGCAATTGTGGTCACGGGGCGCGAAGCCCCCTTTTTCAAAGAAAGTGTGCAGCTGGGAGCTGCAACTCCCAGCTTTACCATTTTTCACAAAAACGTTCATAACTCCCTCAATTTTCATCCGTCTTTCCTCCCGTTTATTCCTACGTGATCGTAATTTGGTTCTCTATCATATAGAGTTAAAATCCGACATCCGGATTAACAATTTTCTAGATTTTAAGCCCTCGGCTTAAAATTCAATTATTTAACTTTTGACCCGTTTCATGATTTATTAAACAAACTTGTTTCTAAATAATCATAAAGCATATACCAACGTATTTAGCTCAAAATCTTTAACTCGGGTTCATAACTTTTATGAATTACGCGGCCATTACCCAAGTTATGAGCCTAAATCATTTTTGACCTGTTAAGAGAATTTAAGCATTTAAGCTTAAATCTCGCTCTTCCTTTTTCACACATCCCATTTCCACATTAAGATATCTACTTATCTTCCACCACAACTATATTTGTGGTGGATTTAATATAATAAACTATTTATTCCGAATTCTACCATTCGATTTGTCATTTTACGGAAAAGACCCATTTTGAGGCGTTTGACCCAAAAAGGCTTATACCTTTAACTTTTTACACTTATCAAAAGACTTACTTGATCATAAAACTTATTTCCAAACACCCTTAAGGGTCGTTTGCCCAGTTTATCGTTCAAGGGCGTCTTGGTCAACTTTAGTCCCTTCTTTTGCGACGAAGCACTTTCAACAACATATTTGACCAAAATCGCACATTTTAGCTATAATCTTATTTACCCATACCTGGCTCGGGTCAAAGTATAAACCCATTTTAATACCTTGCTTTAATAACTGCTAATTGATAGCAACACAAATTTCCATTCGCTATTCACTCCTATGAGCATAAGACTCGACAAACAATCATTAGTCGATATTGTCAAATGGTGATATCATCACCTTTTGACCCGTTTGGTCTAAATGACCATTTTATCCTTGTGAGATGGTATTTATTTACCATATCATCCAAGTAACCCGTTCCGGTTTACACCATGCCATCATATTACTTAAAAAACATTTCTTAATTCTTTTGACCCATCATGGCTTATGCCTTAGAGTGTCTTTCTCAAAAACTGATGTTTATTCATTAACTCGTAACCAATTACCATATTATTCCTTTTTACTCATTATGGGTTATACCACAAGGTAACTTAAACCAAAACTCATTGTTTATTCGTCATTGCATGACCGAATTACCGTTTTACTCCTTTTTAACCATTAAACATGGTTTCTTATTATTTTCATTCAACTCGTCCCGATTTACTACACGTCGGAACATCATATTCCAAATACTTATTTACTTTATTCGTAATCAATACAATAAGGAGATATTCTACAAAATAAAAAGGGTGTAAGCTTTACTTACCTTGCATTCAATACACTTTTCCTTCGTACATGATCCGCTTGACCCGCTTCTTCTCCAAGCTTCCACCACGCTTGTCAAGCGTCAAACTATCATTTATAGTTTGCAAGATGGTTAGATTAGTCATCAATTATCACGACTATTCCATCTTACGGATTTTATATCAAAATCATCATTCGTTCATATTATAGGTCAATTTGACTTTTAAAAGTCAACTGCCTACTAACGCATACGAACCACAAATAAGTTTAACAACTCATTTATGTATTTCGTTAATTACCCGGTAGGCACTATTCTTAGGCCACCATTATAACCATGTTCCCTAACTAAGTTCACGCAATTGTTAACATCATTTTAACATAACTTCGATCATTGTATGCTAGTCTATCAATCTTATACAAAAACTTGGAATTGTTTCATCACTATAAAACAATCCATTGCATCATATTTGTGGAATTTATCCGATCATCAAACTTAGCCTAATACTTTAAACACTCATAAACATATGCTGATTTCAAACATCATTTAACATGAATATATCACCATTTTCATCATATCACACAAAAACCCATTTCATGGCAAGTATGAACATGTACTCAAACTCATAAATTGTTCAAGTATCTTCTTATTACTATCATGTATGATGATTCTAAACACATGTATATCATCAACTTTATCATATAATCAAAATCCACTTCATAATATACTTGTTAATCACTTACAAGTGATCTTATCTCAATTATCTCATAATTTCATCATGTCTAACGAAATCAAGCATACATAAACACCCAATTTCATCTTTGGATCATAATCCAACAATCTATTTGCAAGTAACCTACTTGTCTCAAATCACAACTTTCACCAATCTAGGTTTTAAGGCATACTTCATGATCCCCTTCTGTAGGTGATCTTTATAATTCATGTTCGTTAACGGTTTTGAGCTCCAATTTCTCTTCAATTTTGAATATCTTGATGAACTAGGGTTTGCACCCCTTTTTCTCTTCTCCTGATCGTTCGACATACACACAGTTAGTGTGTGTGTTATGTCTAATTTCTAACATTTAAACTCAAGTTTCCTTTTTGACATCTTAGGTCCCCTGAGTTTAGCTTTTGTTTAAACCCCCATATAACACTTACTAACAATTAACCAATTCTCATAACTAGGTTTAAATGTTCCTAGTCAATTTACTAAATATGAGTTATTACAACCCGATTCAACTTAACTCCCACTCACTCGGGCCCTTAGTTGACTATATCTTATAAAGCACTTATTTGCTTTTTATTTAATATTAGGTTTGTTTATTTAAATCATAATATTTACCGGGTTAATTTTTATCACTAACGGTATTTTACCCGTTCATTAATATTAACGTGGTTTGATTACCAAATCCGTTTTTGGGGTGTTACAATCTTCTTCCATTAATCCGGCTTCCTGTGGCTCTTATTTGAATGATGACGTTGATATCCGACTACTTGAGTCTGGATCTAGCTGTGTTAGTGCTAATTGTCAAGTATTGTTGTCACAAAAGTTAGAAAATTAGGGTTTTTATGTTGTTTATTATTTGAAATCTAAAATTAGTATGAGAAACAAAGGTTTAAGTAATTTTGTGTGTTGGACGAACTTTTTTCTAAAGTTGAAAATTATGTTTTTTTTGTCTATTGTTTTAATTGTAAAAAAAGTAATTTTGAGAAACACAGGTTTAAGTAAAATTAGGATCTGGCTTTGATTCTAAATTTATGAGTGATGGATGATTTTTTCTTCTTCATAGTGGTGGAGGGTGGTGGTAAAGAAAGAGAGAAGGGTGGGACGCCGGAGGTGATGTGGGATGGGTAGAGATGGGCATAATAACCGGTTCCAAACCCGAACCGGTAGAACTGACCCGTACCCGGTTTCAGTTCAGACCCGATGTATAGAAGAACCGGTTCCAGGTTCAAAATACCCGGCGGTTCTTACCCGCTTCCATATTTCTTGATAATAAACGGGTCGTACCCGGTTCCTACCCGTACCCGGTTTTTCCAGTACCTGGTTCCACTGTACCCGGTAATAAGTTACCATTTGAAGAACCGGTCCCGGATTCTTTATCCTTTTCATTTTTCGCCTTGGTCACGGGGCAATGGCGGTCGATGTGTTTCTTTAGCGTCGAGTTGGCGGCCGCTTTCATGAACTTTCATCAACCTTTGCACCTAGCCATCTCATGGTTATCGGTCATCAAACACAAATCGAAATGCTTCCAGATTGACGGGTTTCGTTTGGTTTCCAAAACCATAACAACCTCGTCATTGCATGCCATTGTATCTTCGAAAATATGAAATCGAATGTTAAAGTGTTGAATGTTTGTAGTAGTAAGGAAAAGGAATGGAGAAGATGGGGTATATATACATAAAAAAAACCAATTTTTAATTTATATAATTGGTTTCCAACAATATTATATCCGTTGGAACCGGTTCCAACAGTAAGTGGCAGCTTTTTGGTTTGAAAAACCCGACAGAACCGGTTTCAAACAGTACCCGGAACCGGGTCCAGAGTACCTGTAACCGGTTACATCGGTTCTAGTTTTATTGACGGCTACCCGGGTTCAACCCGGAACCGGTTCTTCAGAGAACCCGGTTCCCCTAACTAGTATCAGTACCCGGGTACAGGTAGGAACCGGTTCCGGGTATTAATAATACTTGATTATGCCCATCTCTAGGGGTGAGTGATGGTAGGAGGTGGTGTGTGTGTGTATATATATAGCACCGATCTGAGGAGATGATGGGTTGGGTTTGGTGAAAGGTAGTAGGTGGTGGCAGGGAGAGAGAGAGACTGAAGTGAGAGATAGGGTTTTGAGTTTATATATGTTTTATTTTTTTGTTTTTTTAATTAAAATTTTTTTGGTTAAATTGATAAAATTACAAAATTACCCTCATCTGTCTAATAAAATTACAAAAATACTCTGATTTAAATGAAAATTTTAAGTGGGTTAGGCTTAAAGAACATAACGTGCAAAATTTTGAAACATTAGTGACATAACTTGTTACTTTTACAGCAAAGAACACCGTCTGTAAAAGCTTGTAAACATAAAGTACAAAACTCGTAATTTATTATTTTTTAATTAATAAGTCGTAACAGAAGCGATAATCCCAACAAAATGCAAGAAAACGACAATGTTGATTTTTCAGTCCTTTTAGTTGTAAATTATTGAGGTTACCTATTTTCATTTTATGATTGATTTGTGCATTGTTTTCCCCGACGGTGTTATTTTTTTTTTTTTTTTTTTTGAAAGGCTAACTTCATTAAAACAGAACCCGAACCCGAAAACCGGGACGGACAACACACAACCAACAAGCTACATAATTACAAATTTACACCAATCCGACCACACTATCGACTCGAACTTAGACCTATGTTTAAACCATAAAAAACTAGCCGATCTAACCTCACTAAAAATGCTCTCAACACAACACCTTTTACCGCTAAAACGGAGGTTATTCCTTGCATTCCAAAGAAACCAACAGGCGGTCACCACCACCCCCTGCACAGCCACCTTTTCCTTTGCATTCATACTCCCAAAGTTATGTATCTCCAATAAGTCCCTAACCGAGAAAGCATAAAAGTTATAAATACGACACCAAAACGAGATTTTTTCCCAAACCCCCATCGCCAACTCGCAGCCGACCAAAAGGTGGTCGACCGAATCAGGCCCGGCACTACAGAAAGAGCAGAGCTCTTCGGGAATCGACACTCCCCTTCTAGCAAGAGCCTCCGCCGTAGCGATTTTCCCCATCTCGGCCCGCCAAACGAAAATGTTGCACTTGAGCGGCACCCAACTGCACCAATCCATAACATACCGATTGCTAAAGTCAACACTAGAATAGATCAACTTTTTAACAGCAGCAACACTGAACGAGCTTGAGCCGCTACCATTCCATGTCCAGCCATCAGGACTATCCGAGAGAACCACCTCCACAATAGCCTGAGATAAATCCTGCCATTCGATTTGTTCAACCGCAGAACTGGGGTCATGCTTCCAAAGCCACAATCCGCCACCTTCAAGACGATCCCGGACGCAACACGTTTTAACAATTTCTAGCTTGAATAAATGAGGAAACCTGCTTCTCAAAGGGACTTCGGACATCCAAGGGTCAAGCCAGAACATTATTTCATCACCTCTTCCGACCACCCCTCTAAAAAAGTTCCGAATCGGGAGGTCGTCCACAACCGGCCTTTTTAGTTTTAATAATAGAACCCCGTTTATGTAAGTTTAATAATAGTTTTAATGATGATATTCGGTAAGAACCCCGTTTATATAAGTTTAATAATAGTTTTAATGATGATATTCGGTTTATGTTACTTTTTAAATAGTGAACCAACTCTCGGTTTTTAATTATAACGAATGAACCAAATCAAAATAATGAGGCTTATTGGCCTGTAATAATCTCACCTACACCTTTTTGGCCAATAATAATCCCACCTCAGAATATTCCCCACACCAGTCCCATTTTTCAGATTTTTTGCCCACACTGGTCCCCAGTTAAAAATCCCTAACTCAGTTAGTAAAATGGCTGATGTGGCAGATGATGTGTTAAAAACTGATTATGTGGCAGATATGTGGCAGATGATGTGTTAAAAACTGATTACCTGTAATAATCCCACCTACACCTTTTTGGCCAATAATAATCCCACCTACACCTTTTTGGCCAATAATAATCCCACATCAGCCATTTTACTAACTGAGTTAGGGATTTTTAACTGGGGACCAGTGTGGGCAAAAAATCTGAAAAATGGGACTGGTGTGGGGAATATTCTGAGGTGGGATTATTATTGGCCAAAAAGGTGTAGGTGGGATTATTACAGGCCAATTTGCCAATAATGAATAATAGGCGTGCTTTATTAGAAAATTTAAACATATATGTCTCCTATTTGTAGTTTTTGCCTTATGCCTTAAGAAAAAATAATTAAATCCTTATTTAATTTATCATTAGTATATAGGTAGAGGATCCTGTAAAAAGTGCTCAAAGTGTGAAAAGTGTATTATAACACTATATATAATACTATATAAACACCGTATAACAATATGTAACACCATATAATACCATATAGCACTATGTAACACTATATATCATTATATAACAAATATAACACTATACATCTATCATAGACATGCTATCAGACAACCTATAGTGTTATATTTGTTATATAATGATATATAGTGTTACATAGTGTTATATGGTATTATATGGTGTTACATATTGTTATATGGTGTTATATAGTATTATATATAGTGTTATAATACACTTCTCACACTTTAGGCCCTTTTTACACTATCCTTACCCTATATATATATACTATTAGATTAATCGAGTAATTAATATATCTTTCCATAAATCATGGTAAGATAAAGTGTGAATTCTATCATATCATTATCAACCACATCTCAATGGTCACTAATAATCAATAGATACATTAACCAATGTATTTGTTTCTTTTTTTACAAATGGTGAAACATCAATGGGAGTCTTGGAGAAGAGGCTTCGAAGATATAAGTTTTTTTTAGTATAATTATGTAACTTTAAGTTTGAATTCCGGTCTAACAGTTTTGGTAATGTTTTGTTGGTTACTCTTAGCTACTTGTTGAGGGTTTGCGATTTTTGTTCTAATAAAATGTCGTTGCGGTTAAGAAATAGTGCTAACTTTTATTTCATCTTTTAAAGTGCCCATTTGAGAGTTGATTTGTAGAATTAAGGGGTAATAGTTTTGTTAAATGAGAGTTAATTGGGTGATGTCGATTTTGCAATATATCCATTTTGCATTTTGGATGTGCATTCATGAGAAATAAGAGTGAATATTGTTATTTTTATTTTAATGAATTACAGAGTGTCATTCGAGTGAGGCAACATGGTAACTCGCTTAGACATTTGTTTATACGTCTGCTCCTCTTCTTCCTCAATTTTTGTAAAAGAAATATATTTTTAAGCTCTTTCTATCGCAATGTGAAAATAATCTTATGTTTTTGTTTAGGAATGATGGATTGAATGGTAATTCATTTGTTTTCTTTATATCACAATATATTTAGTTAAAGTGCCTAACACTATAGAGTCTAGAACATGTGTGGTAATTTTTGTTTGAGTAAATGTGAACCGAAAAATATGTAAATTAATTAATAGACATGCAAACGTTGAAACTTGATGACTTCAATAAAAAGCTTGTCTGCCAGTCTCTTATCGAAATATTACTTTGGTTTAACGGCAAATTTATTTTGTTCTTGTCGTCTGTGAGACATAAACTCGAGACGTCACCCTTCCAAAATGTTACAATTGCTTAATGTTTTTTATTAAGTTTCTTTCAATTTTTATTTTCTAAAATGTTTTTATTAATAATGTAAAAGGAGGTGAATGATAGATACCTTAAAAGACTTTCTTTCAATTTTTATTTTCTAAAACATATATTTTCTCAATTTTGCCTAATATTTTTTTATTAAGTTTTAGATATAATGCATCATTTAAAACAAAAGTCTTAATTAAAAGACCATGGGAAAATGATTCCCATATTATTTATTCTGTCTCGTGATAGTTCTTCACAGTATCTGCTACTAATGTGGTTTATAAAGAGATTTTCAACGAATTGTGATCGTTGCATATTCACGTATTTCAATTTGTCGTCGAAATCTAATTTATTCGGTTGTCTTTTATCGTTGATTGACACTAATTAGATATATATGAATTTATCAGGCTACTAATATTGAAACGGAAATATTGGGGATTTCTGCAAGCGGGTATAGTTCATACATGGGCTTCAATGCCAGTAGATATTATGTGTTTGTGTTAAGCCACCCGCGAAACTCGCGGGATCTTAAACTAGTATTTAAATATATGAAGTGTATGTTAGTTTCTAGAAAATAAATTTAAGTTACAATTGCGTTTAAAATATTTTACTCTTAACCAAATGTTAGTTAACCATTCAAACGAAATAAATATGGAGACGTTAATATTCGGTGTCGTGTATTTCGCTGCTTTGTAATTAGTTGTTTTCTTTGTTGCCATGTGATCATTTTTATCAACATACCGGCGTTAATCTTTTAACAGTCTAACGTACTGGTTGGCCACATATTTTTTTAATTTTATATATAAGGTTTTGAATGTTATCAACAACGTTAAGGTTTCATTTTTTTTCTTACATAAAGTTACACATGTTCAACAATGTGCGGCCTACCGGTAACGTTTCGATGCCATTAGTTTTTTTACTCTATGTAACAACACGCGTGGTTACGTCTCGATGTGCAAAGCAAAGCCGCTCAAATGTTCGATATGCCGCAAAGGACGGGTCAATACTCACTAGTTTAACTATTAAAAAAGTTATAATATTACTTTATAATGGACCCCGTTTCCTTCATAATGATTCGTGATCTTTTAATAATGTTTGCTGAAATCAACAACTTGGTGCTGATGGTTAGGTGATAACGGAGGTAGGTGAAAAAGTATCGAATCTATAATAGTTTTTATTTTTATTTAAAGAGATAATAATTAATAACTATAAAAAAATGTTTTTATACCAAACTTGTCATACCTTTTTTGAATTCTATACGTTGTGAATACGATTGGTTCCATTAACTCGAATACACTGTCTTATCAATTATACGTGTTTCTTAATCGAAAATTACAAGATTTCAATTAGTTGAGACGAATTAATAATATAAACATATATCATAGAGACAATTCGTGTTATGTTAATAATTAATTAATACTAGAAAACATATACATGCACAATAAAGAAAAATAATAACTCAGTAACGTCTAAAAAGGAACCTTTTTATAAAAAGAAGTTAAAGAATAAAAACTTAGTAAAGTCTAAAAAGGAACCTTTTTATAAAAAGAAGTTAAAACAGAAAAATAATAAATATCCAAACTTAAATCATTATTAATCCCAAAATTCCACATGTATGGTATTTGCTCATAATAAATACAAGTAAAATCCACTTTTACCGAATTTAACCCTAATAATAACAGAGTATCCGATAACTAAACTGAATAAATCAGCTTAACCGGTTGAATTTAGTTCACTTAACGCATATTTAATTCGGATTAGTTTGGTTATCAGTTAGACCTAAAGCAGTTCAGAACTAATTAACGAACAAATAAACACCCCTATCAAACAAACAGATATTGATGAACAAATCAAAACTAAAAAAAATACAAGATTATTAAAAAAACAAATATGTATGTAGACAGCAACTAAAAGCACATTCTAGTCCATCGATGCATTACATACAGCCTTAAAAACATGTGGTAACTGGATAACTAGCACCGAAAACCGTCTTTACATTGGATGGTTTGGCGTTTTGAAACAAATTGTTGGAATTCCCAATGTCATACATTTCTACCTTTTACATGAGTAGTTATTTTCAATGGTTATTACATTCTTTCAAAAACCCCATTCGACAAAACAATCTTATAACGCTATATCTTATGGTTTTGAGAGATGGTAAGAGGTTGCATTCCATTTAAGAGACATGGTGTTTCTCTTGGTCTCCCAACTTCACGTAAACACTACGACAACACCATGCTCAACTCCTAATCATTTTTTGTCGTCATCATCATCGTCATACTCATTAGATAACACAAATAACAAAGTTAAGGTAGACTCTGAGAAGGGTAAGATATGAACAACCTTACATCTACCACGTAGAAATAGAGGATTTGTTTCCAATGAGACCTTTAGCTCCAAACCTAATAATTTTTACAGGATTTAAATAGGATAAATATATACACAATTTATTAGTATAAACTATATGTAACAAAATGGTATTTAGGGCTTGTTTGGCTAAGCTTTTCAAAACTACTTATTTGCTTATTTGCTTTTCTGAAAAGCAAATAAGCAAATAAGTAGTTTTGAAAAGCTTTAAAATGGAGCTTTTCAAAACTACTTATTTGCTTATTTGCTTTTCAGAAAGCAAATAAGCAAATAAGTAGTTTTGAAAAGCTTAGCCAAACAGCCCCATACTATATACCCTTAAACCATTTGAAAACAATCCAAAAATCCATTTCAACTTGCCCACACACCTTTCAATTGAAGATAAAACATTCATTTCCTACCCTCACTCAACGGCCAAGATCACTCCATCAAATCAATCCAACGGTCTCCCTCTCCCCATTTCACCTCAACCACCCCTCTCCAATCTCCCTATTCTCACAAACTTAATAAAATTATAAAACCCCATTTAACCACCACCACACCCCCACTCTCACTCCCCCACTCTCTCTCATCACCTTTCTCTCTCTAACCAAGAGCCATGGCTTCTCTCACTCTCTCCCACGCCGCCCTCGTCCCCCGCCATGGCTCTTCCACCACCACCCCCACCGTCTCAATCCCAGCCTTCACCGGACTCAAATCCACCTCCGCACGCGCCTCCACGCGCGGACAAGTTTCCGCCACGCGCCGTCAGGTTGCACCCACGCGCCGCCGCGTGATCGTCAACGCGGCTGTGGAGACGTTGCAGAAGACGGATACTGCTTTGGTGGAGAAGTCGATTAATACTATTAGGTTTTTGGCGATTGATGCGGTTGAGAAAGCGAATTCGGGTCATCCGGGTTTGCCCATGGGTTGTGCGCCCATGGGTCATATATTGTATGATGAGATTATGAGGTATAACCCGAAGAACCCGTATTGGTTTAACAGAGATCGGTTTGTTCTTTCTGCTGGTCATGGATGTATGCTTCAGTATGCTCTGCTTCATCTTGCTGGATATGATGCTGTTAAAGTAAGTGAATTGTTACTGTTTTTACTGTTTTTTGATCTGAAGTATGTAATTAGGTACAATAAAGACATATAAGTAGCATTTTTTAGTCAAAGTTGAGGTGTTTGTTGTTTATCTGGTTTGTTATTTTTGTGCCTACCATGTGTTCGATGAAATGCCTCAGTGGATTGAATATGTTGTAAGATCTGGGATTTTGCAAAAAAAAATGAATCTTTAGAACACAAATGATTGGATTCTATGTGGCCCTGCGTCTGTTTGGAGATATGTAACTTGTTTGGGATCTGGGCACTGGCTTGAATTAGGAACATATTGGTGTTTGATTCTTGAATAAAAGAGAGTCAGTTGGCTCTTTCATGGCTCAATCTTAGGTTCTTTGTGGTTGATCAGATGTGTATAGTAACATAATTCTGTAACTATAGTTTAGGCATTATGATATTATTGATTTTAATGGATTATGGGACTTTGCAACCTGATGATTGGTTGATCTATGATTCTATGAATCGATTCTTCAAGTCAACTTGTTGTTTCTTCTGTTTTTAACAACTGTTTAACTGATATAGTCGGCACTTTCGAAGTTTGTTTTATTAATTGTCTTGTCAATTTGTAATATCTATTATTAGGAAGAAGACTTGAAGCAATTCCGTCAATGGGGAAGCAAAACTCCTGGCCATCCCGAGAACTTTGAAACTCCTGGTGTTGAAGTCACCACTGGTTAGTACTTTGAAACTCGTATATGTGTAATCGCTAAAATCGTGATGGAATTTTTTGTGTCTAAACAGTTATTTGTTGTAATCAGGTCCTCTTGGTCAAGGTATTGCCAACGCTATTGGTCTTGCTCTTGCTGAGAAGCATTTGGCTGCTCGTTACAACAAACCTGATGCCGAGATTGTCGACCACTACACGTAAGATCTCATATTTCTTTATGGCTGTTTAACAAATCCAGTGATATTTTTACGATGATAACATTTGCGGGCTTTGCTTTAGATACTGTATTCTTGGAGATGGTTGCCAAATGGAAGGAATTGCAAACGAAGCATGTTCACTTGCCGGCCATTGGGGACTCGGAAAGTTGATTGCTTTCTATGACGACAACCACATCTCCATTGACGGTGACACCGAGATCGCCTTCACCGAGAACGTTGACAAACGTTTTGAAGCTCTTGGGTGGCACGTCATTTGGGTGAAGAACGGTAACACTGGTTACGATGAGATCCGTGCTGCCATTCAAGAAGCCAAGTCCGTGACCGATAAGCCCACTATGATCAAGGTCCGTAACTATAATTGTTCCAAAACCCGAGACGAATTTGGTTTCTTTTTGGTGTTTTTTTTCTGAGGTTTTCTGCTAAATTGTAGGTTACAACAACAATTGGTTTCGGGTCACCGAACAAGGCGAACTCATACAGTGTCCATGGAGCTGCGTTGGGTGCGAAAGAAGTAGACGCAACCCGACAAAACCTCGGATGGCCTTACGAGCCATTCCACGTACCCGATGAAGTTAAAAAGTATGCAAACGACCTTAAAGAATCAAACTTTTTAACTATGATTTGTTGATGTAAACTTTTCGGTTATCCTGTTTGCAGGCACTGGAGCCGCCACACCCCTGACGGTGCCGCTCTTGAAGCCGAATGGAATGCTAAATTTGCAGCTTACGAGAGTAAGTATCCCGAAGAAGCCGCTGAATTGAAATCTATTGTTACCGGTGTATTGCCTGCCGGATGGGAGAAGGCTCTTCCGGTGAGTATTAATATTATACTTTTATTCATCTTGAGTTTTTAGAACATTTTAATAAATTATTTTATTTTATGTAGACATACACACCAGAAACACCCGGTGATGCTACAAGAAATCTTTCGCAAACAATGCTTAATGCATTGGCACCAGTTCTACCCGGTCTCATTGGTGGAAGTGCGGATCTTGCATCTTCAAACATGACGTTAATGAAAATGTTCGGTGATTTCCAAAAAGCCACACCCGAAGAACGCAACGTTCGTTTCGGTGTCCGGGAACACGGTATGGGAGCTATTTGTAACGGTATCGCTCTTCACAGCCCCGGGTTCGTTCCTTACTGTGCTACGTTCTTTGTCTTCACCGATTACATGAGAGGTGCTATGAGAATCTCGGCTTTATCAGAAGCAGGAGTCATTTACGTAATGACCCATGACTCCATTGGTCTAGGAGAAGACGGGCCGACCCATCAGCCCATTGAACATCTAGCCAGTTTCCGGGCCATGCCCAACATCTTGATGTTCCGACCAGCTGACGGTAACGAAACAGCCGGAGCTTACAAGGTTGCAGTTGAAAGCCGAAAACGACCATCGGTTCTTGCTCTTTCTAGGCAAAAACTACCCAACCTACCCGGAACTTCAATCGAAGGAACCACGAAAGGTGGCTACACGATAACCGACAACTCAACAGGCAACAAGCCCGATGTTATCTTGATCGGAACTGGTTCTGAGCTCGAAATCGCGGTTAAAGCCGCCGATGAACTCAGAAAAGAAGGGAAAACGGTCCGGGTTGTGTCGTTTGTGTCATGGGAGCTTTTCTATGAACAATCCGATGAATACAAGGAAAGCGTTCTCCCATCGGGTGTGACCGCTCGTGTCAGCATTGAGGCTGGATCAACTTTCGGTTGGGATAGAATTGTTGGAAGTGCGGGAAAAGCTATCGGGATTGACAAATGGGGGGCGAGTGCGCCAGCTGGAAAGATCTACAAGGAATATGGTATTACCGTTGAAGCTGTGATTGCGGCTGCTAAACAAGTGTGTTAGGCTTGTATCTTGATTCGTAATGGTTGAACGAACAATAAGAAGTCGGTTTTTTAGTCTTTGATGCATTTCAGCGAACACCTTACTTGCGAATCGAACGAAAAATCAGAAGAGAGGATTAGAAGTTGAATGTTTGATGCTCTCTCCTCCTTTATTTGTACCAAAACTGAAACATAATTTTCAAAGTTTTGTGATTTGTTTGGTTACTAGTGAGGTGTTCTTTTGAGTAATGTACAATTTTACAAGTTATCATAAGATTATTATATTATCATTTTGGTTTTTTTAACATTTTTTAGCATGTTACATTTTCTGTGAATTCAAAATCATTATAAAATTTACACAAGAAGTTATAATATCTTTATTTTATATGAAAAAAGTTGCTTTCTTACCTAAATCTTGAATTTTAAGGAATTTATATTTTTTAGGGAATTGTATACTTGTCGAATTTAAATGGATTGAGTGATGGATGTGAGCCATTGAGAATGGGTAAGGTTCAAGTGATTTGTGTCGCATATGCAACTTGGGTCACAAATATATGGTCCATATATCGTCACAAAATGGTTAGATAATCTTTTTTTTAGTTTTATAAAATATTCCAACCATATTATATGGTCCATATAATTAAAATATGTATCGTTGAAAGCAACTAGTTAACAAGTTTACTGATAAGTGTTTTCAAAGCTTTTAGTCTCTAGATATAGTATTTGTCTATTTTATTCGAGAATTGATGCATTTTCCCAAATAGCTAAATGTTATGTTTTATTATTTTAATCAAAATGTAATGTTTGTATAGTAGAAGAAAAACTTTTCTTCCTAATGATTCTTCCAACCAACCAATTTCATACGTGAAAAACTTTATAAAAGAGTTAGTGAATTATTTTTATGGGTGAGGATGAAATAGGAAGTTTATTTTGGCTAGAAAGTATAGGAAGCAATAGGATTAGGATATGTGCCAAAATTTAAAATAAAGAGGAAGAGTATTTTAGTCAATCTTATCTTTTTCTTCTTCCTTCTTCTTTTCAGTAACATCAAAACCCACCATTTTCAAAACCCACCATCTTCAACAATTTCTTCACTTTCTATCTCAATAATCACTACATTATAGTGCGATTTTCGTCACCAATCAATGATTCAAACACCCGATCAACGTGTTCTTCAGCTTTTTTGAAAAAAACCCAATTTAATTTCATACAAAATCTCGTTTTTTTCTGATGATTTTGAAGATAATCACTAGATCCGTTCGATTCGATCTCTGATAGGTGTTTCAATCATTCAAATTTCGTCAATCGTTGAAGAAACCGACTTCGATCCATGTAAGAAATTCTTTAATTTCATTTTTATTATCTGGGTTTTTGATTTAGTCATTGTGTTTTACGATCTTGGCGGGGGTCCGGGGGCAGCGCCCCTGGTAGCAGGGTCCCAGGGGCAGCAGCCCCTGGCGGGGTCCAAGGGGCAGAGCCCCTGGCTGGGGTTGAGCACTTTCTTTTGTTTTTTTAGGCCATTGCGTTTTAGAAATGAGACATTTTTAAGTGTTTTCTGGCCATTGCGTTTTATAAATAAGACATTTCTTTGTGTTTTTGATGCATTGCGTTTTAGGTAAAACACACTTTTATGTGTTTTCAGTCCATTGCGTTTTAGAAAACAGACATTTTAAGTGTTTTCTGGCCATTTCGTTTTAGAAATAAGACATTTTTTTGTATTTTTGGTGCATTGCGTTTAAGGTAAAACACATTTTTATGTGTTTTCAGTACATTGCGTTTTAGAAAGTACACTTTCTTTTGTGTTTTTAGGCTATTGCATTTTAGAAATAAGACATTTCTTTGTGTTTTCTGGCCATTGCGTTTTACAAATAAGACATTTCTTTGTGTTTTTTGTGCATTGCGTTTTAAAAAAATGTTCTTTTTAGGTTTTTTTTTCATTGCGTTTTACGCAACTGGGTTTTAATTTTTTTTTTCGAAAATATAGCAATAGTATACTCGTTTTAAAGATAAAAAAACGATCGTTTTTTGGTGCAATTTTTATAAAAAAAATAATGTCGTATGAAAGAGTTATTAACGTTTAAAAATGGGGGGAATTGAAGGAGAGATAAACTATTGCCTTGGATTGACTAGAATGCCCCTAAACAAACCTACGCGCCTCTTTTCTTCCCTTCAATTTCCCTCATTTAATCGTAGCCCTTGATTAACTAAATGCATGGTCAAGATTACTTCCTAGCCTTCTTAGCCAAATAAACTTCCTATTATATCCTAACCCTTATTTTTATAACCTTATGAATTGATTATATACAAAACTGAAAAGGCGTTACTTAATTTATAAAAAGCTACGTTGTTAAAGTCTTCTTTGATTTTATAAAATTTGTGCAATGTTCGATAATATAGCCTTTTATGCTAGAGGGTGTGGTTGGAGCCCCATTGGGGTTTTATCAGGCCAACTATGATCCACGTCAGCGTCATGTCAGCATGAGGGCTTTATCATGCCCCCCTTTAATTTGCAGGGTGTGGATGAAGCCCCTGTCATGATTATCTAATTATTTTTTTTAAATTAAATGGCATTTTTAATAACTAGAAAATTAAAAAAAAACCATAATTTCATTAAAAATAAAACATAAGATACTAGAAAAAAAAAGACAACATACTAAAAAAAAACACGACATACTAGAAAAAAAACTACATATATTTGGCCCGAATTTGTGCCTTACGAGTCTCCAAAATGACTCGGTCCTCCTCTGGTAGATGTGACACATCCTTTGCGAGAAAGCCCATGTCTCTTTGGATTTGTTTCTCCATTCTCATTTGTTGTCTTTTTCCCTATTGGAGATTATTTTGTTGAGACCGACCTCGAACTCGCTCATCTTTGATGAGCCATCTGATGTAGTAGACTTTCCACGTGCCTTGGCCTTACTTTTATCCCTACCAATTGGACGAGGCAGCTCTTCTGGTTCTTCAAACTCGTCAGCATCATCGTTTAGATTAATTACTGTACGAGCATCGGACCCAGATGGTTCGGTGATGGATGTCGATTTGGACCGTTTGGATCTAGGGCGGGTTGGGTCGAACGGTGGCACAAGATGCCACTTTGGAGATTTTCGAAGAAGTTCCCATGTGGTTACCAACGTAAACATATGCCCATGGTACATTCTATAATCACTATTGTCTTGTGTCATGATATCGACGTCGCTTGCACCACTTTTTCTCCGACTACTGTTGACGAGATTAGTATATATGTTGTTGAAATTGCTAACATTCGTCCTCATAATCACTATTTGTATGTTTTACCGTTTCTATCATCATTATCTTTAACCGTGCTTTTAAGCTTCTCAAATTTTTCAGTAATCTGACGATTTTCAAGAACTAACCTCTCATTTTCTTTCCTAACCTTTTCTTGATCAATTTTATCATTTTCAATTTTGTTAGTTAATTCTTTTACTCTGTCGTTCGAAGCTTTCAACATTTTATCACGGTTAAGGATCTGATCCTCAACACTTCTGACTCTAGCAGTCAGATCATCAATCTTCTTACTTTTGAGATAAGTGTTTGTACTACAAACTTTGCATTCTTTGATGCAATTTTTGCAGTCAACATCACCACTGACTTTCTTACCTGACTCAGTTGTTGACGCGTTTGAACTGACCTGGCTTTTTGACTTAGAGACAGATTTAGAGTCTACCTCAAGTGCCTTAGCAGCCAGCACCTTGTCAGCCATCTTTCCCATGTTTTCAGCATTCAACTCTTGAGTCGTGTCAATGATTCCAGTATCAACCTTCTTTGACTTCTCTTTTTCTTCTTTCTCCTTCTCTTCTTTCTCTTCTCCGGTTCCCCACCATTTTCTTTGCCAATAATCATCTTCTTCTTTCATTTCTTTAATTATGGTTTCCATATCAAGAGTGTTATGATTAATGGCTATATTTCCATCAGGGTCAAGATAACATTCTCTGTCTGGATCCCATCTCCACGCACTTTTTGCTTCAAGATATATACCAGATATTCTGATCATTCTTTGCTGAGATATCTGCTTTCTGTAAGCATACCTCTGTTCTTCAGGTCTGTTGTCTTTCCAAGGAACAGGTTCAGCAGATTTTGCCATGAAAGCATATCCAACCGCATCCTCCTCAGGTAACAACTCGCTCCAGTCGAAACCTTCATCGTCATGAATCACCGCAAGAGCTCTAGATTTCCCTTTGTTATCCTCAAGTTGTGATGTGCGCTAAAGCGGTTAAATACAAACAACTAAAATAAAACAAACTTAAAACTAAATAAAAACAAATAAAAACCATACAATAATTATACATTTCACACAGGACAAATATATGTATTTTACTACACATCAAATATCCCCACACTTAAACATTTGCTTGTCCCTAAGCAAAATCCTAAACAACATGTCCAACATAAACGATTAACAAGAACGCAAGTATCGAGCAAATTAAAATGCTAACTACAAAATCATTAAATACAGAGGTTTTCCAAGACTTACATCGTTCAAAAGGTTGATAATTCAAGAGAATGAAATGAGAAACCGAGAGTACCTAATCAAACTTTTCTTACCTTCAAGTAATTCATTTATGCAATATCAAAACCTTACGAAATTCACTCCTCTCGGTTAATATATATATATGTGTAATTTCAAGTGAACTCTCAAGAACCAAACTGTGAAGCATGACTTTTATAGGTTTGTACGTCAATCAGATCTCCACCTAATTGTTAGAAATTGATACAAATAAAGAGGAAAATGGGTAGGTAAGGGTAAAAGGTAGGTTGTTTATTTGGGTGAAAGTGGCTAACATGAAATTTTACGATAAACCGGAAAAACACGAAATAAGAATTAACAACAATTTGGTCATTTGACCATACTTTATTCTATTTTTCTTTTTATTTTTCTCTAGTTTTTTTTTAATCAAAGATAACAATAATATCACAATATTATACGTTCCGGTTTAATTTGGGTAACAACAGATGGTTTCAGGTTCAAAGTGGTGTCTAAAGGAAAATGGTGAATTTTTACAGAAAAGGTGATCCTAATGTCTCTTATCAAATTTGTATCAAAGTCTAAACCAAAGGTCTCGAAATGTATCAAAACGTACAAGTTCTAAAGTAATGCAACACGTCGGTAAACACACATGAAACGAAAGTAGTGTTTATGTAAGAAACACTTATAGGCTCAAATCTTACCGTCATGTGGAACAAGGGTTATGGATTTTGGCATTGCATAATCAATTTACTTTCCAGTTCGATCTATTATCTTAGGTATCTCGTAAAAAAAAAATTATTTCATGAAAAACTTGAATTAATCAATCTACTATCCCGCAACTTAAAGAAACACGTGTTTTTGGTTTTGTAAGTTCAACATTTAAATTGCTTTTCGACAAACGTTTTTGAAAAATGTTCATGTTTTATTTTGTTTAAAGGACTGGGACAAGTATAAAACAATATTATTATTATTATTATTATTATTATTATTATTATTATTATTATTATTATTTTTATATAATATTATAATATAATATTCCCTCATCCTCACACTTGAAAGACACATTGTCCTCAATGTGTGAAAATAGGAAAATATGTTGCACACTGAAAATGTTATACAAAATGCACACTGAAATTTAGAATGTTACTTCCCTGATGTGTTGCGATATGTGTATATATGTTGAAACGCCATATTATATATGAATTCTGCCTCGATGCCTGTGCGCGACGCTTGCAACATTGTAAATAAACGCATCATAAGAAATAAACATAATAAACATCATTAATCACACTAAAGTCAAACTAAAATGCAAATGTAAATACACACCAAAATGTAATAAGTATAATACAAACAATAAAGATAGTCTACGGTGCTGGAGGCTGATCATGTGGAGGAGGAACCTGAAAATGATCTATGATGCTCTGAAGCATCCCCCTTATCTCTGTCTATGTCTGCCTGATCTCAGCCTGACCCTGTCTGATCTTATAATCCGTAGCTATTAAAAATTATTATTATTATTATTATTATTATTTTTATGGAAAATATATACAAAAATAAGTTTTATATACAAAAACTCGCCACTAAAAATTATTCACAAACCAAGGGATTTTCGTAACGTCTGTTTATCAAGACCAGTTTTTTCGAAAACGTGTGCGATGTCTTCCTTAACTCGATAGTGTACATAACTCCCAACTCTAATGGACCGTTCAGCATCAAGCCTAATAGCGCCCACCCTCATTAGTTGTATGTACTCACCTTGGGATTCAGTAGGACTTCGTTTACATCTTCCTGTGTGTGCCCAATTTCCACATCCCATGCATCTCTCGTAGCGTTTTGCTCTTCTTTTCATTGCACTTTTGGATGTTCCACAAAATGGGGGCGTCTGGTCTTGTCGATACCATTCTTTCCTTACCTCAGCGCTTAGGAGAAAGATTTTCTCCCTAAGATCTACAGGTAACCCTGGTTTTGCAAATTCTAAACAACAAAGCAAATTAAAATCAAATGGATGCATTTTAAATCTAGATCACACGCTTGGAGATGTTGTTGAATTTGTCAGCAGTTCCGAAATCACCCGAATGGAGATTGAGTACGGGTGGTATGATTCAAACCTGCATATACAAAAACACGCAAAAATCCAAGTAATACCTAAAAATTGACTCAAATAATACTAATTTAGACTCCTAAACAATAACTTGAAACACACATTAACTATCTATCTACCCTAATCTTGAGTTTTCACTCAAGATTCTAAACGATGGTGATTGGTGGGACATCGAGACGAGTTACCTCCGTCTCGGTAGTGTTAATTGGTCCCCCTAGGTAATGTTTCAACCTATGTCCATTCATCTTCCAAGTGCTTCCGTCTGCTTCGTTCTTCAACTCAATTGTCCCGTATGGAAAAACTCCGTTCACAACATACGGTCCTGTCCACTTTGATTTCAGCTTTCCTGCAAACAGTTTTAGACGTGAATTGTATAAAAGCAATTTATCGCCTGTTTTGAATTCCTTCAACCCCTTAAGCTTCCTTTCATGCAACGCCTTTGTCTTTTCCTTGATATTCCAAGATCGTTCATACGCGGCGTCTCTCAAGGCTTCCAATTCATGGATTTGGAAGTATCGTCTCTTGGCGGCCTCCGTTATGTCGAGATTAACAGTTTTGAGAGCCCAAAGTGCTCGGTGCTCTAACTCAACGGGAAGATGGCAAGCCTTGCCATAGACAATCATGAATGGTGTGGTTCCCAATGGTGTTTTGTAGGCGGTTCGAAATGCCCACAATGCATCGTCAAGCTTGTCTGACCAATCTTTCCTGCTTTTCCCCACCGTTTTCTCCAAGATTCGTTTCACTCCTCGATTCGCATTCTCGACTTGCCCACTAGTTTGGGGATGGTAGGCAGTGGAGAAGCGATGAGTGACATCGTAACGAGCTAATGTCTTTTCCATGTACCGAATCGCGTGAAGAGTTTCTTGAGGAATTTAACCACTACTCGGGCATCGTTTGTGGGAAGAGCTTGTGCCTCCACCCACTTTGAAACGTAGTCTATTGCCACAAGTATGTATCGATTTCCTCTAGATGAGGGAAATGGTCCCATGAAGTCAATGCCCCAAACATCGAAGATTTCCACAATTTGAATTGGGTTTTGGGGAATCTCATCCTTGGATGAGATATTGCCAGTACGTTGGCAACGATCACATGTCTTCACGAACTCTATCGCATCCTTCACTACTGAAGGCCAATAAAAACCACAATCGAAGACTTTTTGTGCAGTAGTGTGTGGACCGTGGTGACCTCCTGTTAATCCTTCATGTACATGCCTCAGAATCCCTAAACCTTATTCCTTACTCACACATCTTCTCAAAATCCTGTCTCCTCCTATCCTGAAAAGATAGGGATCATCCCAAATGTACCTGCTCGCATCCCGAAAGAACTTCTTCTTTTGTTGGGTGGTCATACCTTTCAACACCACCCCTCTTGCCAGGTAATTTTCAGAATCTGTAAACCATGGCATACCCTCTTTTTCAGCTGTAATGAAATCTATATGCTCATGAGGGAATTTATCACCAATTGCTTCCTCTCGAATCTCTTCTCTTTCGGGATCCTCCAATCGTGATAAATGATATGCGGTCGTGTTTTCCGCTCCCTTCTTATCTCTGATTTCTATGTCGAATTCGGAAAGGAGTAGAATCCACCGTATGAGACGGGGTTTTGCGTCTTTCTTTTTGAAAAGATAACGCAAGGCTGCATGGTCAGTGAAAACGATGGTTTTGGATAGAACGAGATATGAACGAAACTTGTCGAATGCGAATACTACGGCGAGCAGCTCTTTTTCAGTGGTGGTATAATTCTCTTGTGCATCATTAAGAGTTTTGCTCGCGTAATAGATCGTATGAAAGTGCTTTTCGATTCTTTGACCCAAAACTGCTCCTACAGCATAATTACTAGCATCGCACATGAGCTCAAAGGGTAAGCTCCAGTCGGGTGAGATAAGAATGGGTGCACTTACAAGTTTCTCCTTCAAAAAGTCGAAGGCTTTTAGGCATTCCTTGTCAAAGACAAAGGATACGTCTTTTTCAAGGAGACGTGTTATGGGGGCGCGTGATTTTCGAAAAATCCTTAATGAAACGTCTGTAAAAGCCTGCATGACCAAGGAAACTGCGAACGGACTTAACATTTGTCGGTGGAGGCAACCTACTGATGGTATCAATCTTTGCTCTATCAACCTCTATACCGGCTCGTGAAATTTTGTGTCCTAACACAATTCCTTCTGTCACCATGAAGTGACACTTTTCCCAATTCAGCATTAGCTTTGTTTCAATACATCTCTTCATCATTTCCTCAAGATTTGTTAAACACTGCTCAAAAGAGTCTCCATACACAGAAAAATCGTCCATGAACACCTCCATGGTCCTGTCAACCATGCCTTGAAAGATGGCAACCATACACCGTTGAAACGTCGCCGGTGCATTGCATAATCCAAAAGGCATGCGTCGGTACGCATATGTGCCGTATGATCAAGTAAAAGTGGTTTTCTCTTGGTCTTCCGGTGCGATTGGAATTTGGAAATATCCCGAAAACCATCGAGAAAGCAGTAGAACTGCTGCCCTGCAAGGCGTTCGAGCATTTGATCGATGAACGGGAGTGGAAAGTGGTCTTTCCGAGTGGCATCGTTAAGCTTGCGGTAATCGATACACACTCGCCAACTAGTGACAGTACGTGAAGGTATAAGCTCATTTTTCTCATTCATGACAACATTCATTCCTCCTTTCTTAGGAACGACTTGGGTCGGACTAACCCACGCGGAATCAGAAATAGGATAAATTAGCCCAGCCTCCATCAACTTAATTACCTCTTTCCTAATCACCTCTTTCATGTTAGGATTTAAACGCCTTTGAGGTTGCACTACCGGTTTGAATTCATCCTCCATGAGAATCCTGTGTGTGCAAAAAGTGGGACTAATCCCCTTGATATCGGACAACTTCCATGCTATGGCATCTTTGTGCTCTCGTAGCACCTCAATCAACTTGCTTTTCTCCTCCTCCGTCAACTTAGATGATATGATAACGGGCAAACTTGACTCATCTCCTAAGAAAACGTACTCTAGGTGGGAAGGAAGGACTTTGAGCTCTAGAGGTGACTCTATGGGTTTGCTCTCATTCTCTTCCTTGATCTCACATAGCTTCAATGATTCCGGAATCGGCTCCGGATCGTCTTCTTCAATCTCAATCTCATCCTCTTCTTCATTCTTGTTTTCAACTAGATCGGCTCCACTAATGTAGTTAAAACAATGATCAACGCACGAAACGAAGGAATCTATAAAATAAACGGAATGACAAGGATCATCATTATCAATATCCCTGGGATGTTGCATGGCTCTTTCTACCTCGAATGTGACAATCTCGTCACCTGCACGAAGTGAGATTTTACCGTCGAAGACATCAATGACTGCCTTAGCGGTTCGAAGGAAAGGACGGCCTAGAATGATTGGAACTTTTTCATCAGCCTCCATGTCAAGGACAACGAAATCAACGGGGAATACAAATTTATCGACTTTGACTAACAGATTTTCTACAATCCCCCTAGGGTATTTTATCGAACGATCGGCCAATGACAGTGACATGCGTGTGGGTGTAAGCTCTCCCAGACCTAGCCTCTCGTAGAGTGAAAATGGCATCAAATTAATGCTCGCACCTAAATCAGCTAACGCATGAGCGGGAGCAATGGTACCTCCGAAGAAACATGGAATGGTGAATGTGCCTGGGTCGGTTAATTTCTCAGGTAGCTTATTCAAGACTATCGCGGAACAACCTCCAGTCAACAGAATGTTTGAAAGCTCACCTAACCTGTCTTTTCTCTTAAGAAGGTCTTTAAGAAATTTGGCATATTTAGGCATGGTCTGAAGTGCTTCGATGAACGGAAGATTTATCTTTAATTGCTTAAAGATTTCTAGAAAGTGACCATATTCCTTAGCATATTGTTGTTGCTTAAGGCGAGCAGGATATGGGACACGCGAATGATCAACCAAAGGGGATGGCTTAACTCCTACTGGTTGATTTTCTGCCTTCTTCTCAACTTGAGGCTCTCCTGTTTGTGCGGTACTTGCTGGATCTGGTTTCTCTTGCACCTTACCAGGAGTTTCCATTATAATCTCTTCATCTACCTTGTCTTCATCCTCTGTCTTTGGTTTCTCTTGAGTAACCTCTCCTAGAATCCTGCCACTACGAGTAGTAATAGCTTTAGCTGATTGATTAGCTGGATTCTGGTAGGTGTTTCCCGAAAACTGACCAGGAGGTTTCTGGTGTAGTTGCTTGGAGATATCACCTACTGTTCTCTGAAGATCTAAGAGAGAAGATTGTTGATTTTTGTATTGAAGCTCTTGGTTTTTGTTGATTTGTTCTTGATTTCTAGCGAAGTTAGTAAGTTCGTTTAGATTTTTCTGAGTAGCTTGATCTTTCGCCATTAATTGAGCAAACATCTCCTCAATTCTTCCTAGACTTGATTCTGAACCTTTTCCATTATCTTGACTTCCTTGATATGAACTTCCAGCCGCAAATTGATTTCCCGAACTTGAACTTCCGAATTGACCTCCTTGGTTTGAATTTCCGAATTGATTCCCTTGCCCGGAGTTACTATTAGAATAGAAACCTGGTCCTCGACTTTGATATTGACCGGAAGAAAATCCAGGAGGATTTCCAGACGAACGGTAATTACTACGCCAATTAGAGTTGTTATTGAATGAGTTGTTGTTGAATGGGTTGGTGGGACCGCGGTTTTGACCTGCTATAAACTCGACTTGTTCTAGGGTGAGTGTTGGACAATCTCTAGTATCGTGCCCTCCTCTGCATACTTCACATCTATCGACCTTTTTCTTGATCTCATCAAGCTCTCTTGTGAAAGTCTTCTCCATCCGATGTAGAACAGCAGCTACCGATGAATCCAAGCCAACTTGGTTCACCCCTTGAGTGGTCGAAGAGGCGGTAGTTACAGGAATTGATTTCCTGCTGGCAGCGCTATATTCCATATCAGAATGGGCAAAACTCTCGAAAAGATCGTTACAGTCGGCAACTATCTTCTTTCCCATAAGTTGTCCTCCAGCCAAAGTGTCAAACCGGGATTTGATTTCTGGGGTGAGACCATTGTAGAATTTCTCTACAAGTGCCCAATCTGACAATCCATGCTGTGAACAACGAGCAAGTAAAGTTTGAAATCTCTCCCAGGAAAGATGATAAGGTTCATCAGGTTCCATCCGGAATGAATGGATCTGATCACGAAGTCGGGATGCTTTGGCTGGTGGGTAATACTTAGCTAAAAAGGCATCTCGAAGACCTGCCCAGGTAGTGAAAGTTCCTGCTGGCTGCGAATCGAACCAGATAGCTGCGCGTCCAGCGAGGGAAAATGGAAAGACTTGAAGGTAACGGGCTTCAAGGTTTACACCTTCGATAGAATAGGTGGTACAAAGACGGGTGATACGGTTTATGTGAGCGGGTGCATCTTCATCATCACGGCCCTGAAATTGGCTAGAGTTAGTGATAGCTGTCATGATGTAGGATGGGATTTGCCAAGATCTTTCATTTGTGATTTCGGGAAGGGTGATGGGTGAAGCTTGACCGGTGAAACCGGTTGTGGCTTGTTGGTAAACAGTGCGGTTAGCCATTTGAGCTTTGGTTTCTGGACTTGGTGAACGTGAAATTTCGAAAGAATCGGTCTCTGTGGTTGTTTCTGATTCAAAGTAATGATTTTCAAAAACTTGGAATTCGCTTGTGTTACCCGATTCTCCTTCCTGATTGTTGGTACGGTGAAAGAATAAAAGTTCAAGATCGTCTTGTGGCTCAAACTCAGGTGGTCCTCGTGAGCGTGTATGTCGCATAAACTAAGGAAATTTAAACTAGGAATTTGAAATAAACAAGTAAACACAATTTAACTAAGGATTAAACAAAAACTGAAAATAAAAATTGTAATAAAAATTACACTAATGAATTTTAGACTCTTATGACTCAAATAAAAAAAAATACAAACAAAATAATTAACGCAATTGCAAAGTGTCCCCGGCAGCGGCGCCAAAAACTTTGATGTGCGCTAAAGCGGTTAAATAAAAACAACTAAAAAAATAAACTTTAGACATGCTTTGGCCTAATAGGTATCGGTACTCTCATTGGGATTGTCCCCAGGTAGGCAACTGGTCCTTATAATTGGATTTATACGAATGCCAGCCTAGACAGGAGTTCCCAACTTAACGGTACTTTAACCCTTCCAGTTACTACATGTCCGACACGAAAAACACATTTTACAAATGATGTACAAAAAGACAAACTTTAAAAATAACCTTAAACTAGACACTCTAAGTTTTAAATTTATAACTTAGACTCGATCTTAGAACTAAACCACACAACCGGCAAGTGTACCGATCAGTATAGTATAGTAAAAGTAAGTCCGGATGTCGAACCCACAGGACACTGTGGAATTATGTTAAATAGTTTATTTATACTAAAAATTACACAAGAGTAAATATTTTTGTATTTTTGTATTTTTTTTTATTCGAAGGGGGGGGGGGGGGGGTTTGCTTGAAAAGTAAATTAATTAAAAACTAATTAATAAAAGTGAACTAAAACAGTTTACGACAAAGATTTAATAATAATAAAGGACTATCTAGGTTAGAATCCCACTTGTTAATAGCATGCTTTCTACCGGGTAATTGTGTGATATGAAACCGGGATCTTTAGATATTAAACCTTTAAAGACGACGTAGGATTCCCAATCATTCTCGGGAAGTCAACTATGTGACTTGAAAGGTTTATTTTGATTACCGATTTACTAGACTTCTTTACAGTTATCTAGTGTTCTAGAAAAGTACTTGGAAAGACTGACTTCCTCTCGGTTGTAAATCTAAAGCAATTTAAGAAAACTTGATTTGGTTTAATAGACAAGTTAGCGACAATTTAACTAAAAGCTGGTTTCTCACAAAACACAATCTTAGCAATACACTAAACTCGATCTATTAATATTTTTATACCTTACAGCGTTAAAAATAGTAGAACATTAAAACCGGATTAATTCTTGATTATTAGTTCTATGGTTTATTTCACAATCCACCATAAGATTACCCAACCCGTTTAGGACTTGAATATCGACATAATTCTTTTTATGAAAATACATTCACCGGAATTTATGTGAAACAAATGATCAAAGTGTAAACCAAGTTAAAATATGCATAAACACCAAAACATATAACTTAAATTATTTACTTAACAAGAACAAACCATAATCACACAATACCCGGTAAAAATTACATATTAACAAGTGTTCATCATAACCTAGATAGTTTTAAAGTTTAGCTACACATAATATTAAACATTACAACTGGACAAACTCTGAAAATAACTGAAAACATAATACAAAGCGAATAGAAACTGGAAAACGAATAATTACCGAACCCGGATCGCTTAGGACTCGAACCGAAAGCTTCCACGACTCCCGAGAGCTCCGAGGGACTTGAAGATCGCTCCAGGCTGCTTAAAGTCGACTGATAACAGTCTTAGAAGAGGTGTTTCGAGTGAATTGAGGTGTGTTTTCCGAGTAGAAGTGAAGCCCTTTTATACGTGAAATTTTGAGCTTCTGCGCACCTCTTGCGCACCGTAAGGGTATAAACCTTGCGGTGCGCAAGGCCTTTCCAACTAACATTCCACTACTGCCCATTCCCGCACTAGAAAGTGTCTGCTGACAGGTCCTTACGCACCGTAAGGGTGAGAACCTTACGGTGCGCAAGAGGTCTTCAAAAGAAAACTTTAGTTTTGGATTCCTCTCGTCGAGCTACTCCAAAAGCATATATTATGGCTCCCGTAACTCATTTTTTAGCTCCGGATATGTCCAGATGAAGTTCTGACTGTTTCTGGCGCGTATTTATGTTCTTTTCTTCATTTCTTCTTCATTCGGACTCCGTTTTATTCGCCATTTTTGCTCCCTTTACACCAGGACCTGGCAAAACACAAAATAAAATAAAACAAACTTAAAACTAAATAAAAACAAATAAAAACCATACAATAATTATACATTTCACACAGGACAAATATGTGTATTTTACTACACATCAAGTTGCTTCATTCTTGGCGGCTCCGATTTATTCTGATGATAAATCGCTTTCTTGTAGTAATCTTCTCTGAACGGGTTTTCAGACTCATCAACATAAGCATTCCGACATTCACGCTTAAAGTGACCTTTCTGTTTACATTTGAAACACGTCACTTTAGACTTATCAAAGCCCAACTTGGTAGATGGTCCACCAATAGACTTTCTTCCGGTTATCTCCATGAAACGCTATTCCCGACGAACTGCACTGGCCATACACCACCTTATGTCGATCAATTCCATCTCCTCAGGATCAATCTGATCGTAGTCTTCTTTTGTCAGGTTGGTGTTGCCTATCTTGCCTGCCACTAGACTTTCATATGATTCTAGCACCGAAGCGAGAAAAACCATCTGTTGCTTTGCCGACTCCTTGCTGAAGTTTTGAGCATTTTTTAAGTCTACATCGATATTGCATTGAAATAAGTTCTTTGCATCAGACTGGTTTGAATGTGACGAAGAACCACTGTGAAATCCACTCCTTTGATTTTCTTTGCTTGATGTGTAGGAATTTTTAGTAGAAAATGCAGTCTTGGGAGATGTAGTCTTTGGCATCATGCTTTTTGGATAATACAAATCCAAGTTCTGTTGATATGACGAGTGATTGACTTTGTGTGTCTTCTTTATCTCCAGCTCGTGACTCTCTTGTCTTTCAATCAACAGATCCAATGTAAGCTCCTCAGACTTGATCGTATTCTTTAACAGCAAAGCATAATATTGCCAATCCATCTCATCTGGAAATGAATCAAACAATTTGTCAATTAGCTCTTCTTGAGAATAGACAATTTCATGTCTTGCCAGTTCCAGCTTCAGGTGCCCAAACCTCTCAATCATTTTACAAACTAATTCATTTTTTAAACACCCAAACAAATCAAACTCTTTTCTTAGTAATTTATTTTTATTTTTCACAATTTCTGCACTTCCCAAACATTTAACTTTCAATTTGTTCCAGAGATCTGTAGAATTCTCGTACTCGATCAAGGATATTATATCTTCTCGGACAGATTGAAATAGCAGTGCGATGCATTTTTGCTCAGCAACAAACGTTTCTATTTCTTTAGATGATGTCAAACTTTCACCAGTTTTGCCTCCATCATTATATCCGTTCTTTAGACTCTTCCAGCTAGGATACGCAAATGCCCTCAACCATTCGTCAAACTTCTTGGCCCACCGACTGTACTCTTCGATAGCCATCAACTTTGGGGGTTTGTTATATGTTCCAAAAGCACTTTCAACTCCCAAAGCATCCGATAAGCTTTTCTTTGTATTCGGCGTGTTCTCATTAGTGTTGTTTGTCGTGCCATTCGAATTATCATCTCCACCGTTTCCAGCAAAAGCAAATGCATCATAAAACGGATTGAAATCATCCATCTTGCACGTACCTGAAAAATCAACAAACACTTTGAAAATTCTTGGTTTTGAAAAATGACAGATTCAAACGAAATTGTTGTTCAAACGAAATGGGAAATGGCTCTTCTCAAACGAAATCTGTTATTTCGTTTGAGACAACACTAATCAAGTTTCAAACGAACCACTTTCAAACTAAACTTTCAAACGAAACTGTGATGTTCAAACGGAAATATCACCAATTTCAAACGAAGTGTCAGTTTTCAAACGGAAAACCAGGCTTCGTTCAAACGGAATCACCTATGATGTCAGCATTTTACGAACATTTTCAAACGGAATAGGTGTTTTTGATCAGTTTTAAGTCGAATTTTGGTCTCAAATTTTCAAGGATTAGTTAACACTGTATTTCGTTTGATATGTGAAAGTTTCAGGCCATTTCAACCGTAAAATAATGTCCAAATCAGATAAGAAAGGTAGAAGTGAGTAGAAATGAGAAAATCCGGTAGAATCAAGCTGAATTTGGTATGAACTCCTCGTCCTGAGCTCTGATACCACTTGTTGGATCGGTTCCGTGACCCTAAACAGTCAGTAAAGGTAGTTCATCATCATTTACTAAGGCGGAATCAAAGTAAACAACTTCACACAGCTTGTTTCCTTTCTAATCTTTCTTTATTACTGATTTGTAGAGCTTTTACAATCTAATCTTGACAAGAATCTGACAGCACCTCAGCTCACACACACTTGGATCCGTTTCAAATGAATCTACACAACCCCTATATATACTAGTTGCTGTTCCGTTTGAAGCTGACACAGCCATGTTCAAACGGAATTACCTTGGTGATTTCGTTTGAACTTGTCCAGGACCACCTTCAAACGGAATTACCTCCTAAAACATAATCAAACCCTAATTCAATCCCTGTTGTGTACTCATTCAACCTATCTAGACATAAGACTCGATTAAGACGAAGTTAACAGACAGTAGATGCACCAACAAAAAGTGAGGGAGAAAGTGAGAGGAATGAGATAAAAAAGTGAAAGGATTGTGGGTATTTATAATGTTAATTTCTAAACAAAAGGAAAGTAATTTTTTTTTAAATTATGACCGTTTCAACGGTCAAAAAGTTAAATGCTTGCCTCGGTCCATGCAAAATTCGCTCGTTATCATTTTGGCGAGCCTTCAATGGCGCCCGCGCTGTGGTTTGATAGCGCCTGGGGGCGCTATAGATGCCTAGCTGGCGGGGATGGCCCCCACACTAAGGCTGGCAAATCGTGTCTTAACAGGTTTAACAGGTTTCTGACGGCGCGCACAACATAAGTTTCAAACATGATTACGACTCGTTTAACTACTTTCTACCTCATAAAACAGTTTTATGTTTTATGTACAAAGATGAATAAATGATAGATCCTAACATTGTAATTTTAATTATTTTAAAAATTAAAAAAGTCAAAGGGTGTATTTTTCAGTCAAACATGTCTAATCGTGTCTTAACAGGTACCCAATTGCCAGCCCCACCCACACCCTCTGGCCTTATAGGAGGAAAGGAAAAAAAACATGCGTACATCTTTTCCAATATGTTTATATTCAAATTCTTTTTTTAAGGGGAATTGGCCTGTAATAATTTTAACTAGACGTTATTGGCCATTGCCAGTCTCACCTTCCATCCATCAGGTATATCAATTTGGTATTTATTAATGAATAATATTAGAAAGCTTAGAACATTTTTTCGAGGGTATATAATGTAGATTCAACAATGGAAAATAAATTGACTAATATTAAATAAAATATTAAAGAATAATCTATACGAGATCTACCTAAAGAAACTTTCAGAAAACAAAAGGAAAAATGCATCCACCTAACACTTGAATCTTTTGATGGCTAATAGAACCCACCTAATCTTCATATTTCTCTGATGGCTATTTAACATGTTTTAATTCCATAATTCATATGTTAAAAAAGTGTTATATTCTGATTTATAAGTGTAATTCTTTTAAATTTTATTAAGAGTTAAATGCCATTTTAGTCCCTGTGGTTTGGATGATTTTGCCAGTTTAGTCCAAAGGTTTCATTTTTAACCTGTGGGTCCAAAAAGGTTTCATTGTTGCTATTTTAGTCCACTGAGTTAACTTCATCCATTATTTCTTTTAACGAGAAGGGCGGTTCGGTCATTTTGTATGGCTGAATTGCCTTTCTAGTTAACAGAATTACATATAAAATGACCGAATTGCCCTTCTGGTTAACAGAAAAAATGGATAAAGTTAACCCGGTGGACTAAAATGGCAACAGTGAAACCTTTTTGGATCCACAGGTTAAAAATGAAACCTTTGGACTAAACTGGCAAAATGACCCAAACCACAAGGACTAAAATGGCATTTAACTCTTTTATTAAACTATAGAAACAACTTTTTACTCATAAAATGTAACAACCCTATTTTTTAATTTTAAGGATGCTATATTTCGATAGATGATGTTACAAATTACTTGGTCAGTTGGTCATAATAAAATTGTAAATATTATATTATATTGTAATTAAACTTGAAGGACAAGTGGGCCTTTAACTTTGGGCTTAAACCATGTATAACGTGCATGAATGTGAAGCCTTAAATTGGTAGGTGTAATTTCTTGGAATGTAGATCCTCCACACCTAAAGTGGAAAAATAGGCAATCCTTTTAAGTTAACTATAATAATTATTTTTTTAACGGTCAACAAATCAATCCCAAACACTCTCGGGGCACCCACTTGACAAACGGAGTACTCCGAGAGTAACCCGAGTCGTCCACCACCAATTCCGGGGAAAACCCAGTAACCCACCCGCCCGTAGGCACAACGGTAAATAACCAGTAAAACCCGTTTGGCTCAAGGATCGAACCCAGGTTTCCCTGGGTCTCCTATCACTGCCCACCAGTGCCTCACTCTTTTTTTGCACCAAATGGGAATTAAACTTGAGTTTTCAATGAAGAACCCAAGTCCTCCTACCACTTGAGTTAGAGGTCATTGTCACTATAATATTATAGTTTAATTACCAGTATAATCTAATAACAATGAAAGAGAGAAAAAACAAAGAAAAAAGTATGTTCAATAATAAAATAGAGAAAAGTGCCCAGATTGTCCATGTGGTTTGCTTCGATTTCACCTTTAGTCCCTACATTTTCAAAATTACAGCTATAGTCCTCAACTTTGGCAAGTTCGTTCTCGGATAGTCCCTGGTGTGGATACGGGTTAGTTTTTGGTGTTAAGTGGGTGTGAAATTACTAAAATGCTCTTACTTAAAAAAAAAAAATATTTTAAACACCAAACTTATCTATCAAAAAGTAAGTGCGGCCCACCATTCTCTTTAAACATAAAACCTAACCCTCAACCCTACCCCAGTACCCCTTCCCGTCTCCCCTTAACCCTCCACCATGACCGCCTCCACGGTTCCACCCTCCCCCATCACCCCCTACACCCTCCACCATCACCGCAGATGCGACGACGGGTTGACGATGGTCGTTCCATCACTGTCTCCGTCAGGTGATTGCTTAGGTTTGGATGAAATTGGATATACACCAAATCGGTTGCAGGTGTTGACCGGGGTGTTTATTCCAACAAGCTTAAACGAGGTGTTTCATGGACGACCCGAATATTCAGAACCCCCAACAATAACGAGTTTGGAGTCGTGAAGATGTTCGGTTGGTGAAGAATTATTTAATATATTTTGTTTTATAATTAAGGGTATTTTAGTAATTTCACACATACTTAACACCAAAAACTAACCCTCATCCACGTCAGGGACTATCCGAGAACGAATTTGCCATAGTTAGGGACTATAACTGTAATTTTGAAAATGTAAAGACTAAAGGTGAAATCGAAGCAAACCACAAGGACTATCCAGACACTTTCCTCAATACAATAACTTCTACATATTTTTAAAAGTAGAGTAAAAGTATGTAGTAGGTATACTACAAAGCTTTCTATTCATTGTCATGTTTGATCATAGTGCAAGACAAGTTTGACCAATCACAAATAATTAAGTGTGAATTAGACATGAGGAATGGCAAATTGTTCATCTAATTTTTAATATCAATGTTCTATTAAACTCTCTTTCACTAACTATAAAGTTTTACCGCGTTTGATCGATTCCGAGTAATTAGGCGGAGTTGAAGAATGTCGCATCGACAAGTATTGTGATTACTCGGCAAACCTTGTAATACAACCTTGGCCATAGTACAATACACCAGGAAAATATAACAAAAAACTGATGGATACAACCTGATTTTTTTAAATTCAAAGTACAAGCAATTACCCCAATCAAGAAATTGTGTTTGATCTATTCTTCACCTAAAGAAAACCAAAAGACTTAATACTTCCGATGATTTTTCTTTTATCAAGATAGGTCTTTGGTTATGGATTTTGTGATTTCTATTTTCCAAAAACACCAATATACGTCAATGATGATTACATGGACTGATTTCTTCTTAACCTTTTTGGTGCTAGGGCTGGCAATTTCAGATACGTACATGAAAACATGATAAGAAACACCACGAACTAAACATGTTTCGTGTCTTAAACATGTCGGCACGACAAGGCATGTTATTTTTCATGTCTAAACATATTAAAAAACCCATTGACATGTTAAGTACCTGTTAAGACATGTTAATAATTTTTATTTAAAAAAATAGGAAGTGGGGTGCGTGTCCACGATCGCGTCCACACTCTAATCCTTCTGGGCGTGTTTGTCTTAATGGGTCGTGTTCGTGTCTTAACAGATCGTATGATATGCTGGTAAGTTTTTTCGTGTCTTAACAAGCCGTGTTCGTGTAACCTGTTTATTATTAGGTTCGGGTCTTAACGGGTCGTGTTCGTGTCATAATAGGTATACGCTGGTAAGTTTTTTCATGTCTTAATAGGTCGTCTTCGTGTAACCTGTTTATTATCAGGTTTGTGTTCGTGTTTGGAAAAAGTGACACGATAAGATTCATGTTTACTTATTTTGTGTTCGTGTAGTAACATGTTGTATCTGACACGATGTGCCTGCCCTAAATGTCGCCAATCTTCTTGTGTACCTCCAAAACATTGCGAATGTTGAAATCATAAATCGGAGGTATTTTGCACCATTTAGTGATATGATATGAGGTGAAGTTTGCTAGAGAGCAACAGACAAGAAAGTGTTTAGCCGATTCGACTTGTTCTCCACATACAAGTATACAACTCATAGCCGGAATTAATACAAATTTCTTTGGCTCCTAATTAATATATGATAGTTGAGAAACTGAATGAACAGTTATTAGGGGTATTTAGGGGATTTCAATACATACAATGACGCGTGGTTGCTTCTTAACATGTTTGAGAAGCACTTGACACGCGTCTTCAAGCCCCAGATCATAAAACCCTAAAACTATTTCGCTCTATTCTTACTCCCCACACACATACGGCAGAGAAGAAGACCATGGTTACCGCGGAGTGATAGCGGTGGTCATTAGAAACCCTACCCGCCGCCTCCGGCGAAGTGATAGCAATGGTGATTAGAAACCCTAGCCGCCGCCTCCGGCGAGCCATTAGGATTCCGTTTACGAACTATGAGGCTCCGGTAAGAAGTTAAGAGTTTTGTTCAGTGCTGCATGTTCCGATCTGGTATGCTTCCGGCGGTTCTGGTGACTTTGGGTGTTGTTTCATTGCAAAGAGAGAATGCAGGGAGAGTCAGAACCTGATAGAAAGGGAGAGTGAGCTCGGAGACAGAGAGAGAGAGAGAGAGGCAGTGACGAAGGTTTCTGGGTGGCAACACCGCTTCCGACACATTTCCGGTAAACCCTTTACCTGTGTTCACATACGATATACTATTAAAATTCAAACGTTTTGAACAGTGTTTGTGGTGGGTGTTTTTCATTCATTGGGTGTTTCAGATGGTGCTTAAATTTGATTGGCTTATGTGGGAGGTCATGGCCTCATCAGTGAAGCTAGACACACGTTACCCAAAACCCATGGATTTCTTCTCAAATCCACAACAAAGCTTTCCAGAACACCACCACCATCGTCACTTTTCCGGTCAAAACCCATCACCCTGCCTAGCTCGGTGGTGGTGGCGAGGTGGGTGTTGGTGGCGTTCTTCACGAGAAAGGTACAATACATGAGTGCATGAGCGGGATATGATGTTCTGTGGTGGTCAGCAACCAGCGACAACATACGCACCGACGACCGTGTAAACATCATCTGGTGACGATTTAGGGATTTTTGGACTGGATCTTGCGGCAGCGACGACTCAGTGAGCAGTGACGGAAAGTTTTTGTGGTGTATTGGCCGTTGTTTTGCAGATCTAGGAATGACGAACTCTGGAGAAAACTCAGGTTGCGCCACTGGTCTCGCCCGCACACACTCCGATCACCTGCCAAGGTAAGGTTGCCATTGTACCTATTGTTTTTTCTTCATTGATTCGTATGTTTCTTCCTTTTTGGCGGCCTTTTCCGTTCTTTGTAGCTGGTGAAATAATCTAATATTTATCTCATTGTTGTTCAGATTTTAGGAATGGGAATTTAGCTAATTTTGTAACGATGTTTCTTATGATTTAGCATATCAGGTATAAATGTTCCAAAAAGTTTGCAAATTACTGGAATCACAGATCACTTGAGATGAACTGGCTATTTAATTTCTAATGTATATGGACTTTACGATTTTATGTTGTGTAGGGGGTGCGTATACACACGTATGTGCTAGATGGTTCAAAAGAATCAATATTGAAGTCCCCACTTTTATACAAGTATAAAGTTCTTCTAACAATTAGATATACTTATCAACAAAATTACAAATAAAATTAAAAGCAATTGATTTTTAACCTCTACACTATTTTTCCTTCTTTTTGAAATACCCATGTGGGGCACGATGGTGTGTTCATGAGAATGAGATGCACTGAGATGGAAAGTGAGCGACGGTGGGACGAGCGGGAACACCCCCCACCCTGTTCAATATAGTGTAATAGCGAATTCTATCCTAAATTGTTTGGGTTTAAATAATTGGGTACTGGTTATCACAGATTTGGTTCAAAATAGTTTCTGCCTGAAATGGGTTTGGGTTAAAATTGATGTGTGAAGTAGCTAATCATAACGGGTTCGGGTTGAAATGGTTTGTTTTGGAAATAAAAATATATAACAAAACTGCAAGCATGATAGTCTCATACTTATTCAGTTTACTATTACTTGCAATGTGATAATGTTGAATCAACTTGAGCTACAAATATATGTTTTCCTTCTTTCTAAGATTGTAAGTTTGAATATTTTTTATCTGGCTTGGAAATGGAGTGCTATGTTTCAGTTGTTAAGTTATATCAAAGTTTATTTTATTTTTATAATTTTGAATGATACAATCAGAACTTTAATAGATTTCATTTTGTAATTTCTTAGCTTCTGCATATTTTGGTTGTTGCTCAGGTGCTCACCACATGTTTCATGCTCACAAAAGGTAAGTAAGTTACCAACCTTTGCATTTCATTTAGTTTCATAATTCAACTTTGCATCTTTTGACTTGTATATGTTAATAAGGAAACCGGATGAATAGTAAAAGGAGTCGTGGGTTGTCTTGATTCGTTCACATGCCATGCTCTCATAGCGGTCATTATCGGAAAAGCTAGAAATTGTTTAACTTCAATCTGTAACATATGAGGAAAACGAACACTGTAACAAAAAAACGATAGATCGGACAAAATCATCACCGTTCTCTGCTCCTTAAACATGCATCAGAAATCAAGTGAATTGTTGGCCTATTTCAGATTAAAGAAATGCCGAAATAAAGGACAACATGAATCCTAAGATGAAGAAATCAAATCTTAGAACATGAGTATCAAATTCAAATAAGAAACTCAAGAACATTGACACAAATAGTTATAGATTATTTTCAGGCATACATCTCTGTCAACCAGCAGGTAATGTGTTTCACTTTCTCTAAATGTTGGAATCCACTTCCATATAACCCATACTTCAACTGTTGGGGCGGCCCCTTTAGGTCTAAGCATTTGATTTCCATGTCTTTGTACCTTTCCAAAACCATTTCACATTTTAGCTCACATTATACGGGTTGATATAGGCTCATCAAGATGGAAATGACCTAATGTTTTGATCTTTAACACCGAGCATTGGTGGAACCATTTCAGTTATATGTTAATATATGGGATTATGATATGTGTTTTTGTCGGTTATTAGGGATGCAAATTTACAATTTGTCGACTCCCCTGCACTTGCTCCACAAAAAATTCAAATTGACATGGTTGCTCAACAACAGTACGTTTTGTTTCCGGACTGTATCAACTATGGGTTATTGGTTGTTATCATTATGTGTTTTGCAGACATGAAGCCGAGCTTGAAGTAGCTGCAAACCAGCCTATTCCAGAGGATGACGATGATGACACATTTGAATAGAGAAAAGATTGTTAATCATATTTATAATCGACTTCAAATTTGGTGTTAAATTTTGTTTTTTTCTAATATTCAAGAGTTGTTTGAGAGAAAGATGTTCGTTTTTTTTTTCTTTAGAAGGATCAGATTGTATGTCCAAATTTATGAGCGCCTGATGTTTTTACATTGTAGATTTGTATATTTTTATTAAAGCGCTGGCTGCACTTGGATTGATGATTTGGTTATGCTTGGTATAGAATAAGACTGTAGACACGAACATACTTAAGATTTTGAATATTATCAACTGGATTTATTTTGTTTTTATTCAGGTCCAACCAGGTTGGAAACACGCAGACCTCCATCAAAGTTGTGGCGCAAAATCTTCATCGGAGTTGCCTTAGCGCGTTGAAGTTGCGACGCGAAATCTTTATCGCAGTTGCCTTAGCGCGCCGCAACGCGCGCGTAGATATTAACCTAGTTGTTTCAATAAATAACATTTTTCTCAAACATATCATGGTTCCAAAAAAAATTATAACCTTTTCTTATAACTAGGGATGAAAATGGGTCGGGTTTAGACGGGTTTAGGTAATCCTAACCCCAAACCTGGTTAGATAAGTTTATCCAAATCCCGTCGGGTTTCTATCGGGTAAATACCCGTCGGGTATTGGGTATACCCACGGATTTCGGGTAAACCTGTTGATTTGAAAAAATTGTCCATTGCGTATAACTGGCCCATGCCCGTCGGGTATCTACGGGGTAACCACTAATCAATTAAGTTTAGCATTATCACTATAAAAGTACATCAAATAACTACAATGTATATAAAATAAAATACCCAATTGTATATAAAAATACTCAAATGCATAGATAACAAAAATAGTGTATACCAACTTTTGGCGTTTGTTACTCCAAAAGAAAGTGTATGTCATTCGGTGACTTTTCACTTGCCTTAATAAAAAAAGAAAAAAAAAAGTATATCATATATATACATATTTTAAAAAAACTAAAAGAAATTATATCGGGTAAACGGGTACACTTTATTGGATAAATGGGTATATCACTAAATCCCAAACCCGTCCCAAACCCATGAAAAAGATAAAAACTAATTCCAAAACCGATTATACAACCCCTAACCCGTCCCAAATATGTCGGGTTTCGGGTTTGATTGTCATCCCTAC